>OX463843.1:12865482-12896386 GCA_949825065.1 Odontocerum albicorne
AAATTCGACCATTATATGTGCACTCTTTTAAATATTCAAATGATTAAATCTTTGAGTTATTCGAGCCGGACGTTTATCTTTGACATTATCTTACTACTCCAGAGATCATCCCTTTTTTAATAAAGTTTCTTTTTACGATCGAAATAATTATGATTTTTTTTAACTTTAGCTTCACCACAGAAAATGAAATTTGTTTCTTCCTTCTTTGGCATAATATTTTCTTTGTTTAAATCATCCAGCATCAATGTCGTCCTCTACACTGTCAGGTTTATCATCATGTCGTCCTCTACATTGTCAGGGTTATCATCATGTCGTCCTCTATATTGTCAGGGTTATCATCATGTCGTCATCTACATTGTCAGGGTAATCATCATTATAGCTGATCGGATCAAATAGGTAATTGCAGATCTTTGGATTTTCATTTCATCTTTTTTTTCTTTTGCTATACCAAAGTAAAAAAAGTTTTTCAGACCACTTTTACGCGGCTTCTTTCCGTCGTTCTCATTTCCTTTCTTTTTCTCTTCCTCTTTCTTTTCCATTTTTCTTTTCTCATTTCCATTTTCCATATTGATTAATTTTGCAACTGATTCGTGTGCTGATCTCTTAGCACGTTGATGGACTTCTTCTAGTTTTCTACGAACACTTTTCAACGAAACTTTTGACCGTAATTCCTCAATGTTTGGATTTTGAGTTGCAGTTGTTGATGCAGGTATTATATCTGATGCAATATTTTTTGCCTTTTTTTGAGTGATTATTTCGCTTTCTTGTGAGACTATTGATGGTTCATCATCATTTTTGAATCTTCTATATGACCATAATGTTTTGAATGGTAAAAAACCACCGTTTCTTCTGGCTCTAGATGTTTTCAAGCGGCAGATTCTATCCATTTTCAAACTTAGATGAAAATTCTGAAAAAAAAATACTCGTAAATAGACAAGCAAGAAATAAAAAAAAATATTAAAGTATATACACTACTTGCATTGTGATCGTCCAAAAATTGACAAAATAAACAGAAGAATATCCACTTGAATTACGAAACATCGTGTCGATGTGACCAACGAAAATCCCACTTCTGCATTTACTTTCACGTCACGACCGAAGGGCATAAAATACATGTTAAAACACTAAAACAATATACCAAGAGACAACAAATTATATGAGAATTCATAAAAATCTCGCGGGAGTGGTTTAGGTAAAGTTCTACTGTAATGTTCCGAGTTCCAGTGAATAAGGTTTGCCATGATGGTGGCCAACATACGATAGGAGGCAGCACCCCAAGAAGAATATTCATAAGAATAATGATATATTGTAATTAGAATCTATCGGAAACCTGATGGAGATCGAGCCCGAGACGCAAGATTCAATTGTATTAAATTTCAAATTAATTTACTCGTTACAATCTGACGAACTCAATCCCATTAGGTAATTTTCCAACTAACATAAAAGAAGTTTTAAATACCAGGATTTGGAGACTTTTTACTCGCTATCACCGGGAATCGAACGAGAATTTATCGGGTGAAAAAATAGAGTTCTACGAGGACACGGAGGTTAACGCCTTTATTATTTAGTAATATATTTTATAGTCAAGATAACGAATTGAATTTATAGCCATATTTAGATTGATGTGTGGATGTGAAACGTGGATGAGAAACAATAATTTAAGGGGTCAAGTAAATTCAGTGGAAATCCGTGCTCTGAGAAGAATATGTGGTGTGTCGATAATAAGAAATGCAATTACTAAGGATGAATGTGAGCAGAATTGTGTGTCGGGTAGGGTGAAAAAGAGCACGTTGAGGTGGTATGGACATGTTGAATGTATGGGCGCCGAAAAACTAAATAAATAAATTTATAATGCAAGCATAAGTGTGGAAGTCGTGGTAGAAGATAACCGAGACAAGCATAGATAGAATAAGTGAATGAAAGTTTGAGAGAAAACAAGTTAATAAAAGAAACAGAGAGCTATTATGTATGTCGTGATGAGAAAGTTTGGCGATATACCCTCTCTGACTACACCAACAGGAAAATGGTATGATGGTATTTATGTATATTTAGATTTGTATTCATACCTTAGTCCAATGTAGTCACAAGTACGAGTATATGGTAGTTCACCACAGTCTCACAGATTACTTCACTTCTTGAGGTGTTTGCACAACGTAATGAAGAAATTGTGGGAGAAGTAGACTTTATATACTATGCATAATTTTGAATTTTGTTTACGTTTGTTTATTGTAAGTATACGATTGTGAAGAATCAACACGTTTATTTCCCTATTTGTAACATAAACCAAACTAATCACATTTTTTGTCAGGAAGGAACTCAAATGTCACGCACAAGAACCGCTTAATCAATAGTTTTTGGTTATAATTACGTGTTTTATTTTTCACAGTGTCTTACTTAAATATTTATCATAACGATGCTTTTTAATAAACATAATTTAACCTTGTTTATTTTTCACTGCTGAATTGCTTTTTAATGAAGTGAATATTCATTTTTAATACTAGCTGTGTTTTAACAAATAAATCGTACATTTAATATAAAACGTTGGGAAATAGTTGAGTTTTAATACTAGCTGTGTTTTAACAAATAAATCGTACATTTAATACAAAACGTTGGGAGATAGTTGAGTTTTAATACTAGCTGTGTTTTAACAAATAAATCGTACATTTAATGCAAAACGTTGGGAGATAGTTGACTTTTAATACTAGCTGTGTGTTAACAAATAAATCGTACATTTAATACAAAACGTTGGGATATAGTTGAATTTAAATTTTTTAAAGTATTTTAATGAGGTGGAGATGAATCGTCAATTAATAAACTTAAACTCGGAATTGTATGGACACCAGAGGCAAGTTAATGTAATCATAAAAATAAACAGGACATTTATGGTATATAACGCCCAATTACTAACATTAAAAACATTAAAAAACAAGTCATATAAGTTAAGTGTAACAATAGGAAGATAGTGGTTGCAGCAAATAGATTAGGTACTTCCCCGTATTTGTAAATGTTCAGAAACACATATTTGGTAAGAAAACCGCAGAAAACTTACCAATGGAAAACGAACTAAAATGAAACCTTTGTCGATCAGCTGAAGTAATCGATTTCAATTGTATGATATTTGCATTATTTTTTTACCCGTATGATACTGTAATATGATATGACATCTGTATGTAATAATTATTATTACATTTTCTACATTTCACAATGTAAAATCTTTTAACCTAGTCCACTTGTTTAAGGCAAGAATGTCACACTTTGCTTTGGCCAAGAGCTTAAATGAGAGGTGTTAGGTTTTTTTAATAATAAATAACATTAATTATTTTTTCGGCTAAATTTGATTTAAAAAATCAGATATGTGACAGTTGAATGTAAAAGGTGCGATGTGTTTAAATTAAAATGAATTCAAGTCTATGTATTCAATCATAAATCTTGTTTTTCCTACTTTCCTATGTCATAAATGGACTCTTTTCAAGATCTGTATAAAACTTGATACACCTTTTTTGTACATGTTCGTAATTATTATATTTATTCTGTGTCATTCGTAATTTTTAAATTTGAAAACTTAAATTAATTTTTTCTTTGACAAAATTATGTATCTTATCAAACTTTGACCTTAGAGCGAATACATTAAATTAAGAGAATTTTTATCTCCAAAAGAAATATATTCCTTAGCTAATTTGGAATCTGGGATGGAAAGTTCAGCAAGTGTAACTTTGTCATTCATTTACTTTGTCATTCATTTACTCAAGAATTGGAATTATTATCCAGATAGAAATTTATCCAGATATTATACAGATAGAAATTTTTCAACAACGCTTAATTTTGCCCTATTCATATGGCGTGGACATTCGAATGAGTTTTTCAACTATTCACAAAAGTGGGATATTCAGGGACAACACTATTGGATAGGATTACTACTGGAGTCTAACAAGGCTGTGTCTTGGTTCCTTTTATATTTATAACCCTTTTGATGTGTGGAAACTGAACCAGGAAAAATAAATAAGGATCGACAGTTTTGAGATATTGACCTACAGACGTATTTTGAAGATTCCCTGCACATATAGTGTTTAAAATGTGCTAGTTATGTATTAGGACTGAGAACTGCTTAAAACTGTGAAGTATCTTAACATAGTTACATAATGAGAGTTGCAAGATATGTTACAATATGACTTATCACCCAGGAAAAAATATATAGCAAAGGAAGACTATAAGGATTATCATGATGGAGAACAATCTCCGATAGAAGACGGCATCTCGAGAAGAAAATGGATTTTCTACTCAGAAAGTTCATAGAAGACATGAGGGATCTCCCAATATCGCTAAGATTGGCAAACGATGGGACTGTGGAGGAGATGAGGGACCACAAATATAATGACATACTCGTATACTTAAAATAATTCTCTCCACCTATTCGTCTCAATAAATTTCTGTAACCCTTAGGTTATAATAATATTAACCCTTCCTTCCCTGTAATGTGTAACTAGTACACATGGCTTCTAAAAACTTTAATATCTCTATAAATACTGGCTTCAGATTTTAAGTATTCCTCCGTAATACATTTACGCATTGAATGAAAAAATAATATTAATAATAATTAGCACTTATCGGCCACATCAGATATATTTTGTGAAAATCAGGAATAAATTCACCAATACAATCAAACGTGTGCCAGTGTGTGACGTAGGTATGTTCATTCTAAAAACCGCAATGGGTGAGGAAGCGACGCTCGTTCTCACTTTACTTCGGTATATGGGAACGCAAGAAATAGAATCTCAGTTCGCAGTTGTTTCTTCCTTCGAGGTATAACATACTGTGTTAGTGTTCCGAGTCCCGTCTCAGTAGCTCGCGGGCATCCATACGAGATGGTTGTTGTGCCCGTTTTGTGAACGTCGGCCGATGTTTTTTGCAATTAAATTTCAATTATTATCCCTTTTGACTTCAAATTTAATTAATTTAAGCGATTTGCTATGAATATTCTTATTTTCCCGATTTTAAATCGCTCATTTTTAAATGTATATTCAATACACAACACCGGAACGCGTGACTTTTTTAGCACCGGAAGGGAAAAGTTAAGTTGCTGTAAATCAGAAACTTTAATAATCTAGATATGAGCATTGATTTGAGGAACTTGAAAGTGTAGCTGTAAAGAATGCGTACTGTTCTTATAATTACAACTATTTCAGCACTGCGTTATGTCAGAAGTCGGGATTTGATAGTGATGATATAAAAAATGCACTTTCTTCAACAATTTATTAAGGTGACGATTACAACGATTATATTTAAGTATATCACCGTTATATATTTACGAGACGGAACGTCATAGTGACCTCGTCCGTCTCTGGTGTAAATGTATCTGGGGAATTGTCGTGTCTTATGGACCCGTGATATACTAATTTGGTGAAGATATCTACATCTCTTTCCAATTGAGAGTGAAGGAGCAAAAAATAAATGAAGCCAGATAACATATATTTTGGATAAATATACTGAAAGTACTTTTCTAGCGCTTCAATTATCCGCAGGGATAGGAAGCTTCACTTATCTGCAGGGATAGGAAGCTTCACTTACTCGTAGCTGCAGGGCTAGGAAGCTGTCCAAGAACAAATTAAGACAACGATAAAATATTTAGTTTAAAAAATCTCTATTGACAGGTGACCCTCGGGTTCACTTTATGGATTCAAAAAATAGGATAAGCTTCCATTGCATAACATCTGAAGTTCTTCCTTTATTCCAGAAAAGAGCATTTGATGACGGATATTATACGGTCCAAACAGGAGAAAATAATATCAAGCAATTAGGCAAGGTGACCGAGTGGGAGAATGAAAGCACCCTTAGTTTATGGCCAACAGATAACAAAACAACCGTATGTAACATGATAAATGGTACCGACTCCACAATTTATCCACCATTTATAAGCAGAAATGATACAATTCAAAATTATAATACTGATATTTGCAGGTGAGTTTTATTTTTCCTTTTTTTATTTAAGGTTAAAAATTTACAATTTATATCGTTTTGATGGAAAGGTAGACGGCTCACTACTCAAACCCTCAACTGCAATATTTACACCCTTATACACACTTATGATATATCTTAAGTCATCAAGTAAACAATCCCAACCGCATCATAATATTTACAACCACTTCAAAATCGTGTACAACTACTCTTTATCACACGCTTCACATTCGCATCAGTCATTCACCAACATACCTATGTGGAGACCTTCAAAACCTTTTTACATTCACCAACATACCTATGTGGAGACCTTCAAAACCTTTTTACATTCACCAACATACCTATGTGGAGACCTTCAAAACCTTTTTACATTCACCAACATACCTATGTGGAGACCTTCAAAACCTTTTCACATCTTGCTTCCTACTATCAAAGAATTACCATTTCATTTATTTTTGTTTAAATTTGAAGTCGTTACATTATAAAAATCACCACTGTCCATCAAGAATACTTTGTAAATTCTTGCCGCAAGTTTCTCCTTCTAAATTAATCGTGCTATCTTTGCTCTTTTTTATTTTGGACTATGCAGACGTCTGTTATTTGGATATTACGGAGGAACAGCTGAACAAATTACGGCATCTTCAAAATATTTGTCTAAGATTTATTTTTAACCTGAGAAAGTACGATCATATCACTTCATACCAGAAGGCGCTGAACTGGTTGAACGGGAGAAATAGACGCTAATTTCACATACTAACATATATCTATTGTATAATATCCTGAATTATCCCGCCGCCCCCTCTTATCTCGCAGAAAATTTTCAACGTCTTTCCGATCATAGACTTGCGCTACGCTCAAACAGAGATTGTTTATTAGCAATCCCAGTTCCCCCTTCTTCTTTTTTACGTCGTACTTTTCTGTCCATGCAGTGAGACTCTGGAACCAGTTACAAACCAATGTTAGACTCACTCCATCATTGGTGGTTAACGCTAAGGGCCTATAAAAAAAGAGCTTTCTGGTTGGCTGGAAGAGATTGCCACATGGCAATAAACTCGCCAGGTAAAAAAAAAAAAAGGTTGACAATGTACCCTTCATCGGTCATTAAGTTGTCACTTTTTTTCCTTCTTCTGCGAATTGATTTCAATACTGAGGAACGTAACCCATATTAGAACTGCTGGAGTCATGTACATACTTCTCCCGTTCTCCTGACATTCTGCTGTCCGCAAAGCTTGTGATAAAGACATGCCCATAGCACTCTTCACCTCGTTTTTGCAGCGCAGAAGTGATTTAACTATGTTCCTCCAACAAACCACAATAAAATGAAACTTGGATAACTGATGCCAGAGAAAGATCAATTATATACTATTTGGAAATGTAGTGCTGGAGACGATTGCTTAGTGTTTCATGAATGGAACGACGAAAAAGTCTTTATACTCTTATTAGAAGAACTTAACGTTTCATGGAGTCTATCAACATTATGTACTAGACGTATTATTTAGTTTTTTGTCACATTTCGCGCAAAAAGAACACTTTAATTAAAGGTGTTCTAATCAAATAAATATCTATTTGGAGTCATTTCAGTCCTTCAAAAACGACACGAGTAAAGAATGGAATGACAACCAATTGTGTAATAAAAACAATACCGAATTCAGTGAAGGCATCTTCAGGAAGTAGTAAAAAATCATAGTGTATTGCAATTTCAAAGTCAGTAATTATTTCAGAAACATGTTAATTATTTTTCAATAGGTCAGTTGATGTAACATTCCAAAAGGAAGTGAACATCAAAGGAATCCCGGCATACCGGTTCATCGCTACAGAAGATATGTTTCCAGCACCATCAGTAGAAAATGGAACTGAATGCTTCTGCTCAAATATCACTAAGGGTATAACTCAAGAAAATGGTTGTATGAAGAAGGGAGCTATGGAACTCTTCCATTGCTTGGGTAAGTCCATATTTTAATTACTTAATTTATAAATGATATGTATTAGTGTATAACTTTTTCGTTGTATATGGTACAGTACAACCAGACTTAATGCCATGTGGTAATATACCATTAAACCAGAACAATTTTAAGAGGCCACAAATTAAAACCAGAATGTAATTATTTAAACTAAAAACTTGGTTTCGCTAGTCCCTGATTGGAAGACAGTCGTCTTAACAACTATGTCACGAAAATCGTAAATGCTGTAATTCCT
Source organism: Odontocerum albicorne (assembly GCA_949825065.1). Taxonomy (NCBI): domain Eukaryota; kingdom Metazoa; phylum Arthropoda; class Insecta; order Trichoptera; family Odontoceridae; genus Odontocerum; species Odontocerum albicorne. The sequence continues at coordinate 12,873,631 of OX463843.1, forward strand.
AAGTAATTTAAACTTTCAGTTTGAGCAGAATCAGCAAAAGCAAAATCATTTGAGCATTATTTTTCAGAAATGCGTGTATTAGGGGAAATTCTAAGTAGCGCGGTATATGAACCAGTTCAAAGAACACTTCTAGGGTGCTCAAGTAAGAGTGCCTTTGAGGAGAGAGGGAAAATATGGACAGCTCGTATTTTAATGTATGGGAAATCAAATTTCGTTCGTACCGGAAGAAAGAAATCTAAAAGAGGTGTTTTTTTAAGTATCTTGTATCTAACTTAAAAACAATAATATTTTTTGCCCTTATTTTTGCCCATAAAATCAATATCTAACTTTAAAATAATAATATTTTTGCCCATTGTTCAGCACGTCGAGGAGGGGTAGAATTATCACTAAAACTCGTGTATTGTATATTTATTTATACCTATAGAGCATGGTATCGGTTATAATATGCTTTGTTTTGTATGAAACTAAAAATCAGAAAAAACTTTTTATTTTTATTTTATTACAATATACGGTTTTTTATCGACCACTAAAAAGGGTTACAATAATAATACTCAAATTAGAATTTTGAGCACATATGAATATAAAGATAACTTATCACAACAATTATAAACATTTTCATGAATCATATACAAAAAAATACAGAAAAGCAGTACGCACGTACATGCACGTCAAACTTAAGACAGGCCAAGGCTCAGGCAATCAAAAGTCCTAAGATATAAAAAAAATCAAAGAAAATAATAAAAATATGCAAATCAATCCTCTCTAACACAAAAAAACAACCTATTTACATATATTTTGAAAAGTTTGAGAGAAACAGAGCCAACGAAAAGAAAGGGAGAAAAAAAAATCTGAATTTATGGTTCAAAAGTACAAAAACGCTCTCTAAGAGAACTTTTAAAGGTATTAATACGGTCACCAAATATGTCAGAGATTGCAGCATAGTCATTACCCAATTGATGCAATCTGGTACGGGAGAATACGAGTAATAGTTAATTTCACAAGTTTCTTACCGGAATATATCCTGCAGTCTCGTACTTCTTCAATTTTTCAAAATGTTTTCTAAACGTATTTTGTTTTTTTTTTCAATAATATTGTATTATTAGTAAAATGAAGATAAAATATTTGAATTTGTAAATTCTATTCATTATAACATAAACCATTCAATCTTTGAGAATCGCTTTATAAATTTTGTTTTGTGTTAAAGTTAACCAGTGGTTCAGGTTGATTTTACAGGATGGTTTAAGTCATTATATATTTTTTTGTTGTTGGAAAATTTATTTTGTATGTTTTATTTATTAAATCCGCACATGTTGTTGTTTTTAAGAATGACTTAATTACATAACTTAGTTGAGAGGTTATTTCCCTTCTTAAAAGCAGAAAAAAAAATATTAGTAAAAATCATACATACCATCGTGCTGTTTTCCTGCTGGGGTAGACAGAGAGGACAGAGCGTTAGACTTTACTATCTTAACACACATATTTCTCCTCTTTATCATTTATACACCTTTTCATATAACATAGCTCTTCTATTCTTTGATTTCTTACATTTCCTTCTTTTAAAATATCATCCACTTGATTCAACAATACTTTCCTTGGTTTTCCTTTACAACTTTCTCCATTCATATTTGCACTGTATATTTGTTTTGTTAGTATTTCTTCATTCATTTGTTCCACGTGTCGAAATAATTTGTTCCACGTGTCGAAATAATTTCAGAGTTTTCTTCATCTTGTTCAAGACATCACATTCATCTCTCACATTACTTCATTTAGTTTTGTCATACATTATTGATCAACGTATTCATCTAAGTGTACGCATTTCTACAGTTATTCAGCTCCTTTCAATCTTTTTATAACCTCACGTTTCACTCTTATATATCAAAGTTGGTACTAGAATACTGTTTTGGACTATCACCCTAGCAGATTTTGATTCTTGCCCGATTCGAGTATTTATGATTAAGTGCCCTCTAGACTTTGTTTCCAATCGCTACACGCCGTTCGATATCTATCGTAACTCTTCCACTTTTTCCGACAATGGTTAAAATCACAAAAAAATGTTTTAATTGAATATGGTATATTTAATTGAAAATGGAATATCTCGATAATGACAAATTTAACAGATGAAAAATAATTTAGTTTTTGGAAATATTTGCAGAAATTAATATCCAAGAAAATTGTTATTTATGAAGAGAGTAAATATACCCCGCCCAATTTGGACTGCTTGGCGTCTCCTGTTTTTAGGTAAAATTGTACAACGCAGCCATTAAAATCAAAATCATTCGTATAACTTTAACAAAAAATTAAATATCCCAATTCTATAAAATTTGCTACAGTGAGGAGAAAATTAAAATTAGCATATAAAAACACTATTCTTATCTAAATATATTTAATATAAGAAAATTCTTCTTAAATGTTAGGAGTTGTGTTTTTTAATACCCCCATAGGATCACGGCGTGTTGATCATAATAATGCTGATGATATGTGTTAAAATGAGTGAGCATTTATTATATTATCTCAGTCAGAAAAATCCACATGTTCATGAATACAACGAGTAAAACCATTTTAGGGAGCATTTATTATACTTTCTCAATTATATACATATTTATATTCATGAATATAATAATGATTAAAACATAGCAAGAGAACATTTATTATATTATCTCAGTCAGAAACATCCATATATTCACGAATATAATAATGATTAAAACATAGCAACAGAGCATTTATTATATTATCTCAGTCAGAAACATCCATATATAATATTCATGAATACAATGAGTAAAACAAATTTAGGGAGCATTTATTATATTTTCTCAGTCAGAAACATTCATATATTCATGAATATAATAATGATTAAAACATAGCAAGAGAGCATTTATTATATTTTGTCAGTCAGAAACATCCATATACTCATGAATACAGCGAGTAAAACAAATTTAGGGAGCATTTACTCGTATTATATTTTCTCAGTCAGAAACATCCATATATTCATGAATATAATAATGATTAAAACATAGCAAGAGAACATTTATTATATTATCTCAGTCAGAAACATCCATATATACATGAATATAATAATGATTAAAACATAGCAACAGAGCATTTATTATATTATCTCAGTCAGAAACATCCATATATAATATTCTTGAATACAATGAGTAAAACAAATTTAGGGAGCATTTATTATATTATCTCAGTCAGAAACATCCATATATTCATGAATACAACGAGTAAAACCAATTTAGGGAGCATTTATTATATTTTCTCAGTTAGAAACATTCATATATTCATGAATATAATAATTATTAAAACCTAGCAAGAGAACATTTATTATATTATCTCAGTCAGAAACATCCATATATACATGAATATAATAATGATTAAAACATAGCAACAGAGCATTTATTATATTATCTCAGTCAGAAATATCCATATATAATATTCATGAATACAATGAGTAAAACAAATTTAGGGAGCATTTATTATATTATCTCAGTCAGAAACATCCATATATTCATGAATACAGTGAGTAAAACAAATTTAGGGAGCATTTACTCGTATTATATTTTCTCAGTCAGAAACATCCATATATTCATGAATACAACGAGTAAAACAAATTTAGGAAGCATTTATTACGAGGCATATCCAGAAAGTAAGTGTACTGAATTTTTGTAGGTTACAATTTTTTTTATTTAAACAAAAAAATTACGTGGTTACCGTAGTACATATGTAAGCTATTTTTTGACATAGTCGCCATTCCTCTCAATGCAGGTGGTGAAGCGGGGTATCAACTTTTTGATGCCTTCCTCGAAGTAGTTTCCCGCCAACCCCTCCGTCCACTTCTCCAACCCTCCTTTACCTCCTCGTCGGTTGAAAACCTTTTTCCACCCATGTGCAGCTTCAGGGAGGTAAAGAGATAGTAATCTGAAGGTGCTAGGTCAGGGGAATGCGCGGGATGGTTCAGGACATCCCATTTAAACGAGGCGAGCAGTTCCTTCGTGGCGTTGGCCGTGTGTGGTCTGGCATTGTCGTGCAGCAGGCAGACTACCTTTGTCAGTATGCCTCTCCACTTGTTCTAAATCGCCCTCCGCAATTTTTTTAGGGTCTCACAGTATCTTGCAGAGTTGATGGTCTCCCCTTGAGGCATATATTCAATTAAAATTATGCCTTGACAGTCCCAAAACACGGATGCCATGATTTTCTTGGCTGAAATTGTGGTTTTGAACTTTTTGGCAGAGGGTGAAGAGGTGTGACGCCACTGTTGAGACTGCCTTTTGGTTTCAGGGGTGTAGTGTGCAACCCAAGTTTAATCTCCAGTAACGATGGAGTGGAGAAATTCATCTCCATGGAGTTTGCAGCGCCTCAAAAACTCTTGCTTTTTTACAAAATTTCGCACTTGGCGGGAGATTGGGTTGACATTTTTCACGAAACATGTTGTCGCGTCGACACTTCTCAACGTACTGACCTCGAACCGGTCTCGTTGCGGAGGGGAAGGGTCAGGCTACACGGAAGTGTAGCCAACATGTCGAAAATAAAATCCATCCGGTCGTGAGAGCCTCAGTACACTTACTTTCTGGATACGCCTAGTATATTTTCTCAATTATATACATATTTATATTCATGAATATAATAATGATTAAAACATAGCAAGAGAGCATTTATTATATTTTCTCATTCAAAACTTATATGTTTATGGATATAATGAGTAAAAAAGAGTGAATGAGTATTCAATATACTATGCGTATCCAGAAAGTAAGTGTACTGAGGCTCTCACGACCGGACGGATTTTATTTTCGACATGTTGGCTACATTTCCGTGTAGCCTGACCCTTCCCCTCCGCAACGAGATCGGTTCGAGGTCAGTACGTTGAGAAGTGTCGACGCGACAACACGTTTCGTGAAAAATGCCAATCCAATCTCCCGCCAAGTGCGAAATACGTGGCGTCATCCGTTATCTCGTTTGGAAGGGAAACCTCCGGTTGAGGTTTATAATGAGGTGAAAACTGCATATGGTGATAAAGCTATGAATCGTACGAGTGTGTACAAGTGGTGTCGCGAATTTAAAAACGGTCACGTCACACCTCTTCACCCTCCGCCAAAAAGTTCAAAACCACAATTTCAGCCAAGAAAATCATGACATCCGTGTTTTGGGACTGTCAAGGCATAATTTTAATTGAATATATGCCTCAAGGGGAGACCATCGACTCTGTAAGATACTGTGAGACCCTAAAAAAATTGCGGGGGGCGATTCAGAACAAGAGGAGAGGCATGCTGACAAAGGGAGTCTGCCTGCTGCACGACAATGCCAGACCATTACGGCCAACGCCACGAAGGAACTGCTCGCCTTGTTTAAATGGGATGTCCTGAACCATCCCGCCTATTCCCCTGACCTAGCACCTTCAGATTACTATCTCTTTACCTTCCTGAAGCTGCACATGGGTGGAAAAAGGTTTTCAACCGACGAGGAAGTAACGGAGGAGGTGGAGAAGTGGACGGAGGGGTTGGCGGGAAACTACTTCGAGGAAGGCATCAAAAAGTTGATACCCCGCTTCGCCACCTGCATTGAGAGGAATGCCGACTATGTCGAAAAATAGCTTACATATGTACTACGGTAACCACGTAATTTTTTTGTTTAAATAAAAAAAATTGTAACCTACAAAAATTCAGTACACTTACTTTCTGGATATGCCTCGTAATATTAATCATATATTTGTATGTGGTATGTTCATAAATACAATGATGAATAAAATAAAGTGAGTGATAGTTTATTACAATATATTTTTTTAATCATACAGTTATATACGTTCATGAATACAGTAATGAGTAAAATAGAGTGATTAAGCATTAATTATATTTTGTCAATTATACACTTCTTTATGTTTATAAATACTATAGTAAGTAAAATAAAGTAAGTGATCATTTATTATATTTTCTCAATCATACACTTCTATATGACCATTAATATAATAATGAGTAAAAAAGAGTGAGTGGGCATTTATTATGTTCTTAATTATATACTTTTATAAGCTCATACATACAATAGTGAGTAAATGATAGAGCGAGTGATCATTTTATATATTTTTTAAATCATGTAATTTTATATGATCATGAATATAATAATGAGCAAAAAGGAGTGAGTGGGCATTTATTATGTTCTTAATTACATACTTTTATAAGCTCATACATACAATAGTGAGTAAATGATAGAGCGATCGATCATTTTATATATTTTTAAATCATGTAATTTTATATGATCATGAATATAATAATGAGCAAAAAGGAGTGAGTGGGCATTTATTATGTTCTTAGTTATATACTTTTATAAGCTCATACATACAATAGTGAGTAAATGATAGAGCGAGTGATCATTTTATATATATTTTTAAATCATGTAATTTTATATGATCATGAATATAATAATGAGCAAAAAGGAGTGAGTGGGCATTTATTATGTTCTTAATTATATACTTTTATAAGCTCATACATACAATAGTGAGTAAATGATAGAGCGAGTGATCATTTTATATATTTTTTAAATCATGTAATTTTATATGATCATGAATATAATAATGAGCAAAAAGGAGTGAGTGGGCATTTATTATGTTCTTAATTATATACTTTTATAAGCTCATACATACAATAGTGAGTAAATGATAGAGCGAGTGATCATTTTATATATTTTTTAAATCATGTTATTTTATATGATCATGAATATAATAATGAGCAAAAAGGAGTGAGTGGGCATTTATTATGTTCTTAATTATATACTTTTATAAGCTCATACATACAATAGTGAGTAAATGATAGAGCGAGTGATCATTTTATATATATTTTTAAATCATGTAATTTTATATGATCATGAATATAATAATGAGCAAAAAGGAGTGAGTGGGCATTTATTATGTTCTTAATTATATACTTTTATAAGCTCATACATACAATAGTGAGTAAATGATAGAGCGAGTGATCATTTTATATATTTTTTAAATCATGTAATTTTATATGATCATGAATATAATAATGAGCAAAAAGGAGTGAATGGGCATTTATTATGTTCTTAATTATATACTTTTATAAGCTCATACATACAATAGTGAGTAAATGATAGAGCGAGTGATCATTTTATATATTTTTTAAATCATGTAATTTTATATGATCATGAATATAATAATGAGCAAAAAGGAGTGAGTGGGCATTTATTATGTTCTTAATTATATACTTTTATAAGCTCATACATACAATAGTGAGTAAATGATAGAGCGAGTGATGATTTTATATATATTTTTAAATCATGTAATTTTATATGATCATGAATATAATAATGAGCAAAAAGGAGTGAGTGGGCATTTATTATGTTCTTAATTATATACTTTTATAAGCTCATACGTACAATAGTGAGTAAATGATAGAGCGAGTGATCATTTTATATATTTTTTAAATCATGTTATTTTATATGATCATGAATATAATAATGAGCAAAAAGGAGTGAGTGGGCATTTATTATGTTCTTAATTATATACTTTTATAAGCTCATACATACAATAGTGAGTAAATGATAGAGCGATCGATCATTTTATATATTTTTAAATCATGTAATTTTATATGATCATGAATATATTAGGTGTACAAATAAGTTTCCGCCGTTTTTTATAAAAAAATGGGCATTTATTGTGAAAGAACGGAACCTCATGTTTTATTCGAAGTAGTACCCATCGCTTGCCACTACTTTTCCCCATCTTTCTGTCAGCATACGAATACCGCGTCAGTCATCATCATCATCTTTTGAGGCTATCCACGAATCGACTCAATTTTTGGTATCTTCATATGATGTGAAGTGCTGCTCAGACAGGCCATGCGTCATCGATCAAAACAAGTGGTAATCAGAAGAAGCAATGTCTGGTGAATACAGCGGGTGGGGTAAAACTTCTCAATTGAGTGTTTCCAAATAGGTTTTGACCGGTGCCGCAACATGTGGACTAGCATTATCATGCAGGAGAATAATTTTGTCGTGTCTGGCGTAGTAGTGGGCGCGCTTTTCCTCGAGTGCTCGACTCAATCTCATCAATTATGTTCGGTAGACAGCCCCAGCGATGGTTTCATTCGGTTTGAGCAACTCATAATACACGACACCAAGCTGATTCCACCAAATACACAACAAGAGTTTTTTTCCATGAATATTTGGCTTAGCCGTAGATGTTGAAGCATGACCAGGGGATCCCCATGATTTCTTCCTTTTTGGATTATCATAATGGATGCATTTTTCATCACCAGTGACTATATGGTGCAGAAAACCCTTTCGTTTATGCCTGGCAAGCAGCATTTCACATGTGGAAAATTGGCATTCAAAGTTTCTCCGTGTCAGTTCATATGAATACCAATTTCTTTGTTTTTGAATCATTCCCAATGATTTCAACCCATGTGAAATTGCTTGTTGAGTCACTCCTAATGTAAGTGCAAGTACTTTTTGCGTTTGGCACGAATCTTGATCCAATAATACTTCCAATTCCGCGTCTTCGTACACTTTCGGCCTTCCGCTACGTTCTTTGTCTTCGATGTCAAATTCACCGTTCTTAAACTTTTGAAACCACTCACGACAACTTCTCTCACTTAAGGCAGCCTCACCATATGCTTCTACAAGCAATCGATGCGCCTCAGCTGCAGATTTCTTCAAATTGAAGAAGTAAATCAAAAGTTCCCGCAAATGACGCTTATTCGGCTCAAAACTTGACATTTTCGAACACAAAAAAATATGTTATACTGATAAAAATTCACTAATATTTCAAGGTCATGTTGTTGACAGATGTCCAACCTTACAATAATGACATTTTACATCTGACAATTTTAACCATAACTTACTGGTGGCGCCAACTTTTGTCAAACGGCGGTGACTTATTTGTACACCCAATAATAATGAGCAAAAAGGAGTGAGTGGGCATTTATTATGTTCTTAATTACATACTTTTATAAGCTCATACATACAATAGTGAGTAAATGATAGAGCGAGTGATCATTTTATATATATTTTTAAATCATGTAATTTTATATGATCATGAATATAATAATGAGCAAAAAGGAGTGAGTGGGCATTTATTATGTTCTTAATTATATACTTTTATAAGCTCATACATACAATAGTGAGTAAATGATAGAGCGAGTGATCATTTTATATATTTTTTAAATCATGTAATTTTATATGATCATGAATATAATAATGAGCAAAAAGGAGTGAGTGGGCATTTATTATGTTCTTAATTATATACTTTTATAAGCTCATACATACAATAGTGAGTAAATGATAGAGCGAGTGATCATTTTATATATTTTTTAAATCATGTAATTTTATATGATCATGAATATAATAATGAGCAAAAAGGAGTGAGTGGGCATTTATTATGTTCTTAATTACATACTTTTATAAGCTCATACATACAATAGTGAGTAAATGATAGAGCGAGTGATCATTTTATATATTTTTTAAATCATGTAATTTTATATGATCATGAATATAATAATGAGCAAAAAGGAGTGAGTGGGCATTTATTATGTTCTTAATTATATACTTTTATAAGCTCATACATACAATAGTGAGTAAATGATAGAGCGAGTGATCATTTTATATATTTTTTAAATCATGTAATTTTATATGATCATTAATATAATAATGAGCAAAAAGGAGTGAGTGGGCATTTATTATGTTCTTAATTATATACTTTTATAAGCTCATACATACAATAGTGAGTAAATGATAGAGCGAGTGATCATTTTATATATATTTTTAAATCATGTAATTTTATATGATCATGAATATAATAATGAGCAAAAAGGAGTGAGTGGGCATTTATTATGTTCTTAATTATATACTTTTATAAGCTCATACATACAATAGTGAGTAAATGATAGAGCGAGTGATCATTTTATATATTTTTTAAATCATGTAATTTTATATGATCATGAATATAATAATGAGCAAAAAGGAGTGAGTGGGCATTTATTACGTTCTTAATTATATACTTTTATAAGCTCATACATACAATAGTGAGTAAATGATAGAGCGAGTGATGATTTATATATATATTTTAAATCATGTAATTTTATATGATCATGAATATAATAATGAGCAAAAAGGAGTGAGTGGGCATTTATTATGTTCTTAATATATACTTTTATAAGCTCATACATACAATAGTGAGTAAATGATAGAGCGAGTGATCATTTTATATATTTTTTAAATCATGTAATTTTATATGATCATGAATATAATAATGAGCAAAAAGGAGTGAGTGGGCATTTATTATGTTCTTATTTATATACTTTTATAAGCTCATACATACAATAGTGAGTAAATGATAGAGCGAGTGATCATTTTATATATTTTTTAAATCATGTAATTTTATATGATCATGAATATAAAAATGAGCAAAAAGGAGTGAGTGGGCATTTATTATGTTCTTAATTATATACTTTTATAAGCTCATACGTACAATAGTGAGTAAATGATAGAGCGAGTGATCATTTTATATATTTTTTAAATCATGTTATTTTATATGATCATGAATATAATAATGAGCAAAAAGGAGTGAGTGGGCATTTATTATGTTCTTAATTATATACTTTTATAAGCTCATATATACAATAGTGAGTAAATGATAGAGCGAGTGATCATTTTATATATATTTTTAAATCATGTTATTTTATATGATCATGAATATAATAATGAGCAAAAAGGAGTGAGTGGGCATTTATTATGTTCTTAATTATATACTTTTATAAGCTCATACATACAATAGTGAGTAAATGATAGAGCGAGTGATCATTTTATATATATTTTTAAATCATATAATTTTATATGATCATGAATATAATAAATGAGCAAAAAGGAGTGACTGAGCATTTATTATATTTTATCAATCATACACGTCTTTATGTTCATGGATACAATAATGACGAAATTATAATAAGACGAACATTTAATTATTTTTTTAATCATACACTTCAATAAAGTTTTTGAGTATTTTGAATAACTTGTTTTGACGGCTTTTAATTTTATGTTTACATGACAAGTAATTGTTTGTATAGTATTGTACATATATGAAAAATAAGACAAACAAAAAAAAACAGGTAATTTTAAATTTAAAGTGGACACTCCTTATTTATATGGATCTGGGTTTATTGCCTTTCCTTTGTCGTATCTTCAGTTAACTAGGATGTTGCCTGTATCTTACTGAGGACATTAAACATGAATAAAATAGTTTGATGTTTTAAACCGAGTTGATTATTTAATACTTCTGTAATAAATTCTCATTAAATTGATAAGTTGTGAGATATAAATTACAAGTATGTACCGCGTTAGTCAATCCATGGCTTACTTCACAATTTCGGAGCAATTAATAGCCCGTCCCACAATAATATGGGATGGCCTATTAATTTAACCGTTTTCTGCAAGTTTAAGTACTCAAACTCCTGTCGGGACAACAACCACGCTCCGATCCACTGCCTGATTTTTTTGTACTTTTGCCTTTATTAAATTTGGGGTTGTCCTTGTGTAAAAAATGTTCTAACTCTACGGATGGGGAATACAAATAAGGTCATTGCATTAGGATTTGGAGTGTATGTTAGAATGCCGTGTGTAAGTCAAATATCTAAGAACTTCCAGTGAGCCTAGTAATGCTGCTGGTACGCAATATTAGCTTGTAAAAATATTACAACATTTAAAAATAAGTTAATTATTAATTTACGCGATTTTTCACCTTTCTCTTTGTCTCCATATTAGTGTCTGATAATTGAAAAGTGTTTTATTATATAAACTTAAATTTAAATACGAGTAATGCGCTTGATATTTCATATCACAGGGTTACAATTTTTCAATAGTACCAACACACACAAATAATAAATAATTGAATTTAAGAGTAATTAATTAAGATGCGTTATTTCAAGAGTCACTTTTATTGCAAGCGCCGTTATCTCAGGACCAATGCGCGTTTTGTCTTAATTCGCGATGAGAATCGAGAAATCTCAATGCGCCTCTGTCTCTCGCAACAGGTGTCCACATGATTGCACGCCCGTAGAACAAGATATTAACGGGCGGCTCTCTTCGTGCCAGCCAGTCTGACGAGAGCCTCCGTCTCAGCAGGACCATGTTGCTGTTCTTCATCACTGTGCTGCTTCTAGCCAGTCCCGCTCCTGCCAAGATCTACGAGCGCTGTGAGCTTGCCAGAGAACTGTCCACCAGGTTGCAGCTTCCTCTGCAAAGTGTTTCCACATGGGTCTGCATAGCCTACCACGAGTCGCGTTTTGATACTTCAGCCGTAGGGAGCCTCAACTGGGATGGCAGCCAAGATCACGGGCTGTTGCAGATCAGCGAGCTCTACTGGTGCGGAAAAGATGGCCCGGGTGGCGCTTGTTACATTCCTTGTTCAAAACTGAGGGACGAAGACCTTGAAGATGACTTGTCCTGCGCTATGAAAATTCATGAAGAACACACACGTCTGTCGGGAGATGGTTACAACGCATGGGCTGTATATCATGTGCATTGTGATGGAATCAATGTTAAAAAGTATACTGTGGGATGTGATGAAAAAAGTTCCGGATCCGAATATCTCAAATATTTCAATCCCATTATGTCTGTGAACGAATCGTTAATCTTAAATGACACTCAAGCAAATTATTACATTCCGTTCACTACTTTATTCGATATCGACAAATTGTTACCGATAACAACGGCAAGGACACCTTCTTCTAGTCAGTTTACTACAGAATCTATTCCAAAATCCACTTCGTCATATGCCGATCTTGTGGAACTGCCGATCAAAATTTTTATACCTGAGCTTACGACAAAACGTAACTTATTTTACACCACGCCAACCACGACAACTTTTACTTACACAGATACTACGATTTCACCCCTTACTACATCTTTTTACTCTACATCCGATTACGAGTCTAAATATAAATATCCAAATTTAAATTACTTAACAAGCTCTCCGAAATCAATAATTTCTCTTCATCAAAAAGATTTAACAACAAAATCTTATTCACAATATTCAACAAGTATTTCAAGTCCAGAAATAACTGATAAAATAAGCGAGACACTTGTTCAAAACAAACATATATCAACAACTATTCGTCCAGCTCGGCTTACAATACAGACTCAAAAAAACCCCTCAAGAGACACTCAGTTCACTCAAAAAACCTACAATTTGTCAACCAGGTTAAAAAATACTTACAACAATTTCCACCCGATACGTAATTCAATAAATTCCATAAGTTACAAAATACCTCTGGTAACGGAATCCACGTCAAGAAAGCCGTCTTTTGAATATACAACCAAACCAACACGAAGCCCAAGTTTATTTACGTATAAAGCATTATCAACAGTAAACATAGAAAATAAAATATCAACAATCGAATTAAATAATTCGACAACTTTCAATACTAAAAAAACATCAAAAGATAACAGATATCCAAATACATTTACAATTCCACGCAGTGTTTTCCAAACCACTTCAAAGCCATCATTCGTGACATCAGCTCCGTTCAAATATTCTACAACCAAACCTACATTTATTAGTGCTTTTACGTCAACAATCAATAATAATGATAAAACAAATACAGAAACAATTAAAGGATCTTCAAAGAACCTGTTTTGGATTAATACTAAAAGAAATTACACGTCCTTCGATGCAAACAATATCTTCCGATATTATTAAGATGTCCTCATAGGTAGATGTAATTTCTGTACCTACAACAAAGACTGCAGTTTGTCTTTGTGTAGAGTTGATATTCCGCTCGCGATCGTTGGAGAATATCAACGACACTAGTTGAATGCTCATTTTCCTTGACACAGTGTGAAGGCCGGACAAGACGTTTCCACGCTAAGACGTATCGTGCCAATCCCTTGAGACTTCTCCAGTGATAATTGTGCACATAAGTGTTAATGAGATACGCTAAATGCTACCCAGTAACAAGCGGAAGTTTTTTTTATCGTAGAAGAAACATATCATTTCCCAAGTGTGTAAATCGATAATCAAGTAATATGCAATATATATGCGAGGAGTGAAATCAAAAGTGAATAAAGCAAGTGATATTTAGAATACTAATGGGATGCTTGTTTTAAAGCTTGTATACTGATAGTTAATTTAAATTATGTTTATTTACACTTGAACTTAAAAATAAAAATGAAAAAAAAACTACATTTGAATTCATTAAACTTTATTTATAAGTTACTTTGTTTATATACATATTTTTTATGTGTGTGTGTTGTTACTTATAATTATACGAGTATTTCATGAAGGCAAAGCGTTTCCATTTTTGTTAAAAAAAAATAAGGAATTAAAATTTTAATTCTTTTTTTTCAAATATTTGTGCTGTTAAAATTTTCTTTTTGTGTTATCAATATAATTTGATTAATTTAAATAGATATCAATTATATTTACAGCAAAATTTTCAATACACCTTGTCTCTGACGCATTGTGTTTTAACTAAGTTACACTTGATTAAAGTATGTATGGAATTGGTATTTCTGTTACAGAATTGCATTTTTTTTATTAAACGATTTTTACCGAAATACGAATAAAACAATCAACACGATGAATGACTGCTAGTTCAACAGGATTAAAAGAAAAAGCGTGCAATTATCAAAATATGTATTTTTTTTAAATACGTGCTAAAATTTATTTATTTACTTATGAGAACTTTATAGATGGTCGATGCCGATCGTTAAGTTATTTCATATAAATATTTTATGCAACCAACCGATGAAATTAATAGAAACTTTCAAATATGTAATTTTGAATATACATACATATATCATCGTGTTTAGCGGACATTCGAGTAACGCATGTCTGTCGAAAGTTTAAAAAAATATTAATAGAGCGATCCACTTTAAGTTTTCTGTGTACATTTTTTCTTATATTTAAAGGTTTTTCGTAAAAAAAATATTTTAGTCATACAAAGCCTACTCGCTCCCTCCTATATCTTCGCAAATATTCTGCGCCTTTCTGATCATGGATTTGCGATGCGATTGCTCAAGCAGAGATTGTTTATTGGCTTTCCCAGTTCACCGCTCTTCATTTTTTAATGTCGTATTTTACTATATATTAAGATTCCGGAAACAATAACCAACGAATTCTCGCATTGTTGGCATGTTTAAAAAAAGAGATTGAAAAAATTGTTCATTTCAAGTCATTAATGGCATGTGTTTCATTCCCGATTTTCCTCGCCTCACCAACATCCTTTCGTTTTACCTTTAATCGATGATGTCCACATTTTATTGTTATAATTTCACTCATTTATTTTGCACAAACTAATAATTATTATTTGAATATCTTATGCGATCATGTTTCGTGCGATCATTTATTTATTTTCATCATCTGGAAAAAAATTCAATGAATTATTAAATACCTAAGTGTTACTTTATTAAAATTGTTAGATTTGCAAAAATCATTTTAATAGCTAATGTTTAACATTTATGTTTGCAAAACTGTTTTAAATATTTTTACCATAAATTACAGAAAAAAGTATTACTCTGAAAAAATATCGATAATATGTTCGACTCCAAACCATTGCACAGAAATAAAAAATGGGTAAATATTCTAGTTGAGTTATATTTTTCATATAGTAATCCTAAAATTATATTCAAGTTAATGTCTATATATTTTCAATACCAGTGTTAAGTTGCAAGTCAGCAATATTTGTATTTTTATTTTTGCGAATAATTTTAAGTTGTACGGATATTTCATGAAATATATAGTAAACATAAAATTGTACATTTATTTCTAAACAATATTGCAAGTTATTTATGAAATGGCCGCAGCCACCACCTTTTTATCCTTACATACATTTTTTTATTATCTTTAATCTGTTAAGAAGAGTGGATTTAATTCCCGAGTAAAAGCGGCCTAGAAGAGAGTCCGTTTATTATTACTGAAATATTTGAGAGTACAGTACTCTATCGCTACAATAACACAATATGTCAAAAATATGGAGTATTGAATTGTATTTTTAGTGTATCCCTAAGTTCAAATATATCACATAGATCGATCAATACCATTTATGATACGCAATCGGTGAGACTTGGCGTTCGTTAACTTGCCTGCAATATGAACCTACTAATTAGATACTTCAAAGGGGCACATTAATTTGAAAAAAGATTTCGGCTTTAACATTGTGGAATTCTATATTAAAATTTGTAATAATAAATGACATCATTATTCCACGAATTAACAATAATGATAATAAAAAAAAAACTATTTATATAGCACCGTTTATAAAGCAGACTCCTCCAAGGTGCTCAATAAATTACATTAATCCGTGCGACACGTATTTCAACCTCCTTTACACAGGTTCTTTCTGCCTGAAAAGAGTTTAGGGATAAG
This sequence comes from Odontocerum albicorne, assembly GCA_949825065.1. Taxonomy (NCBI): domain Eukaryota; kingdom Metazoa; phylum Arthropoda; class Insecta; order Trichoptera; family Odontoceridae; genus Odontocerum; species Odontocerum albicorne. The sequence goes on from OX463843.1 coordinate 12,890,000, forward strand.
AGGCATAAACACGTGTTACAAGGATTAATGTAATGCAATAAATGGTAATTTATTGTTAAACAGTAATTTATTGTTAAATATTACCCATTTATACTCAAATTTCCTGTACTTCAAGATATCAAATTATGTTTAATTGAAAATAATTTAATTTGAATAATTTATTATAATAATATCCCAATTTTTTATTTCGTTGTCAAAAAATATAACATAAAAAGGTGATTACTTTATTTTTGTTTTAATATATAGTCGAACTGGACATTATCCAAATATTCTAAGATGGTGATATTCCTCAACAGTATCAACGGTGATGTATGGCAGTAAAATGTAGACGTAAAAGAATACTGAAAGGACCCGAATAAATGCTATTGAAATGCGTGCACTGAGAAGAATACACGAGTATGATGTGTCAATGTATGATATAATGCGAAATGAATGTAAACTCAATGCTGACGTATTAAAAAAAGATGAAGAAGAGCATTCTGAGATGATTTAGGCATGTAGAACAAATGAATGAAGAAGACTAATAAAACAAACATACAATGGAAATGTGAGTGGAAGGTGTATAGTCGGATCAAGTGAATGATATTTTGAAAGAAGGAAATGTAAATTGAGGCGAAAGACATGTGTTGCGATAGAAAAGTCTGGCGTTCTGTCCTCTCTGCCTACCCAGACAGTGAAACAACGTGAAAGAATGTATGTTTACTTTGCCCTTTTATCTTCTTAATTGACACCATACCTTTATATTTATATAAAAAAAAAACTTTGATTAGTATAAATTTCAGTTTTAGTAAAATATACTATAAATAACAACTTTATTTATGAATTATTGTTACTCGTGAATATTTGTGATGACTTCCATAGTAAGACATTGGTACAACACCTGTTTTCCAGTCCTAGGGTTGCGTGTTTGGTTCCTGATAAAACCCAAGGGATTCTAGTCTGGTTATCAATTAAGACATCTTTAACATATTTCTGATTCGTTGGAAGAGATTGCCATTTGGGAATAAATCCGACATGTTATAATGTATACAATGAAAGTTTAATACACTTTAATAAGAATTTAAAAATATATATTTTTATTTTTTAATTAATGTTGAGATCAGATAAAATGAATATAGAAAAACAAGAACCAAACAACATTGATATATGTTAGTGAAACGTGGATGCGAAAAGTGATTGAAAGGAGCCTAGTAAATCAACAACATCTGTGGCATAAATGGGAAGGCGTTTGACTTCCATCCGGAGGTTTCTGTTTCAGGTGGTGACAAAAATAAAAAAGGGTTCCAATCTGGTAACAGCGGTCATACGCGCCGAGAAAGTGTGAGGATATAGTGGCTTCGTCATATGAAGAACCGCTAGTAGAACTCAGTAAATATTGTCTCTCGCCCTCGGTTTTCAATATGTCCGGATTAACAAGTCGAATATGTAGATATGGTACCACAAGTAGAATAAATAATGCGGTAGAAATGCGTGCATTAAGAAGAATATACGGTGTTTCGATGTATGATAGAATAATAAATAATGTAATTAATGTCTGAAATGAATAGAAAGCGAGGAAGAGGTAGATCGAATAAAGAGGAGATGGTTGAAGGTGTTTTTGCTGAGAGGTAGGTAAACTATTGGAAAATCTTTCCTCTTTGCCTGTCTCAAAAGGGAAACGGTGTGATAGTACGAGTATATATGATGTATGAAATTCATAAATTTCAGAAATATACATTTGTGTTGTTAATTTGAATAAATAATTGATCACGTTTCTCCTTGAAATCGAAAATAAAAACCACTATCATGAAATTGAATATAAAAACATACGGGCATTATTTTTACAGTTCAATAACTTGGATAAAATATTCTTCAAATTACCTGTTAGTGATGCAATTAGTATCACGTCACCATCGTTGTAACTTATTTTCAAATAAAACCATTATTAACAATATTTCATGACTTCTGTTGGATAGGTTGATCTCTTTGTCTTAATAATCATCCTCGTCAACTTCATATCATATCCTCTCTTGCCTTCGTCCTAACCACCATCATCACCAACATCATGTCACGTCTTCTCTATTGACTATACCGTGAACTGCTCTCTTTATTTATTTATTTTTTCAAAACAGGCTTAGCCCAATTACTTTGAAAAATACAAGACATTAAAAAAGAAGAAAAATTACATGGAGATTTTTTTTTTTTTAAATTATATAAAATAAAAAATAATGCATATGTATACAAACGAGTATATACACACAAACATATGTTACATATATACTCAGTCACTTAAGTATGTTGATGAGTGCTTTCTAACGAGCTTAATCTAAGAAGAAAATTTACTTTTGCTTTTGGTAATGTGATATGAAATATGTCAATATCCGAAGCAGTCCCGTTAAGAAGAGTTAAGGCCCTTCCAACAGGCATAGCGGCTGGAAGACCTGTTCTTGCGTACGTTATTGAGAACAGTTCCTGCCGGCGCAGTCTAGTGTAATTGTTAGGAACATTTAACGCTAATCTTTGTAGTAATGCTGGACAGCTCACAACTCCTCGAACGAGTTTGACAACGTATACCAGGAGACGCAGATTTCTTCTTACGCTCAAGGAGTTATACCCGAGATGCCCAGCAGAAACTGCGTAGGATAAAGCCACGGATAGACACCGAACTCACTCATGTAGAGATATCGTAGATTTTTTTTTGTACTTTCTCCACCATGAGGGAGTTCTGCGCCCCCACCGGGCTCCAAATGTAAGCATTGCTTTCTAGTTTGCTACGGATCAATGAATTAAACAACGTTTTGAGCACCAATTGGTTTTCAAACGACTTAGAGATTCTCATAACAAATCCTAGAGTTTTATAAGCTGAGTTGCACATAACTTCTATGTGAGGACCAAACGCGAGATTGCTGTGGAACAAGACACCCAGATCTTTAATATTATCTGTGCGGGGTATAGGTATAGATTCTAGATTATATCTATGGAATTTCAAGACGTGTGAGCGATGATACGACATAATTTACCTGAACATAATTTATCTGATCATAATAATTTATCTGAACAATCACTGCCGTCTTCTTCTTCGTCTAGATCTTGCGATCTGTTTAAACAGGATTTCAGTTTTGGTCGTGCGACGAAGATGTCCAACATTCTCTCCACCTCTTTGGTGGACGTCCCGGTGGTCGACGACCCTCTGGAATCTCGTGCATTACAATCTTAGGTATTCTCGCGGGGTCCATCCTCTCAACGTAGTCCCTCCAGAATCGTCTTCTCTGCCTACTCCATCTCACGATGTCCTCAATGTTACAACTTCTGCGGACTTCCTCATTAGCTATCCTATCTCTAAGGGTAGTGTTTTCATTTCTGTTGTTCTGAGGAGGTGTTTCGTTCTTACGGAGTCTTTTCTTGTTTCGATTCTGTAAGTCATAACAGGTCTTATGCATGTTGTGTATATTGGTATATTCTGACTGCTTTCCCCCAACATGTGTTTATTGCCCCAAACAGTGTTCCTCAGGCATCCGGAGATAACTGCTTTTTTATTGCTCTGTTCTTTGACTTCAACTTTATGTATTCTCTTGTCTTAATCAATATCATGCACATCAAGATAACTAAATCATCATCATTTTCCACCACTAGCATCATATCGTCTGCATGCAATTGAACACTTATAACTAAATATGACATTATCGCGACTCTCGTTTCACTTTTCATCTCGTGACTCTCGTTTACAAATCAGTCAATATAAATATAAACGTACTCAGTAACCTAACTGGTAAGACACTTGATTTCCACTCGAGGGTTTTAGGTTCGATTCCCGATTGTGACAAAAAAAGATCTCAATCAAGTAAAATATTCGTGTGGTAGATGAACTCGCATACACCGAGTATTATTGACTTCACGTACACGAAAGTAAAAAAATTACTATAAACGTTGAAGAACAGTGGATACATTACATATCCTTGCCTGACACCTATTAAGTCTAAAAATTGCAGCCCTTAGTAGTACGTCAACTATATCGGATAGAAGACGTGTTGTTTCATTATATTCTGGAATGTTATATCGAATATTAAGCTGTCGTCAAGTTTCTTTCAAAAGAACGGATAAGTCAGGCAGAAATAAAATGACGTTTAGATGCTGTATACGGATAATCTTCTCCGTGGTGTCTGATCTTAGTGGTAAGAATGATATTTTACTAAAAACAACAAAAGTTTGCAAAAAATTAGATTTATATTTTATAATTGACATTGAATTTTATTTTAATCATAAAAACATTTGATTTTGTATCACTTTTACGCATATTTGTACTACAATATTTTAACACATTGCATGTTCATTGTCTCGTAAGTTGAATTAAAAAAAAAGTTGAAACTAATAAATTGAAATATGTAACCATTAAATGTATACATTAACTGTTCTGCAAAATAAACAATTTCTTTACATCCCATTTGTGTTTTCCAAATGTTTTCTTGAATCTTAGAAAATACTTATGCTTTACTTCGTGTTGTCATACTTATAATTTTTAATAAAATAAATAAAACACTTAATTTTTTATATTGTATTCACAACTGTTCGATTTGAGTTCACTTATGGTTGACTAATTTGTAAAAAGATCAAGGGAACATTTCTTCTTCTTCTCAGTGTCATGTCAGGCCCCCCCAACGTTGAATATCACCTGAGAGTAGACATCTTTGTCCCCGGCAGCCCGAAAAAGATCTCTAATGCCCCTTATCCCAGTCCAATCACGTACTCGTATATTGCGGATCCAGGAGATTTGCCTCCTGTCAACAACTCTTCGACCCTCTATTTTGCCTTGGATAATCAGGTGCAGTAATTTGTACTTTGCTCCTCTAAGGACGTGACTCAAGTATGACACCTTTCGGATTTAAGATGTCTAAATAACAACATTTCTTCGGAGTTCGCTAACCACTTAATCGAACAAAAAAACATTTGTTTGATATCAATCGTGGTTTACGAATTCTGTCCACGAGACGGGCGGGATTGTAGCTGGACAATTTAGAAATTATCGAGATTTTATAAAGCGGTAAATCAAGTCTTAACATTTTAAATGATAACCAAGTAAATTTCAATAAAAGTCCTCTGCTAAAAATGTTTTCCGTTCAAAAACCACCCTTTTGACGCCTACGTACTTCCCTTGTCCTATATTGTACCTTTAGGGACTTGTGTTCCGAGTAGAAGGATGATGGTTGTTTGAATAAAAGTCGTCGAGATCGGAATAAGCAAAGAGAAAGTTTATTGTAAGCGTCTGTATTTATAATGTTTAGAACGGCGCAGAACGTGTCGCTGTCTCGCTTCCGCTGAACATATGTTTATTGTTGCACGTTCTATATACATTTCATATTACGGTCTGCAGGAGAGGCAAGAGATATATCGGTGTCTCGTTCTTCGCTACTAGTGAGTTCAATGACCGCGCGGGCAAGGGTCGCCTCAGTGGGTTCAATGACCACACGCACGGTCGCTACATACCTATTACAATTAGAAAAAATATATTTTAGACATGATTTAGTTCTTTTTCACCTGACGAGGAAAGTCTTTGAAACCGGTAGTGAAATCAAGTAAAACAGTGATGAAGAAAAAATAAAAAATAGTAAAATATAAAGTTTTATTTATGTTAGTAAAAAACTTATTCAACGTTTTCTTATTTTTCTCAACAGGTTCTCACATGGTGGTGACATTCCCGCACTTCATGTATGCGGACGAAGAATATCAGAAGGGGGTCGAAGGACTAAAGCCAAACGAAACTCGCCATCAAACAGTGGTTGACATTGAGCCGGTGAGACAATTATAATAATATATACGAGTATATACAAAATTGGCAAGCGAATCCATGTACAAACAAAAAGTTTTGATGATTGTTTATAGCTGTATAATCAAGAATAACACATATAAGAGAACGGCAAAAACAAAAAAAAGATGATGTCGTCTTTAGCACAACATTTCAGCATACACCTCTAGCACAACATTTCAAACGAATCTTATCTACTTCTTTTTGCTTGCTTTGGTGTAAAAGAAATGGTACGAGCTGTATGAGAAGGTGTAGAAGGGGGGAAAGATGTGTCGTGATACAACAGTTTAGGGATCTGTCCTCTCTGCCTCCCCCGATAGCAAAATGGCAAGATATTATGTATGAATGGATGTACAAACAAACAAAAATTAAAATAAATGTCTTATACATTTAATTTGTACCATAGAATTCAACCATTGGTAATATAATAACTATTTTCCTTGCAATCTGACAATCTGTACAGATTATTCTCGGAACAAACTGGGATCATTCCATGTGAAGAGAACCTCGATAAATGATGTATAATTGCGTGGCGATTAACGTAATTATTGTAATAATCAAGTAATTTATTCTTAAATATTCTAATACGAAAATGAACAAAGTTAAAG
>OX463843.1:12896586-13244195 GCA_949825065.1 Odontocerum albicorne
TATATATATATATATATATATATATATATATATATATATATATATATATATATATATATATATATATATATATATATATATATATATATATATATATATATATATATATATATATATATATATATATATATATATATATATATATATATTTAACTCAATTAGTATCAAGCTATGTGTGACTCATCTTACGGGGTTTTATTTAAAATCATACCAATAAATCGATAGTCATCAAAACATTATCACCTGAATCATTTTAAATGTGGTCATGGTTGCAATGCACCGCCTTACACAGGTGTTGTATTGGTGGGGTTGTTTTGACCCTCCATTATGCTAATATATGATAAAGCGGTTAAGACTGTCGGTCACAGCATGGAAATATGTTAAATATATTAATTCCTGAGAAGTCTGGAAGAGTGATATCCAGCTAGGTCTGAGGCTGTATAATGGATGAGAAACCTGAGCATTTATTTGTGAAAGAGAAACATTAAAGCTTAAAAGTAAAAAAATATAGTTGAATTAATTTTTTCAGTATGTCAATTGAAATTTAATATATTTTTCAGACATTTTCTCCATTTATTTCATTTCATTCGCATGAATTTTAATAAGTTACCGATTTCAAAACTACGCTGCCAAAACTAATAAAAATATCGATAAACTTTCGTCTAACCTCTGGAAAAAGCTTAATGTGAATAATTAGAATTAACAATTATGATGATTTTTTTAAGTATGTCACTTGAAATTTAACGCATTTTTCGGAATTTTTCATATTTTGTTTTATTTTTACTCGTGTGGCGGTCGCCCACTCGGAACACTGTGGGCGTTCATACATACGGTCAATGACGATGAAATGACTTTCGCATTCCTCGATAAATCTAAATAAACAAGTCCAAAGTTCACACGCCGGCCATTCAACCCATAGCCGAGCGGACCGCATTCCATACTAAAGAGAGAACGCACCACGCTTGTCTCGCCAGTTCCGTATTTGAATGATACCTACATACAACAATTAATCGTTTTGCATTCGCAGAAACGAGACGTAGGCATATCGCGAGCGCATTCCCGCGCACATTCTAAAAATATATAAATACCTACGTTACTAATAAAATTCCACTCTCTTTCCGCATTGCGATCTAACGTGTTTTATTATTTATCAACAAATCATCCTCATCATCTCTTCCCTATCGGGCATTCCCTATCGGACTTCCCTTTTCCTTAAACTCGCATAAATTCTAATAATAACTTACAAATTCCAAAATTAATAAATACATCAATAAAGCATTGTCGAATCTCTGGAAAAGCTAAAGTGATGTCAATTGAAATGTAAATAAGGAAGACGGAGGTCTTTGAAACCGGCAGTGAAATAAAATGAAGCAGTGGTGAATACGACATAATAATAATTAGTGTGTAATTTATTTAATTTAATATTGTAATTTTGTTAGTTTTTTAGTGTCTTTCAATCAAAATTAAACGATTGATTTTTTTTCTTATTATTCGTATGGTTTCAATGAAATAACTCATTTAACGTCAGTCATCTATTAACTTTCAATTAAATAATCTATAACTAAGTTACTTTAAATTAAACGAATTATCCGGATCTTTTTCCTTTTTTTTCCATTCTTACTCGCATACTTAAACTTGATAGTCGTAGTATCAAAATCTGACAAGATCAAAATAATACAAGGTAGACAATATAATTTTAGTATCAACTTTGATGTATTGAATACTAAGAAAATAAATATTCAGTACAAGTGTGAGAAGGTGTGGTAGAGGAAGACAGAGGAAGTATAGTTGAATACAGCGAATGATATTTTGAATGAAGTAAGTTGAATGATAATGTGTATGGGTAAATAAGAGGGGAAAGGTGTGGCAATTAAAACCCGCCAAGTTGTACTGTATACATCATAAATAGAAACCAATGCAACAATACAAGTCAGAAGTGTGTGTTGATGAAATTGTGTTGATGAAATAATGTTGATGGAATGATGTGATGAAATGATGTTGATGAAACGGTGTTGTCGAAATGATATTAATGAAACGATTTTAAAGAGTCGATATAAATGATGTGATTTTGACGGAATTATGTTGATGAAATGATGTTGACTAAATTATGTCGACGGAATGATGTTGACAAAATTTTGTCGACGAATAATGTTGATGATATAGTGTTGTACGTTTGATAATGATGAATTTATTTTGACGGAAAGATGTTGATGAAATAATGTTGTGATGATATGATGTTGTTGAATGACGGAATGATATGAATGAAACGATTTTTAAGAATCGATATTCATAACATGATGTTGATGAAATGATGTTGATGAAATGATGTTGACGGTATGATGTTAATGAACTTCACTTGACGCAATGACGTTGATAAGCAATTAAGTTAATTTATCATTTTTTAAATTGGATTATTGATTTAATCCTCATCTGCAATAAAATTGACTTGTTAATCAAAGATTACTTGTAATACAGTGGGGTTTTTCGTGAACTGTGTGTGATAGATAGCAAATACGATAATACTAATTATTAGTATTTTTATCTTTAAAATATATTGAATACTACCATTATGCCATCACCTTCGTATTGAATTATTATCTTGATCAAAATATATATCTTGTAATTTAATAACCTTCAAAAGTGTATAATTTATTGACCTTGATCTTGTTTGATCTAAATAAATCTAAAATGAAGTTTTGGAATCGAAGTTTAAAAAATTTATTTTCTTTTTTAATAATATTAATCATTTTTACTCTTCAAAATGAACCACTGACCAGTTAGTCAAATCAAGCGTTTTTGGCTAAAAAAAGGCAAATATAAAAAAAAAAAAACCCTTTTACACAGCGGTTCCCAAACGTGACAAATATTCCAATATTTTTTACTAAAATGAGATATACTCGTACTGTTTTTTTTTTTAATAGGCTGATGCAATGATAGAAAGTGACATCTAACGGACACTATTCAATGATATGATTGCTCAAAATATGTACTTATTACAATTTTTTTTTGTTAATTATTCAATATTTTCAAAGCGCACTAATATAAGTGTTACTATTCTGACATTGGGCGCCTTGGAAACATTCTGATACACTTAGGGCACCATGATCGTTTGATATCGGACTGTTATTAACTACTCGGTTTTATAATGAGAATATTAAGAGAATTTAAGAGTACCGAACTAAACTTACAGGTATAATTATCTAATTAGAACCAAAATGCATCTACAGTTTGGGCACCTCATCGGCTCAAATATAAAAACAATATAGAACAAATACAAAAAAAATCCTCCGATATCTATGGTACAGAACAAAGGGCGATTATCCAAAATATGCTCACCATGTCGAACTTCTCACCGTGTGTAACTATAGAAGCCTCGAAACAAGAATGCAAGAATCCATTGCGATATTCCTACTAAAGGTTTTTCAAGGTTGCTTTAACTGTCCCGCGATTCTAGAAGCACTAAGTTTATATGTACCTAATAAATATAGCCGTGCAAGGAATCACCCTCTGTTCTACATACCAACTTACAGGACGAATATCATGGCTAAACACTCAGTCACGCGTGGTATAGAGATATTGAACCAACTGAATAATTCTGTTGATATACTATATTTTCGGTACCGCTTAGTAGTATGAGAAGAATCCGGGCTGATATTCTTCCTAACGAATAAGTTAACCCTAGAAACAGACACTCTTTGTGTAACAGGAGAAATCCGTGCAAAGTGGATAAAAAAAAAGATCCGAAAAAGTTTAGGAAGCATTTCTTTAACACGTTCAATGCCAATCACGAGCTATTGCGTGGTGTAAGACGCACACTAGGGGGTTCCCACGCAATATTTTATATGTACTAGTAAAGCTCCGACCAGTGGCGTAAATACGTCAATTTGGTACATTGGGTACCACGGTAGATAAAAGCCTATAAGGTCCGCGCCCTGCAGAATTAATGATATCATTACTTTTGCGTGTATCATCACATTTCCCAGCCCTTACGTGGACTATTAATTTATAAAATCCACCATAGCAAGAGATCAAATATTTAAAATTTGATAATTTATTTCTCATGTGTACCATATATAACGAAAACGTCAAATCTTGATCGGTAATATTGCGAGTTCTAAATTAAGATTAAAATTATTTTAAAATAAACATTCACTAAACCTTTTTAAAACAACTAGTTTTTCATTTTCTATATTAGGTTTTTTATATGAAATATATGTATTGAATATTATAGGAAACAAGAGATCTATTTTGTTACAAATACTTTCCATAACGCTATCTCTCTGACAGAGAAGCAGAGGACATAGCGCCAGACTTTTTGCCAACTTTAGTGAACACAGTCTTGGCAAGAAAATCTAATTTTCAAGACGATCAGTAGGCTTTCGTTTTGCAGTGTTGTACATACATACTTTCATGTCAACACGCCATTCCACTGTCGAGGTAGGCAAAGATGACAAAAATACATACTTTCCTATCTCGACATGCATCCTTCACCTCTTCCACATCTATACACTTTCTCATAAAAAATGCTACGATTTATCTGGCTTTCTACGTTTCGTACTTTCTAGATATCATTCACTCGATCCAATCATACATTCCTTGATCTTCTTCTCTCACACCTTTCACTCAAATTTGTTCTATATATTTGTTTTGTTAGGCTATCTTCATACATTCGTTCTACATGCCCAAACTATTTCAGAGTGCTTTTTTTATCTAGTCTAATACATCAGCCTTAAATTCACATAAATTCCATATTCCTTCATACGTTATTCTATCAAACATTCTCCCTTGTGTATTCTTCTAAGTGCACACATTTCTACACCATTCATTCGGCGCCCATCAGTATTTTTCCACGTCCAAGTTTCACATCAAAGTTATCACCAAAATACTGTTGTGGACTGTTATCTAAGCAAATCCCATATATGTACTATATGTTAATCTTATTAAATGATTTTTGTATTTATATTGTAGAACTCAATTTTAAACAGAATTATTTAAAACTCTAATGTGAAAAAATCTACAAAATAAAGTTAAATTAAAGTGACAGCTCGTTTTTCAAAAGCACAGTGTGACAATGCTTATGTAAAGCGAAACAGGCCTGTTAGTTTATTGTATATAATTCGTTTCACATTTAAGTGTGAAAGGTTTTTCTGATCTTACAAATTTCTTGACTCCAGAATATTTTCAATGCAGCTGCTAGGCTGATATAGGGTAGTCATAAATATTGCCAATAGGTTCGCTTCTAAAAAGTATACACTGAATTGAATAAAAATAAATTGACAGGCCTGTTTTGCATTACAAAAGTATTGTCACACACTGTTTTTGTAAAACAAACTGTCACTTTAATTTAAATTTATTGTGTAGATTTTTTTAACAATACTGGTTAAAAGCATTGACTTGAGTGTTGCAAATGGATTGATTTAAAAAATTGCCTCTTTGTATTTAAGTTCCTTAATGAGATGTCTCCTTTGCATTTTTCAAATATGTGTTTGAGGAATGTTCTTTCGGAGAGAAGTAAAATTTTAAGATCAATTTTTTCTTCGTCTAATAAAGTGGTTGTTCCAAATCAATCCAATAAGACAGGGGTTTTATAATAGAGCTTTTGCCATAGCTGGTCCTTTGACTTGAAATGGTATGCCTCCCAGTGCTAGAGGCATGGTTGGCGTGTGCTTAGGAAGCGCTTAAAGGCAATGTTGAAGCGTTCTTGAGGAGAGTTTTCTTTGTTACAGGCGCAATATAAATTGTTTACTATTATTATTATAGTACTAAATTCTTATATACGACGCACATATATAGGGAACCTTTTCGCTACGCTAATGGTCACATCGTGAAGTGGACGTATTTCGTGCGACCTTACTATGTAAAACCGCATGTAAGTGTTATTTCACGTTTTTTCCAAAAAAAAAATCACCAATCAATTAGAACCGTGACTGTATTTTTTATAGGTAGATTTTAATAATTTAATAAGTAATAACTTATCAAATTCAATATGAAAATAAAAATTTCAAAAACGAATCTAATCACTTAGCGTGTGCTTTATTTAGCTGGTAACATAACAACTCTCGACGTAATTTGCAAGTTGAATTTATTCATACAAAATCAATAGTCAGTGAAACACAAATCAGTTCGGTGACTCTCGAATTTTTCGAAATTTTAAATAGTGTCCCCATATATTCTTCCAAGTTATAAAGAATACACGGCGTTTATACATTTCAATAGCATTAAGTCTTGTTCCACTTGTTTCTATATCTTCATCAACATGATACAGGCAAATCCTAGATAACTGAGGACACGACAAATTAAAGGCAATAAACCCAAATCCTTTGAAATTGTGTATCCAAATTAAATTACCTGTTGGTTTTTCGCAAATTTTGTATTTATAGATTTCTTGTCATGTGTAAATAAAATGAAAAAAATAAAAATATAGTGATATCGTGGAGGCTTCAATGGTCTGCCAAGTAAAATTAATAATTTCCCAATGGAAAATTTTACTTAAATTAAATTGGTTGGTATTTCTTATTGTATTTTTGTGGAATGGTTCAGACTGTCGGCCATATCGTGGAAGAGAGTCCAATATATCCATTATCTGGAGGACTGGGTGATATTCATCGAGTACACATCGTCAACAGAATAGCTTCTCCAAAAATCAGAGACATGAGAAGTAGTGTTTAGAGGTATAACCAACTGGATGACCTTAGTCATCTTTTGCATAACCACCAACTCTTAAGTTGAAAACCAGATACTTTTTTATTAGACCACTAGGCTTCTGGAACAACTGTCTGGTATTGCTAGAATGAATGATTGGAGAGGAACATTGGACCCCGGCGAGTGGATTTCGCTTGTAGAGACATTACCATCTGGCTCTGATCTACCCTGGACGACCTTGAAATCTCTTAACAGACTCCAAACACGAAGAATCAACTACAATATTCCAAAATGCGAAATGTTTCATGATGGGTCGACTCTTTATCTGAGGTACAGATCAGTCCATGCAACACTTGCTACAGTACCAAGTACTTCGGTGTCTAGCACTCAAGAGGATTTGATTCGTGGAAGGCAACACAGCTGTCCGGGTGGCAAAAATCTGAATCGAAATAGTGCCTTTGACACGATAAAAAGAGGAATCGGGCTAGTCCTAAGGTTGTATCATAGATAATATATTTGAACATCTAACCTAAAAGATCTGGGAGAGAGAAATTATTTGATAGAAAACAAATATTTGTACTGTTCTCGCATTTCCATTCAAACAGGTATTTGGATAAGTCTTATTTTGTTTCCATAACACAAAAAAAATACGTCGTATTTAATTCACAAGTGCTGATAAGAGTAACGAGTGATCATACCAGAGGATTAGGATTATTACATTGTTTACAAGCTATAATTCATATTTTATCTAAACGTCCTTTAAGTATGATAGTTTCACAAAGAGTGTAGTCATAAGTACTTCATCATATGTAAATTGAGTATGCTGGCCTCATTATTATTTTTTCCATGCCTAAAGCTGCAGTATACGATCATAAAAAGAATACAGAATGTTACAATTTGTCAAATACATCCAATTTTTTTGAATTCAAACTTTTTTTAGCCTAGTTGGTAAGACGGTTGACTTCCATCAGAGAGTTTCGAGTTCGATTCTCGATGATAAAATCAAAAAAAGGGTTCAAATTTGGTAAAAAAGCTCAATATTTCAAAAACACGTGTAATGACGAACTTTGTCAGATTTTCAGCCATACTACGTGGGGAAGACACCTGTGCGTGTATTGTTCAGCCAACTCTTCAGCTCTTCAGCCAACACACAGTCTTGACACAGCAAACTCAAAGTTTCAATTGCTTGGGGATCCAAATTCCATGACGATCGGCGGGTTTAATATGTTGCAGCCTTAGGTAGAATTTTGTACAAAGTGGTATTTTTTAAGTATTTTTTTGTACAAAGTGATAAGCAACATGTAAGCTGCAGAAAACATAAATTCGGATGTTAAAAGATCTAAGAGTAAAACAGGCTGAGAGAGAATCCGCCAATAATCGAATGCTGTTAGACCGCGGCCACCGACATTGTTATATTCCTCAATAAAATTAAAACTAATTTAAAATACTAACAGTAGATTTGTTAAAATATCTACCGTTTAATCAAAACTTACGCCTTTTCACAAAAAAATAATCAACAAATTACTTGTATTTAATGACAATAACCCTCGTACCCCAGGCCAGTTCCAACCCTGGCGTTACTTGTTCGATTCCTGTAGGTACCCAAATTTTTGGAAAAAGGCTTCTAGTCTGTCACTTAAGGCTTGTTTATACACTTTTCTGGTTGATTGGAAGATATTACTTCTTGACACTATTTCCGCTATATACAACGAAAGCGTAATACAGTACAATACAATCAAGAACTTAGTTGTATTATATCAACGAAAGTGTAATACAATGCAATGTATTATAATTAAGAGCCTAGTTGTACGAGTATATCATATAGCTGATTAAATGACACATTTAAAAAAAATGAGATACAAATGTATACATTTTTGAGGAAATCTGCTGTATTTTTATTGAATTGATAACATCACGGAGTATTAACGTTAAAATTCCCTTCTTACACGGTAAAACAATTCGATGACATTAAAATTATATTATATCTTGAACCGGAACTATAAACTGTACATAAAGATATTGGTGAAATGATATCTGATTTGTTTGATTTGGAAACAATTATGGGATTCGATGGATTTTGAACATTAAACGTTTAATTCAATTCCATATTGCACTTGATTACATTCGTTTATGTTTAGTAACCGTTATCGTTTCTGTCATTCCTGAATACTGATGGTCGAGATCTAGAAAGAATTTACCGTTTTAATAGCAATGCACAGGCTTCTCCCAGTTAGTTCCTACATATGATCCTCCTATCTTGCTCTTCTTCTTGATTTGTTATGACCATTGATAGCTCCATTTGTTCCACGTCTGATGATGTATCCGAAGAACTCCAGGAGACGTTGGAAATATATAAAGAGCAGTCGTACCGACCTTTAACTCATGGAGTATGGGAATCGTTGGTTTTTCTGGCAGTCCACGAGATTCTCAGTTCCCGACTGTAACAACATATCTCAAAGGATTTAATTAAATAAAAGCCCAAAAACGAGTAATTGTTGCACCGTTTTGTCCATATTTCAGAGCATTACAAGAATAAAGGAAACACTCGTACATGAGTTCGGTCCAGCTTTATTAAATCGGTTTATAACATTTTTAATTCAATATGTATTTGTCTCTTATTTGTTTTTCACAACCGCACCGTTATGTGTTCCTATTTCTTTTTCAAACCCCGTTCTGCACCGTTCGAGGAATCAAGGTATATAAATATCTACATATTCAGAACAATTGGTGAGTAATCAGAAACTAAAAAGAGGTTCGACTGTAGAAAACATTTTTTTTCTGGTATTTATTGTTGGTGAGCAGGGCTGTAAAGTCGGAGTTGGAGTCAGGAGTCGAAGTCAGGAGTTGGAGTCAGGAGTCGGAGTCACAAGTCAGGAGTCGGAGTCAGGAGTCTGAGTCAGTAGTTGGAGTCAGGAGTTGGAGTCAAGAGTCGGGGTCAAGAGTTGGAGTCAGTAGTCAGAGTCGTGGAGTTAGTTGGTTTTTTTGTGGCGTCGGAGTCAGAAGATGCTATTCTAAATTCAACTCCAACTTCAATTTTTTTCATTTTTCAAAACTTATTCACTATATAAATTACATTATGAACTATATGTCATATAGTACAAATAGCGTGTACTATGATGAGGAATCCCCGTAAACATTATTTCCGAAAAACCTACATTTAAGTAGTTACGCCACGTAATCAACTATAACAAATGATTATCAATATACTTGTATATACATAATTGGAGTCGGACCCGAAGTCAGAGTCAAACATTTAAAATTTCAGGAGTCGGAAATATTTTAGTCGACTCCACAGCACTGTCAGTGAGTATTAAGTTTTGCGTCATTCATATGCCGAATCGGAGTATTTTCAATGTTCTCTTTCTTTCATTAAAATTATACAAAAGAAGGAGAGAATTAAATCCAATCTTACTCAAAATTGTGCTGTAGGGTTCGATTAATATAAAAAGTATTCCGTTTGAACGTTTTATATCTATGTTTGGTATAAAAGCAAATCATTTAATATATTGCCAATGTGAAAGAAGTGTTTAGTGTGTCTAAAAGCCTTAAATATTTTTTTATATTGAGTCTCACTCCTCAAGATCGAAGTTTCAAACACCTTTTAAAGAGCTGCAAATCCATAACAGTATTTAGTATCACCTTTTGTGTATGGGAGGTAAACGTGGACGTGGAAGAAAACTAATTGGAGATGATTAATTGCTGTTATTTGTGTACTGAGAAGAATACACGGGGTGACAATGAAAGACAGAATAAGGTATGGAGGGATTGGGGATCAATGAGAACTTAAAGTTGGTGTATTAGTAAGATAAAGAAAAACCCTCTGTGATGGTGTGGACACGTAGAAGGAATAAATGAAAAAAACACTAACAAAACAAATATACAGTGTAAATATGAGTTGGAATTAATTATTGAAGTTGATCTCGTGGTCCGCCAGAAGAACGAATGTGGAAGGCGTGGTAGAGGAAGACTGAGGAAAGTATGGTTGGAACAATTTATTTTATTTATTTATTATTACAAATGACAAGAAATATACATAATTTGCGAAAAAACAACAGGTAATTTAATTTGGACATACAATTTTAATGGATCTGGGTTTGTTGCCTTTCATTTGTCGTATCCCCAGTAAACTAGAATTTTGCTTGTATCTCACTGAGGATATTTAGCATGAAAAAATAAATCGATACTTCTTTCCGATTTTTGATTACACAAAAACAAAACCCCGTTACACGTTCTCATCAACCTGACAAACAATGGAATTATATTTTAAATGAAAGAAATATAAAAAGTTATAGGATTCGTAAGAATTGTATGAGAAGGTGTACGGATGAAGAGGAAGCGATATATGTGAGTCGGGATAGGTAAAATTGGCACTATGTCCTCTCAGCCTATCTCTACAGGGAAACGGCGTGATGGTAGATATGTCTCCTCATTTTTTCATGTTTTTGCATACGAATTTTTTTTGTGTCAGCCGTCTCACTAGGCTCATTATCTGTTCTAGGACAGTTGACATACACCTGCAACATTTATACATAAATCACAGACAATATTCATCTAACAAAATCGAGTTGCATCTATTCGAATCCCTATTTGCTATTCTTTACAACATTGCACCTTGAATTGGTCGTTTGAAAAGTTGAAACTAGTTTACATATTTATGGATTCTCTGTGACAATAAGCGCCGGTGAGACAGGATATTTTTTATTATGACCACTAAATTAATAGTTGCTTCATCGTTTTTTTTAACAATAATATTTCCAAGAATCGACTTAAAAAATACAAGATAATAAAAAGAAACTGTAAAACGCGTATCGTCTATCTAAATATGAGCTTGGTTTATTGACTTCACTTTCTCTTCTGGAGAATGTCAATGCCATTTTTTCCCATTTTTTTTACTTATAATAGACGTCGATTATTACGATCACGTTTATCTCGAATGATTTTTTTACTTATAATAGACGTCGATTATTACGATCACGTTTATCTCGAATGATTTTGAACATAAATTTACATACATTATATAACGTAATTTAGTTGTTGGCGTGCGCAGAGAGAACAGAGCGCCGAATTTTTCTAATACGCATTCTTCCATCGCCTCTTCAACATCCATACATCTTTTCGTTTAGTTTATTGTCTATCTTACAACTTACCTTTCCGGTCTTGATTCCTTTTCTTATCTTCTTCTGGCATAATTTTTTGCTACCCTAGCTTCACCATACAGGGTATAGAGTTCTTAATTAAATCTCTGTTTCCACGCACCATTGTTATAAAACAGACTATATTTTGTGAGGAATCTTTAAAAATAAAACGGAAGTCTTGTTTTGTTAATATTCAGATCTCCGATGCGTAAGTTAGTACATGCCTTATCGTTATTTTATAAACATGTTTTTTTTTAATGTTTTTGCTATAGAGCATTTCGTTTGATGCTGTTTTTTTAAATTTACGCACAAGTGGAAGGTATCTAAATTAAACATCAGTTTTATGCAAGATTTTTTGAATTTTGAAGATTTGGTTTCCACATGACTCCCATGCCAAAATTCTGCTTCCAAGTTACCCAGCATGTCCTCTGTGTAGGGATGAAATCATTGAAACACAGAAATGAGTTTATATGGTATGTTGAAAAAGGTGATGCCACTATAGTTTAAATACTACATTCGATATTATTTTTTGTGGAGAGGTGCATATAAGCCCTCGTTCCATCCTATGGAGATCGTTTGCACTGTCCAGACAGACAATTCAAGCTTTACTTGCTTCTCGTAGTGTTACTTGCTTCTCGTAATGAAATGTTCACCATCCCTAGAGTTAAAACCTCTTTTGCCCAAAGGCAATATTTTTATTTGGCTCCCATGACATACAATGGCGTGCCGAATTCAATAAAAGTAAAGATAGGAAAACCATTTAGACAGTCGATCGGAGAGTGGTTGTTATTGCGACAGGATTTTGAGTACTTGGGCTTTCGGGATGAATAACGAGTGGAAAAGATTTGTGTGGGCTCGTGAGTGTGGGTTTCTTCTTGCTGTTTTAATTTTGATTATTTTTCTATTTGTGTTTCTGTATATTTTTGTTTTTCTTTTTATTCTTATGATTGTGTGCGGTATATTGTGGGATGAATATTTTTGGTCTTTCTGGAGTGATGATGTGTGAGGAGTTTAATTTCGCATGATGTTTCCAGTTGTAATTGAGTGTCACTGTTTATCAGGTTGATGAAAACGTGCAACGGGGTTTGGTTTTTGTGTAATGAAAAATCGGAAAGAAGTATCGATTTATTTTTTCATGCTAAATATCCTCAGTGAGATACAGGCAAAAACCTAGTTTACTGGGGATACGACAAATGAAAGGCAACAAACCCAGATCCATTAAAATTTTATGTCCAAATTAAATTACCTGTTGTTTTTTCGCAAATTGTGTATATTTCTTGTCATGTGTATTAATAAATAAATAAAAGTGTACAAACACTTCCTTCTGCTTTCATTTTTCAATATCAGAAGCTCTTTCTACGCTGCTGGATATGTTTCTAGTGTTGAAGACTCTTGCTTAAACTTGAGCAAACACCAGAAAGTGGGCCGAATTTAAGTTTCTCCCTGTATACGACCTTACTTTAGTGAGTCCAATCTGTCTCTGCCATCAATAAGGATGTGATCTATTTGTTTATCGGCATGTCCATCTAGCGAAATCCACGTACCGTTGATATAAAAATATATTTTCTTTGTAATTGAGTTATTCTAATTAATATGTTTTTTGTGATTTATTTTTATATTACTCATCAGTAAATATCGATGCAAGTAGATATGTCGAAGATTGTATTTGTTTTGTTTAATCTTATATAGCCTTCAGGCTTACAATCTCTAGAGTAGGTAAGTAACTTTCTGTTCGTCATGTGGTTGATTTGTGTATTTACCATCACAGTTATGACAAACGCAGAGTATAATACTAACCATGCATCAGAATATCAACTAAATTATGGGATTTGTCGTGTAGAAATAAATGCAGACATAATGCCACTTAATAAATTTTGATCGATAAATCTAAAATCAGATGAAAATCTGAGAGACAAAACTATCAGCAACAACAATACTTCTTCAGTTGCTTTTGTAACTCTTGTAAGTTTAGCAGGCAGGACACTTCCATGGAACTGAAATCAAAACCCCTATGTCGTTTGTAGAACTCGTTGCTTCCGGTTGGCGCATGGCTGTAATATTTCAGATTTACTGACTAATATATTTCTGCGAAAATAGGACCTGTCGTTTCTTCGAGTTCATTATTCATAAATCACATTAACATGTTAAATGATGTAATTTTCCCAAGTGTGAATTTTTTGTGAAATAAATCGCCCAACCTTTTTCCACGTATTCTGAACACTCATTTTTTGGGTTATTACGAATAACTCATTAATTATTAAAAGCCACAATGTTTAAATATTTCAAAAAGGAGAATTGATTATTAAAAAATCTTTTAATTTCATGGCTGATTTAATGTTTATGAAGGTTTAAAAGCTTCGATAAACCTATTAAAAGTTCGCATCATTTGAATGTAAGAATCAACTTATCTTTATGTGAGTATAAATTTTTTGTCTCGAATCACTCGCATTTTCTAAAAAATGTTATATAGTAACGGAAACAAATTTTGTTACATAGCAATCAATGTTATTAAAATCAATATTGTTTTATAGCAATGGAAACGAATCCGAAGTTTTGATTAAAACATTCATTTTTATCGATGTGTGGTACATTTTATTGAAGTGTTATTATTTTTATTGAAGTAAAGAAAATTTTATTGAAGTATTTTATATCATATTTTAAAACTGTAATATTTAAAAAAATTTTAATCAATAGAGGAGAAATTCATTAGACCATATTTTTAACGCTATAAATAAAGTTTAATGTTGCAGAAGTCCTATATAAATTTAAATATTATTTTAAAATTAAAATTATATAACAATTTATAAAGCGCCGTTTAGAGAGCTAACTCTCCTTAAGGGCGCTTTTAGTCAAAATTCGAACCCACTCATAAATTTTGATAAAACCTTCCAAAAAGGATTGCCTGTACTTCCTAAAGTTGCACACGCCACCCATATCTCAAAGTTTGAAATTAATACGTTTGTTACACTTAAACCAGGGTAGACTTTTTAGAAGCGGATCGATGGTAGTATTTATGGCTACCTTATATCAGCCTAGCAGCTGTATTGAAATCAGACGAATAAAGAAATATCTGAATCAGGAAAACCAGAATAAATATAATTATAATAATCCAGACACGACACAACAAATTAATCAATAAGAGTTTTTATATCCTTTGTTGAAAGACATCGACGTATAAATTTTAACTCTCTAAGCAAGTGGTTCTTAACTTTTTCGAAATCACGGAACACTTATGATTATAAGAAAAATTTGCGGAGCACCAATACCATCAAGGACATAAAACTAACAATAAAAAGTACATGAACATTACTTTTTATTTATAAATAAAAATTACATATTACAAAACAATGGGAATGTAGGAGTAATTCGCATTCAACAGCAATACGCCAAACTTCGATCAAATGTTTCATATTTGACGGAGCACCGGTTAAAAACCACTGCTCGAAGTCTATCGAAACCTGATGAAACCATATAACCAATTTTACTCTGATTATTGATGACTGCTAGATGAACCGTGACCTGGTCAAATCAAATATGTAATATTGCTATATTGAAAATAAAAGATGATTAATCAGATTTTTTACTTCAAATGTACCTAAAAGGGATCTTATCATCCTTGAGCACTCTTGGGAAGAGTCTGCTATCTCAACGGCACTATATAATTTGTATTTTATTATTATTATTTACCGAATATAGTACAAACCTTTATCAATGAAATATATTGATAATATTTCTTAAAAAATATATTAAATTCCCAATAAATATTGAATTCACATCCCTTTTCTTTCGCCCTGAACTTGGCTTGGAACCTAAATATAGTACTGGTAATACAACGTGTGTCCTACGTTAATTGTTGACACTATGATCTTCGTTGATACAATCCAGTACAGATCTTAGCCTCCTCCTCGATCCTGAATAGCTCGTATCATGTTTAAAGTTACATGTCTTCTCACATCAATCTTAACCGTCATCCAATTTATGTATATTTGGAGACAGTTGGTTCTTTGTCGAGTCCGTAAACTAAAGCAAACCATATGTCTATGGCAAACCTCACTGTTTTGAAGATATTAAGAATATTGTTGTCTTTTTGCATTACCAAGAATACATGGAGTGTAGAAATGCGTGAATGGAGAAGAATAAACAGTGTGATAATGTATGACAGACTGCGGAATGAAGTAATCAAAGATGATTGTGAACTTTATACTGATGTGTTGAGTGAGATGAAGAAAGCTCGCTGAGATAGTTTGGGCGTGTGGAAAGAATGAATGAAAACAGATTAATAAAGCAGAGATATATGTGTAGTACAAATGCGAGCAGAAGGCGTGTGAGAGGAAAAACAAGGAAAGCTTGGTTGGAAAAAAGGATGCGTAGAAAGTCAGAGAAATCGTAGAATTTATATGAGAAGGTATATGGATGTAGAAGAGGCTGATGATGTGTGTCGAGTTAAGAAAGTCTGGCGCTCTGTTTTTTCAGTCTAACAGGACAGGGAAATGGGGGGTGGCATCTATGTAATCGTCTTTTCCCCCGTATCTGTAGTACCAAGACGTATGTTAACACTTTAAGACCCGATCAAAATCAAGACACCCTTTCCCATTGCCCGGCTTGTTTTTGACGAATTCTGACTTTTGTTTACTAAAATTGCTTTATATAAGTACATATTAGGAATATTGTAATGAAATTTTGTTTACTTGTTCAAAAATACTCGTACATTATAAACTTAGGTAAGTATGAATATTCTGCCAAAATTCTCTTTTATGGAGAGCAACATCACTGTCCTTACACATATATCTGATCTCACATCTCTTCTTGTGTTTAGCACACGCCTTGTAAGTTCTGCAGGGGTTTTCCTATTTTGCCAGTTGATAGAATACATATCAACACATGTTTAGACACGCTCTTTCACAGTCTGTCTGGAGGATCCTGCAAATTCTTTAATATATTTGGACCTGGATACTGTCGTTGGTCTCCAGATTAATGAATGATAATCATCAAGATCAGACATTTCACTGCACACTCAGAATCTCTATCATAAATTAATTCAGAATTCAGGAACAGTCAGGATTCATGTATATTTTTAAATTTATTCATATTGGAAATCAGGAATAAGAAATCTAGTGCCTCGTTTAGAGTTTGACTTGTTATACTTGAGAAAATGTAGCATGGTTCCTGTGACGTTTCACAAATTTTTCCCCAATACAACCTTGTAACAACGTTCAGTAATTTTAATTATTTTATCAACTTTAATATAAGCCTCGATTCTAATAAATAGCAAGTTATTTAGGTAAACACATTACATAAAAATAACAATAATGACAAATGAATACATCTTGTTACAAATTAGCAAAGATGTGGCAGTTTGTTAAAATCAAATAATATTTGGTGACGTTTGTCAAAAGTCACTTCGTTAGTCTGCATTGGCTAGGGATGGGGTATACGATAATTGGATTTTCGATTTTTTTATACCTAAAATTGAATGTTCGTAATTAGTATTAATTCATAGTGGATCTTGGCCTATTTAAAGATAGATACAAATCACACAATACATTAGAAAACCAGTATAATGAAAATTAGGAATTAAAACTTCAGTTTAGAGAAAGACAATTTTTCGATTTATAAAAAAAAACGATTCGATTTGTAAAAAAAAACGATTTTAACCCATCCCTTTGAGACATGACATTTCAAATGTCACAGGGACCATCCTACATTTTCTCTAGTATAACAGAAATATTTACTAGATGACAGTAATATGTCATTTTAGGAAGAGGTATCGATAACGTGTAAAAACTGGACCGGGTCGTAGCGCAAATCTATTTTATCACGTTTATACACGAGAACTGGATACAAAGTATTAACATAAAGACCTTATCAATGCCTAAGAGCTGCCGATTTATGTATTTCTGATTACATATCTATATTTAAGATCTTTTTCAGTTCAAAATGGAATCGATTAGCATTAAAATTCTTCGATTGTTTCTCACTGTATCAAAAGATCGAAGATATGTGAACCTGTCCACAGTATCAAACTGTCAATATCCAACAGCAAGCACGAGCATTTAGGTAATGGACGAGTTTAACCTAGCGGGCATATATTAAGTTTTTTCTAAAATTTTCATACTATTTAGGAGCATATTTGTGATACTTTTATAGCTTTTGGTTTAGATTTTAAATATACTCCTAAAATGTAATGATAAAAATATTTTCTAAATATACCCGAAATCGTCACCTTTTTCTTCTTCTTCCTGGCACTGTTCCAACTCATTGCCTAGATAGGCTGTTAGAGTCAGCTCTTCTCGTTCTCAGGCTGTTTATTCTTCGGTTCTGGGTGTCGCTTTAATCTAGGCCGTTTCTCTGCAGGATTTTGGAGCATTGAGTTATCCAGGAGTTCTTTGGTCTTCCTCTGGACGGCTGTCGAGGAAGATCCACAAACATTGCCATATTTACAGTATGGTCTGGTGGTCTCCGTCTTATATGCCCGTACCATCTCAGCAGTCGCTCTTCCTGCTTTCTATTTATGTCACCCGAAATCGTCACCAATTTTCTTTCTAGTGGTTTTGATAAAAAAGGAAGACGGGTTAGTCTATGCCCTTGTCTTACGCCATTAAAAGTTTCAAAAACACTAGAAAGATCTTACTGCATTCTTACCCATCGATAATGCTTCAACTTTAAGTTTAACTAATATAACTATTTAAACTTGGTATAATGTGTTGAAACCGATGTGAAATACAAATTTAAGTATTTGTGATCTTTTTGTATGCTTGTAATAAGCGAATGAATGATAACATAATATAGAACTTTTTTTTAGTTAGATATTAAATTATTTATTTTAATTTAGAATACGTTTGCAACTCGATTAAGTCAGGCAGCCCTCTTTGAGGATTCTTGAGATTACAACTGGCAACGCACTCGTACTTTCTCCATCATGATTATTTACTTTGGAAATTTAATAATCCTTTTGTAACTTTCCTGGTGATTTTCCGATACACCGTTTTTCTTTTTTTACGTCGTCCATGCAGTGAGACACTGGAATTAGTTACATGTTCATGCAGGGAAACTCTGTAATCAGTTACAATCCAATGTTAGACTCGCTCCGTCTTTGGCATGTTTTAAGAAGCGACTGAAAAAAACTCTTGATTTCTAACGTGTTCCTTCCAGATTTTTTTTCTTTTCTCTCCACCATCCCTTCATTTTCCTTTGATTGATGATACCTCACTTTACATGAAAAGGAATATTCGGGTGATTGCCCGTCTTTGTGGGGTTTATAGGCGTGTGCTCACGTATGTGTTCATGGATTTCGTCCGGACGGATAGTCATTTGAATGTTTTTTGCGACCATATAACTTCCTTCATTTAATTTTGACTGGTTGGTTGGAAGAGATTGCCACCTGACAATACGCCCCCCAGATTGCATTTGCAATAAAAGTGTTAAATAAATAAATAAAATCAATAGCTACCCGCTACAAGGATCTCATGGTCACAAAGTGCATTTGTAACTTGCCTAGTGCAATAACTACAAGCTACAATAATTTTGTAGTGATCGAGTCCTTTGTAACTTCCCTTATGGGAAAGCTACTCTACATGGATCTTTTATTAACAGAGTCCTTTGGTAACTTGATTGGTGCAATAGCTAATCGATGTCCTTTTTGTAACTTGCCTTGTGCAATAACTACAAGCTACAATAATCTTGTAGTGATCGAGTCCTTTGTAACTTCCCTTATGGGAAAGCTACTCTACATGGATCTTTTATTAACAGAGTCCTTTGGTAACTTGATTGGTGCAATAGCTAATCGATGTCCTTTTTGTAACTTGCCTTGTGCAATAACTACAAGCTACAATAATCTTGTAGTGATCGAGTCCTTTGTAACTTCCCTTATGGGAAAGCTACTCTACATGGATCTTTTATTAACAGAGTCCTTTGGTAACTTGATTGGTGCAATAGCTAATCGATGTCCTTTTTGTAACTTGCCTAGTGCAATAACTACAAGCTACAATAATCTTGTAGTGATCGAGTCCTTTGTAACTTCCCTTATGGGAAAGCTACTCTACATGGATCTTTTATTAACAGAGTCCTTTGGTAACTTGATTGGTGCAATAGCTAATCGATGTCCTTTTTGTAACTTGCCTTGTGCAATAACTACAAGCTACAATAATCTTGTAGTGATCGAGTCCTTTGTAACTTCCCTTATGGGAAAGCTACTCTACATGGATCTTTTATTAACAGAGTCCTTTGGTAACTTGATTGGTGCAATAGCTAATCGATGTCCTTTTTGTAACTTGCCTTGTGCGATAGCTTATCGATACAAGGGACTTATGGTCATGTAGTCCTTTTGTAACTTCCTGATGCGATAGCTACTCGCTACAATGATCTTATGATCATAGAGTTCTATTGTAACTTGCTAGGTACGATAGCTACTCGCTGCTACGATCTTATCGCCATATAGTCCTTTTGTGGTTTGCCTAGTGGGATAGCTAATCGAAACAAGGGACTTATGGTAACTTCCTGATGCGATAGCTACTCGCTACAATGATCTTATGATCATAGAGTTCTATTGTAACTTGCTTGGTACGATAGCTACTCGCTGCTACGATCTTATCGCCATAGAGTCCTTTTGTAGTTTTCTTAGTGGGATAGCTAATCGATACAAGGATTTTATAATCATGGAATCCTTTTACAGCTTGCCTGGTGCGGTAGTTATTCGCTACAAGGATGTTATCGCCATAGAATCTTGTGTAAATTGTCTAGTACTCGCTACAAGGATCTTATAGTCATGAATGTTAGTCATATGTTCAATTAAATGTTTGTAACCACTTTATTCCGAAGTTTTTTGTGTTAAAAAAGGTGACCCATAACCACAATCTAGAATTTAATTTAATGAAAAATCAAGTAGTTGACATAAAATATTTATAATTGTTTTGTTTGCTTTCAGGGCATGGAAATACCCGATGATATGGTCGAGTTACTGAACGAGAGTTACTTCGATATTTTGAAGATTCTAGAAGCTGTCAAGTGGACCCTTATTGGTGTAGGCATTGCCTTCTTAATTGGTGGAATAATGTACTTCCTATACGTGAAAAAAAGACAAAACAAAACTGTTTAAAATGAATTAAATTAATCCACATATATATATATATTATCTGAAAATAATATCGGAGGGAAAATAAATTATTCGCATTTATCACCCGTTCGTTATCTAATGGATGCCAATTCTAATATGTATCTTACAATAGTTAGGACTTTTTTAGTTATATTTTTATACTCATATAATAACAGAAAAAAAGGAAAATAAACCATAGGACCTCAATGACCAATTAAAAGTGTGAATGAATCAGATTATAACATGTTCGATTCCCGATGGTAACTATACTAAATGAGGTTTATACACAGCTACAAATATAATTGTAAAAAATGCAAATTCAAAACAATGTGTAAAAATCTATTTAATGTTTTATTTGTGTTTAAATTCTGTAACTGTTGTTTTATGTCTAATATTAAATATGTTCATTATTTATCTTGAAATAAAAAAAAAACTGCGGAATAAATTTTTGATCTGACACGAACAATTTCTATACTTACCAAACACGAGTATATTATACTGACAATGTTTTACATTCAAAAGTACCTATTTCAAATTATTCTATCGGCGCAGAAATAACCTTCCAGATGTGCCAGATAGCCCTCCATGACATGAAATGTTTTATTCAATGAGTTATCTCTTAGTAATATGAGTGTTATTCAAACTCCACTGAGAAAGCAAAAAAAATTGAACTGTTTTAAAAAATGACATAAATTTCATACACATTGGGGGCCGCGGGATTTCTCGTGGGGGTCGCGAAAATATTCAGTACAAATATTCATGTGAGTATTAAATTGTTTCATGTGAGTATAGTTTTTAGGTTTTTTTATGTAATCAATTAATGAAATAGCAGCAGTAAAAAAATATGGAATGAAGCATCATGTCGTGCAAAAAATATTTCTACATTGCATTTATTTTAATGCCAAATGTCTAACATTCCAAAATTAATGATGTGTGAAAGCGAAACCTAGATGAGGAAAATGAATAAGAAAAAATCCAGGAAATACAGTGGAAATGCGTCCATTAAGAATAATACGCTGTAACACAAAATATGCAATATGATTATAAAGGATGAACGTAAACTACAAACTAATGTGTTAAGAAGGAAAAAAAGGAATACTTTCAGGTGGTATAGATATATTAAAGGATGAGAGACGAAATACTGACTAAAAATATTATAATGCATGCATAAGTGGAAGTCTTGGTAAAGGACAGCGGAGAAAAATATAATTGGACTAAGTAAATAAAATTAATAAAAATATACGAGGTAAGAGAAACAGAAGCAGCTGCATGATGCGGAAGAAGTAAAGGAAGTGAGCCGTGATAGGAAATTTTAGAGCTCTAACATATCTTCCTACCCCAAAAGGGAAAGTTCGAAATGGTTTGTTTGTTCGTACGTATTTTTATTCGATATTAAATTTATTAATTTTGTTTTGTTAGTGACATCTTTGGACGGCAACGAAAACCAATTGAATTTAGTTGTCGTTCAAATCATGTGTATAGTGTTCTGATGACCAAACCCCATAGCGTGATTATAACTGCACTTTTTAGTACGCTCGTGAGTTCTCTCTTTCTCTTTCCCGCTCATTTTTCAAGATAGAAAAATAATCGAGAACGTTGGCGTACTTACACCAATGTGCACGCAGGAACGCGGCATGAGATATACGAGTTTTCAGAATAATACAACAGATGTCACTCATAACGTGTCACGGTATCATCATAAACGAGTACTTATTCTTATTAAAAAAATATTTTCCTATCAGACAGTATTTCAAATTTCTTTTTTATTTACTAGTATGAGAACGTTTTTTGAATTTGTCATGAGTTGCCTGAAAATTTGACCGACTTTTAGAAGACGTCGTTTTTGTCCTGAGGGCGATATGAAAAAGAATATTATCAAATATTGAAATATCTTCAAACATATATTTTCAATTTGACAGTATTTTAAAGAATTTATCCAAATTCAAATACAGTAAAATATCGATTGATCGTTCCTCGTTTAAGCGTTTTCCCATATGTATAGTTTATTTCATCCAGTCTCGAATTAATTCCATATCAAACAACCACGTTCATCGTTCCTCCATACATTGTTTTACCGCAATATTTAGAAACTAAAACTCTTAAATTATATAAAATTTCAATAAAAGAAAACTCTAAACAGAATATATGATCTTTTTAATACCGCCACTGCATTTCACTGTCGGGGTAGGCAGAGACGACAGAGCGCCAGACGTTCCTATCTTAATGCACATCCTTCATCTCTTCTTCATTCTTACACCTTCTCATACAACTACGATTTATCTGTCTTTCTTCGTTTTATTTATTTAAAATATCATTCACTTTATCAAACCATACTTTCCTCGGTATTCCTCTCACATGCCACATTTGCACTATATATTTGTTTTATTAGTTTTTCTTAATTCAATCGTTCTAGATCTTCAAACAATTCAAGTTGCTCTTCTTCATCTTACTCAACACATCAGCCTTAAGTTCACATTCATTTTATTTCCTATTCAATAATGCATTATCACCTCGTGTATTATTCCAGTGGACGCATTTCTATAAAATTTATTAGGCTCCTTTTAAGTATTTTTCTACGCCACGTTTCACTCCCAAACATCAAAGTTGGTACTAAAACACTGTTGTGGGCTATCATATCTGCAGATTTTGATACTGTCTAGTCCGAGGATATATGTTTTATTGCCCCTTTGACTTCATGTCCTTTTGCTACTCGCTATTCGATGTCCGCTTTAACTCTTCCACTATCGTTAAAAATGTTGCCATAGAGCAAAAATTACATGATAGAAAAATGTGAAAAAGGAATACTTTTCCTTTTTCATACTTTTCTATCACCATTATTTTGAATTTTGCAACATTCATTCTCAGATCTTTCTCTTCCCACCTCTCATACAATGTACTTATGTAATTAATATCCATCTCCGTTAACACTTCTGTAGGGAATACCCACGTCCCTAAATATTGTCAACATGCAGGGTCAACGACCGATGAATCAACCTCTGGATATGTACAAATGTCACATACCAGAACGTCAATACTGTTTACACGCAAATAATATTTACATCGCATTCCACGGTAGAAAGAGAACATATCACGCCGTCTCGCCGTTTCGACAATAAATATTCTACCCACTGTATTATCCGCAGCGTCTGCGACCACCTCAGCACGCGCAGGAGTGAGATCGAGATATACCGCGGACGCATTCACGCGCCCCGTTCTGAAATTCTATATATACCTACTTATCGATGAATAAAGAGCACTTGTTATTATTCACTTGACCATTCTAAGCTGTTTACTATTTATTGATTATTCACTCTCACTTTTTCGCATTCCTGAATCGACGTATTTTATTTTAAATACAAAACAAATCAAAATCATCACGACGTATCAAATTAAGCATCCCGCTAAATTGATGACCCCGAACGAAAAGGAACACAGAATTCGACCAAAGCGAATACAGAGATGTCAGCAACATCATCATCAGCACGTCCTACCAGGACACCCGCTAAACTTCCATGCCATCAGCATTCAGCAATTCACATGTTCGTACATTACCATTCGATATTTGTATTGAACCCATTAACTTTATTTACTATATTAGATAGGAAAGAATAATAAACATAATAGGGATCGTTAAAGAAAAAAAACATTTAGAGAAAGGATACGGGCTGGACTCGAGTCAGCAACCTCTATTTTCATGACATACATTTTATCAATTAAGCGATCGTTTCAAATCCCTGGCCCTCCAATTTTTCTCAATAACAAACCGATGCCGCTTACTTCCTTATTCTGAATAAGGTGGCCTCATCGGTTATGCGGCTGTCACGAAAATGGAGGTTGCTGGATAATCGAGTCCCGCTCGTATCCTTTTTTCCATGTTTTTTTCTTTAACGATCTTTATTCTGTTCAGCACGATGTGTACAAACAAAATTATATATTTATTTAATTAGTTTTCATATTTATTTAATCAAATTTCAATCTTACTTATATCGATCATTTTATGTTATGCCCAAAAACTTACATTTATATTTTTTCACTTCAACAATACTTAAATCTACCCTTTACAAACATATAGTCAACGAAAAGTTCAGATACTCTTGGGTTATGTAATGCTTTTTGGTATTTCAAAACTTTGTAGTATTAGTTACTTACTTTTTTTTACATTTTGATTTTTTTAAAGTCGAAAGGTCTTGCCGCGAATGCGCCTTCTTATTACAATATATCTTCTCGGATATACTTTGTTAACAAATTATTAAGTATCGAAAAAATAGAATGCATACATGTATAAATATGATTCAAAACAAAAAAAAAACAGTAGGATTTCCCATAAATTACATTAAACTATTAATTTTCTGTTGACAATCGTTATTTATGAAATAGACAGGCCTGACCAAACATTTTGACGTAAGTACCGCATTAAGAATTTATCTTTTTTAGTTTAGAGAGCAAAATCTTCTCAAATCACGTCTGGCAGCTATAGCATTATCCGAGAGAAAATTTAATTTATGTATGTGTTTTTCTTTTTGTTATTTTGGTATTGCATATATATTTTTTATCTATATATCAATAATTGCTGCCCAATAAAATCCGATTTTTAATAGATGTAATCAAATAATATAAAATCGTCTGTACTTACATCCGTGTGTAACAATGGGTGTTCCGTGCGTAACAATCCCTTTTCGATGTGATTTTAAATATGGTAAATAGGGAATAAAATAATAAAAAAAAAACAATTTATATATATCCGTTTACAGAGTAAACTTTCCTCAAGAGCGCTCTATTTCGGGACTCGGACATACTATGGTATATATATATTGACAGATTAAAAATATCACAAAATAAATATATACAAGTTAATTGTTAGGAAATCAAGGTATGGCCACAGATATTATATTAGGGACTTCCCCGCATCTACATATGTTTAGAAAAATATATTTGGTAAGTAAGAAACAAAATGTTAGAAACTTATCAGTGGAATCTTTTATTCTGGAACCTCCCTAAAAGAGTAGACTTCAACTGCTTCCTTAAGCTACACACGCCACCCATAACTCTAATACTAAAAGGTTCAAAACATTCCACGCCACAGAATCAGCAACGGCAAAAGCTCTATCATTATACCCCCCCCCCCCATCGTGTTGATCCGATCAGTATTTTAATTATTAAGGAGATATGGCATGTCGGTTGAACAGTAAAATATACACATTAAAACGAGAAAGCTGTTTATAATGAGTGTTAATGTTTGCTTGATTCTTCTGGAATTTATAATATTAATACTAAATTATTAGATTCACATACTTGTATAACTCTTTCTCATTTGATACCGTTGCTAAGTAAATAAATGAATTCGGTTGTAAATACGTGTAGTTCATATAACATTTTGGGATCCACTGAACCACTGATCTAGAGAATTAAAAACACAACTACATAAAACAGCACAGAGACAAGCACAGTATAATATTAAAAAAATATTTACTTCCGTCATTATTCACGGGTCATTACTTCTTTATCATCAAAAAAGGAAATTATAATGCTAAAATAATAAAAAAATCAATCGTAAAAATTAATAAATTATTTTACAATAAAAAATAATTTAACGAGATTTTAAATATGTAATTTAATTTAAAGCGTATCATATATTCAATCAGTAAAACGCTCATTTTCAACAATAAAAAGGATGAAATCAAATAGGTGCTGCTCAAAAACTGAAGAAAAACGTTCGTGTATAGATTTAATATATAATATTATATATTGGAAAAAATCTCCTGATTGCATTAAATACAGAAATTAATAAGATTATTGAAGAATTTTGTGAAAAAAGCGTCAATTGAATTTCTAAGTCTTAAATTTTGTAAAAAAAACAAAAGGAACTTGTAAGTGTAAAATTTTGTACAATAATAAAACAAAAGGAACTTGTAAATATAACATTTTGTAAAAAAACAAAAGGAACTTGTAAGTGTAAAATTTTGTACAATAATAAAACAAAAGGAACTTGTAAATATAACATTTTGTAAAAAAACAAAAGGAACTTGTAAGTGTAAAATTTTGTACAATAATAAAACAAAAGGAACTTGTAAATATAACATTTTGTAAAAAAACAAAAGGAACTTGTAAGTATAAAATTTTGTACAATAATAAAACAAAAGGAACTTGTAAATATAACATTTTGTAAAAAAACAAAAGGAACTTGTAAGTATAAAATTTTGTAATAAAACAAAAGGAACTTGTAAATATAACATTTTGTAAAAAAAACAAAAGGAACTTGTAAGTTCGGAACGGTTTTTATTAATGAGCGTAGTCCGTATATATTATAGTTCCACTAAAATCTACTTTTGCGCCAAATTTTTGACTATCCTTTTTCCAAA
This sequence comes from Odontocerum albicorne, assembly GCA_949825065.1. Classification (NCBI taxonomy): domain Eukaryota; kingdom Metazoa; phylum Arthropoda; class Insecta; order Trichoptera; family Odontoceridae; genus Odontocerum; species Odontocerum albicorne. The sequence goes on from OX463843.1 coordinate 12,923,814, forward strand.
AATGCAAGACATATATGGGAAAAAAATTGCAGAAATATAACATAAATAACATTACGTGCAGATGTGCTAAATATCTTTTCAAGCAATTTAAATATAGCGATTTCGCGTTTTAAACTTAATTTATTGTTGGAACTTTCATTGCGTTAACAGAAGTGCCAATATTCAGAAGTTATTTTGATGACTGAACATTCCATTGCATTGACATATTTTTCATGAACTTTAGAACCATTAGTTTGTCTATTATAAGTTATTTGTTCTCATGGTATAAATAAATTAAACCAACCACGAATTATCAAGCATGCACTGATTATTTTACGATGTCCATTTTAATTTTAAATTAATCGTTATAAGTTTAAAATAGTTTCTAATTAAAAAGCCCAACTGTGATTATTTTTTATGTTACATTGGACTGCAAAGTGAATATATTAAAAAAATAAATAAAATGATTTTTTTTATTACCTTTTTCATATCCTAGGACCGGAAACTTTTCGACTATACTAAGTAAAAAGGTAAAGATATTAAAAATCACGTTCATTGATTAAAAAAGTATTTTTACTGTATTTAAAAAAAAAACAATTTTACAATCTTGAAGAAGAAACTCAATCCATAGAAGAAACAATGGACCACAATTTCAAAACATTTATATTTCAAAATAAACCAAGCGTACTTGACACGAAGTGAACCGTTGAAAACCGTTACTCTTTATTACAAAACTAGATGATTTTCCCGTACCATGCGCGGCTTCATAGTTTTTAATAACGTCTCTGAACTGTTGTAAAACTGTGTTCGTATGTTAAATATTCACTGGATTGACTACAAACTACTCCTATGCACACATTTATATCAATTTCCAAAATAAAAGACCGCGGTAACGCCAGGACACATCAACTGACAGCTGAATGTCAAAAGTATAAAATATTCATTCAACACTACATCGGGAGGTGGATATAAATAAATGATTTCTGTTTTGTAATTGAATCGTTACAGTGCGCGCATCATTTTATTTATAAAAATAAATAAAAAAACGCCGCAGCTAATTGATATAAATCAGAACTATCTAAATTACGAGTATTATAGTAAAAAATGAGCTTGTAGGCCGACTACAATAAAGCAAATAAGATGCTTGGGTTTGTAATTCGTACCACCGAACTATTCATAGATACAAACGTACTCAGAATATTATAAAACTCTTTGGTCAAGTCATTTGGAATATTACTCTATAACATGGTTGTCAGTAGGGATTATACATTCACTCATGGTAACAAGAGTTCAAAAAAGATTTCTCCGTTATTTCTTCATGAGACAGTATAGATATTATCCCTGACTTTATCCTAGTGTCTTTTTATTGGGGATGATTAGATACAGATCCTTAGGGAGTGGAAGATCTTTTCGATTGGGTGGCCACATTTTTGTTGGTTCAGGGGTTATCTAACGTAGTTAACCTGTCCGTCCTGAACAGTCATTGTGTGTATGTTCCGAATAATTATGAGGCAACGCATCCATAGATTGTTCTATCAACCTATAAGTCGAACCAGCCTGCCTTTGGAGATGCCATGCCGGTAGGTAGAGCAATCACACTGTTTAATCGCGTTTGTCCTCATATAGACATGTTTCACGTGTCACTCAGCTCCTTCAGGAAGAAAACTTTTATGTTTAATATAATATTTGAAATAGTTTCATTTTTTATATTGTTTAACATTCCATATTTTGTCATAATGTTTTATGTATTGTAACATATACATTTTTACTATTGTTTTTTATCAAATAAGTCTTAACATTTTGAATCGCATATATGTTTTTTTGTACATGTTAGATTAGTTTATTGTACGAATTAGGGAAACCTGTAATGTGTAAAGGACTTGGAAAAATAAATTGATAAATGGAGTTCAAATGGAGTTTAATCTTCTTTGAGACTTAACTTTTTTTTCACTTCGAACGAATTTCAGAGCGTTCCGGATCTATTTACTATTATAATGTTATGTTAAGGTTTAAATGTTGTATATCTCTGCTATGTAATTAGTATATTATCATATAATTTATAATGACATTTCAATATTTGACATTATTCTCAGTGCACCATCAATTTACTTAAAAAGCATCAATGTCAAGAGTTCAATTAAAGTAATATTTTTCAAGAAATCAACGATCATTTTACCATCAATCAAATTTTTTTTGTATAATTTGTCATTTTATTATCATTCTGACATTTTGCCGCCCCCCAGTTGAGTTATTTAACAAATCAGAATTATAATAGAATCAGGTAAGTAGTAAAGTCAAAAACCAGTGTTATACCTTTATATTATGAATAAAGATATAACACTGGTTTTGGACTTTTCCATGATAATACATGACATGACATAATACATGGCTTAGCCATGTAAAATGAGTGAGTGAAGAAAGAATGACAATATAAATGGGAGTCGATGACCAAGGAAAGTATGATTGAATCAAGTGAATGATATTTTGAAAAACATCCTAATAACTGCATGAGTAGGTGAATGAATGCAGGAAAAAGCAAAATATGTGTGTGGTGATAGAAAAATGTATCTCTGTTCTTTCTAGCTAGTCCTAAGAAAATGCGATATGTATTATTGTCGACACGTTGTACTATATACAACGAAAGTGTAATAAAATACAGTAATAATAACAAATGTATGACTTGTAATACATATTTGTATTACACATTTGTGCACAGTACAACGTGAAAAACTTATTTTCATGTGATAATCTCTTTCATGATTGATACCAACCATAAAGTGGTTCAAAAACTGAAAATTAGGTTGGAATCTATTTTTTTAATCTAGGTTCTAACGAGAACGAAACCTGCAACTCCCGGGCTGAGAGGCAGGCGTCTTATCAGTTAAGCCAGGAGGGCATTACCTGCTCGTATGTATAAATGTTTTAATCAACAAACTTTTATTGCATAGCTGAATATACTCCGTTGCGAGGAACAAGTGAAAAACGGGAACTTGTGAAAAAGTATTGTTCGTAAAGGACAGCTTGATCATGATCAAACATAGCAAGGATATGCAGTTTTAGATTATGTCCATGTTTGTTCAGCGGATATAAAATTGGACTCCACGGCCACAGTATCTCGTAGATGGAAAGACATGAATAAATTTATAACAATTATTCAAGGGATCTTTTTCATACTCAGCCAACAAACGCTGGAATGAGCTACCTTTGTCCTTGAAAGAGCTGAAGAGCAATTGCATTCAGAAATGCTTTGAATCGGCAGCTTATAAATAGTTATAAACATGGTTTATAGATGGACGACGAACTAATGACACATTGTCGACAATATGCCTACGACGATTGCACCTTTTGTACACATTGATCGTGGCCAAGAAAACAGTTTGGAGAGACTTGTTATAAGCACGGTTTATAGAGTGGACGACGAACTAATGACACATTGTCGACAATATGCCTACGACGATTGCACCTTTTGTACACATTGATCGTGGCCAAGAAAACAGTTTGGAGAGACTTGTTATAAGCACGGTTTATAGAGTGGACGACGAACTAATGACATATTGTCGACAATATGTCTACGACGAGTCCAACCTTTGTGTACATTGATCGCGGCCAAGGAAACAGTTTGGAGAGACTTGTTATAAGCACGGTTTATAGAGTGGACGACGAACTAATGACATATTGTCGACAATATGTCTACGACGAGTCCAACCTTTGAGTACATTGATCGCGGCCAAGGAAACAGTTTGGAGAGGCTTGTTGTCACTAGAAGCGTGGAAGGACGACGCACAAGAAGAATAACCCAAATGCATTGGACTGATCAAGGGAGATATATAACAGGACTACCATTAACCGCAAACTTCGAACCGCGGAGTGGAGGGATGAATGGAGAGGAGTCGTCTAGAGTACTCTAGAGCTATCATGGGAGTCACGATGCTCAGTCATGAGCTACACGATAGGATGATGATGATAATTAATTAGTATAAATATAATTTATAATTATTTCTGACATCAAAATAATATTTTTAAAGAAACATTACTTTCAGTTGCCTCTAGAATTAGTCGCTTGCGTGTATCGCATAATAAGCAATAAGCACTTATGGAAGTTGAGCCCTGTCTAATAATATATTTTGACAATATCATAATTTATACAGACACATGTTTTAAAAAGCGATTGAAAAAACTCGTCATTTCCAGTCAGTAACATAACGTGTTTCCTTCTTGATTTTTCTTTTCTCTCCGCCATCCCTTCCTTTTATTTTGATTGACGATATCTCACTTTTATTTTTACTATGTATATTGTTCATGAATTTTCTCAAGGTGAATAATTTTTTGATTTTTTTTCATGTAACGCCCTTTTTTTTTTTAAGAATAGTTATGACTGAAGTCATAGGTATCCTTATACTCTCGAGCACTAGGCGGATAAAAGTGCCTGTGTTGTTCGATGGGAGTAGCACAGCGCGGTGTTCAAACCGACGACCTTCCGCACAGAAGTCCAGAGCGTTACAGAATAATCCCGCCAGATTATTTTTACAATGAAGTGTTAAATTAATAAAATTAAACAAATTGTTCATAAATTTTGTAAAGGTAATTACTTATTTGAATATTATTTGCGACCATGTAACTTCCTTTATTTTCTTTTGTCTGGTTAGTTGGAAGACATTGCTATCTGGTAAAAAAAACCACCACATTGTTTATCAGAGGTGCATGGTCGCGCGGTAACGCGCTGGACTTCCGTGCGAAAGGTCGTCGGTTCGGACCCCGCGTTGTGCTACTCCCCTCGAACGACACAGGCACTTTTCCGCCTAGTATTCGAGGGTATAAGGATACCTATGACTTCGGTCATATATATTCTTTAAAAAAAAATGTTTTACAATGAAATGGTAATTGAATAAATAAATATTGATTGAATAAATAATAAAGATATTTCGTTGAAATATCACACGAAGCATTAATATTATTATAAGTTTTATAAAGTTGTTAAAACAGCTTTTCTGCATCGGCAAATAAAGCAATGATTAATTCATAAATAAAAACACAAATTTGAAAAAAAAATATACAAATAGAAGGTGAATGAAAGTCAAAATTAATTTTAAAATACTGATAATCATATAGAGTCGAAAAGATGAACACTTATTTTCATGTGTTCAAGATTGTCTCATATGACGATTTAATCCATTAAATGCAATCCATCTCTTGCTAGATATCTTGCCGACGTCAATGGCGTGGAGGAATTACGAGTAGTAACCGGTAACAAGAAAGAGATTTCTGTATGCCTTGGATAGATCATAGGCTAATTGCTTTCAAGAAAAAAATCAAGTCGATTTCTCTGCAGGTGGTTTTTTTTTTTAAATACGGAACTATGGTAATTATGTCTTAATCGTTAATTATTCTTATCGTAAAAAATAAGAAATGTTTTTAAAAATTTCGGTGTTTAAAATGTAATGTGAGATTTCAATGAAAATTTTACGGTCATACTAAGTAGATATTTGTTATTAATTTATGCCAACCATAGATGCAATTTTGGAGAGTGAGATATAATGAGGAGTTATACAGCATATACAAAGAGCCCAACATTATAAAATACATCAAAATTGGGAGGCTACGTTGGGCGGGGCATGTAGCAAGAATGGGAGAAGAGGAAATGCCTAACAAAGTACTCTTTTCCAAGCCCCAAGGAAGACGTAGCGTGGGCAGACCAAAGCTTAGGTGGATGGATGGGGTGCAGAATGATGCAAACGTGATTGGCATCAGGGGCTGGAGGAGTGCATCCCAGGATAGGGGGAATGGCAACGACTGCTGGAGGAGGCCGGGGCCCACAATGGGATGTAGTGCCATTGATGATGATGATGATGATAGATGCAATTACAATTGTTTACAAGACATATTCAGATGATTTGATAGTACTATACTTGTTGAATAGCCCTGATACAATAGATTAATCTTTGGAGAAACACCTAAGGATCACTCATAAGGCGGAGATTTTCAATCGAGGATCGTTTGCACTGCTGCTGCCAGTTACTCGTATATTGTGAGCTCACATTCCTTTAAGCTAATCGATGCCCCTCAATTCAGAAAAGTCGTCGAGATCTAAGGTGAGTTGAATAAAGACAGGAAACACCCTCGTGCATTGATATCAAGTTCTATAGACACACTAATCCTGAGCTGGAAATATCTACCATGCTTTTCCAAGGATTCGTCCTACTACGAAAATTGTCGTATACACACCTTGCATAAGTGAGGTTTAGATAATTCTACGCTGTGTTAATTTAGAATAGTCAAGACCAGATGTCGGCAACCTATGGCACACGTGCCACTAGGTGGCAACAACCGCACTCTCTCCTTCAATATACACGGTTCAAACTCTTCCCACCTCCTTATTTTAGTAGGGATCCTACAAGAAGCCCTCATGTTTCTCAAACTCTATAATATATTCACCAGCGTTATACCCTTTCTATGGACTAGCCAATCCATCACCGCGTAATATGCGGATGACACAGATAAATCTCAACTTATACACACACACATGCGATTCAGCATTAAAAAATCCTTCCAAAACTGAAACGCTGGTTTAGGGACTGGAAGGTGAAAATAAACCCTTCAAAGATTGCAACAATCCGTATCTTCAGAAGATATCTATATCCCATCCGATCTCTCAAATTTCGGCCAGAACTTTCCGTTGTGCGACGAGGTGAAATACCTCGGCGTCATCCTCGACTCAAAGTAGTCTTGAAGGAAGCACGTCATAAACATAGCCGGGAGGGCATACAGCTCTCTTAAAATACTCTGTCCACTCCTGGGCAGACACAGTAGGATGTCACTTAATGTGACACGCTTAATTATGAAATACACTTTAAACAGTAATTATTTAGTTCGAAAGCTATACTATTCTAAAAAAACGGTATCAGTACTTGTTTCATTGTCTCAAATTTCAAATAGTTTTTACTGAAGTGTTCATGCGTGAAGTACAATTGAAAGCAAAAATAACAGATGTTGTTTGGAATGTTGGATAAAACATTGTCTCTTGGACACATAGCGTGAAAAAATTAAGGAAAAACTGGTTTTGTACCTCTTTAGCCCAATTCCCAGAGACAACTTATTAAATAATTGTAATTAAATAATTACTTTCGAAATGATTGAATTAGTCTAATGAGCAAAATATGATACCATGATACACTTTTGGAATTAGAGAACCAGGATGTATAAATTAATAGTTCACAAAGTTCCATAGGTGCCTATTTACAAGCAAGTGTTTCTTTATATATATTATTATATATATTATAGTTCCAAAGATGAGAACCTTTTTCGTACCTCACATTCAAATCAAACTGCTTATACACAACTTATACTCATTCATTAGCATTATTGTATCATAAATAAGAACTGGTTACAGAGCCGCAGCTTCACTGTGCCCTCTTATGTATGTTACCAGTTACGCAGAATAACATACCAGTTTTATATTATTTTATGCGTTGCAATAATATCTATTTACGCGACCGAAATTTATTCATTTTTACCGGTTAGGATTTTATCCTAACTGGTAATTTAGCACCCTTCCTAATTTCAAATAAATAAAATATATCGCAAAAAATATTCTGTTCTTCTCGAGGTGTCGTCTATTATCGAAAGTTGGACACCATAATGGCAATCTTACCCTGCTCACTTTGTAAGTTCTTAAGCCAAAAGATGCGGTGTCTTCATCTGCTCGTTTGCCATTTTTATTGCCCAAGATGATCAGTTGTGTTGTAATGTATCTTATGCGATCGAGATTCAGTAACTTGCGAATCATTAATTTTAAGCTGTTCTAAGTCCTTGTAGATACAAGCAAGGACTTCCATATTTGTAAAAATATCTGTCCAAGGAATCTTTATGATACTTCTGTAGACTACACCTCAAAGGTTTCTATCATATGCAATAGTTACTAGGTCGATTTTTTATATTTGTTTATTTTGTAGTTTAAAAAAATATTGTAGACTCTTTTGTAGTCCGCGGCCGTAGTCGAATGGCTAACATTCACGCTAAACAAACGGGCGTCCCATGTTCAATTCCTAGCGGTTTCACTTTTAGAATGGTTTTAATCTTATACTGAATCTTTCTACAATATAATTTATAAGCTGCTTGAGATAAATTGTTTTAAGTGCTATTGAGCAACTCTGCTTAGCGAAAGGCTTTAGCAGATCAAATTTACCGATCGTCTCGAAAGTTTTATTTCCTTATCATCATCATTTAGGATAAGATTTGTCAACACTGTGTGCATGCTAAAGAGCAACAGCTTGCACATATTAAACAAAAAGTATTCTATCCACAAAAAATAAAAACAATTTTACGTGATCACAAGGAATAGCATATCGTAGACTACTTCTTGAATAGTAACCGTAAAGTCCTAAGTATATATGAAAGAGTAATCGCTAGTGTCAAGTGATGTCCTCTTCATGGGATCTCGTTAGTTCTATTCGCACACACTAGGTTTCCGCGTCCGTAGTTGATATTTTGAGTTTACTAAAGCAACTCGACCAGAGACTACTGTTATCTAGTGAGATACTATGAAGTGAAACTATTTTACAACTAAATGAATATTTACAATAAGATGATAATTAAGTGTATTATAGTTATCCTGATCATCCAAGGCAAAATAGAAGGCCGAAGAGGTGTTGACAGGAGGCAAATCTCCTGGCTCCGCAATATACGTGATCGGACTAGCATAAGGGGCGTTGGAGATCTTTTTCGGGCTGCCGGGGACAAAGATGTCTACTCTCAGGTGATATTCAACGTTGGGGGAACTAACATGACACTGGGAAGAAGAAGATAGTAAGCGAGCGAATGATTTCAGTTTAAATAACGATGACGATAAAATATTTATTATTACAAGTTAATCTTATTTTGGTTAATAAATTAAATGATGCTGTTAAGTATGTAATTTTTATAGAGGTTGAACAGGCTGGGAAAATTTGCGGGGAAGAATATATTTGTTTGTTTGTTAACGGTCAAAGGGAATGTATTTAGGGAACAGGAGAAAAAACAAGAAAAATAATCTCTAATATGGAGTCTGACCAGATGGACAGGGGAACAATTTTAACCTGATCAACTTTCATCCATCTTCTTCGATGACTTCTATGTTCTAGTTGATGAGATACTTTAGTTCCTGCGAGGAGTTTGTTTGATTCCCGGTGATATCCGGGAATCAAAATTAAATATGGATCCCAGCCCGGTAAAAGATTTTGTTCGGCAATATTATTCGCTCGCGGTAGTATTGTTAACATTTGCGATTACGAAAAACGAGTTATGTGCCTACTCCACTGATTCTAAACCCAAAGGTTGATAAATGGGTCCGAAAATAATGTCGAGTCTTCAAAATGTCTGAATTCCAATAAATTACAGGGTACCATGCGAATCTTCTTTTTTATTTATTTATTTAACACTTTTATTACAAATACAATTTGGCGGGTGTATTTCCAGGTGGCAATCTCTTCCAACCAACCAGACAAAAGTAAATGAAGCAAGTTACGTGGTCGCATAAATCATTCAAAGTACTATCCATCCCCACGAAATCCATAAACATATACGTGAGCACATGTCCACGAACCCCACAAAGACGGACAATCACCCAAACATTATTTTTCATATAAAGTGAGATACCATCAATCAAAAGAAAATGAAGGGATGGTAGAGAGGAAAGGAAAAGAAAAATCAGGAATGATACACGTTATTTTACTGGCTTGAAATAACGAGTTTTTTCAGTCGCTTCTTAAAGCATGCCAAGGACGGAGCGAGTCTAATATTGGTTTGTAACTGATTCCAGACTCTCACTGCATGGACAGTAAAGGACGACGTAAAAAAAGGAGAGTGGTGAACTGGAAAGGCCACTTAATTACAGGGTACCTTGCGAATCTTCTTTTTTCCAGAAGACTTGATTTTTTGCATTATTCCTGCGATGTGGACTGCAACCTACTCTTTCATCTCTTTGGTGGTTGGCTTCCTATGATTTGATCGAGAGAAACTATACGAGGAACCCAAGACTAATCCATAATTTAAAAGTGATCTTTCCAATAACGTCTTTTTTGTTTACTTCATCTTACAAGGGGATCTGTTATCTACGAGTATGTCTTCTCCACAAGGAGCACTGTATAATGTCATGTATGTATGAAATACTAAAAAAAATATTTTTTGCCCCTTTTTTTAAAAAAGGTAAGTAAATTCTAAGTGGCTAATTCATTGATGTTCTTGAATTAAGTTATGCTATCAATCGTTTTGTAAAAAATACCATTCCTGAAGAGTACCTTGCAAGCATATACACAAACAGGGCTGTGAAAAAATATTTTTGCTGGTCCTTACATATGAAATTGGCGTTTTGTTTGGGAGGAACATAAAGTTGATTTTTTTTTAATATAATATATTAATTTAATCAAAGTATGTACCATTGCTATCTATGCACTTTTGCCATCTCATAGGTAGTTCATCGATCCCTTTACTAAAAAAACCATTCGGACGGGAATCAATAAAATCTTTGAAGTCGGTTTGGACTGCCCCATCGGAGTTGAATTTTTTCCCTTGCAAGAAGTTATCCAAATTTCGAAAAAAATAGTAATCTGTCGGGGCAAGGTCCGGAGAGTACGGTGGATGTCTTAGACATTCCAATTGAAGCTCTTCTAATTTGGTAGCCGTCTGTTGTGCAGTGTGTGGTCTAGCGTTATCATGAAGCAGCAGTGGCCTAGAGCGATTAACCAGCCTCGGTTGTTTAGCAGCTAGCTTTTCCATCACGGTTTGCAGTTGCTGACAATAGACATCTGCCGTAATCGTCTGGCCAGATTTAAGAAAGCTGTAGTGAACGACACCAGCACTAGTCCACCAAACGCTCACAAGTAACTTTTTTGGAGTAAATTTTCGCTTGGGGCATGGTTTGGCTGGTTCGGCAGGGTTCAGCCATTGCGATGAGCGCTTCCGATTATCATACAGGATCCACTTTTCATCACAGGTAATGATTCGATTCAAAATCCCTTCATTATTGTGCCGGTTGAGTAATGCAACGCAGCAGTCAACGCGCGTTTGTTGATTTGCTTCACTCAATTCGTGAGGTACCCACCTTTCAAGCTTTTTCACCTTCCCAATTTGCTTCAAGTGGATTAAAACAGTTTTATCACTAACACCGCAGCCTGCAGCTAACTCGGACGTGGTTTGCGATGGATCCGCTTCCACAATAGCCTTCAATTCTTCATTATCAACTTTGGTATCCAGCCGTCCACGGGGCTTTTTCTGCAGGTCGAAATTTCCAGAACGAAAACGTTCGAACCAAAAACGCATTGTGTTTTCTTTTGCGGCACCGTCGCCATACACATCATTAATCCTTCGAGCCGTTTCTGCAGCACTGGTGCCACGGTGGAACTCGTACTCGTAAATAACGCGATATTTCAAGTTTTCCATTTTGTAAACTGAGTGACGCAAAGAAAAAAAAACAATTGAGGAAAAAACAAATGAATTATAATTTTCGAAACACAAATACTTGAGTAAATAGCTGTATAAATTTTAATTTGGAATTCCTAACCAAAGAGAAGATATTTGAGATCAAAGTTGCCAGTACGGCAAAACGCCAATTTCATATGTAAGGACCTAATATAAAGTAAAATAAATCGTAATTAGTTCTGACCGTTGCAACGACCGTTGACGGTACCAGATCGTGTGAACGAGCACCCATCAGAAGGAGTGAGATGATGGGAGCTTGTTAAAACGAGCGTATTTTTGTAAAGATCACCATCATCAGATATGAGGTGTGGTTGACCATCAGATATGAGGTGTGGATGAGAACGACCAAAAAAGAATGTGGGAAAAAATACGGAAAAAATAGAAAAAAATACGCTTGTACCTAGAATGCATCGATTGGCTAATGAGTATGCTGCAGTCTCTGATGTATTTGTAGATAGTTTTTATGCCTTTAAACGCATGCATCATGTTGATCTGTTGATCACGCCTTGCATCTTATTGAATTTTTATCTTAATTTTTCGTATGTTTTTGAAAATATATTAAAATATTGATTTGTGTTTTTATGTATATTAATTGAATAAATTATACGAATAATTTGAATTTTTTTCAGACATATTAGTTTTTTGTATATATGATACGGCATTAGACCTCCTGAACCCTGGCCTGTCTCATGTTTGATTATATGTATGGTAGATAGTATACATGAACATGCTCCTTTATGATATTTTTGTGTATGAGTCATGTCAATGTTTATACTTTTTTAAACACGTTGATTTTGTATTCCTTTTTTTAAGCACACATTCCACTTTATTGGTTAATATGTAACATTTGAAAGAATAATAAACATAATAGGGATCATTAAGCCACCGCATTACCCGACACCCTTGTATCTTCAAACATCCCCTACAACAACCCTAGGCCGCTTACTTCCTTGCTTTGACATTTGCATTAATCATTATTTTTAATTGATATTATAATATATCCAGAAGCTGAATCTCACTGTCGTGAGAACAACAGTTGCTGGTTCGAGTACGGTCCGCATCCTTTCTTTTCATGTTTGCTTTTTCTGTTTATTATTGAAACTTATTTTATGATCGACGAAAAATTGTAAATTTAAATTAATAAAAAAAATAATACTTAGAACACAATAGGAAATCAATAATGGATAACAACTTTGTTCGCTAACAAAATCATTGGCAACAGTAATAATCAGGCACATTCTAGATTAATAACGGTCTAAATGATTATTTATTATTTTTAAAAATACAATCAAAATTCAAAGTGTGGGTGAATACAGAAATATATTCAATATAAGATGTTATATTAAAGATATAAATATCAAAACACCGACGTGATTCATATAATTTTCAGTCAAAAAGAAATATATTGTTTCCGTACTACCAAGGCTGTAGAGTCGGAGTCGTGAGTTGGAGTCGTGAGTCGGAGTCGGAGTCGTGAGTCGGAGTCGTGGGTCGGAGTCGTGAGTCGGAGTCGTGAGTCGGAATCGGAAGATGCTATTCTAAATTCAACACCGACTTCAAATTTTTAAATCTTATCGGCTATATAAATTCTATCATGAAATTATGAACTCTGTGTCATCTAATACAAAGAGCTTGAGGAATCACCGTAGACATTATTTTCTAAAAATCTACGTTTAAGTAGCTACGCCAGGTAATTAAGTATAACATAACATATGATTAATAATAGACGTACCATAATTGGAGTCTGAGACAAACATTTAAAATTTCTGGAGTTGAAGTTTGATTTTTGTGCTGCCGACTCCACAACACTGTATTACTTACTGCACACAATAGACCTGGGATTATAAAGCTCAGGGTCGAATGTCGTATAAGAATATAAAACAATTTATGGTATACTTCGTTAACACATTTTAATGAACAAGTTTATATACTTAAAATAACGTTTATCCTTCTTCGTAATATATTCAAAATATCTTGTAATATACGTAAATAAAAAAAAAATCACAATAATATGGATTAAAACCTTGATAAGGGCATAACTCCAAAAATAATTAAGTTAAATGAAAGGATAACATTTTACGCACATTAATAAATAGTTCCACACGTTGACATTTTGAAAACTTTAAATATTAAAATTGAAACAAGAAAAAAAGCTTTCAAATAAAAGTAAATCCATAAATAAATTATTATAAGTTTATGGAAACAATATACATACATACCACCACACCATTTACCTGTAGAGGTAAGCAGAGAGGGCATAGTGTTGACCTCTCCTATCATAACACACATCCTTAGCCTCAACAATATCCATACATCTAACAGAACTTCTACGATTTCTCTGACTTTCTACGTATCCTTTTTTAAAAATGTCATTCATTTGATCTAACAATACTCTCCTTGGTCTTCCTCTTGTATGCCTTCCACTCACATTTGCACAAACATGCATGGCGCTTCAGTTTCCCAAATACCTTCCACAAACATGCATGGCGTTTTAGTTTCCCAAACACTGAAGTATTCCGGCACAGAGCAAGTTGAATAAGATATACAACGTCTAAGTGATTACATACCCTCAAATAACTTTATTATTAAATTATACAAGCTTAGGTGAAAAAAGAAATCCACAGCACACTCATTTCCTAGTCGATGATTTATGGTCATCACAAAATTCTAAGAAAATAAAAGTTTATTCACATTGATATGAATTAAAACCCTGATTAAGAAAATAGATCAATGAATAAACTTTATTTTTAATACTTTAAAAATATTTAAAAATAAAAGCAAGAAAAAAACGAAAAAGAAATGTTTAAAAATGAAAACCAAGTAACTTTAAATAAAAAATTAATGTATGTTATATAAATAAAAATATTCCTTATTTAGATATAAACCTGAATAATTTTGAATCTGCCTCTAATGATTCTAAGGAATTGTCGGATTATCCCTGAGATAGAAAGTAAAAAAAAAGAAAATAAATTTACATTAATACAAATAAACAAAACATCCATTATGTAGTCATAAACGTAAACAACGATTCTGCCTATAATGATTTTGAAGAATTATGGGAATGTCCCTGAGAGAGGAAATAAAAAATAAAAACAATAAATTTATATATGGTAAATACACATGAACAAAACACCCGCTATGTACTCGTAGTTATAAACGTTAATAGCCTTGAATCTGGTATAATTATTTTGAGGAATTATGGGAATGTCACTGAGAGAGGAAGTAAAAAATAAAAACTATAAATTTATATATGGTAAATACACATGAACACAAGGAATTATGGGAATGTCCCTGAAAGAGGAAGTAAAAAATAAAAACTATAAATTTATATATGGTAAATACACATGAACAAAACACCCGCTATGTAGTTATAAAGGTTAATAACCTTGAATCTGCTATAATTATTTTGAGGAATTATGGGAATGTCCCTGAAAGAGGAAGTAAAAAATAAAAACTATAAATTTATATATGGTAAATACACATGAACAAAACACCCGCTATGTAGTTATAAACGTTAATAACCTTGAATCTGCTATAATTATTTTGAGGAATTATGGGAATGTCCCTGAGAGAGGAAGTAAAAAATAGAAACAATAAATTTATACAAATACACATAAACAAAACAACCTCTACCATGTGTAGTTATAAACATAAATAACCTTGAATCTGCCTATGATGATTTTGAAGAATTATGGGAATGTCCCTGAGAGAGGAAGTGAAAAATAGAAACAATAAATTTATACAAATACACATAAACAAAACAACCTCTACCATATGTAGTTATAAACATAAATAGCCTTGAATCTGCCTATGATGATTTTGAAGAATAATGGGAATGTCCCTGAGAGAGGAAGTAAAAAGTAGAAACAATAAATTTATACAAATACACATAAACAAAACAACCTCTACCATATGTAGTTATAAACATAAATAGCCTTGAATCTGCCTATGATGATTTTGAAGAATAATGGGAATGTCCCTGAGAGAGGAAGTAAAAAGTAGAAACAATAAATTTATACAAATACACATAAACAAAACAACCTCTACCATATGTAGTTATAAACATAAATAGCCTTGAATCTGCCTATGATGATTTTGAAGAATTATGGGAATGTCCCTGAGAGAGGAAGTAAAAAGTAGAAACAATAAATTTATACAAATACACATAAACAAAACAACCTCTACCATATGTAGTTATAAACATAAATAACCTTGAATCTGCCTATGATGATTTTGAAGAATTATGGGAATGTCCCTGAGAGAGGAAGTGAAAAATAGAAACAATAAATTTATACAAATACACATAAACAAAACAACCTCTACCATATGTAGTTATAAACATAAATAGCCTTGAATCTGCCTATGATGATTTTGAAGAATTATGGGAATGTCCCTGAGAGAGGAAGTAAAACGTAGAAACAATAAATTTATACAAATACACATAAACAAAACAACCTCTACCATATGTAGTTATAAACATAAATAACCTTGAATCTGCCTGCCTATGATGATTTTGAAGAATTATGGGAATGCCCTTGAGAGAGAAAACAAAAAAAAGAAACAAATTTATATAAATACACATAAACAAAATTTGTAGAATAAATGTGAATTACTTTGACTTGATATAAATACACATATAGTATTCAAACATGCATTATATATACTTACCATCACGCCGTTTCTCTGCAAGTGTAAGCAGAGAGGAGAGATCGCCAACTTTCCTGTAGCGATACACATATTTCGCCTCTTCTACATACATACACCTCCTCATACCACTGCCACAATTTCTGGACTTATGAAAATTTCCTTCTTTTAAAATATCATTAATTTCAAAATATCATTACAGTATTTAAAATTAATCCATTGATTTGGAAATTTTCTTCTTTTTTATTTTAGTCGCATTGTTTTACGCTACCAAGTTAATGTATCGATAGTACGAGTAATTACCATAGATTGAATTCAATAGGGACATGGCGTGATGGTTATATAAGAAACAAGTTTCCTAGCTAAACTGATCGAAATGGCTTTGTAAAACCAGTTTAATTTTTTTATTTTAAATTTCAAAAGAAAATATCAATGAAACAAAGAAAAAAAATGTTTATCAATACCTTTTTAAAGTGATCCGAATGCAATTTGTTTTTATCACACGTGAACTGCGATTTGTTTTCGTTTCAATTTGCGTCCCTACTTAGTGTGACGTAACTTGAAAAAAATACCATCGAAGGTAAACTCGCGAGCTAAAGAAAGAGAACTCCCGATCGAGTGTGCATTCAGATATAAGCTGAACACCAACGAGCACGTTCGTGTAGTATTCCATAGTTGACTTGAATTTTTATATAATAAATATTAAATCAAACATCCGTAGTGTTGGATTACAAACGCAGCTGTTCGCGAGTGAAAGTCGAGTTCATTTACTGAGTCCGGTAAGTGCAGTAAACAATTTTGTATGTTTTACTTTACTTACGAGTATAATAGTGAGCGTATTAACCATTTGATTATTTCATCATTTTTTTACTTGTTAGTCACTTTGTTAATTTATTATTATAATAGATTTAAAATAATACATTATTTTCAAGTCAAATTCTTCAGTTTACTCGTTCTATTAGAATTGAACTTATTGTTTTTGTTATAAATATTGTTTTGTTTTATTTTAACTTGTTCATTTCTTACGGCTCAAGTGTATCTAAGTTATCAATTTAAAAGAAGTTTTTAAAACAAAAAAGTGAGTGATTTTTATAAAATAATTACTTTTTTCTATGACTAAAAATTGATTATTACACATGAAGAACTGGATTTTATTATTTTGTATTGTATAATATTATATTACAATACAACATTGTGGGTCTATTGACATATGCTAATCTCTTCTCATCAATCAGAAAGATAATATATAGGACTTAAGTGAGTTAGATAGTTTTCTTTAAATATTTATAAGATTTATTTATATATTTTATAACAATACCTTTTTTTTGGAATTTATTTAATTGAACTATTTTCATGCAACATTTTAACTGTTCACATTTTTTATAGCATTCTATTACTTTATATAAGCAAGAATTTTTATTTTCAACTTGTTTTAAACTTTTCAAATGTCCACGCTCCTTAAAAAGATGCAACTCAAAAGCAAGCTCCTGAACCAGGAAATTAATAGGTCAAAAAGTAAGTTAATGGTAATAGACTGTAGTAACAATCTGCCACCAAATTGGTAACACTTACTCGTTTATGTAGAAATGTAAGGCTTACATCTTCAATTACATTAACTGTAAGAAGGATTATAGTTATTTATCTCTTTAGATATTAAACATTAACATATCAAAAGTATTATACCACGACCTTCGTTGGCATATTTGATAAAACTCTTGTCTTCCTAATTATGGGAATTACGGGTTCAATTTCCGTTGAAACCCGTATTTATTTTATAAAGGGTTATTATCTGGTTTTAACTTATGGCGTCTCTTACATTTATCTGTCTGGTTTAAGAGATTGCCACATGACAATAATCCCACGAGGTTCCACTGTATAAAATCATTTCTTTTAAATGAAACATTATTTTACCTTATAAGTGTCATCAAATTATTTTTCGAGACTGAAATATACCATATAATACTATTTTACAAGCTTATTTTTTTGTACATGAATTAGTCTCTCGTATGGCAACTTTAACATAACAGAATTATCGATATGTAATTGTTGAAGTACATGGGAGGTGCTCCATGACATAAAAAGCAGAACGAAAATTGTTGGAACAAATGGAGAGAAACGATGTGTGACAGAAGACTATGAATAAACCTTAAGAGCAAGATTTAACATACATTGATTAGGCCCGCTATAGTACATGGAGCCAAGTAACCTCTAAAAAAAGAGGAACAATTGCTTCATGTCACGAAGATGCGTATGCTACAGTGGTCACTGGGAGTCACTTGAATGGATAAAATCTGAAATGAACGTATTTGTGGAATAATTAAAGTAGCGCCAATAGTAGATAAAACCCTGGAAGCACAACTAAGCTGGTATGTGCACGCGAAGGATCTACGCTAAAGACTATATTTTTTCATAACATTTGGACGTTTTTTTTTCCATATTTAAGTAGCATATCCTTTGTTTATTTTATATACCATATTTTTACCTTTTTTAAAGATGTAATGGAAAAAGTTTTTACCTTTTGATGCTAACTTTTGTAATACAGGTGTTGCAAGTTCGATTCTCGCTAAAACTCAATTTTTTTAAAAGGCTATCAGGTTTTTACGTAGTCTCTTTAAAATATTCCTAGTTGATAGTAAGAGGTTTTTCCACATGGTAATGCACCTGACATGTTGTACTGTATACAACAAAACATGTATGACATTGCAATACAACCTTCAAAACTCCTTTTTTTTTGTTTATTATAAATATCGAAGTCGCATACTTCAAACCTTTGTGTCCTCTTGATATTAAAAAAAACATTAACTGGATGTACTGTAAGTGTATTGATACACGTATAGCCAAACCTTATTTACCAATTTAAGATATTCGAAGAAATATTGTATACGTCCATTAGTATTGGTTTGACCAACAAATTCATATATTTTTGAACGACCACGGTGGCCTAGTTGGTAAGACCTTGACTTCAATCCGGGACTTTCGGGTTTAATTCCCGATGCTACCAAAAATAATAAAATTTAAAAAGGCGTAATAGTGTCGGTTTGTTTGGTCAATAATCGTACGCGCTAAAGATGTAAGTGTATTGTTGCCTCTTCACGTGTATGATAGTGTTTCAAAACACGTGCAATTACGAATCGCGAATTCTGTGCCTACTTCTGTGTTTCTAAGCCTGAAAGCTAGATTAATAAGGACGAAGACAACAGTTTCTCCCGGTCATGTTCTTCAATATGTCAGAACACTAATTCGAATGTGTTGAAGGTTAGCCGTACGAATGAGGGAATATTATCTAAGTACATTTTACACTTCTTAAATATGTTAATTTTAATTTAGAATATTACTAGTTAATAGAAAAGGATCACTCGGAAATGATTTGGGCATGTGTAAGGAGTATGGTTGGATCAAATTAATGATATTTGGAAAGAAGGAAGTGTAAGAAATCAAAGAAATGAAAGGACATTGTAATTTGTTTTTATTAAACACTGTTTATTCCACTTTTTGTGACGGTATAACCTTACCGGTTTCAAAGCATTTACCTCATCATTAGAGGATCACAAACAAGACAGTCTTGTTTGTGCTCTCCTGATGATGAGGTGAAAACCTTAAAACCGGTAGGGTTATACCGCTATAAAAAGTGGAATAAACAGTGTTTGATAAAAACAAATTACAATGTGTTTAAATCTCCACAATGTTAATGCCTTAACTATAAACAATATATGAAATGAAAGGAGTCGTATTGCTGTGGATTAGGTGAAATATGTTTATCAAGATAGGTAAATATGGTATTCAGTCGTGATGGTATGTAACATACGAGTATGTATCTTGGTACTGGGTAACAGGTTCACTATCCAGCGACGGTTGGCGTCAGTAATATTGTATTCAGTCGTAAGGAAAATATCCAGTCTGAATTATTAATGAGGGAAGTATGGCGAACCCCAAGTCAGTATTCAGTAGATAGAAAAACGTTGATAAGTTTAATCAATTCTTCAACGTCTTGTTATTAATGGAAGTAAAACTGAAGGTTCAAAATGTTTTCACATAATATAAAAAGGCACGCTTCCTCGATATTATAAATAAACTCAAAACTTATTTAAAAACGGTTTCAATCCTGTTTGCAGTCATATATTATATTTTAATCTGAGTTTTAGGCTCAAATTCATAAATAATAATAATAAATATAAGTTTATTGATTGCAGCATAGTATATACATATTTAAATACAATCCAAAATCACATATACGAGTATATATATCTAGATAAATAGCAGAAAATACGTTGAAAAGAGAAGCTATCAAAAGGTCTGGGCTCATCTCATAACTTCCTCCTGGCTGAGATACACCCTACCAATATAGGGCGATCCCAGCTGCGAGGACACCAGGTGTTTTTCAGCCCACACCCTGGTACATGTAGATTAAGAAAGAAAAAACAAAATAAATAAATGGCAGAAACAATAAATACTACCTCAGCTTAACTCAAATAAATATTGTAGGTTATTTGACAGCAACATAGCGTGTACATACATAAATATATATATATTCCGAAATCGCACATACATACGTGTACGTCTCAAGATGAACTGCAGAAAATATAATACATTTAAGAGAGAAGATATTAAATGGTCTAAACTCACCCCATGACGTCCCTCAGTCCCGGCCGAGCTACACGGAATATACCGTGTAGCTCGGCCGGGGGATGTTATGGATGCTAATTTCTTAAAAAGTCATTTGTGTTCGAATCTTATATGCTCCAAACTTTAAAGTGAGGTAATAAAACCACCTAACCTAATTTTTTTTAAGAAATTTTATTCTAAATACTTATTTCTTCAGAATAAAATAATAATAAGGATTTAGTGTTCAAGACAGAATTTGAATTGAGAACTAATAATTGAATATTTTATAACTTTGCTTTTGAAAATTATATTAAATTCCTTACGACATTTTTTTTAGAACGTCACATATATTCTTTTGCAATCAATATAAGTCAGTTTCTTATGTATTTATTCAAATAAGATTTACATACCTACATAGTACGTTTGAAGAACTTCCCTTGTGGTTTCATAAATCTATTCATAATCGTTATTTTTCCTTGCGTATAAGATACGAGTAGTTACAAGACGCCTAATTTCAACACAAAAAAATGGAAATTCGAATACTTGTGACAAATTATGTATAATTATGTTTTTCGCGATAATAATTTATTTCCTTTATTAACGAAACAAATTTCCTGTACTTATGCTATTTCAGCTTACGTTTTTTTTCCTAATGAGATGCTTATTTCCTTTGTAACACAGTATTTCTCTTTATTTAAATATCTAATTAAGTAATGTATTTTCAAACAAGTTTTTTATCGTATCGACAACATCATATCTATATCGTATCAGTCTAGAAAGATGCAATTGTGATGGTAAAAGGATTTCCTTTCAGCAGCAGGTGTTTTACGGAGCAGCTAACGGGGCGCATTGAGCAAACCATCAGGGGCGACATTGATTGAATGTTACCACACATGCATAGTGGTGGAACCTCTTCGTCAATCCTCCATCTGAGGAGATTCTCTTTTGATCTACTCACATATGTGCGTAGGCGATTAGGATTTTACCTATGGGATATATATTTATTTTATAAACCTACCGTGGTTTAGAAAATAAATATAAACTCAATGGAATCGTAATTGTTTAAATATTATTTTTAATGATTTGGAAAATCAAATAATTAATTAATGCTCTAAAGTATTTATTTTATTTTCAGTGAAATTTCTTATTCAACCCCTTTATTTATACAGTTAGTACGTTAAGAAGAAAAACAGGAAATAAAGTTAAATATGGGTATTCAGCGCAGTAATTAAGAAGTGGATAAGGCCCAAGATAAAGCGTGGTCTGAAGTAGAACTGACGAAAAATAGTGGAATATAAAAGTAATTCCATATAATTAACTCTGAAACCTCCACACAATAACAAAATATTAAAATTGGAAGGCTTGCTAGTCTTTCAGACAACACCAACAATCCGATCTTTCCTTTATTTCGATTGAACATAATATCGAAATATTAATTACGATTATGTCAATCAATGAATTGGCTGAAATGAAGTCAGAAAAGCGCAACTAAATTAATCTCGTGCATAAAAAATATTTGTAAACAATTGTTCTCATACTCCTTTTATTATTATAATATTTCTCCTAAAAAAAAGACACTTGAACTAAACATGCACAGTACCCATTATATTACTGTGTTGTAGTACTTTTTTGTATACAGTGCATGTGGCAATATCTTCCAGCCAACCAGAAAGATGTTAAAGAGGCCTTAAGTAAAACCAGAATGAAACCTTTAATTTAAAAAAATCAGTGGTCCAACAGAAATCGAGCCCGCAACCTGTGGGCTGGGAGGCAAGCGTCTTACCAAGTAGACCACGGATGTCGATGGAGCATGGAAACCTACTTCCAACATTAATGATTAAATGTGGAAATTATTTATAAAAACTTGTGATTTTGAGAATACCATTGGGCGACAGATTGATAGGACGTACCATACATAATGTTACACAAAATTGAGTCCGGTCCATTCGTTGTTTTTTTTACTGTTATTTGTAAAATTACTGGTGTAATAATAAAACGAATATTCGCTTGAAAACAAAATATGATTTTTATATGTATTTATTTAAGTAAGACTTGCGTTCTAAACACGTTTGTAGAACTTCCCTTGTAGAGTAGGGAATCGGGTTTACTATTTTGAAATGCATTTAATATAATTGCACGACTCCTAATTTCAACACATAAAGTAGAAAATTGAATACGTGAGGCAAATTATGTTTAATTATGTATAATATTTCACAATAGCAATTTATTTCCTTTACTAACGAAACGAATTCCATATACTGGCGCTAACTATTTCACTTTAATTTTTTTTCTAATAAAATGCTAATTTCTCATGTAACATGGTATTCCTTTTTATCAAACATGAATTTAAATCATATTGAACAGTATTTTGTTAAATTAGTTATTTTTATATATTCCAAGCGTGGCGATAATACTAGATATATGATATGTTATATCCTACTAGTACAGAAAGATGCAACTGCGATGACATTCTGGCTCCCATCTAAAGGTCTTCTTCCGAGCACTTACGGGATACAGTGGGCAAACCAAATTGATTGAATGTCGCCACACATGTATCATATAGTGGTGGGTCTTTTGCGTCAATTCTCCATCTGAATAAAATATATTTTGGTCTACCCACATGAGTGCGAAAGGCCCTTAGTAGGTGGTGTCCCACCGGCAGGCACTCCGATGGCTGTATCCATGTCTGTAAGCTTTCAGTTCTTGTTCTCCAGGAACAGATATACTCACATTCCAGAGAGCCTCCAAGGAAATTATCGGTGAACATGAAACTCATTTGCGATACCAGTCTGGGCTGTATTGGTATTTGCCCATACATGGGTGATTGGAACTTGATTTTTTTCGTGTTTTTTACTCGTACAAGAAAAAGTATCCCATTAAGAGGGTGCATAAATCTTTCCCATTGGGGTTGGTCTGAGACGTCCAGTAATTAGGGCATATGTTTCATTTAATGCAATATCTATCTACTTCACATTAACAGATATGCTCCATATTAGGCTGGTATATTCGCCAACAAGTAAAGAATCAACTTTGGGCCTCGCAAGACGTTTGATTATGCGATACAGCATTTTTAATGTCCATACTCGAATGCCAACTGGGATGTTTTTTTTTCTCAAAGAATTCGTTCACCATTCGATTCGTTTATTTATTTTCAAGGCTCATAAGATATATGTTGTTTACACTCTAGATTAAACATGCTGAATCTCGTGACATTATAAAAAACACATAAGCACGTTATAATATCTAAAAAAATACATCATAGAATTTATTTTCTCTTATCAGTGTGGCTCATTTGTGCCGCGAGCAAATGATTTAAGGGTTTTTTTTATATACATAAGTGTTTCTTATTTCTTGTACTAAGTTTATATCCCTTTATACTTTGAAGAAAAATCTTAAGATACGACCTACTTAGTAAGACGCCTGTCAATGGATTCGATTCCGGTTGGAAACCAGATTTTTTTTTAACAATTCCTGTCTAGTTTTCACTAAAGAACTCTCTCAAATTATTCTGTTGGGTCAGAAGAAATAGCCAATAAACTCGCCAGTTGATTGATAGATTCTATATTAGAAAAAATGCAATGCAATATTTTGGACACGTGGTGAGGGAAGAGCAATTTTATTAAAAAATATATTCTTACTGAAATTGTTAATGACAGGGTCTGCATAAAGAAATAAATCGCTTGACATAAATTAGCCTTAGCGTAGGAACTAGAAACACGTGTCTAGGTGAGTGAGTAAAATTAATGACAATTTATATAGCTCCGTTTAGAGAGCTAACTCTCCTCAAGGTGGCTCCAACTTGGGACACGGACCGGCCATTGAATTGACATATTGAAAATATAACAAAATAAATATTTCCCCGTATCTGCATATATTCAGAAAACTATATTTGTTAAGAAAACCGCAGAAAATTTACCAAGGGAAGACGAACTACAAAAAAAAAATTTACGAGATTTTCCAATTTGTGATACTAACATATTCGGCTTTAGGTGTAGTGTGTTGTTCATATAAAACCATATATTTTGATAAGACCTCCCAAAAAGAGCTGCCTTCGATTGCTTCATAAAGCTGCACTTTAACACTAAGAGGTATACCATTCTACCCCACAAGACCACCAACATTAAAATCTTTATTATAATACCTCGCTTTAGTGGATGTATTTGGAATAATCAATTCATGAGATCAAAAATAAATCAACCTCAAAGTTCTACTCTTCTCCGAAATATTTGAGATAGTCTCTGAGACACATATTAGAAAGATACAACGGATACACCTCATTAAAGGACTTAACTACAAAGGGACAAAGTTTGAAATCAACCCGTTCGCGACATTTGACCCAATGTAGACTTTTTATAAGCGGATTAATAAGACAATATTTATGAAATAACATAATTTCAAGTTTGTGTTATAAATCGAATTCCACAATGTTAAATCCCGAAACATTTGACAGCATTTTTTTAAAATTCTTACCAATTTTAGGAGCCGTTCATGTTAGTCATATTTATAGAACAAAATAAAATACTTGACTTTATTTATTTCCACTATATTTATAAGCATATCATTATGCTCATTTCAACACACACTGATTTGCCCTCAGGTAAGTTGCTTAAACTAAATAATATATTACTTACATTGTCCATGGTCTTAAGTGGAATAAAGTAAAGAGTGACTATACACATTTTATCTTATGGGTGTAAGAAGAGGTGAAGAGAATATATTCTATCGATTCTTTGTGAAATTTTCATTTTGTTTTATTACTTTATGAAGATTTATGGTTTATAAATGTGTTGACGCTTTTTAAACCCAGGGACATTTTTGAGATAAATATACCAAAATGTAGCTTATGTAGTCCTGGATAAATCTGCATTTTTTTAAATAAGATATCTCCTCGTGAAATCAATGCAAAATTGTGCTTGAAATAAGAGTTTTTTTCAAACTCAGATATGTCCACGAGGTTGTTTATATCAAAGTCAGACATGTCTATTTAGATCAATCAGAGGGCGCCATCATTCAAGATGGCCGATCAGTCGTAGCGTAGTCGTACTGTCAACAAACTCGGCTATGTCCATGCGGTGTTGTATCAAAAACACGAATTTTCAATGAGCGATTTTCAAAAGTGGGTATGTCCAAATTGAAATATGCTTTATTTTTTTCTACTGATTATAATTTCTAGGATTTTTTTTTGAAAACACAATGTCATCTATAAAGCAATTCTCAAAAAGACACATCATTTTTATATATATAGTTTTCAGTGATCAGGGACAAAATACCGTTTTGCTCGGTTTGAACTTGCGTGGACATACCATGGTTTGAAAAGCGTTGACACAAATATCCTCTTATGCATGTTTGATTATAAAAACGTATGGCTGGAGTTAACCAAGTCAAATATTTTATTTTAACTCGTTAATATTTCTTATTTTTTATGTCCTTGCACGTTGCTCTGTTGTAGATGTTTAAAATATCCAATAGTCAAAACTTTAAAATAAAAAAAATAAAAATAATTCAATAAAACAAAATATCAAATATATTCTTAGTTCCGTTTAACTTACGAGAAAACGTAAAGAAAAAACAAAATAAAATGTAACTACATTATACAAAGCAAGCATATAATATTCTAATAACAAACGTGACGACCTCCGTGCCCTGGTGGTAAGACACTTGTCTGCCGATCCGGAGGTTTGAGAGTTCGATCCCCGCTAGAACCCAGATTTTTTTAAATAGGATTCCAGTCTATTTAACACTTGGGGCTTATAAAAACATCTTTCTCGTTGGTTGAAAGAGATTGCCACATGACAATAAACTCGCCAGGTAAAAAAAAAAAAAAAACGTGCGCCGTTTCGGTTTGTTAAAAATTCCAATATATTGTAATATTTACTGTCGATCAAACAATCAATTCGATAATATAGATCAGTGATCCCCAACCGGTGGTCCGCGGCCCGGTGCCGGGCCGCAGACACTTTCCGCCGGGCCACAAACAATATGCCAAATTTCAAGAAATTAGCCATGCAAAAATATTAAATATAGGATTTTCATCCATGTCCTTAATAAAACCGAAACAAAGGAATAGACTGGACGTGAATGCAGCACTTCGTCGGTCAGAGACAGCACTGCAGCCAAGAATATCCAATATATAGTATTAGCAAAGATGCAACAGCTGGTTTCGCATTAGTTTGTTGTAAAAACCCCATGGTTTTTGTTAAATTTTAATTGTATCAGACAATGTTACAGTTAAAATTGTTTAACTGTTATATGTATTTTTGTCAATTATAGTTACATATGTCCATCTGTCACAATATAAGATTTAAAAATATTAAATTAACATTTTTATTTCAGTATTAGTGGTCCGCGAAAAAAAAATCCTTTTTTTACCGGTCCACAGGTCTAAAAAGGTTGAGGAACACTGATATAGATAGCATATCCAATGGACAGATTTATATTCATAAAGTAGGTCGTCTTCTTTTCGTGTCAATGACACAAACATTATTTATGCCCAGAATTCTGCCATCTGGACAACCTCGAGCATTCCAGGAGTACAGGTTCACTTCGATGTAAGCACCGTGCTCTTTGGTCAATGGAGAAAATGTCGCATGGACTACTCTTCACAGTAGATACTGAGAGCCGACACATCACGTAATATTCCTCATTTTGATATGTCCTTGGTTCTTCCGATTAATGTTCGAAGCATGTTAAGATAATATTTCCTGCCAGGTCCTTCAGTACAATTCAAATTAAATAGGTAAATAATGTTAGATAAAAATACTTTAAGACCCGATCAAAACTATAACAACCTTTCACAGTGTTCGGTTTGTTTTTAGGATTCTGATTTTTGTGAAGGCATTACTAAAATTGCCATATCTAAGTAAATATTAGTATTGTAATGAAACTACACATATTTATTTAAATTACTTTAGTAATTTAGTTAAGTAGAGTAATGTTAACATTCTCCTTTGTGGAGAGCTACATCACACTCCTAACACATGTATCGGGTCCCTCTACCCTTCTTGTTGTGGTGTGTACTCCTCGCAAGTTCTGCAGAGTTTTTCTATTAATCAGTTGATGGAATACATATCAACACATTTCTCATAGACACGGTCTTTGACAATATATTTGGAGGATCTGTAAATTCTTTATTATATTTGAACCTGGAGACTGTTGTTGGTCTCCAAATTCGCATGGCAAATTCTTAAAGATTTGACACTTCATTGCATGCTCAGAATCTCTATCATAAATGAATCCATGTATATTTTAATTACCTAGGGTATTTATTACTAATGCTAGAAACATATATCAGGAGACTATCGTTTAAAGCATGAGTTCCCAATTTTTTTTCGGCCGCAGACCCCTTTACCAAAAACTTTTATAACCGTCGACCCCCTAGTCATTTCACAAGTTTGGTATGTAATGTAATTTCATCAAAAAAGTGTTTTCTTTTTATTATTTTACTTCTTAATTAGGTACCTATTGGAATCATAGATATTTTGAAGAAACAAACGAATAGTAGTATTAAGGGAATCTATTTTTGCTGTCGTCGACCCTCAAATTTTTTTAATGAAACTGTCGACAGGGGGTCGATATCGACCACTTTGGAAACTGTTGGTTTAAATGTTGGATTGTTTACAAAAATGTTTGGTAGATGCTAGTAATACGTCGTTTTTGGAAGAGGTATCGATGAAGAGGACTCAACGCAAATCTAGTTTATCACGTTAAACACGAGATCGGGATACAAAGTGTTAAATTTGACGAAAACATATAATACTCGTAGTAATGCTTGCATGAAAAAAATTACCAGGATTGTCAAAATCTGCATATAAAAACTACAAATATATTTAATTATACAAACAGGGGAGTGATAATAAAGTGATTTTTCAAATCTGTTTAATTTATAGCCTCCATGACTTAGTCTATAAGGTGCTTGACTTCACGTACACGACAAAAAGGGTTACAGTTTTGTAAAAGAGTTCGTCTGGCAACGAAACTCATAAGCCTCAATGCGTGCTAGTGTTATTGCCTCTCCACATGCTGAAGCATTCCCAAAACATGTGCGATGACGAACTACGAATTCCGTAACTACTCAAGTGCTTTTAAGTCTGATGGGTCGATGAATGAGACCAAACACAATGTTGTCTCTTGGCCACGCTATTTCATATTTTAGATTCATCAGTCAGATGTATTGAACCGTCCCGTACGAATATATAAATATTTTAGAATAATTGTAAGAAAAATAATATCTAAAAAACATTGTAATCTTAAATTTAAAATTTATAATTGGAATGTTTCATTGTAAAACTTATATTTGCATGAAAATGCAATAATTTACAAATTATGCGTTATTTAATTTATACAGTTGATTAACAATACTTCATGGCAAGATATACTGGACTGTTATTTAAATTTGTAACTCACAAACCGACTTGTTTGTGAGTTACACGACATATGTAAATTTCTTATCTCAACTACTTCACTGCACTAACTTTGATTTCAAAATTAAAACAACTCTTGTGTTTATTTATTACAAGCTTGCGACCTTAGAATTTTACAATTTGTTTTTCTTTTATCACTACTTCTCATTGGTTCCATGCATCGATGTTTATTCTCACTATTTAAGTTCTTTTAAACACTTTTAAGTTCTTTTAAACAGTTTTAACAACAATAACATTTTTTTATAAATCAATAAATAAACTTCTTACTAAGTATTGTTTCATGATGCAATGTCATCTCAAGAACTCTTTTTTTTATTTATGCAGAGGCGTGCCGCATTTTTTGGCGCCTTCTAAAATTCGTAAAATATAATAATATAATAAATAATCGTATTTTGAACATAAATTTATTACAGTCAAACGAGTAACATACACGTAAATGAGAAATCATATTCATATGAAACAATTACAAAGAAAAAATATTTTATTTAAAAATGTTGGTTTTTAAAATAACAGATTGGGCATAAACTTATAATGTACAAATATGAAATTATTACATAAATAAGTAGAATAGCCCCTCAGGGGATGCGGGACCAGAGCCATGAGCATACTCGCGAATTTCTTACACCATATAAACGAAAATGATAAGAAACTAAATAGGTCAGGCATTCGTTATATACGGGTTCTGAGAATTTATATTTAATATAATGTTAAACATATGTTTTAGATTTGAAAGTTTCGAAAAAGAATTACAAAAAAGGCGCTTGAACCGAGATGATTGTGCAGTAAAATTTTGATAGAAAGTCAAATGAAAAAAAAAACGTACCTGGCTTAAAACAATCAATTTCATTTTACCAAGTTTGCATAATATGTACAAAGTTTGTCGCTTTTGGTTTATGGATAGTAAAATACTTAAAAGGACATATTAATCTTTTAAAATACCCTACCCAACGACACATCAAACGCTCGCGTTCATCAGCGTTTTTTCACGCCATATGTTAAGTAAAATGAAGAACGATAACGAACTTGATAAGTTCAATCGGAATGCCATCGATTCTTGAAGGTTTTCAATTTTTAATTTTTTTTATTGCTGCAGTCATCAGTCAGGTAACGACTTATGTAGCTCAGAATGTAATCGATTCTTGGAAGTTTTCATTTTTTAAAACTGTTTTATTGGTTTAGCAATCTCTTTCTTCTGAAGCAACGTCAATTGTTTTGGTCTGCAGTTTAATTACTGGTATTACAATATATAATCTTTCGAAATAACTTTCCCATGACTCAGTCGGTGTCTTATTGGTTTAAGTGTATTAATTGACTTCTTTCTTTTTATGATTTTTTACCATATACTTTTTGAACACTATAGAGATCGTTTTCCATGATTTAAGTGTATTGTATCCAGAAATATTTTATCATTTTGCTTACTAAAAATAATTTATCAATTTAAAATTCATGCTCACTTTGTACAATAATGATTTAACTCTTTTTTTACAATAATTAGCGAGATACGTCAATATTTCAATTATTTAATCATTTGAACTCCCTAATGATTTGGCAAAAAGTATTTTGTGATTTAAATCTATTCATGTTCTGGCATGATATGAACAAAAATCTTTGTTGTGATTCGATTCAAGGACAATACGAAATTTATTTTGTCTCAATACGTAATCTTTGAACGGGCTATACAACCATGACCTGACTAACTGACACCATAAAATATCAAAAAAAAATCCTTTCAGATTAATGTATCTTTTTTATCTAACGAGTCAATTACTCTAAGTCAGTGTTTCTCAAACATACAATATACTCGTATCTATTTATGAGACATCAATTTTATCGACCTATCTTAAAAAATAATAAAATATATTGAGGAGGGGGAGGAGAGTTGAGGTAACTTTTGTATAATATGTCGTATAATCTTAACTACAAAATCTTGATTAAAGAAGTTTATTACAATGTTTTAAATGTATTTTATATTTTCAAAAAATATGATAACAAATAATATTATACATACAAATATAAATGCATATAAATGATTAAAATTGTTTGATTAACGCGATAGAACTTCCTGTGATATTTATGATCTTACCGACATCCGTGACCCATTTAGTAAGAGGCTGGTCTTCCAATCCACGGGTTAGTTATTTGAGTTTGATTTTTTCTTAGGGCGTCTTTAATATATTTCTAGTTTGAATAAGCTGGGGAGGTTTAAATATAAACAACAAAATTAACATAGGTCATGTGCCGAGAATCACCGACCAGTAGCAGTTCTTTGTGCTCCTGCAAAAGTATTAAAATCAATTATATATGGTTGTATTTCTCCTCAAATTGATGTATTCATAATACGAGTAGATGCACAACATGGATTTAGAGCTAAACGCTCAACAGAGACGAACTTAGTTGCATTCACCAACTATGTAGCTAAATCACTAGATGGAAAAACACAAATAGTCTGTGCATATAGTGACTTTTGCAAAAGCATTTGACAAAGTTAATCATGTCATACTTCTTAAAAATTGAGCAAGTTTGGCAGTGATTTACTACTTTTAAAGTTATTCGCTGACTATTTTCGAAATCAAAAACAGTTTCTCTCTTATGGGGTATTTACATCTGATCAATTCCATGTTAACTCAGGTGTTCCACAGGGATCAAATCTAGGGCCAATGCTTTTTATTATTTTTATTAATGATGTGAAAAAAAATATTCTCACTCAAATGTTTTACTATTTGCGGATGATCTTAAATTGTTCCTAAAAATATCGAACGTTGACGACTGTAGGAAACTCCAGGATGATATCTACAATACATATTTATAAATGGAGCATTTGTAACAAACTCTTCTTTAACGTATCAAAATGTTTTGTTATTTTATTTGTAAGAGCACGAAAAACTACTTATTTCCATTATCTTATGAATGGTCAACAATTGTCTAGCACGGATAAAAGAAAGGACTTAAGTATTTTATTTGAAAATTACCTTTCATTTATTTGATTTGCAAATCAAATCAGTCTGCAATAAAGCAAATATGCAAATAAGATGCTTGGGTTTGTAATTAGTACCACCAAACTATTCACTGATACCTACGTACTCAGGATATTATATAATTCTTTGATCAGAAGTCTTTTAGAATATTGCTCCACAATATGGGCACAAGCAGGGATTACGTATTCACTCATGCCAAATAGGGTTCAGAAAAGATTTCTGGGTTGTATTACATGAAAGAGTATAGATATTATCACTGACTTTATCCAAGTGTCTTCTTACTGGGGATGCTTAGTTACAGATCATTAGAGAGTGGAAGATCTCTTCGATTGGGTGTCCATGTTTTTTGGTTTGCTCAGGGGAAACTTAGTTAACCCATTCGTCCTGAACAGTCTTGGTTTATATGTTGCAGATAATTATTTGAGACAACGCTCCCATTGATTGTTCTATCAACATATCAGTCGAACCGACCTGCCTTTCGAGATGGCAATAGGTAGAGCAATCACACTGTTTAACCTCATATATACATATTTCATGTGTCGCTCAGCTTCTTCAGGAAAAGTCTCTTGAATTTAGTGTAGTACTTGTAATAATTTAATCTTTTTATATTATCTTACAGGCCGTTTTGTCATAGTGTAATATATACATTTTTACAATAATTTTTATGTCTTAAAATGTTGAACTGTTTTATATCTGTTTTTGTGCTTGTTATATTTGGTCCTTGTACGAATTAGGGAAACCTGTAATGTGCAAAATAAATTAATGAATGGAGTTTAAGTACGATACAATACAATCTTAAGGAGAACAATAGGGCTTCGCGTGTTCGTCACGCTTGCTTCGGCTCTATTTGTGTCGTGAAGCAGCTAATATTATTATGGAAAAAAAATAACAAACTTCAAATCTTTCGCATACCACATGTTGGGAAATACTTATGTAAATGATTGATTTTAAATACGTTCGTTTATATTTACAGTTTTATGAATAATTATCAGTCGTTAGTGTAAATAAGATGACGAAGAACACTGAGATTTATTTAAAATGAAGGAAGATTAACATAACAAATATGTAATGAAAATGTGAGTGGAAGGCGTGGTATAGGAAGTCAAGGGGAATTATGATTAGGCCAAGGGAATTTCATTTTGAAAGAAGGAAACGTAGAAGGTCAGAGATTTGGTAGGAATTTTATAAAAAGGTGTATCTGGAAGAGGCGAAGGATGAGTGTTGCAATTGAAAAGTTTGATGATCTGTCCTTTCTACATATGCACCTCGTCAGGTAAATGTTATATGTATGTATAATTTATTGATAAAAAATAGAAAATACTAATTCAAGAATGCATTATTTATCAAAAAGACTGTTGTATATAATGTTTGTCTTCAACATTACAACTACGAACTTTGGCCATATTGTCAGACAAGAAGATACTCGTAGAAGGAATATACTGGTGGGGATCAATAGGTATTATAAAAAGGTAGAAAGCCTCTTCTTATTGGACTTCATAAAACTCATTTATTTAGTTGCAAGAAATTTAATATAAATTTACGACCACCTCAATTATTAAAATATATAGAAATACAAAAATATTATGCTAATATAACGTGGAATATGTTAAATGAGGCGCATTATTTAGCTTTAAAAATATTTATTACTTTGTAAGGAATTCAATTATTCTTAAATATTAATTTACGATCGCCTCGATCATAAACATATACTGAAATTTGAAACAAAATACGTCAATACAAAGTGAAAAAATATTATCTCTTCAGACCTGACGTCCATTATAATAGACAAATAATTGGACGCCATCTATCCATACCAATACGATATAATGTTGCATTTAGTATAAAGAATATATTCACAAACAAGAAAAATTAAACCTTAGAATTAATTCAGATCTGAAGAGCTTTAACACTTGCCACCCTATGATGGATAGTGAGTGACCAGGACTTACATAATAAAATAATTTTATAACTAATTACAAAAAATAACCAAGCAGATTTTGCATAATTTTCATTTAAAACATACATTTTTCACTGGACGCTGGGCGTCCAGCATAGTGGCTGGCGGAATTGTTTAGCACAGTAAGGCAAGTGTTAAAATATAATTTATTTAGTTGAAAGGATTTAAAATATACTCTTATATTAATTTACGATCTCCTTGATCATTAAAGTATAAAGAAATATACTAAAAATATCACAATTATTCAGAGAAAAAACAACGAAACTCTTCTCTGCTAACTCCGAAAAATAAATGGTATGATTGTATGTACTCGTATGTATTAGTTTTCGATCACCTCGACCATTAAAATTTACAGGAATACAAAAAAATATTAGCAGTACATAGTGAATTGAGACTCGTTTAGTTGAAATGACTTCCTTTATACGCATTTTTGGTCAATAAAACTAGGTGGAGTTAGAAGACATTTGACACTACTTTATTTTGTCCATCAGCCATGACCTATCCACATGTATCGTAAATCTGACCATTCGCGTGACCGTGTTTGATTTATTACACGGAGTATAAATAATTTATGCACAATATTACATATGTGCAGTAAATTTTCTTCCATATTACCTACACACATTTTTTATTTGTATTCTTTATTTAAATTAATAAACTATCTAATACAGTGTTTTTCAAATTTTCTTTTTTCATTCACCAGTTTGTTTTCATTCGTTCTTTTTCATTCAACTCCATTGAGATTTGTGCGTTTTTTGAAGTTAAATAAAAATAATTTAAAATGAAAAAGAAGGAGGTCAAATACAGTGTAATTTGTTTAGTCAAACACTGTTTAAGAGCACACACAAGACTAGTTTGTGCTTCCTTGTTGTCCTGTGAAGGAAAAACTTTGAAACCGGTAGGGTTATACTGTTATATAAAGTGGAATTCATAGTGTTTGACTAAATAAACCACAATGTCTTTAAACCTACACAGTGTTAATGCCTTAACTGTAAATAATAGTTCAAAGACATTTATTTTTTATTTTTGACGGAATCAGCACAGAAAAAAAAAATCAATAATAAGAGGTATGCATACAATAAGTACATAACATATATAAATATGACCATAAAAATATTACAATTAAAAAAATATTTTTAATTTAAAAAAATGAGTTTTACTTATTTTAGGTTAATTTGTCTAATATTGATTTGACACAAAATAATCCTTTTTTAAAATGCACGTTTTTAAATTATTTTATTTACGTAATATAATTTTTTTATAAAATAGACGTGTACGAGTGATGTATCTTCTTCAGTGGTTCAAAGCATGATCAATTTAAGCGATGATAATACTCTTTTGACGGTGATATTCGAATCACAAATTTGGATATATTGAAAGAACACCATACGAATGAAATGAAAACAAAATTATACAATTTTAAATGAA
The DNA here is from genome assembly GCA_949825065.1 of Odontocerum albicorne. Taxonomy (NCBI): domain Eukaryota; kingdom Metazoa; phylum Arthropoda; class Insecta; order Trichoptera; family Odontoceridae; genus Odontocerum; species Odontocerum albicorne. The sequence goes on from OX463843.1 coordinate 12,959,270, forward strand.
ATATAGTCGCGGCCCTATAACAAACTGTGTGCGATCCAGAACTGGTAGTTTTAGTTACACTGATCTAATGTAGGCAACTGTTGCCAGCTACAATAAATATCTTATGGAAATACGAGAAAACGACAGGTATTTTTTTGGCCTTGATGATTTTGTTTATTTACAAACAATTTTTCAAACTTACGTATTAGTTAGAAACTGTAAACACAATAGACGATTTAATCGTTTCTATACTAATGAGCAAAATTTTCTTATAACAAATATTTCATTTATTTATTCGTAATTTTAATCTTATATTTCACTTTTAATTTTTGTTCTGATTTTTTTTTGTTTATCCAAATAAACCTTTTAATTATATATTTTTTCACAAGCATACGCAAAGAGGAAATCTAATCCACGAATTCTTTTCGACTTAAAAAGACGCCTGTAACATCGCATACTACCTTTTCAGACTTTCTTATCACTTTTCTATCAGAATTTTTCTGTACAATTTGCTTACTATTCAGTAAACTAATGACACTGTAACTTCCGCACTCCATTTTTGGACCCTTACCTTGATATAACATAATAATCACTGCACTCCTCCAGTCTTATGGTGTGTAGTCAGATTCCTAATATTTGTTGAAAAACTGTCTCAGCCACTCGATTATTCGTCCCCCCCCCCCACACTTTTGGTTCTGTAAAAATAAAGCATAAAACGGTAGTCATGATCTCTGTGGCCAAGTTGATAAAACACTTGACTTTTCGAAGGTTTCGGGTTCAATTCCAGGGTTCTTGTTTAGTAAAAGAGATCGTCTCACAACACTCGCACACGCGTTTAACGTGTGCGAGTGTTGTTGCACCTTAACGTGTGATAGTATTGCTAACACGTACGATTACGAACGAGTTCCGTGTCTACTTCATTGGTTTGAAACCCGTAGGCTCGATTACATAGGCCAAAATTATTAGTGTCTCCCGACCACACTCTTCGATATATATCACAATCGTTAATTCGAAAAAAATGAAGGGCACCATACGAATAAGAAGGAGAACATAATGTGTGGCAGGGTGTCCTCCAAAAATATTTTCGCTCCAAATTATGGTTTTTTATCATGTCGAGAAATGTTTTATAAATCAAGAGAAGAAATCTGTTTGCAATGCAAGTGAATAGTACGAGTACTATAAGGCCACGCGGATACTTAATTTTGAACTCAGTTAACGCAATTGATATGGAAGGTCGACAACTTCACCGGGCAACGAGCGAAATATTGTACAATATATGGATTTCTTTCTTTCACGGCAAACTAGTTGCGCCTTCAGATGTCATCGCAAAATTTGTGTGTCCTCGACACCTTGCGATGCTCGTTATTTTTATTTATATATATGGGTTACCATTGCGTGAATAAAACGCATTAATATGTATTAAATGTGAAGGTGATCTCCGTCGTGTAGTTGGTAAGACGCCTGTCTTCTTATCCGGAGGTTGCGGGTTCGACTGTCGTTAAAACCCATTAAAAAAAAACGCTGAATATTTCCCTTTATTATAATAATATTTTTCATTTATATATTTGTTTTGTTCGAGATTTTACAATATAAGTATATTTGCTGTCTGGTGATTCTGTTTTATGTTAGTGAAATTCGTGTTATTTCGTTGAATATTAAAATATATAAACATATTTTTAATGTGTTGTTAAATTGTTAATAGTTTTATGTAATGTAAAATTGTAATTTTTAATGCATTTTTTGTTGTATAAAACATGTTGTTGATGATATTTCTTTCGCAAGGTTAAATACGAGTAGTGGAAGGGTGTTAATAAAAATACAATTTTACTACATGGAAATAATATCAGGGCATAATCATATAAACACATTGGGACAAATGTATTACATTTTTTTATACACAGTACAATCTGGCGGGTATATTGCCTTGCTGAAATCTCTATCACTCCTGACCAAAAAAAATCTTATGGAGACCTTAAGAGAAAAGTTAGAACTGGACTATTTTTATAAAATTCGATACCAACGTGATTAGAACCCGCAACCTCCGGATTAAAAAACCTGCGTCTTAACTAGACCACGGAGGTCATTTGTCGATTCAAACTTTTCAAGGATTTACATAAATATAACAACGGACCTCTAAATGAAATACGATTGTTGTAGGCGCAATTTATTTTCATATAAAAGAAAATTATTTAGTCAAAGTAAAAGTGAGTCGCAGAGAATAGATTGAAAGTGTATTGATGGGTGCGGGTTATGTATACACAAGTTCGTGGCAATGCATACAGACAGCTGTGCGTTACACACGGCTACACAAGTCACTCAAGCCGTCCTCACACATTCAGTCGTATAAAACAACTTGGGACTTCTTCGGTATACAAGTTATAATTGTTTTTTAAATATATAATTACGTACCAACATAAAAATATAAAATTAGTTATAATTTGCGGGCTACATTAAAAATAAGGCAGGCCATATGTAGCACTCGAGTCAAAAAATTTGGATTAAATGTTTGATTTCAAAAGATAAAAACTCTGTTACTTAAATTAAATAAAAATTGTTTGAAAAAACATTCAATGGAGTTCGTAATAATTATTAAAAACTACATATGAGTAGATTAAATTAGAAATGTTAATAACTTTTTTGTTAGTGGTGTATTTATTTAATTTGAAGATTCATTCAAATTCCATTCACGTTTCAAAGTTTGACAACTCCTGCTTAGAATGAAACAAATGTGGACAATTGTGAATAAATAATAAGTTATTTAAAAAAAAAAACACCATTCAGTAGAAAAAAATTGGCATTGAATTCACATTTATGATAAATATTTTTTTCATTGGAACTGTTAAATATGGTTTGACCAAATTTTAGTAACCACACGATCCATACCATCATTCATTTTGTTTCACTTAGTATATTCGTGTAGTTATTAACATTTTGTGTCACTTAGTATATTCTTGTAGTTATTAACATTTTGTTTCACTTAGTATATTCTTGTAATTATTAACATTTTGTTTCACTTAGTATATTCTTGTAGTTATTAACATTTTGTGTCACTTAGTATATTATGTAGTTATTAACATTTTGTTTCACTTAGTATATTCTTGTATAGTAGTTATTAACATTTTGTTTCACTTAGTATATTCTTGTAGTTATTAACATTTTGTGTCACTTAGTATATTATATTATGTAGTTATTAACATTTTGTTTTACTTAGTATATTCTTGTAGTTATTAACATTTTGTGTCACTTAGTATATTATATTATATAGTTATTAACATTTTGTTTCACTTAGTATATTCTTGTAGTTATTAACATTTTTTGGCGTTAAAAACTTTACGATTCATAAACTGTTCATTTTAGTGGAACGCGATAAATATCAAGGAAAAAAATGTTGTATTAAATATTGAAGTAGGTACCAGATTTTCCTTGTTAAAGCATCATTACATGGTTTCGAAACAGTCGTTAGATGGTCATTATTACTTTTCCTTATGTTAAAATTATGAAATGATAATATTGTTCTACAATTTGGCATTTTTTTATTTTCCTACAAAATATTATGACAACATGATTGACGGGTGGTTTCGCAACCTTAAAATGAACTGTCATTATTTGATATACAGAGATTAAACATGTGGTATATTTGCAAAATGAGCTCAACTTTGATTTAGTTTTAAGTTTAATGAACATGTTTTTTTTTAATTTTGGGCTTTTATTATTTATATATTTGAACATACAGGATTATTTAAACATACATGCTTGATATATTTAAACATACAGGATTAATCTATGATATTAAATATTTTATGTTCCGTTTTGTATACATATATGTCTAAGTTATAATATAAAGTCTAATAAATATTCATATAAACCAATACAAAACAGTTATATTTTCGATTAAGTCCTTTACATATGTGTATATCCATATAAAAAAATAGATACTGAACAAAATCGTAAAAGTCCAAACAATTAATAATGATGTTTTTTTTAAGAAGTTATTCTTTATTTATTATAATAATTACGTCTAAGTGTTTATCACGTTAATGAGAAAGGAATTCAATAATAATTATCAACCGTCGGTAAAAAAAATATAACCTATTTTTCATGTTCATGTATCCTCAGTAAGATAGACAAAAATGACTAGTTGACGGCGACACGAAAAATGACAGGCAACAAACCCTAAACTATGTAATTTTAGGGAGACCACTTCAAGTATTTTTTTTATTGTCTCGATTTTTATAAATTAATAACATTGAATAGGAACAATTCTATCATAAAAAAACAATTAAAAGTAAATCTTGTTAATAAAATTAGTAACAAAAACGCTGTAACATTTATTGGAAGTACCACTTTTCAAGTTCTTTTTCCTTATCAAGGCTGTTTTGAATGGCAAGTAAAAAGGTGTTCTTCAGGTTTTGTGAAGGGTCGCGTTTAAGAGTAACATGTAATTACGGGATCACTACATTAACTTATTTCGTTTTAGAGCATTCAATGTCGATTGCAAAATCTTGCATATATATTATATCGATTAATGAAGATGTGAAATTAATCATTGTGTTAACATACATTTTTTTTCTCTATTTTCAAATATGTCTCGTCTAGGACACAGTTGTCTTACCAATAAGAGCACGGACGTCGTGAAAAATTATCTACATGTGGAGGAAAAATATGTTATATCAATGTTAAATATATCAATATTCGCGCCAAGAAGTGTGCTGGCTTCAAAATACGTTTTTTTCCTGGTTTTCTATCACCCTTTTCTCCAATTTCTCTTACATTTTCCTGGTCACTGATGATCTTTTGAAATGTGTATTTTTTTATTATTTTCTTGTTTTTATTATTTTCATATTGCATAGCTTTTTTTCTACATCTATAACGTTAATCCTGCACAAAATCCTGTAAAACAATTGTATACGTTGTGTGAAGAGTTTGCCACTTGATAATAAAACCGCTATATTGTACACTATACAATCAAGTATTGTACAAATTAATGACATTAATATTTATTCCCCAATAAATATTAATGTCATTAGGGTAGTGACTCCCTGATAGGGCATACCAGGGAGTCACTACAAGAATTGGTTCTTGTTTGAATGCAATGGAATAACTACCGCTGGTGACTGACACCGTGGAGACGCAGAGGACGATAACTTTACAGGAGCTCGGAGCAGCGGAACACCGAATTTAGTCATATAGCCCTCTAGACTCTAGAGTAAAGGTTAAAACAATACATTTAATGTACATATTAATGAGTTGACCGCTTATTAGTCGGAGTTTAAGGATTATAAGATTTGTAAATACCTTATCTTTTTCACGTTTTGTGTCCGATCCCCCTGGCGCGGCGTTGGCGATCTCGCATGAGAAAATATACGAGTATTTATCTTGGCAGCACGAAACAGCTTCTCGACTGACCATTCGCGAATGTTGCGTAACTAAAACAGTTAAATTCCCTCTAAGAATTCTGATTGTGACCATACATATTAATTTTAAAAATTGTGTTTATTCCTCATTCAGCTTAACTACATCAATATAGGCAATCTTTTTTACTTCATTGTATTAAACTTTCGTTGTATACAGTACAACCTGGTGGGCTTTTTGTCATGTGGCAATCTCTCCTGACTACCCAAAAAGATGTTCAAGTGGTTTTAAGTGAAAATCAAACTGAACCCTTTTAAAAAAAATCTGGATTACAGCGGGATTTAAACCCGCAACCTCTGAGTTAGAAGACAACTGTCTTAACATCTAAACCACATAGGTCGTCTCAGTATAAGATCAAGATAGACATTTTATGGTATTTAATAGCTTCCGTTCAACGCCTGTGTTTGCGAACGTTACGAACGTTTTTAGGTTATGTAGCATTCATGGTTAATGTCGCAACTCCATAAAGTATAATAAACCATATATAACACTTAATTGGTAATACTTACTATTTTTTAAAATACAAGTAATAGCTTTCAAGTAACTACATATAATACGAGTATTTATTGCATCATCAGGGGAGCACAAACAAGATTGAATTATGTTCGAACTGGTACCGACATACACGCTTCTAACGGTAAAAATCGGGTTGAGGACTGGCGGCTGGGGGAGGCATAGGACGACCTCGGCGAGCAGCGGAGAGATTCATTGTATATATGTGTTTGAAAGATGATCACCTCGATGCACTGAGCTAGACATTTCTAGGGCCTCTAATCTGTCCAATTTATTTCCGTTACTACTTCCGTTACTTTCCGTTACTACGGGAGGCAGGAGACAACTTTAGCAAACTGCGGTAAGATCTTGGGAATATACGAGTATATATTTGCCAGACGTTCATCCCAACACACTGACTTGGATATTTCTAGGACCTCTAATCTATCCTATTTATTTCCGTTACTACTGATATGTAAAAATTTGGCATCATCGATAGAAAATGTGTGATTTTCACGGTGATAATGATTAGCCATTTCAGAATAAATACATCGAGTTGTACCGTCATATAAAATGGAATCAACAGTGTTTGATTAAACAAATTACAATGTCTTTAAACCTCAGCACTGATGATGGCCTAACTATAAATAAATAAATAGATATTATTAGAGCTAACATACAATTTATTACTGTTGTATTTTGAGTTGACTATTAAATAATATATTACATTAAAAAAATATGACTAACATATAATAGCTTGAGAAGAAAAACTGAAAACATATTGACGATAATTGCGATTACCACAATAATAACACATTGACGTTAATTGCATTTATCACAATAATAACATATTGGCGTTAATCGCGATTACCACAATAATATATCTCGGTAATTAGCTATTTGATATAATATGTCAAAGATCATCTTTTTAGAATGTGTCAAAGAAAACGCTCTTTGACACATTCTGAAATGTGATAATTCGATGACACACTATGAACATAATTCGCTTCCACTTGAAGTAGTCATCTCTTTGATTCTAACTTATTAATTTTACTGGATACCGTCTTCTTTCTCACCGTTTTTCATCACTTCAAGTAACTACAACTTCTCCAAACCGTCTCCAAATCTTCTTATGGGGCCCTGATTATGTTGTCGAGAACCTATCTTCTATCTATAGATCCTGGAAGATGGACACATAGTACGTCTTGCAGTCTATAAGTCTAGTACATCCACTCGTATTGTATTATAAAAAAACACAAAGAGGATAAATGTCATTAAATATTCCGAGTTATTTTAAACTTATGGTATTTTAATTCAAGAAACATGTTTTAAGACAAACAGTGAAATTAAGTAAGGAATCTTAATATGGTTTAGCCACGTTCAGAGAATGAGTTTCAAAAGGCTTGACAAAACAATTTATTATATTTGTCACGAATGTATAGAGAGCGAGAAAACGGTAGACTGAGTAAAAAGTTGAACGAGATAGTTGAAAAAATTTAAACCGAAAGAAAGGTACGACCTCTGTGGCCTGGTAGTAAGACACTTGTCTGCCGATCCGGAGGTTGCGGGTTCGATCCCCGCTGGAACCCAGATTTAAAAAAAATTGGATTCCAGTCTGGTTAACACTTAGGGCCTATAAAAACATCTTTCTGGTTGGTTGGAAGAGATTGTCACATGGCAATAAACTTGTCAGGTTAAAAAAAAAAGGTAAGAATTATGAGAAACAAGACAGCATGTTTCACGATATGTACGGATGTGGAATAGGCGATAGATCTGTGCATAGAGAGAAAGATGTGAGGATTTGTCCTCTCTGTCTACCCCAAAAGGGACATAGCATGGTATATATGTATGTTATAAAACAAACGATATTTTTTTTGTTTATCTCAACCATAATTATTTTTTATAATGAAATTTTTTAATCATAAATTATGATAAATCACTTTCGTTATTGGTGATTACTTGAAATCTTACGTTAGTTAGATTACGACCTCTTAGCATTACTCCAGCTCGCTATCCATCTAGTACTTTCTTTATGAGACAAAATACAACCCTGACGAACGCCTTTGTTGAATTGAAAGTGTGTAGAAAAAAGATCATCTACCTTTACATAGCTCGGTGTTACTTAAGTAGAAATTCATTGTCAGAGCCATCATCTGTCCTGGTACTCACATGTCTCTCACAACTGAATAAAAGACAGTTTAACCAAATGCAGTAAGTTGCTTTAACAATTTCTTAAATTTCTATATTTACTTAAACAAGAAAAACATCTTGTTTTGACGAAATTTTAATCTGACGAAGAACGCAAGATTTTGGTTGCGTATATTTACAAGAAGAAATGATTTATTTTGCTTGTTGATTTTGGATATATTATTAAAAATCAACAAAACCAATAGTATTTAAGGCAAAATGCATATTTATTGAGGTCAAGAAGTGTACAAACAAATTTCACCTCTAATAAACCGCAAACAGAAAATTCCAAAATATGAGTGGATTTTTCGACATAGTATTTGAGGAAACTTAAGTACTTAATCTTTATTTGCTTACCATGCGACACAACGCCAATGCAGAACAAACACGTAAGTCAACATTGGGAAACGTGTTAGGTAATTATTACAACAGTCAGAAATTAAGGAAAACGGTGTTCGTGATTCAAGTCGGTACTAAAGATGTCTGATTTTCTTATTTCTGAATTTAGATTTCTCTAATACTTCAATTTTAAAGTACTCGTATGTTGATAAATGCGGTTGGAATTGTATACGAGTATTTGATACTCGTACCTTGAGATTTACGTGTACGTATTCTTCTTTTATAATATCCTTCTTCTGTTACACATTTTTTTCATTTCTACCACATTTATCTTACTTCCATAAAATTGCACTATAAATAGTAACACATTCCTTCGTGCAAAATCTAAATTGCCCCATTTTAGTAGAAAATCGACTTAATTAACATATTCAATTTTGAACATTGGGATTTAAGTTTGGCCCCATTTACGAATCGTCAAACTTAAAATTGTTTTATTTGACATCTGTGATCTGACAACTTAATTCATCATGCAGCGTTTCAAAACGAAAGAACGTATAATTTTTTTGTTTACCTTTTACGAAAATACGCGCTTTTTTTTTAAATATAATTCGCAAAATTCCTATTGTTATTGGTCGTTATTAGACACTGCAATTCTCAACCTAATTACTTAAGTTATTCGAGACGTCCGGTTCGGTTCTTGACGTAAGTAAAGACACCAGTGCGTGGCTTTAGTGTTCGTTGAAACGAAAATATTGCTATAGTGAGTAAAAATATCGCCCATAATCCAAAAACCTCTCTATGTCATCTTTCGCAAGAATTGGTCATTTTCAGAAACTCCACGCAACAAATATTAACCAAAGATCTTGGTCTACACGCATACACAATTCAGTTGACTTAAGAACTTAAAACTGCAGACCATAGGCGCTATCATATGTTTACCAATCGTATTCTAGAGATACTACAGTTGATCCTGAATTTTATATCAAAATAATCTGAGGCAACGAAACCAATTCGTCAATAAGTAAAAATTCCATTTTTATTCAAATTAAAACCTTTAAGTGTTTGAAAAACAACCATATATCAAGGTGCGGTTTTTGGGTTGGAGATGTCATTGGGTCGTTCTTATTACTAAAACGACGACGATAAAACGGTTACTGCCAATGAAAGCTATCAACAACATGCTGATAAACTTTTTATAACACTAATTGGAGGACATAGTTGGAGGTGCGTGATTTCTCGACATGGTTAAATCAATTGGGTAGCAAGATTGAACGATCTAACGCCTTTAGACTATTTCCTATGGGGATTTGTAAAGGATAGAATCTACGCAAATTTGCTTCTCTTCTCTCTAATCCGCAGCTGATAGGCCGTTTAAGAAAATTAGTCGAGTTGTTGATGACATTGGGTGAAAATATAATTGAAAATTTCGGCAAAAGGATGGTCACTTGTAGGAAGAACCAAGGGGGACATTTTGCAGATATTTTTCGTCGAACGTAATTTCCATGTATCTACTTAATGCTGAAATCATAAACAGGCAATTTAAAAAAGTGTTTCGGCCAAAAAAGCAAAACCCTAAGTTCAATATGGAACCCCATTATTTCTCTCTCCACTATGAATTGTTTTAACAAATCAATAAAATGTTTACACTTTACTGCACTACAAATGCTTAACATGTTTGATCTGTACGCTTTGTTTACCAAACTAAACGATGTACTCGTATAATCACATAATTATGTTTTCCTCTATTCCATCGATTTGAGTTGAAAATTTATTATGAACGAATACTTGCATTATAACATAACATATACTCGTATTCAGTAAAGAAAATTTTCCCTACACTACTTTATTGCATATACTATATACACCATCATCACCATAAGCCTAAATTCATCCACTGCAGGATATAGGCATCTGCAAGTTGTTTCCAAGTAATCCTGTCATTTGTGCATTGCCGCCACGTAATCGCTGTTTGCTTACGTATTTCGTCCACCCAACGAGCCTTCGGACTTCTTACGGGCCTAGTTTCTCGCATTGGGTACCGCTGGATTACTTCATACGTCCAACGATGGTCCGTTGTTCATCACGATGTATCCCTTGCGGGGTATGAAGGGATAACAGATCTCCAAACTTTTCTGCCCAAATATACAACTTTCGCCTCCTCCACATTCATACATCTCGTCATGCACAATCTTCCCTTATTCATACTTATCACTTTAACTTCTTTCAATATCTGATCCATTTTTGGTCCAGCCACGGTTTCTTCGATCTATCTCTTCCATGCCACCTTGCACTTCTGACTTCTATACTCGTTTAGTCACTCTTTCATCATTCATACTCTCCACATGTTCATACCATCTTAAATCTCTTTTCTTCTTCTTACTTATGTAGAATATCCATTTTACCCATGTTTCAATTTCTCAAGTTTTAATTCCGCCTTTTTTCATCCATTCACACTACATTTTTTTTAGTGCACGCATCTTCACAGTAAAAATCTTATTTTATCCTTTGTATGTCAAGTCCAAGTTTCGCTTTCATAGATTAAGGTGGGTCCCAACACACTATCATGTATTGTCATTCTTGCTACTATTGTATGGTTGTTATAAATAACATGCTCCGTTTACCTTGTTCCCTGTCGCAACTCTTCTTTCAACTTCCCTTTCAACTCGCTCATTACACGTAAACATACTGTTCAGATAACAGAACTCTTCAATCTGCTTTAGTTTTACTAACAACATAAACATCGCACCCACTTTTTACCACACTTATTTCTATAACTATAACCTCTATAAAACCAATACTTTATTACGCAATATGAATTAAAATATCTAAATTTATTAAAAATCAATATACTAAGGAAACAGGTGGAGAGAATTCGCGGCTTCCGCATGCTCCATGCTAGGAATGTTACCAGTAATTATAGTAAATAGCTAGTAATGTGACTAAATAATATTAGTACTCACTTATAAAGACAACAAATAGATGGTTACGATTCGGGCCATAGTAAGTTGAAGTTATTTGGATGTGTTGAATGAATGAGTGATGAAATACTGACTATGCAAATTTATAAAGCAAGCTTGAATGAGTGTTGCGGTAGACGACGACAGAGAAAAGTATGATTAAACCAAGATAATGAAATTTTGCAAGAAGGAAAGGTACGGAGTAAGATAAACAGAAGGACCTGTTTGAGTATGGAGTGATATGAAAGATTATCTTTATTTCCTTTCTGCCTAATCCAATAGAAAAATGGCGTGATGATGAGTATATTTTAAAAACTTCTGACTGTAGAGTAGAATTAAATGCATACATACAATTATGCCATTTCCTATCGGGGTAGGCAGAGAGATTAAAGTGTCAGTTTTTTTGCATCTCGACATACTCGTACATCCTTAGCCTTTTCTACATCCAAACACTTTCTCACACAACTTCTAAGATTTCTCTGACTTTCTACGTTTCATTCTTTCAGAATATCATTCATTTGATCCAATTATACTTACGTTGGCCTTCATCTCACACACCTTCGACTCACATTTGGACTATACCCGTGCTGTTAGCCTTTCTTCATTCATTTATTCCACATGCCCAAACAATCTCAGAGTAATTGTCTTCATCTTACTCAACACAAACAGTGATAAAGCAATAAAAAAGAGATAATACAAAGAATAAAAGATTAAAATAAAAATATTGATTGAGGAAAAGAAGAAGCATAAAGATGAAGATGGCGAGTTGAGTATAAATACAAAGGGAAATATGAAAATATTTAAAAAGAAGTAAGTAAGGTGTGAGAGAAAAATTAAACAGGTGGTATGTGTGGAATCAAAGATAAGAATGGATAGATTTTGTCAGAAGAAGGAATTGTTCGTTCGAGATGGAAATAATATATTGAAGAATTATACGAGAGTGGTGATAGTAGTAGAGAAAACGTCGTGTCTCATAAAAGGAAGAATTTTAAGCAGCTGGAAAAAAATGAATGTGATTAGCATCGAAAAAGTACGATTGAATATATATCTCATTCATAATATTCGGCCATGAAAATCTTATAAACGGGTTTATAACCAGTTATAACCCCCTTCCACTTTAAACTGGACGACCGTCAATGTCATTCATCCAAGGTCTTTATTGGAGATGGCAAAAGTCAGGTCAATACATATATGTACGTAACTAGAGCATATTTTGTTTTCCGGCATTCTTAATTAACGCCCGAGTCGACGGATTGCTTTCCGAGCTAATCTGAGGTATTCGAATTGCTAAAAAAAAATGGAAATTCTCATAAAAGTGGTTAATGCGTTATTTTATACTATTGTTTCTCAACCTTTTTTACCTTGCGACCTCCCAATAGAGTTGAAAATAAAATGAAGACAGCAACCCCCCCCCCCATCCCCAAACTTAATATTCTTTTGATGCATGTGCATGTGGCCGCACAAATGCATGTGAGGTAGCCACTAAACAACATTATCTTCGTTCCAATAAATCAAACCTTCGGATTAAGAACAACCGCAAGAGGCCAAGAACTTCCAGTTTGTCATTGCACGTGTTGGCAATACTACCGCACATTTAAAGGTAACGACACTTACACATGTTCTAGCGCTCGCGAACTTTGCCACCAGATAATCTATTTTACCAGACTGGATGCCTTTTTTTTCGTGTATCATCAGAATCGAACCTGTAACCCCCGGGTGGAAGTCAAGCGTCTTATCAATTGGAACACGAGGGTAGTTATAACGATAGGATAAGTTATAACTTGTATCATTAAAATAAAATAAATTCTTATGAAAATTTAAAAAAAATTCATTCGATTTATGTTACATATGTTTGTATTTTGTTATCAATAAAAATTAAATTTTCCTCAATTTACACGTACAAAATTAATTTTGCCTTATTTAACTTACTCGTGTAGATAAAATTCTAGTTTTTTTTTCAAAACATCCACACTTTTTAAAATATCAGAATGTTATTATTACGAACACATGAGTCACACAAGATTTTTCTAACTAAACATGTATTCTCGCCTCATAAAAAAAGATTTAAGAAATAACTAAAGAAGCATTTTTTTACATTCAACTGCCCATAACTTCTTTAAAATTTATATTCAAATCCTCTTTTTTTAATTTATATTTTTAATAATTTTTGATATTTTTTATCAAATATTAATTTCATTTATTAAAAATAAGACACGATCATGAATATCGATATTAAGAAATTTATTTGAAGCAATACATCCGCCAGATATAAAAGTTACAAATAAATAAATAATCCATGTCAGAATTATTTATTATTAATGGGTTGGGTGAAAATTAATTAGAGACGTATCTACTGGGAGAGAAGATCTATTGAGATCAATTGGGTTTCAAAGTTTCATTGTCCTTTTGAGATGGAACAAGTTTATGAATATTCTTACCGTAATGTGAGTCCTCTACGTACACTTTGTATTCAAACAACTTGGTTGGTCGGAAGATATTACTACATAAAATAAGTCCATAATTGACAAAATAATAATATGTGACGCTTCAGATAAATTGCTGGATTAATTTATTTATTTTTATGGAGTCATTTAGTGACCAATCATGAGTTTATTACAATGTAACATTTCCGAAATTATTTGAACTTGTATAATAATAAATTGTTTGATTAATAATATTTTTTTTTAAACACCAACAAAATATGGAAGAAGCCATTCGATGTTCATTCATAATTTTAAATGATATATCGTATAATACTCGTATTAATAATGTTTATGACTGATATAAAGCTGTCAGATGCTATTTTATACCTGTAAACATATTTTTTTATTAATGAATGCAATTTTTACAATCTTGTTCTTAGCCTAAAAAATTGAATTGAATTTGAACAGGCTATATTTATTGTACGCGTATATTTTCTTTGTAAACATTACAACCTGGCACAATCCACTTAGTTATACTGTAACATAATAAAAATGTTACAAGCTGATTGTAAAAGTTGAAATAAATTATTGAATTGCTCATATAAAATATTTCCGGTTTTTTTAAACGCACATTTGCGTGCTAATCGATTTTTCAAAGTGGAAAATTTCTGAGTAATTATTACGCAATTTGTAGAGTTTATCCAGCTTATATAATCTTTCTGGATTTTTCAGACGCATATTTGCTAGAAGATTTTGAAAAGTGGTAAATTTCTAAGATGTTACGAAGCAATTTGTAGAGAACAGTTTATTCCGATAGATAATATATCTGGATTTTTCAGACGCATATTTTTGAGCTAGTAGATTTTTAAGAGCGAAAAAGTTCTTAGTAGTTATGAAGCAATTTGCAGAAAAAATATTATCCTGCTACATAATATTTGTGGATTTTTCAGACTAGTTCATTTGCTAGTAGATTTTGAAAGTATAGTCTGTACGAAGCAATTTGCAGAGAACACTTTATTTTGTCAATTTCGATTTGGACTGGAGGATTACTGAATTAAATCATGGATCATTCTACTTCTGAAATGAAATCTAACGACAAAACTATATCGGTGTATAAACCAAATTTTTATAGCAAACCGAGCAAAAATACCTTGCTTTATTTGTCCGCGACTCTGGCGTGGTGGCATTATTTATTTAAACACTTTATAGCCCAATTTGCTGGGTTATTGCCAAACTACAATCTCTTCTAACCAACCAAGAAATTGTTCAAAAGAATTTTATTTCCAATATTGGGTGAAAACGTTTACATTAGAGCTCTTCACAAAGAAAAATAAAACGATAAAAAACAGGATTGTAAGATAAACTATTTAGATACTCGTATAACAAAATAATCTGCGACTAGAAGATGAGAAGGGATATTAGGGAAAAGGATAATGGGGCGTCAAAAACAACGCTACGTTACTGAAGATAAATATAATGCATTTTTAGTTGCTGTTTGAAAGACGCCTATCTATGGGATAAAGTTATCTTGTGGTGTCAGAGGGTTGAGAGAATTAAAAATTCAAGTTACTTCTTAAGAAGACTCCTTGAAGTACTTAGACCATAATCGGCCTAATAGAAATAAATAGATTTAATTTGAATAACGAATCCACGGAAGTATTGTTGGATTATGACTGCTTTCTTCAATCCTATCAATTACTTCAATGATCTTGTTCAATACAATTATATAAATAATGAATACGGCAATATGCTAGACCTAGTATTAAGCAATATAGTATCAACTGTAGGGTGGGCAGATAGTGGGAGTGCTTTGTAAAAGAGGACAAACATCACCCGACACTCTCCATGGAGGTCTAGGTAAGGTGCGCGGGCCGGGGGAGGGCTGCAACTACCACCCTCGGTCACCCAGGGCTCCTCCCCCCTTCCCACGCGACTTCCGCCCTACATGTAACAACTATAAGGCAATTTTTTTACGTTTCAATAACATTTTACTACATTTCGATTGGAACACTCTGTATAGTATAGATCATATTGACGAAGCTGCAGAGTACTTCCATAATGTCATTTACGCAACGCTAGATATCTGCGTCCCATAGAAACATAATCTACCAAATTTTCCCAATTATCCAAATTGGTTCAATGTCGACATAATCTGAGATCTCAAAAATTAAAACAAACTTCATAATAATTATCTTCAAAGCAGAAACCAGACTGATTACTTAGAATACTCGAGGCTGAGAGCCAAATTAAAAACTCAAATAAAACAACCGTGCCATGAGTATTCAGCCAAGATAGAGACTGAAATCCGTGACCACCCTTCGAATCTTTGGAATCATGTAAAAAATAGAAAAACGAACAAAACTAGCTTCAAATCTATGAAACTGGGAGACAGTATAATCGAAGACCCCCAAAAGATTGCAGAAAACTTTTTCAACATATTACTTTAAAACTAAACACAGTATACCATATTCTTCGTTCTATCAGAAATAAATATAGTCATCATCTCTCCATGTCCCTTTTGCGGAAAGGAGAGAGAACAGATCTGTACTTTATTCTATCGTGGCACAAATTTCTCGCTTTTGTCACGTCGATTCACCTCGTTATGCATCGTCGTCGTTGCCGGGCCTCGCAGTCGAGGATCCCCTCGCCACTCTAACGTCAGTCTTGAACAGTTTTCCCACGTCGATCGTGTGATCTTCTGTGAGAGAACAGCCCGATCCTGGATGCGCACTCCCTCCCGCAAACGCCACAGACATATGGACCCTGCTGAGCCGCCTGGCCATGTTGACGCATGTTCGCAGACTGTTTCTCACACATCTGACCGCTGAGACGCCAGCAGCCCGAGAACATACGGCTCTCCACCCCTCACGGTCCGAGCCACCTGCTCCCAGTCCTCAGGCGCCCTGCACAAAGTAAGCGACTCTCGCAGACTGTCCTTATAGCGCTTCCTCTGCCCACCAACTCTTCGCTTGCCCACCACTTCTCCGTACAAGACGCGTTTTGGGAGTCTGTGATCGCCCATGTGTATCACATACCCGGTCCACCGAAATTTCGCCTTTACAACCATATCCTCTATAGGTTTACAGTTGGAGCGTTGCAGGACCGAAACATTTGTGACATGATCACTCCAGTGGATCCGAAGAATTCGGCGAAGGAAACGCTGGTGGAACATTTCAAGGCTTTGAATGTGAGTCGTTATGCATACTCTTATATTATAAATGCTTTTCACTCTTCCCTCTTTCAGAATTAGATTAATTAAGTCGTGTCAGATCTTTATAAACCCTTTGTGCCTTCTGTACTATTTGTATATATTATTTTTGTAAAAAAAATATTTCATTACTTTAATTCTTTCTACGTGACCGAATACATTATTCATCTCAAGCATTGCATTTTCTTTAAATCCGCATTCTTTCCTAATATCCTCATTTTTCATTCCGTCTAACATTGATTTTCCACACTTAGCTGCTACAAATTGCGTCCACCCAAGACAGCCTTCTGCTTGGCACTCTACGACTACCCACGTGGACCAAAATTGCAAATCTTGTTTTCATAACACCAGTGGTAGATGAAAGATAAGGGTTCAATTGGAGTATTTAGTGACTGCAGGTTTTTGGTTCGATTACAGATGGTCCTCGAAAAAAAAAACATAAAGACTCCCAGCCTGGTTAAAGAGTTCCTCTAGTAACAATACTCACACGCGCTAAATGTGTGCGAGTGTTATTGTCTATTTACCTGCGACAGTATTATTAACAAATACGATTACGAACAACACGTATTTGGCCTATTCCAGTGGTTCTATGTTAGAAGGCTCTATAAATGGGGCCGAAGATAATAATGTCTCCCGGTCAGGATCTTTAATAAATCTGAATTAACAATTAAAAGAAGTTGAAGCTCACGGCACAAGAAAAGTAATATCGCTCACTAAATGATATAAAAGAAATAATTGCAAATAGAAAATATTTATTCAAAACATTCAACACTTCTCATATTGAGATATTCTCCCGACGTTATTATGTCTTCCTGAAAATGTGGAGTGAGTGACGTTATTCCGCCTCCCTGAAAATATGGGGTCAATGCAACAGGGGAGATGGCATAGTGCAATGTTAATCCATCTCTCTTCTTCTCGCAGTCGCAACAGGGGAGAGTTTTACTCGTCAGTATTTGCACCTTGATTGGAAACGTACAAAACTAGAAAGAGAGGGAACTAATACCAGACACGATCAATATTCCCCAGGCTGATATGCCATACATCATATAACATACTCATATATTGAATAGATTCCAAATATTCGAAGCGACATGCACTTCTATTTTATGGGCCGTGCCTAGGCAGTTATCTGCCCGTGTGCGGTAATAATTCTCTCGGTCTATCTTCTAAACTTTTGTCTCCACGTTGGAAGTTGACAATCACAGTGGGTTTATTAATTTTGTCTACAGCTGCTCTGAAGAATGTCTCCATGTTACAATGGAATCACTTTCTTAAATAAATCTGCCAGGAGTTCCTTTTTCTTTTTATACTTCGTTTTCATTGTATCTTCTCCTGCAATATAGCTTAAATGATTTCATGTTGGTTTCCTGTCATGAAATGTTCCAAGTATACCGATCTCCTTTTAATGCAAGTGAGTACTTATTTGTCCTTTTTTTATGCGTTTGACAACCTCTTATTTGCGCACTTTGTCAATACGGGAAATCTTGAAAAATCTCATGTAGAAGAGAAATAAGAATCATCGGAAATCTATACTGACACCAAAGAGCAGCTGTGAAAGTAGGCGATAGCTTAGTTATTGACATAAATACCATATATGCCGTGGAATTTGGCAGGGTTGTATACTATTTTCACTTATTTTTAACTTATACTCGGAGGCGATTTTCAGGGAGGCTTTGAATTGTGAAATTTAACTAATTAACAACATCCGATACGCTGATACTGTCATCCTGGCACATTATATGGAAAGCCTGCAGTCATGAATGAACGAGGAAATAATAATAAAATAAACATCTGAAAATGTTCTTTTTTTTCTAGGATATTGTTATCATCATCTCCATCAAGTCATGTCTCCATTTTTTTTCCTTTGTTGTTTAATATTGTGTATTTTCTATCTTTCCGTATTATACGAGTATAAGTATATTATATTATATTGATTAATGGACAGTAAAATCAAAATATAGGTCGATTCAATATATTTCATCCTCATTCTCGCCATCGAGTCACGTCCCTATTGGGGTACACAGAGATAACATTTCTCAAATTCATTCTATCCTGAAGAAAATCATACGCCTCTGATCCTTCCAAAACCTGGTCTTGCATACTATCTTATTATATGTTGTTTATAGTTAAGGCATTAACGTTGTGGAGGTTTAAAGACATTGTAATTTATTTTTAACAAACACTGTTTATTCCACTTTTTTTTATGACGGTATAACCCTACCGGTTTCAAGGCTTTCACCTCATCTTCAGGGGAGCGTAAACAAGACTAAATGCTGTTCGGACTGGTACCGATATAGACACTTCAACGGATGGAGGCGGGAGGGGTGAGAGGAAGGCTAGGTATAATTTCGGCCAAGAGCGGGGAGATTTTGGGGAGATAACTATTCAACAGATGCTCTGATCGGTGTACTGACTTAGAAATTTCTAGGGCCTCTAGTCTGTCCAATCTATTTCCGTTGCCGCTAATATGTAAGAATTTGGCATCATCGATAGAAAAAGTATGATTCTCACGGTGACAATGATTAGCCATTTCAGAATAAATTAGAGGATTTGTTAAAGCAGATTGGTGTTCACGAAATCTCTTTTCAAAAGATCTTCCTGTCTTTCCTATATAGAAATTATCACAGTCAGCACATAAAAGTTTATACACACCGCTGTTGTTAAGTATTCCATTTTTGCCTTTCCCATTAAATAAGAGTTTCCGGAGATTAAAGTTAGTGTAAAAAGCTGGCTTTATGTGACTTGGAATATTTTTGGTTATTTCATTTGATATATTTTTTATAAATAGGACTTTGCTCCATTTATAGGTATGCTTATAGGTGTCGTTAAATATATAGTCTTTTATAAGTTTCTTTTTTGTTTTGTTTTTTAAAAGTGAATCAATGAGGCTTCCAGGATAGCCATTATTTGTAGCAATTTTTTTGATGGTTATTAATTCCTTTTTAAATTTGTCGTCGGTTAATGGGACACTGAGCAATCTATGAAGCATACAGTTAAAGGCGGCGAATTTATGATTATTAGGATGGTTAGAAGTTGCTGGAATTATAGAGTCTGAATAAGTATTTTTCCTATATATATCAAAGTCAAATGTGCCTTTTTTCCGAGATAATGTTAGGTCCAAGAAATTTAATTTTCCGTCCTGTTCTGTTTCTAATGTAAATTTTATAAAACTTTCTATAGAATTTAAATATTTAAGAAAATGGTGTAATTGTCTATCGGTACCCGTCCAAACACAAAGAATGTCATCTGCATACCTAAACCAGCACAAAACATTTTTGGTTAGCTTAAACTTACTCCTAAAGATACATTTTTCAAAATAGTTCATAAATATTTCACTGAGAAGGGGAGACAACGGTGAGCCAATAGCTAAACCACTCGTTTGTTTATATATTTTATTGTTGAAGTTAAAATAATTTCGTTTGATGCATAAGTCCATCAGTGAAATCAATTCCGAATTTTTAACAAGGTCCTTACTTTTGTCATTTATGATATTTTTTGCGAGCTCTAAGGATCTCCAACCTGGTATGCTTGGATATAGGTTAGTGACATCAAAGGATACCAGTTTTGCATTATGAGGCATTTCTATGTTTTTTAATTTATCAATTAACTCCAATGAGTTTTTGATTGAGTATTCAGCTTTAAATTGGGTTAGATTATAAAACTGTTCTTTGACAAACTTACATATTTTATAGGTTGGTGCCTGGTTATATGAGACTACAGGTCTTATAGGTATATTGTTTTTGTGTAATTTGGCTAAGCCATATAATTGCGGTATTTGTGGATTCATTATACACAAATTCTTTTTAAAATTTTGGTTCATGATGGAGCTACAATTTTTAAGGACGGATTTTACTTTAGTCTGCAGAGAATTTAAAGGGCTGGTTTTTATTACTTGAAATTTATTGTTATTCAGAAATTCTAGGACTTTTTCTTCATAATCCTTTCTATGAAATATAACTATTGATTCACCTTTGTCTGCCTTGGTTAATGTTAAATTATTATCTTTCAAAGTCTTTTTGATGTTCATGGCCGTGGCTAGTTCCTTCCGGGCGATGTTATTCACTTGACACATGGCGATGGATTTCTTGATGTCGGTCGATTTAGTCTTGTTTACGCTCCCCTGAAGATGAGGTGAAAGCCTTGAAACCGGTAGGGTTATACCGTCATAAAAAAAGTGGAATAAACAGTGTTTGTTAAAAATAAATTACAATGTCTTTAAACCTCCACAACGTTAATGCCTTAACTATAAACAACATATTAAATGCCAGTACGGCAAAAAAGGCGAAAATATATAAAAAGTTCAAGCTTAAAGATAGAATGTTGTCTCTTAAAATATATTTCAACCAGTGCTGTAAGAAAAATGGACTTATTCCTAGATACATTAATATTTATACCAATAGTAAAACCAAATCAGGCCAAGAATCAGTGAAAAGTGCTAAGAAAACATGGCTTAACAAAGAAATCAAACAGTGTCATATACAAAAGAACGTCTTACAAAATTATATAAAACTTTTACATACAGAACTCATTCATTGTTTGCATCCGGTTGAGTGGGACCTTTTTAACGATTATGTGTATGAATCTGTCAGTGCATTTGGATCGAAAAACAAAAAAAACTCTGGATAAAAAACTAAATAAATTAAAATGTGACCAGATTAACGGAATACCTAACATTAACACAAGCGACAAAAGTCAAGATTTAAAATTCGCAGAAAAAGTGTTTAACCTATCGAACCATAAATTTAGGGATGAAGAACTGGACCTTTTGTCAAAAGGGCTCAAATATTCCCTAATTCAAAAAAATGTTCCCAACCAAATAGAGCAGCTCGCTGTGGACGCTGTTGCACTACTTCGTAATGAGGACAAAAATGTGCAATACAAGTGTGCAGCCGACATCAAGAAATCCATCGCCATGTGTCAAGTGAATAACATCGCCCGGAAGGAACTAGCCACGGCCATGAACATCAAAAAGACTTTGAAAGATAATAATTTAACATTAACCAAGGCAGACAAAGGTGAATCAATAGTTATATTTCATAGAAAGGATTATGAAGAAAAAGTCCTAGAATTTCTGAATAACAATAAATTTCAAGTAATAAAAACCAGCCCTTTAAATTCTCTGCAGACTAAAGTAAAATCCGTCCTTAAAAATTGTAGCTCCATCATGAACCAAAATTTTAAAAAGAATTTGTGTATAATGAATCCACAAATACCGCAATTATATGGCTTAGCCAAATTACACAAAAACAATATACCTATAAGACCTGTAGTCTCATATAACCAGGCACCAACCTATAAAATATGTAAGTTTGTCAAAGAACAGTTTTATAATCTAACCCAATTTAAAGCTGAATACTCAATCAAAAACTCATTGGAGTTAATTGATAAATTAAAAAACATAGAAATGCCTCATAATGCAAAACTGGTATCCTTTGATGTCACTAACCTATATCCAAGCATACCAGGTTGGAGATCCTTAGAGCTCGCAAAAAATATCATAAATGACAAAAGTAAGGACCTTGTTAAAAATTCGGAATTGATTTCACTGATGGACTTATGCATCAAACAAAATTATTTTAACTTCAACAATAAAATATATAAACAAACGAATGGTTTAGCTATTGGCTCACCGTTGTCTCCCCTTCTCAGTGAAATATTTATGAACTATTTTGAAAAATGTATCTTTAGGAGTAAGTTTAAGCTAACCAAAAATGTTTTGTGCTGGTTTAGGTATGCAGATGACATTCTTTGTGTTTGGACGGGTACCGATAGACAATTACACCATTTTCTTAAATATTTAAATTCTATAGAAAGTTTTATAAAATTTACATTAGAAACAGAACAGGACGGAAAATTAAATTTCTTGGACCTAACATTATCTCGGAAAAAAGGCACATTTGACTTTGATATATATAGGAAAAATACTTATTCAGACTCTATAATTCCAGCAACTTCTAACCATCCTAATAATCATAAATTCGCCGCCTTTAACTGTATGCTTCATAGATTGCTCAGTGTCCCATTAACCGACGACAAATTTAAAAAGGAATTAATAACCATCAAAAAAATTGCTACAAATAATGGCTATCCTGGAAGCCTCATTGATTCACTTTTAAAAAACAAAACAAAAAAGAAACTTATAAAAGACTATATATTTAACGACACCTATAAGCATACCTATAAATGGAGCAAAGTCCTATTTATAAAAAATATATCAAATGAAATAACCAAAAATATTCCAAGTCACATAAAGCCAGCTTTTTACACTAACTTTAATCTCCGGAAACTCTTATTTAATGGGAAAGGCAAAAATGGAATACTTAACAACAGCGGTGTGTATAAACTTTTATGTGCTGACTGTGATAATTTCTATATAGGAAAGACAGGAAGATCTTTTGAAAAGAGATTTCGTGAACACCAATCTGCTTTAACAAATCCTCTAATTTATTCTGAAATGGCTAATCATTGTCACCGTGAGAATCATACTTTTTCTATCGATGATGCCAAATTCTTACATATTAGCGGCAACGGAAATAGATTGGACAGACTAGAGGCCCTAGAAATTTCTAAGTCAGTACACCGATCAGAGCATCTGTTGAATAGTTATCTCCCCAAAATCTCCCCGCTCTTGGCCGAAATTATACCTAGCCTTCCTCTCACCCCTCCCGCCTCCATCCGTTGAAGTGTCTATATCGGTACCAGTCCGAACAGCATTTAGTCTTGTTTACGCTCCCCTGAAGATGAGGTGAAAGCCTTGAAACCGGTAGGGTTATACCGTCATAAAAAAAAGTGGAATAAACAGTGTTTGTTAAAAATAAATTACAATATCTTATTATAAAGTCTTTTCCCCATTTTAGAATTTGATTAATTTGGTTGTGCTTCATTTTTTTAGAACTTCCTAAACTTCTCACAATTGGTTTACTAGTATAGATTATTTTTGTTAATCTATCGTCATGCATTTTTTCTAAGTGACCAAACCATCAAAATGTTCCTCTCATCATATTATTAAGTATCGCATTTTCTTTTCATCCGCATTCATTCCTTATTCTCTCATACATTGTTTTTCCCAGAATGACTACTGGTAGTTTGTATATTTTTGAGGCTTCGCAAAATACCATTCCACAAAGAAATTTCGTGCAAGACAATTAAGGATATTCTAGAACTTTTTACGTTTGCATAACAATATCTTGTCTTCTCATTTTGACAAAATCATCAATAGCTCGGATCAAAACAGTAAGTGAGGGTCGAGAAACAAGCTAAACTTTCCTCTTGATCCTGGGGTGTACTGTTGAGGGTTCACTTTTGGGCTCTCCTTTTCAAGAACTTCGTGTCATGCGGGAAACAACTGATTTGGAATAATGATCGGTCTTGACCTAGAAATACTCTCCCGCATCAGTTCGTCCTTGCTGAGCGCGAGAAAGGTGTTTCTGACTGTTGCGCGCTTGGTGGAACCTGTTTATGGCAATTTTTTTCAACAAAACAAATTTCAAAGGGACTTTTAATCCAAAAATATATGTAAAATTTTGTAGAACACACGCTTACTGTCCTTGATTTTTTGTACGCACGTGACAGAAGCAAAAGATGTGGGTCAAGATAATGACCTGAATTTCTCTCTACCTACCCTAATAGAGGTGATATTTTTTTGTACACAAACGGTCTATGAAATCTATGTTGTGCTAAAATAAAAACTGTAGCAAAAGGGAACATTCAATCCGCTATAGAGTTATTTTGTTTCAAGAAGATTAAACAACTTTATATATTGGTTTATAAGGAAGGCATCGCGACCCTAAGTCAGGATTACTCTTGCTTAGAGCTCCTTAGCCCTGACAAAAAATACTACCCTTAGCCCAACGCAAGATAAGGGGGTTTAACATAAACAGTGTAGTGGGAGGTTACTTTATATACAAATTTTTACCACAATTTAAACTTTCTTAAGAGACTACATATTGATTTAGTTAGAACTATTGTATATGTTTGGTAAAGTAATCCCATTGTAATGCCATTTATGGCATATTTCCAGTTTTATATTATGTTCTACTTGATTGTATACAGTAAATTTAATTTAACTTGCACGTTTGACATTCTTATGCTGACATCTCGACATCCAGCCATAACAAACCTTAGCGATGACGTGGGCAAAGTATATGCAAAACGCGCGAATGCAACCCAAACAATAGTATAGCCTTTTTATACTGCTCATACAATGCGTAATGGTGGCATACGAGTATATCTTACCATGAATGCAAAGTGTCACATGTGGAATTTTCGGTTAATGACTTGCATATTTTTGAACCAGAAACTCATAACTCTTTATAAGAAAAATCATCACATCACAATTCAACTCGTCACCGCAATAAGATGATATAAGTAAAAACACTCGTATTAAAAAAAATTAAACAAAAAACCAAATTTCAAAAAATCATAATCTTTGCAATAAAATTGTGAACAACCTCTGTGCCCTAGTTGTTAAGATGCGTGTCTCCCAGCCCGGGAGTCGCGAGTTCGATACTAAATGCTATTTTTTAATGGTTTCAATCTGGTTAGCATCTTTCTGGTCGGTTGAAAGAGATTGCCACATAGGAAAAAGACCATCATATTGGGTAATTTTAAGTATAATATAAAACAAATTTAAAAAAATATACGTTTATTGATAGCATTATAGTATGTATCATACATTATAAATACATTCCGAAATCGCACATGTCTCAATATATAGAAAAAAGAAGCTATCAAAATGTCTGGACCTCATCTCATAACGTCCCCACGTCCGAAATACACCCCACCAATATAGGGCGAGCCCGACTGCCAGGACATCAGATGTATTTCAGACTACACAATTTATTGTAGTTCAGAAATAAGCAATTCAGTCACATCATATTTAAAAAAGAAAACATTTTTGATCAATATTCATAAAATTCTATATATTTTTAAGTTAATCTGCCGGCGTCTCTCGTTTTGGATTTGCCGTTCGTTTGAAACCGTGATTGTCGATTGTCATTAAGATATTGCTTTTGTTCGGCGTTTGTATGTTAGTTTGTCGCCGTAGCCGTCATTGTGTTGATATTTTTTGACTGGTTTTCTTCGCTTTGCAGCAACACGCTCTCCTTCTGTCAATCTGGGTCATTCAGGCATTTTAAAACTTTTTTTTAAGTATAAAAATTAACAAGAAATTTTATCAATTGAAAATCAAATCAAATTGAATGATATTTCAATATATAATATAATCACCTTATTTTTTAATGCACGCGAATGACAATAAATGTATTTTCATTCGTTCTGTAAAAATCCATTGTACAATACAAATGTTTAGATTTAAAAATCAACGACTTAATTTAATATTGCAATTGCTAACATGTTTTATAATACTTTGAGAGCACGTGCTTTTAAAATACATAATTGTCACAGTAGTTTCTGCATATATGTTTTGATTCATGTTCACTACACCGTCATAGTATGTTTTTTGTTGAATTTTTTGGCTTAATGGTTCTAGAAAAATTATATTGTATAATAGATTATCATTAGTCAAAACGTTTAAATATCTTGCATATATTTTCGTCGTAAAATAAATTCAACACATCTATTTTGACGATGAGAAACAGAAAAAAAACGATGTAGACTAGGCGAGAGCTGCGTGCATAGGTATAAATTATTGGAAATATCTCCTCTATAAAAGAGATATGGTGTGATGGTATGTAAGATAGTTATGTCGAGGTGTTTCCGTCAAAACGTTTTATTTCGTCACTTAAAATATTAAGAATAAACATTGCTTGAAGTTTTGACTTAATAAATCACTCTAATTATATTTTTTTATGATAACGACATAGCCGCTCTTTTTTCAGTGAGTAACGAACATACGAGTATGAGAATTTACCCTTGCACAGTATTTTGAGGAGTTGGAACAACTTCTATATAATCCTGACCATTTTGATTATCAGATTTTGGTCTACTCAAACAAATCTCACACATCAAAGATTTACTTTTAAGAAACGTAGTTAACTTAACTCACTCTTAAATTCAAATATTTTTTAAATATTCGATATGAAATTATTCTGTTATTTGTCTCGGCATTCCATCTGAAAAAAAAACTCGGTGTAGAAGATAGAATAATTCAGAATTTTATTTCAACTCGGAACCCTTGATTCAGTTTATGTGGAAACTGAATTAATCGTACTTTATTTTCAGTTTTTCTTATCACTCAGCCAAGTGTACCCTTTAGGGCTAGAATTTACGTTGAGACCAAACCACTAGGTGACCTCCAAAGCTGTCCAGCTGATAAAAAATGGAGGTAGTCGGACAAAATTTACGTGGTCATTGCTTCATACACTAGGTGTACAAGCGGGAGAACCACAAACGGGAAATTATAAGGGTGCCCTCACTCACCAATAGGTCAAAAAAGGGCTGATTGTGTCATCGAATAACATAAGGTCATTGAAATAAGCATTAGACTAAAAATTAATAAATTTTTTGTGATAGATTCACAAAATATTCTACAAAGTTTTAATCAGCATTTTTTTTTCTTGGGTCATTATTAACGGAGTTATGATTTTTTTTAATATAGCCTCCATTTTAAAACAAGGTGGCAGACCAGGCCGGCTAACAAAGAGAGCCGAGATATTTGAAAGGACATTTAAAAAAAAAAAGTTTGATCCAAATTAGATAAGAGTCATCGTGTACTATTTTATATAAGACCGTAACGTTCAACTTAATAATTTTAACAAGCATGGAAGTAACACGCAAACAATAAAAATAATAATCGCGTGTTAATTGTGTTTGTAATGTAGAAAAATTGAAAGTGTGCATGTCATTAGAGAAAATATAAATAACTTTAATATTGATGGCCAAAAAGAAAATACATATTAATATAATTTTTAAAACGATATTTTTAAACGGAAAACGAAAGGAGTCATTTAACTGTAATTCTTGAACTGGAAAGGCTATTAAATGACATATAACTATGAACTGGAAAGGCTATTAAATGACATATAACTATGACAATTTCCGTAACCTAGATGATAAGATACTTCTTCTACCCGTGTGTTTCGGGTTCAATTCTCGCTGGTACCAAAAAAGAAAAAGAAAGGGTCGCAGTCAGGATTAAAACTTCGTCTGGTAATTACATTCGCACGCGCTCTATACTCGTACGTGGAAGTGTAATTGTCTGTACAAGCGCGATTGGTAATTACATTCGCACGCGCTCTATACTCGTACGTGGAAGTGTAATTGTCTGTACAAGCGCGATTGGTAATTACATTCGCACGCGCTCTATACTCGTACGTGGAAGTGTAATTGTCTGTACAAGCGCGATTGAGTTGAAAATTCGTATTTTAGCGTTTATTCACTCGAAGGTTCAATTATTCGAGACGAAAACAATTTTGTCTCCCGGTTATGCTTTTCGTTGTGTCCGCATCGCTTATTTAAATATGTTAAGGGGTACCATACGAATAAATAAAATTAGCTGATTTATTTATTTGTTTTACATTTATAGTAATTAAAAAATGCATAGTATGAGATAAAAGTCTAAAAATGACCATAATATGAACAATCATTACTTCTACGCTTCTCTACGAAGTAGCTCAGTTATGCCTATAAAATTTAATAAAGAGCTCAATTTATCCTCCAAGTAAAAAATAAAAAAAATTACTTAGCATCACAGGTAAAACATAAAAATGTAAAACGAAATATTTAAACTTGTCATCTCTGGCTCATGGTACAATTAGATTATTCCCAAATTTATATGTTAACAGTCTTTCAGGATTTAAGCTTCCTGAAAGACTGTTAACATTGATAACTTGAACCAAATACATGAATTTCAAACAGTGAACCAATGAATCATTACATCCTCCCCCTTTGAGGACGTAACATAGAATGTTTTTTCTGTTTTTCCAATGTTGGAAAGGGCCATCTCCAAGTTTTTTTTAAACTTTATTATTCTTTTTTACATGACAAGAAAAAATATTAGAATAACCAAGTAACATTTTAAAAATATACTTCATTAATCATATAAACATATGTTCCCCTTTTCTCACCACGCTTAATTTTTATACTAAGATTTCATAGACATGTTGACAGGATAGCTAGAAATTCATTTTTAACTCAACCCGTTTATCACATGTATCAATTATATACTTTCATCACTGAAAAGAACATTAAAAAAATAACTTAAGAAATATATGAGATTATCTTTTTGTAATTAACATATAATAAAAAAACAAAAGAAATGATATGTCACAAAAAAAATTTACCACAACTCAAATAGTTTTAAAATGCATTATAACATAATTAATAAGATCCCCACTATGATTTCTCAATGTGTAACAATTGTCTCTCAGATTCAGTTGTGTTATTGTTTTTTTTTTTTAATTTTATTTGTTTTTCTACATGGATATATAATATAATATGTTAAGCCACTTGGAAAATACTCGTAATATTGTTTACTTTACAAGAAAGTATTTAAATTATTATTTAATGTAAAATAAAATTCAACATCATTCCAAAATTACGTGATTTTTTTATATAACGTGTTATTCAAGGTAGTACAGCACACTTGTTACTTTTCATTAACATTTAACCCTTTTATCAACGCCGAACAACTTTTTAACTTTACGTAATGTGGCCTTCTTTTGAAAATAATTGAAAAAACATTTTTTTCAAAAGAGTTCCACGGTTACGTTAAGTTTATAAGTTGACTGAAAATTATGTGCTAACATAGGATTTGGTATACATCGATAAATACGAAATTTTGTAAAAAGTTTAAAAGTTGACTGAAAAATATATCCTAAATAAACTGAAGAGCGAAATGTGATTTTTTAGTAATTATCGTCAAATAAACAAATTTTCATTTCTGGAAAATAATTGAAATTGATATTTTAACTTTAAAAAAATAGATTTTAAGTAATCATTATCAAACATCCAATGTGTACATCGGGTAAAATATTAGATGGATTCTAATCCAACCGCGAAAAATTTATTTGTGCCTAGATGCACATGTTTTGGTAGCAGTTTCTTAGAAATATTTCTGAGAGATAATAAAATATTAGCTGCCATTTTTTTTTCAGAAATCCGACAATATTTCGTCTCGCTGTTAATTCAAGTTTTTTTTCTTTTATGAAGATTGTGCGTTATGTACAAGTACGAAAAATGTTTACGCAAGAGTGCACCGCGGCTTACCAGTACTTACCTTACTCAATATAAAGTACCTTCAGACGTGGCTGTATCAAGGCTGACTTTATTTTAGCTCAGTATTATTTAAAACGACAGACGAAGCATATGGTCAAATCAAATTATGAGAGCGCTTAACGATCTGAGTTTGATTTCCAAGGACTTAAAAATCATATTTCCAGGAAATTAAAAGTACTCTTTTTTTGGTTTGAAATCGATACCCCGCGGGTTGAAAGTTCTACGTCCCAAAGTTTAGAAATTAATCAATTTGGTTTTCAAAATAATGGTTTTTCATGATGGATAATTTTACTAGCCAATAAACATGTTTTTATTAGTAATTAATAAAAAATAAATCTAAAATATTATTGACAAAATGTTTAAACTACGGTTCTAATGGCTGATGATCGTTATATTCCATTCCATGAATTTGTAGGTTTTCTCGCGAAAATAATACAGTAAACTCACGTTTCTTTTTGCATTTCTACAATCTGTACTAAGTTTATCAAATTATAATAGTTGGTGTTTATATGTATGATAGAGTTTTTTTGTTTGTTTTTATGTATGAAAAAGGAAAATAATGCCGCCCAATGCCTCTTCCTAAAGCTCCCACATAATGACAAGGTATATCCAGAACACATCCGTACTATATCTTCTCAATACTCCAAGTCCACCAGCCCAAAAGCTACCTGAATGATCTAAATTCTAAATGATCATGACATAGCAAGGTAGTCATGAATAAAGAGCAATCCATGAGAACGTGGAAAAAAATTACTAAACAAAAAAATACATTTAAACAAATCTGGGTGATACTCGAGATGAAGTCATATAATTTAACATTTTTTATTTATTGACTATTTTATTACATTCACCCGACATTTATTTAATTGGAAACCTAACTTCACATACCTGGGTAGCATTCCTCTATTGATGATTGATTCAAGATAATTCCTCTATTGAAATACTCTTCAAGAAAAGGGTATATAAGGGTTACTTTTAGTAGATGCATTCGGAGTCTGGAAATGTTCCACCAGCGTTACCTTTGCCGTATTCTTCGGATATAATTGCAGTGATCATATGACAAATGCCTTACAACATTTCAACTGTAAATTTAGAGCAGATATGGTTGTAGAGGCGAAATTGAAGCAGATTAGACATATGCTACATATGAGCAATCACAGCCTCCCAAAAAGCGTCCTGTACGGGGAAGAAAAAGGCAAATGAAGGGTCGGTAGACCAAGGAAACACTATAAGGATACTATGTGAATAGTGGAGGCGCCAGTGGGCTGGGGCAGATGGTTCATGATTGTGAGATAATAATATGTTATCGAGTTGATGGCATCTCAACAGCGAGGCGCACTAAAAAGGGCGTGCTATGATCACACACAGCTTTGCGGGATCCTCATGTCTTTAACGCCTGTGGAAGGAAGTGTGTGTATCAAGGAACGGGCTGTTATCTCACAGAAGATTACATGATCGATCTGAAGGAGTAACTCAAAATTGACGTGGGAATAGCGAGGGGATCCGCGACTTCAAGGCCCAGCAATGGTGAAGATTTAAAACTATGTACCCGAATACTGCATCGTCGCACTAATAAGATTTTTGTCTTATTAATAACACTGTCGAATAAGAAGACAAATACTTCACCACGATAAACACAATAAACAACCACCTAACCTAACGACATTGACTGCGAAAAAAAATCGTGGGTAGTAAATCTGTTTTCACCTTCAAATCAAGTGCTTACGTATGATTTTATAAAAAAATTGCATAATATTTTTAATGATAAAATTGTTTTATTAATGACTAATAAAATGTACAATGAATCTTTCACATTCTTTTTGGACGTGTTATCTTCATTATACAATGTCGTTTCAACATATTTTTTTATTTTGTGCCATCAAGAGTAATTTAGAAGCCTAGTTTACTGGGGATACGACAACTGAAAGGCAACAAACCCAGATTCGCATAAATTGAGTTACCTCTTTAAATTAGCTATTTTTTTTGTTTGTTTTTTTTTTTAATCTTATGTATACATACAATTACTTGTCATTAAATAAATAAATAAAATACACTGAACGTAAAAATAGCACAGGTCTGTAGTGAAAAAACTTTTTTTTAAACTTCTGCATATTTATTTGTTGGCCGAATTAAAAAAAACGACACTTGTAACGTCCTGTCATGTGTCAGTTTTTGTCGATATGTAATAAAAAGTAGGCACTGGTTATAAGCAGTATTCATACATTTAGTATAGTAAATAATCATAAAAAATAGTAAGTGTTGTTTTGTAAATACATCCGGTATTTGCTACATAATACGTTTGATTTCATATTTTGTAAATACATCCAGTATTTGCTACATTATACGTTTGATTAGATATTTTGTAAATACACCCACTATTTGCTACATAACACTTGATTTGATATTTTGTAAATACATTCAGTATTTGCTACATAATACGTTTGATTTGATATTTTGTAAATGCATCCAGTATTTGCTGCATAATACGTTTGATTTGATATTTTGTAAATACATCCAGTGTTTGCTACATAATTTAAATCACTTAACTTGAATCACTTGACGTACAGTATCCGGCGGTAAGTAATACGTATCGGGCTTAAGAAAGAGACTGTCGACCATAATCTGCTAACTTCGGCTTTGTAGAGCGTCATCTCTGTCGCAGGCAAATCGCGACGGAACACGTGTATGAATGACAGAGACGACACTCTGCAAAGCCGAAGTTAGCCGATTATGGCCGAGTTTTTTTCTTAAGCCCGATGTGTATTACTTACAGCCGGGTACTGTACACGCGTTCCGCTCGAAGTATATTTGAACACTGGTGAATATTTGTGTGTGCTAATACTAATAAACTAAACATCCATGCGTTGCTACGCTAGGAATCGAGTATGTGTATACAATTTCAACGCACTAGGAGCGGTAATAGTATCTTTGGTTTGCATACGAAAACGCGTCAGGCGCGTTGTTAGCACCCGACGGTAGCCAAGAAGAACACACTACGCGCGTTGTTAGCATTGAACGTGTTAATACGTTTGATTGATTCCTTTTCTCTATCAAATTCAACACAGTTATATTCAACCCAAAACACTTCAATGCAGGTTGTAAAAAAATAGTATGTATGATATTAGAGAAAAACAGAGCCCAATTTTGGATTTAGACCCCCGACAATCTAGTGATTCAGTATACATTTATTTTCTAATAAAAAAATATTAACCTTAATTTTGCAGGTAATTAGTGCTCCAGTGTTATTAGTGCTCGAATATACTCGTAAGCGAATTGTTAAATGGCGTATCCATACAAAAATGAATAGCCAACAAGTCGTGACGCGGTAACCGGTTTGACACGCCTGGTTTAACTTAGTTTTAGCAATAAAATGTATAGAAAAAATTGCAAATCGCTCACACCATCTGTGAAAAAATACTTGTTACGAATTGTCACGAGGTGGTTATTTTTTAATCAATACCAGTTTGATGTATTAAAAATAAGAATATAAAATATATTTATTTAGAAATAATATAATTTTTTGTGCTTTTAGGCTCTTCCAACATAATTTAATTGACTCTACGAATCCTTTTTTACTATTTTACTACGTACATATCACCTCTTCCAATATTTTTATGTTCGTTTCTACGCCATCTATGCCTTCTTATAACCAATTGTTTCTTTAAACATAACTCATTCAATCTGTTCATATCTCTTATAGGTCTGGTATTTTTTTCAAACATGTTCTACATTAAGTAAACTTTCTTGGAATTAAATCTGTCAGGGATCAATGCGTACTTAAAAATACCAGTATCTAAAAATTACACATTTTGTCTGATTTTGGGATATTTTTGAATTTTTTCTAGTACAGTACAATTGTATTATATGTATTTTTTCAAGCAACACACCGAAATCGCTAGATAAAAAATACGAGATAAGAGGTAGAAACCCAATAATCACACCATGCCCTTTTTAGGGTACGTAGAAATGACAGAACTCCATATATTTCGTCATAATGTTCTTCTATTTCTCAAAACACTTTCCCTGAGTTAACATTTCTCAAACTATCCCCGTCTACTCTTGACTCAGTATATGTATTTCTCGTTCTCCATTAATATCATAAATATAAATATTTGTTTCTTAATTCTTTTGAAACTCAGCCTCACAATGTTTGCCAAACAATTTTAAGATTCATTTTTAAATTTTATTTTCTATAAATTATTATTCCTGGTTTTATAACAAATAATTTGCAAAACGGCCTCACATATGCAAGAGTCCTCATAAGTTCAAACAAAGTATAACAATTTTTATATAAAAATTAAAACATAAAGTATGGTATAAAGAAATTAACAAGATTCATATACAAAAAAGAAAATTGAAATGCTTTGTCCACATAAATATTAAAATAAATTGAAAATAATACAGTGTCGAATAAAAAGTATTTTATTTTTTCTTTTAACTAAACATTTATTCTCACACATTCAAGAGTTTAACTAAACATTTATTCTCACACATTAAAACTAAACATTTATTCTCACACATTCAAGAGTGTTTCATTTCACCGTCCAGTCCATTAAAGTATTGTTTATCAACATTTATAGCCTTGCAATTCACCCAAAAAATAAAAAATAAAACTTCGCGACCGCCCCCCTGCAAAAATATTAATTACGTGTTTTTCTCATAAAATGTGTTATTTCCCTTTTGAACACGTAAGTTATTATTATTTTCGCGATCCCCTGATATTTCACTGCAACCCCTTCTTCCCTGGGACCACGACCAGAATGTTCAGAAACGATGCATAAAACGTTATAAAAACTATACCTCGCAACGTTCTGTCCTACACAAACACAAAATATTTTACTTATATTGTGTTTGTGTATATTATTAATTGAAAACAAAAATTAGAATAAAGCAACCATATTACATTAAAAATATTTAAAAAATTCGTGAAAAAATACTGATTTTCTAGTGTCACAGCGAGAACTCGAAAGCCTAGCATTTGTTCATCCAAGTGTTAAATATTATTCAAACTTCAAAAATTAACATTCGTTAACATGTTTACGAAATGCTAATTAAAATGAAATCATATATATAAATAAAGAATTTCAGCTGTGATTTCAAAGTAATGAAATCACTCATTATCCACGATTTAAGCTATCCGCCGTCAACCGCGATTCGAAAATATAAAATGAAAAATTCTTATGTACCATGTATTGTCAGAAGGTCAATAGTAACATAACGTTACGTAACAATATATACGCCAGTCACCTCTCGTTCTATATCATATTATCATTATGAGCATCGCAAGAAAAAGGATGACTACTGTACTATAAAATATTTTTAGAGTGATCACATTCAAACAGCTTTTGTTATATTTTATTCTTAATTATAGTCGTTAATCTCTGAGTGTGTCTTATTTAAAAAAATAATATTTATCGTGTGGATGTCTGGTATAGTGCTCGGTGCTATCCGCGGTTTCAGACATCCACTTGGAGTCTTGGAACGTATATCCCGCGAGTTAAGGGAACCACTGTATATTTTTTCATAATGACTCTTGCAAATATTACATCATGCGTTTCATTTTAGATAATATAAAAAATGTCATTTCGAGTATTTATGTGCATTTGAAGAACTAAAAATGTTTTCATAGCATGTATCCTTTTCTAGAATAAATACAATTACATTTCCCTCATGTGACAGATAGATCAGCAAACTAGACGTCATACTTCGTATCATATCACTATATACTCGTACTTCCTGCGATATTTGTACATTCATACATTTTCTCATCCAGTTTAATTCTTTATTTGTTTTACATGACAATAATATATTATTTGTAAACAACAAAACTGATTCAACAAGTAATTTCAAGTGGATACTCAAATTATATGTATCTGGTATTTTGCCTGTTTGTCATAACACCTGTAAATTAGATTTTTTCCCCCTTTCTTACTGAGTACATATGAATGTGAAAAAATAGATTGATATTTTTTAATCGATTGTTAGTAATTGTTTAATTTCTGGATTATTATTTATTGCGATATGTAGGCCGATTTAGACCAAAAGAACATAGAGCTAAAGCAGGAGCAAGAGCGTTCTTTATTGATATTTTAGTGTAAACGATAATTCTTTTTTGCCATTTACTCCAAAATAATACTAACGATCAAGATCGAGAACAATAGAACTAGAATTCTTGCACGTGCTTTAGGGGATGTTTAATCAAGGCGAGCGAATGCTCATTGCTTATTCTTCAACGATCGGCAGTAGGTTTCACTACACTATGTCCGACAGTGAGAGCGATAATATTGTGATTGCAAGTGCTGCATTTATCGTTATGTCTCAATTACTTAAAAAAGAAAAGAAGGAAGAGACGTTGGTGGGGGACAAATTTAATACAAAGAAGAATATTAGATAATGTGGGAAATACTATGATAGATATGCAACAACAATAAGAAAGTGGTCAATACAAAAACTTTTGTAGAATGGCATCAGATGATTTTAATCATTTACTGTATCTGATTAATGACAAAATTTGTCATTAATCAGTCCATAATTAATTTATTAATAAACACGATAAGATCGTATTTCATATGATCAAGTTCATAGAACACTTTAGAGCGACAGCTGAGATGGTACGGGCATATAAGTCGGAGACCACCAGACTATACTGTAAATCAGGCAATGTCTGTGGATCTTCCTCGACAGTCGTCCAGAGAAAGATCAAAGAACTCCTGGATAACTCAATGCTCCAAAATCCTGCAGAGAAACGGCCTAACCGAAGAATATACAGCCTGAGAACGAGAAGAGCCGACCCCAATAGCCTACCTAGGCAATGAGTTGGGTCAGTGCCAGGAAGAAGAAGTTCATAGAACACTTTGAAGAGACCGCCCGAGAAGCGAGCCCGTCCGAACGCGAATGGACGCTTTAGGCAACTGTTCGCACGCTCTTGCGGCGTTTACATCAAACGAGCATTCTACAGAGCTTCCGTCGAACATAGATGGAGCAACGAAAGAATGCTCTATTACTGTTTACACATAGATAATTTGAAGGAGTGGGGATAGAATGAGCATTCAGTCGTTTGGTCTAAATCGGCCTTAAGGTGAAAAGTGAAAAGAGCAGCAAGTTGAAGAATTCTGCTATTCAGATAGTATTTTCTCAGATGACGAAAGAGTTATCGAAGGTTATGGGGCACTAAAACATATATTACAGTATCAAAATCTGCTAAGATGATAGTCCAAAACAGTATTTTAGTATTAACTTTGATGTATGGTAGTGGAACGTGAATGTGGAAAAAGATCAAAGTATACAAGGATAATTTTCCTGCACGTTGTCGAAAGTCTTCCTATAATGGCATATTATGGTTGATAGAAACGTTTGTGTACCTTGCAATACGATGCATCTACGTATAGCTTTATCTTCAAGAGCACTTACGAGTTTCATTTTATGCAGCGCTCATGAGGCGAAAGTATATTCCCATACATCGCTATATAAGTATTTCATTTGTTATTATTAACGATGTTTATACATCTCAGAATAATTTGGGTTTCCTCGTTACATACTTTCATATATTTATAGATTTGATATTCTGAGGAAGGCTTGTCAGCTTTTAAGCAGATATTTCAAACAACTTGAACACAAAAAAATTTAATGACTACACTAACAGAAAATATTTCAATTTTTTGAATATAAAAAAACAAGTAAAATTGTTTTTTTATACTAAATTTAAGCAAATTTTCTTGAATCATATTTATTCCGATACAGGTTTAAGTACCAACATTGCCAAGATACAAGTATTAAAATTTATTTTATGTTTTTCCTTACACAAATTATTTTGAAGGTTATTTTTTAAATAATGGATTGATTATTTATTAAATATATCGTCACGCAGTATGCCAATACTCAATCTCAGTTTTAATGAAAATGAGTTATTACTTTATTCAAATCGTGCTTATCTTATTTCAATTTTATTTTAGTTAAATTTAAGTGATAATTTTACTTCATAGATATGTCAAGAATAAAAATGATAATGCGATTTATTAGACGGGACCAGAACAAATGTTATACCATATTTAACTGAACACGCAGAAATTATTTGACCAAATAAATATAAAGGAAAAGAAAAAACTACCAAAGTAATTTAGACCGGGAGACAACATTGTCTTCGGGTATAATAATCGAGCCTTCGGGTTTCATTATGGCACATTTTAGTAATACTGCCAGTAAGAGGCAACAACACATATTTACCGCATGAGAAATTTGTTGGCAAACGAAAAAGGTGTAAATCAAACGTTTTACAAACTAGGATACGGAAATGGCGAATATTTTTATACATTCAGCTTACGAATATGTCAATATGTCTAGCGGGCATTAGCGTAACCTTGAACAGCTTAGCAACTCGCCTTTAAGCTTTTCGAAAATATTATTTTATTGAATATAAATATTCTTCATTAAATACCGGTCAAACGGTTTTTATGACCCTTCAATGATCGTGCTAAGAAAAGGCACGTAAAATTATCAATTACTAGTTGCAACCTGTGAAATATTCACGGAAGTAAAACAAATTCTACATTTTTGAAATACCGAACGGACCAAGATTAGCTTCAAGTTTTTAGGATTCATTAATGTTTAAAGTTTAAAATAAAAAAAGGTACATCTTGATTGATGAATTATTTAATTCTCAAAAATCTCTTTATACACGATGTTTTGTGTATACATATAAACATTACTGTTGTTCAATTTAAATCGTTGATAAAGTTTTCCTTTAAGGCTTGTTTCAGATATATTGACTTTAATGTTTTCGCATTTCCAACATCGTGAAAAGGCAACATATAATTGATTGCATTAAAAAAAAGAGCATAAGATAAATAAACACAAGTAATTATAAGGTTTAATATAATAGGAAATAAATTAATTATTTAATGAATTACAATTCAAAATAAATTGGCATCGTCCCCTTTTACACCCGTTCAAAAATCACGGACCCACCGAGATTCAAATTTCGACGTATTCCTCTCTCGCTCTCTTGTATTCAAAATTCAATTCTCGTATTCTTTCTTTCGTACGGGCTTTGGCCTATTTATACTATGATTATATATGTAATACCAATCAAATTTCGAATGTAAATTATTAATACATGTGTATGCGTTATATCACGGCATGTCCTTTTTAGGGTAGTAACAGTTTTTCACTTCATTGTATATTACCATACATCATTCGCTTCTGTGACGTCCGTACACCAAATCATATACATTTTTTTTATTATAAAGGGTTTTTCTACTTAGCTATATCAGAATTTGAATCTCATTTTTCTAAGTCTTCCTAAATTTCTTGTATCTTATATAATATAATACATTTTTTTTAATAAATATTTCGTCATTCACTATTTCTACGTGACTATAAGATTAATGACTGTTAAATTGCATTACACTTTCGCCAAATGGCAATAAATCCACCAATTGTACTGTGCACAACGAAATTGTATTAAAATGTACATAATATATTACAATGATGAAAGTGTAATACAAAATGCAACGATGAAGTTGTGGCGTGCTAAAAATCTTCCACGCTAACCACATTTCAAAGTGTGAGGAAAACCGATTAGAATTTTTATAATCGCGTGTGGTCTACGAGTATTTGCGATTGGTCAGTTAAAACATTTTAAGTGATAAAATACATAGTTCGACAAAAATCGCCCATGTACTCGTAACATGAATAAAAAAAAATAAAAAAATAAGAAATTATATTAACCCCAATGCGCCGATCTATCGACACTCTTTTACTATACTTAAAGATGCCTCTCGGTGCCGATTAGTCGACTGCGCATTTTAATACTGATTAATGGCAGTTATTATAACATTTATTATAACTGCCATTAATCAGTGAAAAACAAGTATATTATTCATTTTCTACAAACTTTAAATATACTTTTTTCAATGGTAACTAAGGTTTATACCAGTCCTGGACAAACTACGACCCGCGTGCAGTATGCGGCGCGCTGTCGATTCTCAAGCGGCCCTTCCGCCATTGATTTAAAAAATAAAAGTTATGGAAAAAATCTGGAGTTTGATTAAAAGGCACCGGTTACCGTGTTTTCTTTGCGTTTTCTAACAATCCTTCGAAAATGATGAGGGGAATTTGATCGAAAGCTAAGGAGAACGATTTTTTCAGGATCATGTAAACTCCCCCTTTCAGCATGAAGTCGTGAATACGTCGAGTACCCAAAATCGATATCATATTCAGATCTCAACGAAAACATCCAACAAAATATATAAGTAAATAAGATCCCGTTTCCATACTTTATTAGGTGCATTTGTGCAGCTATCATCTTCCTAGAAATTTCTAAGTCAGTACACCGATCCGAACATCTGTTGAACAGTTATTTCCCAAAAATCTCTCCGCTTTTGGCCGAAATTGTCCCATGCCTCCCTCATCCCTCAGCCCCCAACCGTTGAAGCGTGTATATCGGTACCAGTTCGAACAGCATTTAGTCTTGTTTGCGCTCCCCTGAAAATGAAGTGAAAGCCTTGAAACCGGTAGGGTTATATCGTCACAAAAATGTGGAATAAACAGTGTTTGATAAAAATAAATTACAATGCTATCATCTTTATAACACAATATAACACGGTAAATGAAAATTTTTCTTCCTACATTACACACGTATATAGGTACATGAAGATTAGGTAAAGTACTGAGGCCTACCATTAATTTTGAGATTCATATGTCTGTTGTAAAGTTAGCCCAGGTCTGGTTTAAACAGTTCCAATTATATTTTAAATTATTTTTTTAATGTATTTTTCTTGTTTTCGTTTCATGTAATATAAAAATTACGTTATATAAATGTAATGATTCCTTCACATATTGGTGTCACTGGTGATGAATGTATTGATTATTTGGCAAAGGAAGAATGTTCTACTGGTTGTCCCCTATCTGATTATCCCAGCTAGTATATTTTAAATAAAATTAAACCTGACACTTGATACCGATGGACGTTGAATTGGGATAAATTAAACCTGACACTTGGCACCGATGGACGTTGAATTGGGATAAAACTGGTGTAAATTAAGGCTCTAGATATAAATCAATCTAACAATCTATGATTTAATATAATAAGAATGAATGGAATCTGTCATTCATCGTTTGCGGACAGGCAACTGCGTGGTGGCTAGTCACCTTGTCTGGATGATGAAACTATACACCGTGTATTATATTTTCGGTTGTCCTTGACAGATTTAATTTACTGAAAGCCATATCTTTGCCGCGTCCAATGAATGTAACGTTTCTTCTTTCTTCGTGAAACTTTTCCATTTATAGATCGAATATTAAATTTTTTAAGCTTAATCAGTTGAAACTTGAAATTGTCTAGAATAGTTATTTTTTAAAATTAGATTTATTATATTGACTCACATAATTACTTTAATTTGGTGGCATAAATCCCTCTAGTTTGGGTGTATTGTCTATTATTAAAAAAAAGTGTAATGTCATAAAAAAATATCATGTTTGTGTATAGCTCACCTGTGGTTTTTTTATTAGTTAAGTCTATGATAGAAACATTTTTTTTCAAACATTTTAAATTTAACTGTAATATTTTTCACGAAACAAACTGTGGGTCTTTTATTAAACTCGTATACCTATTAAAAAGGGGTCGGGATAAAAAGGACTAGTAAAATGTAAAAAAAAAATCGTTTTATTTGTTTCACCCCTTCTCACTTAATATACTATAGTTCGGAAATTCTAGGATGAGTCCTGTGACAGCTCACAAATTTGCCCCAATACAACCTTGTAACGATGTTCAGTAATTTTAATTATTTTATTAACTTTAATATAAACCTCAATTCTAATAAATATCAAGTTATTTAGGTAAATACATTACATAAGGTTGTATTGGGGCAAATTTGTGAACTGTCACAGGACTCATCCTAGAATTTCCGAACTATAAAAAATAATTCATTAAAATTAATTATGTTGCTCATTTTAAAAAAAATTATTTTGAGATATTCGACAAGAAAATCGAGGCTATTGATTTAACTTTTAAGAACAAGGTCTGCAACTGGTTTGAGTACTGTGATATTAATAATTTATTATAATTTTTAATTGATAATAATAACTATCCACTTTACCACTGATACTAACAATATACTTATATATGTACGAGTGTGTTAAGGCGTACATATATTTTTTACTTATGGTTTAAAAATATTTCCAAACAATAAGTCTGCGAATTAGAGATGGAAGAAATTAGTAAAATTCGATGTACGACGAAATGTAAAAAAAAAACTTTAAACAATAATGCATCATATGCAGGAGATAGACAAACTAATGTCGGAAAATATGAAACAGGGGAAAGTTATAGAGTTCCTTGAAAAACGACTGATGGATTGTGAAAATTATTGAAAACGTAAATCACCGGTGTAACTGAACGAATTAACGAAGATCTTGCAAATACTGTACGATACCTGCAAAATATTAAATAAATATGGCCTTCAAACTAAAACGTGAAGAAATAGACAAATAGTATAGACACTTGATAGACCCATTGAAGCTCGCCTTGAACCCATGCAAATTGGTGTTGAAGACGTTTTGTCTCGACTCGAGTATTTCCGCTAGTGCTTTGTCGGGTCATTTCATTTTCATAATAAGTTGTATCATTTAATACTGTTATTTATCTTTATTACTTTCGTATATCGTTGAACTTAAGGTCCAATAAGTAAATAAATACAATAGGTTGATATATTTTTTCGACCTATTTTGAAACCAGCCCTAAGACTTTTTGAAGCAGCGCTACTACGATCGTTAAATAAAACCATATACTTGATTGATTGAAAAATATATACATATACTTATACGAGTACTTAACGTATATTACATAAATTTAATAGTTTTCATAGAATATATAGTGAAAATGTGAGTGGAAAGCGTGTGAGAGGAAGAGCAATGAAAAGTATGGTTGGATCAAATGAATGATAAAATTTATTTTTAACCCAAGAAAGTTCGATCACATCACTTTTACCAGAAAGCATTGAACTGGTTGAACGTTGGAAATAGACGACAAATTCACATATACTATATTTTATACTATCCTTAACAGTCCCGCCGTCCCCTCTTATCTCGCCGAAAAATTTCAGCGTTTTACCGATTATAGACTAGCGCTACGCTCAAACAAAGATAGTTTATTGACCTTTCTGGTTCACCGCTCTTCTTTTTTTACGTCGTCCTTTACTGTACATGCAGTGAGACTCTGGAACCAGTTACAAACCAATGTTAGACTCGCTCCGTTATTTTCCTTAGATTGATGATATCTAACTTTATATGAAAATTAATGTTCGGGTGATTGTCCGTCGTTGTGTGGTTTAGTGGGCATATGCTCACGTATGTTATGTGTTCATGGATTTCGTGGGGATGGGTGGTCATTTGTATGTTTTTTACGACCATGTAATTGGTTTAATTTACTTTTGTCTAATTGGTTGGAAGATATTGCCGCTTGGCAATAATCCCGCCAGATTGCATTTGTAATAAAAACTTTGAATTAATAAATAATATTTTGAAAGGATACGTAAAAAGTCAGAGAAATTGAAGTAGTTTTATGAAAAGGTGTATGGATGTAGAAGAGGCGAACCATGGGTATACGATACGATAGTCTGGCGCTATATCC
This sequence comes from Odontocerum albicorne, assembly GCA_949825065.1. NCBI lineage: Eukaryota > Metazoa > Arthropoda > Insecta > Trichoptera > Odontoceridae > Odontocerum > Odontocerum albicorne. The sequence goes on from OX463843.1 coordinate 13,003,070, forward strand.
TCTTCTCCGACAGGGAAATAGCGTGATGTTATGTATGATTTTGAGAGCCACTCAACAAGAAATTTGAGGTCATTGGTAAACTCATACACACCTACTGTATGCTCTGACATTGAAATTCTTTATGGTTTGACCATGGGCTACATTTAAGCGGGGCGATTGTATATGTACTTTTGGCAATTATATTTAATTTAAATATAACTTCAAAAAATATACCAATATTAATAAACGTAAATGTTTTCAATAAACACGTGCGTAATAATATATATTCCACTTATATTGACATATTTGATGTGAAGTAAGATTTATTCGAGGAATTGTCGTGGGATATTAGTACTTCGACAATATACGAGTATATGCCTTCGTCGGGTTCTCCGATTCTATGACACATTGATCGTGGCCAAGGAGACAGTTTGGAGAGGTTTATGTTTACTTAAGGCGTGGAAAGACGACAAACAAGAGGAAAATTCCCAATGCGTTGGACTGAGAAATGCAATTGGACTACTCTTAACAACTGCCCTTCGAACCTCAGAGTGCAGGGAGGGATAGAGAGGAGTCGTCGGAGGCTATCATGGGAATCACGATGCTCAGTCATAAGTTACACGACAAGATGATGATTAACACTTGCCACCCTGTGATGGATAGCGAGTGACCAGGACTTATATTTAATTTGATTATTAGACGTTTTAATACATAATAAAATTATTTTATAGCTAATTACAAAAAATAACCTAGCAGATTTTGCATAATTTTAATTTAAAACATACATTTTTCACTGGACGCTTAGCGTCCAACACCGTGGATGGCGGAATTTTTTAGCACAGTAAGGGAAGTGTTAGTATTTATTATATTGCATTATACTCGTGTAATATTTTGTTGTATACAGAACAATCTAGAGGTTTCATTACTACGCATATCGTACCGAGTGGGTTTAAATCCCAAATTAGAGCCCCTTTAAAGAGAGCCTGCTCTTTAAACGACGCTATGTAAATTGTCGTTTTAATATTGTTATTATTATTAAATTTATAATAATAGTTATTGTCTAATAAATAAATAAATAAATATACATACATACGAGTACATAAAATCACGTAATTTCGCTGTCGAGGTAAGCAGAGAGAAAGGAACGCTTACCTATCGCGACACATCTTTCGCCTCTTTTACATCCGTACACCTTATCATACATTCTTTCAAAATATTAAATTGATCCAACTATACTTTCTTGGTCTTCCTCTACAACACCTTCAACTTAAATTTGCCCTGTATATTTGTTTAGTTAGTCTTTTTTTCATTCATACGTTCCGATGACCTCCGTGGCCTAGTTGGTAAGACTCTTGACTCTGAACCCGGGAGTTGCGGGTTCGATGCCCGCTGGAACCCAGATTAAAGAGAAAAAAAGGATTCAAGTCTGGTTACTTAACATATCAGCCTTAAGTTCACATACATTCTTGATCATTTCATTCCGTTATGCGTCACACATTGTCACCCATGTATTCCTCTCAGTTAACGCAATTCTACAACATTTATTCGGCTCTTTTCAGTCTTTTTCCATATCCACGTTTCACTTCCATACATCAAAGTTGCCACTAGAATACTGTTGTGGACTATCATCTTAGCAAATTTTGATACTTTTCGGTTCGAGTTATATATTTCAGTAGACGTTGTTCCCTATCGTTACGCGCTGTTTAATATCCCGGCGATAGGAAATAAATATAACATTTTTTAATTAAAGTTTTTTTTTATTTCACTTGGCGTGTTTATTGCCATTTGGCAATCTCTTCGAACCAACCAGAAAGATGTTTTAATGGGCCCTAAGTGAAAACCAGACTGGAATTCCATTTTAAAAAATCTGGATTCCAGCGGGGATCGAACCCGTAACCTCCGGATCGGCAGACAAGCGTCTTACCACCAGCCCATGGAGGACGTTTTAAGTATTGTATATTGAAAGATTGTTCGCAAGATGGGTCGTTGTCGTCGAAAATTGTCAATTAGAATTATTCAAAATATTTATATTTATTGGTATATGTATACAATGATTGTGCATAATACCCACAAAAAAAAATTTTTTTTCGTACCATTCAACTTATTCAAATTAGTGATTCATAAATATTAACAAGTTTGGCTGAAAAACATTGTCTTTGGCTCCGTTAATTTAGCCTTCGGATTTAGTACCACAGAAGTAGGCACGGTACTCGTTAATCATAATCACGCGTGTTAGCAACACTACCGCATATCTAAACCGAATCCAAAACCCCGGGTGAAAGTCAAGCGTTTTACCAACTACACCACGGGGATTGTGAAGCAAACTTAACATGTAATGTGATCCATAATGCGTAGTACTATATATACTCGTAAAATTAAAAAGGATTAAAATTCAAATGGAGATGTGATCTTTTTACCAACCCCAATTACGATATCGCTTATGATGACGATTAAAATAGATTTTCCTTCTCGATTAACAAACCTGACTGGTTTGAGATTCGCACCGCTATTGATTTTATATGAGTATACCGGTTATATCAAATAACTTACACATTTTACAGCCGTGCAGTTAGTGTTCAGTATGTGTGTGAGTCGGTTAGTTTAGTCACAATACACATAATGGATCAATCAGATTTTATTTAACTTTAACTCAAGTGCGAAACAAATTAAATATACGAGAAGAAAGCAAATTCAAAATCAAATTCTTTCACCGTAAAGAAAATAGGTTGTGTTTTATTCACTTTGTTAAAGGATTATTTTTGATAGATTGGTATGTAATTTTACTAGTTTTCGTTCTTTTACTTACAAAATAAATAACTTGTGATTTTGTCAGTTGTATCGATCGAAGTATTCATGAAAAAGATTATTAAGTAATAAGGTTTTAAACAAATATTTCAACCAGTGTCGGAAAACACGTGTATATTATGTCGGATTTCTGGCACAAATTGATAAATGTAAAATTACGCTAAATGAAATTTTTATAATAGTTAGAGTAACAATTTAAATCCCCGAATCAAAAATTATTTTGTACATTTTATTAACATATTCGTTGATTAACATAATTCTCGTAGTTTTGTATTTCTTTAATTACCTTTCCAAAGATTAGTATATGATTCCAGATCGTACCAAAAAAATACGATTTTTATGTTTTTTAGCAATCTTAATGCCAAAAACTTGACGATCATATATCTATCTGTTCAATTAATTGACATACTATATCTCTCATAAAATTTACTTATCAAACAGTACTTCATATTCACATTCCGTCAACACCACCATGTCATCTGCATTACACATGGTGATCCGCATATACCCGATTCAAGTTTTGTATGCCATCAATTGAACTTTGTAGTTCTTTCAAACATGAATCTATAGAAATATTAAACAACCAGGGTGACATAACGCATCCCTCAGTATTCTCAATAAACGTAATCAACTCATCATTACTCAGAGGCAGGAAACATCCAAATTTGGGTGACTAACCATTTAAAAAAGTTTAACCAGTCGAAGCTTTATATACTCGTAGTTTCAAAGTTTATTTATTCATATTGAATCTCTTAATATTATATTTTTAACTATACCAGTGATGAATGGTACAAAACATTTAATTACATATTTATTTTATACAGTACAACCTGATGAACTCTTCCAAACGTATAGAAAGATGTTCAAGACACTTTAAGTGAAAACCCTGACTTACAAAACTTTGGTTTGACTGGAATCGAACCAATAATCCCGTTTGGAAGGCAGGCGTCTTACCAGTTAAGCTACGGAGATCGTCAACTGATGTAGTATGGATGAATTGCCATTATATTAACAAATAAAATTAAACGTTTATACAATATTCATAAAAAGTAGTAAGCCATTAAAATGAGAAATATTTTAGTGCCATTAATAAGTTGCAATTAAATACAATAAATAAAAAAGATAACTTATTTTGTGGCGATTAATATTCTCATTTAATAAACCTGTTCTTATATGACTTTAGTCTATAAATGTATACATGTCCAACAAAAGAGTTTTGGTTGATTTTTAGAAGTAATATGGTTTACGAATTTAATGAACTGTAAAATTAATTTGGGACTAGTCTCTATTTCTTTGTCTTCTCTCGTATGGGTTTTCTCACACAATGTGATACTCAGGTTTGAGTAACTCGATAAATCTCTTCCAATTTTCTGAGAAAATAATTAATTGGATATACTTCCACTATTTGACGTACAGTTTGACCCACTCCATATGAGTACAACAAGAAATCGATCCCACGTATGCAAGGCATGTGACACACCTAAAACGATTCAGGGTACACCACAATCAACAGGTTAGGATATTTCCGACCGAGAACTGATTCTTTGCTGTTGCCAAGTATCAGGTGAGCTCGTATTCGTCTCAGCCAGTCGTTTTTCCAAGACCCAAAAAGGTTATCGGAATCTAAAATGAGTTGGGGGAAGGCAGGAAATATCCACGTGTATTGAAAGCATGCTATTTAAATACATCTTCTAGTATTCCCTCATTCTTTGGGCACATTGCTCGTGTCCAAGAAGACGTTTTGGAAAGTTTGTTTGAGGTTACTGGAGTTACTGGAAAGTTTGTTTGAGGTTAACGGACGACACAAGATGAAGAATCTCAATGCGTTGCACTGAACAAGTGAGAGACGCAACAGGATAATCCTTAATAATTGGCCTACGCGTCACATATTGCAGGAATGGATGGAGAGGAGTCGTCAGATGCTATCATGGCAGCAACTATGTTCAGTCATGAGCTACACGACAGGATATGACTCCCTCATTAAGACGTCTTCGCGTCATAGATTAGAGGCAGCAGATTGGAAGCCATGCCAAATAAGTTACTTTAGAGTGCCACTGACTATCCGCTTTACCCCATTGTGCTGGGTAGCAATAAGGTTTGAGTGGGCTCTTTTAAGCCGAACGGCGACGCAATATTATGTTTCAGAATATAACATATAATACTATGTAAGTCCATCGCTATCGCACAGAATAGGCACGTTATATCCCCAATTTCTAAGTTGGGAAAGATGTTCATTCGGCTGTTTGTTTTTACTTGGAAATCGAATAGATAAGGCCTATACATCCTATACAACCTCCAAAGTTATTCTCAGATGTCGAGGATATGTGATATTACGCATTCTTTCTCTAGCAAACGTCACATCAACTGGCGCATCTGATTAAGAGTTGTTAAGGTAGAACGCTGTCATCTATGTTTTAGAAGGGTTTTTACTTTAGGCTCGTCTTTTAAATATAATATTTGTCTATCAATAACAGATCAGAATTCAAAATATATTCCTATCGTATCTGGTGGAAACCTTAACAAGGTAAGAAAAAAGTCTTATTTGGCATGGACGTCTGGTCCTGATGTGAATCCTTTAAACACTCGTTGTAGATCTACCATAACTTTAAGTCATTGAAAAGCACACCAAATTCACAATACTACTTACGTTTGTGATTTTTAACTGACTACAATTAAATATGCAGCTTAAGGCCTTTAAAGATTAACCAATAAAGTCCAGTAATAAATTAAACTAAAAAATGGTTTTTGTAATTAAAATGTTGATATTTGATATTATTAATTTTTATTTAAAAAATAATAATAATCACCCAATTTATATTAATACCCAAGATCCATAAAAAATATTGTAATTTCATCACATTTATGAGAACAATTAAGATTATAAATACATTTAATTAGCTTTTTAATGACGAACGCAGTTTGCCGTTAATATATTTAATGAGTCCTTTCAAATTAACATTTCATTGAAATTTTAACTTCAAACATATATCATCACGCTGTGTCCCTTACAGGGTAGGCAGAGAGAACAGCTCTTCAAACTTTTCTATCCAAGTACACACTTTCGCATCCTCCACATCTATACATTTCGTCATGCACAATCTGTTATTATAGTATTCATACTTCTCACTTTCCTTTTTTTCGAAATCTGGTATATTTGGTCCAGTCATGTTTTCCTCGGTTTACCTCTTTCACGCACATCTTGCATTTCTGACTTGTATATTAGCTTAGTCATTCGTGTAAATTTTAAAAAGATATAAATACTTACCACAATTTCTCTATAAGAATAAGTAAAGAAGACAGAGCGCCGGACTCTCCTATCTCAATACACATCCTTAGCCTCTTCTACACCATACAACTACTACCATTTCTCTGATTTTCTACGTTTGCTTCTTTCAAAACATTCACTTGATCCAACCTTACTTTCCTTGGTCTTCCTCTCACATGGCTTCCACTCAAATTTGTACCATATGTGTATTTTGTTAGTCTTTCTTCATTATTTTTCTCCACATACTCAAACAATCTTAGAGTGTGTTCTTCATCTTTCGAGACACATCAGCCTTAAATCCACAATCATTCCTTATCACTTCATTCTGTATTCTGATGATACATTGTTAACTCAAGTATTCATATATAGTACTCTACGTGGTTTGTTCGACTTCCGTCAGTCTTTTTCTAAGTTCCACTCCCATACATCAAATTTGGCACTAAAATACTGTTAGAAACTATCATTTTAGATCATTTTGATACTGTCCGGATTGAGTATACCATACATTACATATATGATACTGTCCGGATTGAGTATACCATACATTACATATATGATACTGTCCGGATTGAGTACACCATACATTACATATATGATACTGTCCGGATTGAGTATACCATACATTACATATATGATGCTGTCCGGATTGAGTATACCATACATTACATATATGATACTGTCCGGATTGAGTATACCATACATTACATATATGATACTGTCCGGATTGAGTATACCATACATTACATATATGATACTGTCCGGATTGAGTATACCATACATTACATATATGATACTGTCCGGATTGAGTATACCATACATTACATATATAATACTGTCCGGATTGAGTATACCATACATTACATATATGATACTGTCCGGATTGAGTATACCATACATATCATATATGATACTGTCCGGATTGAGTATACCATACATTACATATATGATACTGTCCGGATTGAGTATACCATACATATCATATATGATACTGTCCGGATTGAGTATACCATACATAACATATATGATACTGTCCGGATTGAGTATACCATACATAGCATGTATGATATGTTTTATTGCCCGCTTGACTAAAAAATGTAAAAAACCTAATGAGATTATTTATTATGGTACTCGTACATCCTCTATAAAATTTTTTTTTTTCATTAAGGTTTTTAAAAAACAATTAATATCTTGAGTACATTATCATATATACGTATCACAATTTCGTAAGTACGTTTTATTTTAATAACTTAATATAGACCAGTGAATTATTCATAGAAAATAACATATTATTAAAAAATTCACACTTAGACGTCAAGTAATTCATAAATTATTATTTTATAATATTGCGATTCGGATGTCCCCTATCTGATTACTCATTAAATAACTAAATTAAATAAATACTCGTAGTAATTTGGCAGGGCCGATTACTCCGCCATGACATTACAGCTTGGAAGTGAGCTGTTGGAGAGGGTGGAGCAATTCAGGTTCCTGGGCAGTATGATTACTACATCTGTCGACCCAGATATGGAGGTGACGTGCAGGATTGAAGCAGCCCGTAGTTCATTCAACAAAATGAGACCAATATTCTGCAATGATAAATTGAATCTGAAACTAAAGCAGAGAATGTTGAAGTACTATGTTTGGTCTGTTCTGTTGTATGGCTCGGAAACACGGATGCTGAAGGTTCATAGTATGAATCGGTTGGAAGCGTTCGAGATGTGGTTGCACAGGAGACAGCTGCTGACAGATATTAAGGTCCGCAAGATATCCTATCTGGGTCACATTTTACGTGGAGAGAAGTACGAAATCCTCCAGTTGATACTGATGGACAAGATCGAGTGGCACCGTGGTTCTAGTAGAAGGCATACATCTTGGTTGCGCAATATAAGAGACTGGACAGGGATGAGGCGTGTGGAGGACCTGTTCCGGATTGCGCAAGATAGAGAAGCATTTGCCAGAGTGATTGCCAACGTCGGGGGGACCTGATAGGGCACGACAAGAAGAACAAGAAATACTCGTAAAATTAAACATGATACTTGGCACCGATATGGATTGGATTGGGATATAACTGGTGTATATGATATATATAAGGGCTCTAGATATAAATCAATCCAATAATATATCTCTTTGAGACCATGGTTTGATATAATAAGAATGAATAAGATGTAAGTGTCTGTCTTGTGTAGTTTGCGGACGGGTCACTGCATGGTGGCTAGTCATCTTGACATAATGAGTATTGTGAAGAAACCCGTGGTGTAGATGATGAAACTATAGACCGTGTATTTTCCGGTTATACTTTACGAGACATATTTGTTTTTCTAAAGGCCATATCTTGACCGCGTCCAACAAATGTTGTCTTTCTTTTTTCTTCGTGGAACTTTTCCAAGTATAGATCAATTGCTAATTTTTTAAGCTTAAACAAATAAAACTTAAATTTGGTGACACAAATCATCCTAGTTTGGATGGGTTGCCTATTACTTATAAAAATATGTGTAATGTCATCGAAAAATACCATCTTTGTGTATTTGTTCCATGTGATTTTTTATTAATTAAGTCTATGGACTATTTTTTTTAAATAATTAAAATTTAACTGTCATATTTTTACGAAACTACCTGTGGGTCTTTTAAAAAGGGATCGGAGTAAAAATGATTAATTAAATATAAATTTTTCTTTTCCTTTTATTTGTTTGATCCCATTTGAAGCTTAACAGTTGACACAATTATCTAAATATGTATTTTTTTAAATAAGTTTTACTACATTGACTCATATAGTTGTATAATGACTTTAATTTAGTGGCCCAAATCATCCTAGTTTGGGTATATTGCCTGTTATAAAAAAATGTTATTCGAGCTATAAATTAAAAAGAGAATTTTATAATATGAAGAGCTAGAGAAAACAATAGTCAAATCAAAAAGAAAGAAAAACTTGTTTATTATATTATTTATAGTTAAGGCATTGACATTGTGGAGGTTTAAAGACATTACCTTGTTTATGTTCCTCTGATGATGAGGTGAACACATTGAAACCGGTAGGGTTATACCGTTACATAAAGTGGAAAAAAAAGTGTTTGATAAAACAAATAACAAAACTTATTTATAATGTTATTACACGATATTGATGATCTGTACTATTAAATTCAAGCTGTGCCATTAAATAACATGAAGGGCGCCTACCGAATAAAATAGATACATTTTTAATAATTTTTTTTCAAACACAAGTACTAATTCATATTCAGACCATTTAAAAAAGAGGTGAGCAACTAATCAAAAAGGTGCCGCCTCGCGTATTACCTCGGTCTTTTGACCCTGTACGTTGTCGAAACTGACTACAAAACTAATTTGAGGTCAAGCTAAAACATTATTCGACATCCTTACTATAAGATATTTCAATAATTTTCATCTAATAATTAAAAAAGATTGTCGACACCCTGGTAAAATTTAAACCATTGACATGCAAATTATCTTGCAAAGTTCATTATACTATTAACTTTTTTCAGTAAAAAAATCAATGACAATCATGTCGTTCGTATGTGCACAAGGTGATCATGGCCATAATAATATATATAATTTAACTGCGAACTATATCGCAATATTAAAACGACCATGTTTGATTCCTGGCGGATTATTACCTAGGTTCGTTTACAATAAATTATATTATATGAACAATGAGGACTATGACACTTGACATAGGCCTCATTATTCTTTTAAAATTTGTTTTATTAATTTGATATTCGCTCGGGCGCTGTTGTAGCTAAATCTCCTTTTTGGTCCTAAATGCTCAAGTGTGTTAAAATACAATGTTACTCCTCAATGCCCCAATTTGTCGAAGTGACAATTTTGGACCTCAATACTCAAATATGTTCAATCTTCATTGTTCAAATGTGATTAAACGACACTTTTTGATCCTTAATGCTCCAATGTATCGAAAAGACAATTTTCTATTTGGATTTTCGATGTTCAAGTGTGTCAAATGGCTACTTTTGAGTCTTCAATGCTCAAATGAGTTAAAAGGGCAATGTTTTATCCTCAATGCTCAAATGAGTCAAACTGCCATTTTGGTCCTTAATGCTCAAATGTGTCAAACTGTCACTTTTTGATCATCAATGTTCAAATGTGTCAAACTGTCACTTTTTGATCATCAATGTTCAAATGTGTTAAACTGCCACTTTTGACCCTCAATGCTCAAATGTGTTTAAATGTCATTTTGCTCCTCAATGTTCCAATGTGCCGAAATGGCAATTTTGGTCCTTAATACTCAAAAATGTCAAAATCAATTTTTCGGTCCTCATTATTCAAATGTGTAACAAACACCCTTTTAACAAACGGTCCTAAATGCTCCAATGTGCCGAAAAGACAATTTTTTATTTTCGATGTTTAAGTGTGTCAAACTGTTTCTTTCGAGTCCTCAATGCTCAAATGTTTAAAAGGGCCATTTTTGATACTTAACGCTCAAATGTGCTAAAACGTCACTTTTTGACCTTGAATGTTTAAATGCTTTAAAATGCCAGTTTTTGGTTCTCAATACTCAAATGTTTTAATAAAACCATTTTTGATCTCCAATACTTAAATAATACAATAGTCAAAATATCTACCTACCATCTACCTCAATGCTCTAATATGTCAAACTGTCACTTTTGAGTCTTCAATACTCAAATATGAGTATTGAAGACTCAAAAGTGACAGTTTGACATATTAGAGATAGTTTAACATATTTGAGTATTGAAAACTTTTGAGTCTTCAATACTCAAATATGTTAAACTATCACTTTTTGATCAATATCCAAATGTGCTAAAAAGCTACTTTTGAGTCCTCAATGCTCAAATGCGTTAAAAGGGCAAATTTGACACTCGATGCTTAATTGTGTCAAGCTACCATTTTTGAGTCTTCAATGCTCAAATTTGTTATAAGGACAATTTTCGACTCTCGATGCTCAAATGTGTCAAACTGCCACCATTTGATCGTCAATACTCAAATATGTTAATATAGCAATTTTTGCTCCTCAATACTTAAATGTCAAAATGTCACTTTTTGGTCTTAATGAACCAAAAATGAAACATATTCTTAAATGCTCCAATGTGTAGAAAAAAGTCTGCGTTCGAAGTAAATTGCCAGAATCAAATAATTTAAATGTAAAAGAACTTGTGAATCAAAGTTTTAAGTATTTATTTTCTTTTCAGGAAGTCAAAATAGCGGATATCAAAATGGCGAAAACTAATGAATATGCAGTCAGAGATTTCTACAAGGGGAAGAACATCTTTGTGACGGGAGCGTCAGGCTTCATGGGCAAGGTTTTGATTGAGAAGCTCTTGTATAGCTGTCCAGATATAGCCAAAATATTCATCCTCACGAGGCCGAAGAAGGGTAAATCCGTCAATATCAGAATCGAAGATATGTGGAAACTACCTGTGAGTATCGATATTATTTTTCAATATAATTTAATGTTGGGTCTTGTCTAGTACGCATTGCAATATAACCAGTGTGTTTCCAGTGGAACGTTTCCAGTTAAATGATTTCAACACTATCCTGTTAAGAAAGCTGGGTGAACTTCATCGCTTAGGTTAATGGAACTGTCTTCTAGACGAGTGCTTCTTAAATTTCCTGTGTTCATAGAACAGTTTTTTTTTCATTACAATCCAACATATGATAGACAAGTATTTTAGTGAAATAAAATAAAAATAATTTTAAAATTGAGAGACGCAGTTTCAATATTTTTTTCTATTTCGTGACTAAAATCACGAAACAATTAATAAGAACGATGCAACATAGTTTAGGTATTTTATCTCAACGCCTGTACAGGTGCAAGCCCGTGCGGTATATTTTAAAAAAAAAACACGCTGATGTGCTCTGATCGTCTCACATCGGTGTGCTATAGGATCCAGTACAGCGGCGTGGCCGGTGAGTTTACTGGTGTGCAGCGGCTCACTCACTGAAAAAAACTTCAAGGCAAAGCTTTGCTTTGCAATTGAATTTGTGTTGAAATGGTGAGGGAATCCTCGACTACGAGGTCCAGCAACGCAAGATCGATTTCTCAACGCTGTTCAAGTAACAAATTGTTTGCGGAACAGCGCTGGTCTGGACCATGGTTTGAATGATCTACTCTAGAGTACCGGAAGATTGACAACATACTCGTAGATATATTTAAAAGGCTTATTTTGATATGCTACAATGAAACAAAAGAGCCTAAGACGAGCCGTCTTGGCGTCTCCCAATAACTTTGTTTTAGCACCCATAGTCTGCATCAAAAACAAAAGAGCCCAAGACGAGCCGTCTTGGCGTCTCCCAATAACTTTATTTTAGCACCCATAGTCTGCATCAAAAACAAAAGTGCCTAAGACGAGCCGTCTTGGCGTCTCCCAATAACTTTATTTTAGCACCCATAGTCTGCATCAAAAACCGACATAAAAATTATTATATCTCTCTTCAATAACATAGTCTGAGCGTGTCTTTCTCAATTCCGCATTCTATTTTACTATCCTTATCCCTTCCCGTTTTTTTTCGTTTCCTTGTTCTTCACTTTTAATTTCTGATTTTTGTTCTGGCATATTCTTTACCTGTTAGCATAAAAAGTAATTGGCACAATATATGTAATTCCTGTCTGTTTAATATGAAGAAATTGCCGTTGGGCAATAAACCCCGCTGATTCTTTCATTCGCCAATGTAGTTTCAAATAATTAAATAAAAATGACCAAGTTATGCTATGTTAATACAGGGTCTTTCAATAAGGACGCTCAATTTTTAAATGTAAATAAAACTAGTTGTGTGTAAGATATCTACTCAATTTTTTTTTATTTGAAAGAATATTTTATGGCATTAAGTATAAAAAATAACGTCGTTCAAATGTCAGCCGCGGCTTTGCTTGGTGGCACGTATTCGGGAGGTCTAATTTTCGATGACTTTGTCGCATAAATCTGGCTGAATTTGCTGGATGGCGTTCGTTATGTTGACTTTGAGGACATCAATTGTTTGCGGTTTATACGCATAGACCTGCAATTTAAGATAACTCCAAAGGAAGAAGTCTAAAGGCGTTAAATCGTACGATCTCGGTGGCCAGTTCACGTCGTTTACTTTCTTGCGTTGCGGTGACGTACGGGTGTTGGTTGATTATTTATCGAACCGGCTGACTCGAATTTGGTCACCAAACGTTGAATAGTCGACTCGGCAAGACGGTTGTGGCGAGGATAAAAATCACGTAATGCGCGGAACGTTTCTCGAATAGAACACTGGTTTTGAAAATAAAATTTGATGATTTGCACACGTTGTTCAACGCTATAGCCTTCCATGGTAATTTGCCATACACTATTAAACAATTCACAATAAATTTGACAGATGTTGCTTTAACAACATGGCCGCTATAACCTAACAAATTTTGAGCGTCCCTATTGAAAGACTCTGTACAAATGCTGATTTTACCCACAGTGAAACAACCAAAAGCATTATATTTAAATAAATGATATTAACGGTCCAACGACCTTTTGACACAAAATATTAAAAAATAGATTAATTCAAATCAATAGAAATATGTAAGGAGTGTTATACGATAGAAAAAAAAAACTAGTATAAGACTAATCAAACACGATAACAAAGTAAAACCATGGAATTTACTTAACATAATGCATTGCGGCACGCACGACTTCTTCACTTCACTTCACTTCACTTTGTAAGTATTCAAAGTAATATGAAAATACGTACATTGTCCATACTGATTGCCCAATCTGTGTAGTTTATTATGCAGGAGTTATACAACTGTATAACAAGGTTATTATGGAATAAAATATTTAAACGGGTGGCCTGTAAGTAGCGTGTAGCCAAGATATGGAGATTATTTTACCTTAGCAAAGCATATTATAGTATGTTTGACAGAAGACGTTCCGGGCCTCGGGACAAATAAAATTTAAAAAAAATACTCAAGGTAAATAGCACAATTGATATATTTAATATAGATCAATAATTACACTTAAATAACAATTATATAAATCAATTACAATTCCTTCAAAAATATAATAGTTGGTGAGCAAAATGATACTGCTTTGTATCATATTTTTTCGATATCAGGCGCCATGCTTTTTTGTTGATCATTTTCAAATGGGTTTTAGTTAATTTTGATCTTGTTGGATTTTTATGGAAATTAATTATTGAAAAAGTTTGTTGGCATATAACAAGTTGAACCTCGCATATAATAAGTGAGACTCTGGAACCAGTTACAAACCAATGTTAGACGGGATGCTTTAAGAAGCGACTGAAAAAGCTCTCAATTTCTAGTCTATAATATAATGTGTTTCTCTTCACCGTCCATTCCTTTTCCTTTGATTGATAATATCTCACTTTTGCTTTAATATGTTTATGTCCATAAATTTCATAAATATGAATAATCTTTTGAATATTTTTGTGGTCATGTAACATAACTTACATGATTTACTTTTGTCTGGTTGAATGGAAGATATTTCCACCTGGCAATAAACCCGCTAGATTGTATTTGTAATAAAGGGTTAAATAAATAAATATATAAGTTGAACCAAATATCACAAGCATACTGTATGGAAGAAAAGCATATGTATGATATAAGGGAGGAAAAAGGTGGTGGCATAATCTGTTGGCCTAAGAAGTGGGCGAGGAAAAAGACTCGAGGATCGTCGACCGCGAATATACCGCATGACCGGGTTTCGAAGATACACTTTTAGTATGAGCGAGATTCATATGTTGCAAAAGGGTGATTTCCGATTAAGAACAAACAGATCTTAATTGTACTTCGAGTTCAAAAGAGTTTCAGCAACATATTTATTGCTAAGTGAACACATTTTATCCATGGGTCTTTTCCTAGTGTCATGTCAGGTTCCCCCAACGTTGACTATCACCTGAGAGTAAGCATCTTTGTCCCCGGCAGCCTGAAAAAGATCCCCAACGCTCTCTATACAAGTCCAATCAAGTATGTTATATTGCGGAGCCAGGAGATTTGCTCCTCCTGCCAACACCTCTTCGACCCTCTATCTTGTTTTGGATTATCAGGTGCAGTAATTTGTATTTTTCTCCTCTAAGTGCATGACCCAAATAGGATACCTTTTTTGGATTTTAATATTAGTCAGCAGCTCTATCCACTTTGGCTCTTCGAAGAACCCTTGTGTTGCTGACCATATCCGTCCAGGGTATTTGTTGTTAAATTATTTCCCTTATTGTAATGTGTAATAATTAAGGGTTCACACATCCGTGTTCACTAAACTCACTTCTCTTTTTATATGTAATAGTGCATGCTAACATTATTCTAAGTGGCATTTAGAGCTCTGCACTCGAAACGGCGGTGAATAAATTTTCTATTCAATAAATATAATTATTATTCACATGTCCGTATCCGCTAAACCCGTCGTACTCGACTTTATATACATAAGAGTGCATGCTAACACTTTTCTATGTGGCAGTAAGATCACCCTTGTGGAGACTCTGCTCTCTAAACGCTGTTATATACATTTTCCTTTTACTGTAATATATGAAAGTGCACGCTAACAGTTTTATAGGTGGAGGTGTAATGCGATTCTAGTTTGGTAAGTTTGCAATACGAGCTGCATTTTTGCAATACTCGGATTTCTCTACTGTTATGTTATATTATGAATGTTTCGTTTCATTTCACCGATTTACGTATAAACTTGTATCATTCAATCGATTTACTATAGCATTGTACTCGTACCTACTAGCTATAATCCGTCAATCATGACGAAAATAAATCAAAATATCAAAATATATATTTTTTTAATTCAAAAAGTTCTTTGATGATAACAGTTTTTTTTGTGAAAGTACATTTATTTATTTGTATTTATTTAATACTTTTATTGCAAATAAAATCCGGCGGACTTATTGCCAGGGACAATCTTTTCCAACCAACCAGACAAAAGTAAATGAAGCAAGTTACATGGTCGCATAAATCATTCAAATGACCATCCATCCCCACGAAATCCACAAACACATACGTGAGCACATGCCCACGAACCCCACAAAGACGGACAATCACCCGAACATTCTGTTTCATATAAAGTGAGATATCATCAATCCAAAGAAAAGGAAGGGATGGTGGAGAGGAAAGGAAAAGAAAAAAAAATCAGGAATGAAACGCGTTATTTTACTGACTAGAAATTAAGAGTTTTTTCAGTCGCTTCGTAAAGAATGCCAAGGACGGAGTGAGTCTTATATTGGTTTGCAACTGATTCCAGAGTCTCACTGCATGGACAGTAAAAGACGACGTAAAAAAAGAGGAGCGGTGAACTTGAAACGCCAATAAACAACCTCTGTTTGAGCGTAGGCTAATCCATGATTGGAAAGACGTT
The DNA here is from genome assembly GCA_949825065.1 of Odontocerum albicorne. NCBI lineage: Eukaryota > Metazoa > Arthropoda > Insecta > Trichoptera > Odontoceridae > Odontocerum > Odontocerum albicorne. The sequence goes on from OX463843.1 coordinate 13,019,429, forward strand.
GACATTTTTCGGCGAGATAAGAGGGGGTGGCGGGACAGTTATTAATATTATACAAAAGTGACAGTATGTGAATTTGGCGTCCATTTCTAGCATTAAGCCAGTTCAATGCCCTCTGGTATGAAGTTATATGATCGTACTTTTGTAACAGATGTCCGCATAGTCCAGAATCGGAAAGAGCAGAGATTGCACGAGTAAAATTTGGGTTTTAGTAGGCAGGAATCTTTGCATTTTAAGGGAATGAAAGTTGAAGAAGATTCATCGGCTTACCTCATTTATTTGATCTCGCCATGAGAGAGTATTATCTATCTATAGAAAGATAAAAAGTGTTAACATAATTTAATATAGTAAGAACATAATTTAATATACGAGGCGTATCCAGAAAGTAAGTGTACTGAGGCTCTCACGACCGGATGGATTTTATTTTCGACATGTTGGCTACACTTCCGTGTAGCCTGACCCTTCCCCTCCACAACGAGACCGGTTCGAGGTCAGTGCGTTGAGAATTGTCGACGCGACAACACGTTTCGTGAAAAATGTATAACCAATATCCCGCCAAGTGCGAAATACGCGGCGTCATCCGTTATCTCGTTTGGAAGGGAAAACCTCCGGTTGAGGTTTATAATGAGGGGAAAACTGCATATGGTGATAAAGCTATGAATCGTACGAGTGTGTACAAGTGGTGTCGCGAGTTTAAAAACGGTCGTACGTCTGTGCATGATGATCAGAGGACCTTCAATTGTGACTGACGAAATTGTGGAAAAAATCGAAAATGCGCTCCGTGACGATCGCAGATTGAATATATGCCTCAAGGGGAGACCATCAACTCTGCAAGATACTGTGAGACCCTAAAAAAATTGCGGAGGGCGATTTAGAACAAGAGGAGAGGCATGCTGACAAAGAGAGTCTGCCTGCTGCACAACAATGCCAGACCACACACGGCCAACGCTACGAAGGAACTGTTCGCCTCGTTTAAATGGGATGTCCTGAACCATCCCGCGCATTCCCCTGACCTAGCACCTTCAGATTACTATCTCTTTACCTCCCTGAAGCTGCACATGGGGGGAAAAAGGTTTTCAACCGTCGAGGAGGTAAATGAGGAGGTGCCTGAGGAAACTACTTCGAGGAAGGCATCAAAAAGTTGATACCCCGCTTCACCACCTGCATTGAGAGGAATGGCGACTCTGTCGAAAAATAGCTTACATATGTACTACGGTAACCACGTAATTTTTTTGTTTAAATAAAAAAAATTGTAACCTACAAAAATTCAGTACACTTACTTTCTGGACTTACCTAGTACAATAATAATTATGTAAATTAGTATTTTTTTAAATTAATTTTGACTCGTGAACTGGCATACGTATGTGTTATTTGAATTAATTTATTGTGTAGATGCATCTTTTGATTTAGTTTTATCGCAATTTATTGTGTAGATGCATCTTTTGATTTAGTTTTATCGCCATCGTTTTTTCAATTTTTGTAATATTCATTTTAATGAATTAAACGCTCACTATTTACATTGTACATACGAGTACATACCATCACGTCATTTTCCTGTTGAGGTAGGTAGAAGACAGAGCGCCAGACTTTCCTATCTCGACACACATCCTTAGCTACTTATATATCTACACACCTTCCAATACAACTTATACGATATCTTTGACTTTATTCGTATCCTTATTTCAGAAAATCAGTCAATTGAACCAACCATACTTTCCTCCGTCTTCCTTTCAAATGCCTTCCACTCACATTTGCACTGTATAAATGTTTTGTTAGTTTTTTCTTAATCCATTCGTTCCATATCACTATCTCAGCGTGTTCTTCTTCATCTTACTCAACACATCAGCCTTAAGTAAACATTCATTCCTAACCCCTTCGTTCCTTATTCTGTCATATATTGTCCCTCCATATATTCATCACAAAGCACGCATTTACTAATGCATTTATTCGGCTCCACTCTCTTTTCCAAAATCACGTTTCACTCCCTAACAACAAAGTTGGTACCAAAGTACTTTTGTTGAATATCATCTTAGCAGAATTTGATAAAAATGGTTAAGTACCCTATTTAGTTTGTTTCTTATTGCTATACGTTGTTTGATATCCCTCTTAACTTTTCCCCCATCTGAGAAAATACTACATTGGTCAAATAGGTAAGTCTGGCGCTCTCTGACAGCAAAATGGCTTGTTAGTATTTATGATGATACAATAAATATATACTTTATTGTCTGACAGTAAAAATTATATATCCGTTTTGATACAATAAATATATACTTTATTGATACAATAAATATTATATATACTTTATTGTCTGACAGTAAAAATTATATATACTGAACAAAACCAGATAATCGATAATTTTAATGCAAATCAGGAAATAAATATTCAAATAATGGTTTGTACAAATTGTATATAACATATTGATTTATCTGACCTTAAAAATGCTATTTGAATTAATACATTGAATCAATAAATACAAGTGCAAAAAATCAATAAAAAACATCAAATGATCAATCAGCATAAATTTATAAAAATATATTTATTTGAATATTTAAAATTTGAAACACGTCATTCACATTTATAATATAAAAAAACTTAATAAATATGTTTTTTTTCTTTTATTCGTGTGGTACTTTTTCAATATATCTTATTCGGATATATTGAAAAGCGTGTCTTCGAGTTTAGAACTATTCAAGTTGTCATGAATCTCGCAGTTCGTCATCATATCGCATATACGAGTATATGGTAGGTAATACGAGTATTACCTCGAACGTAAAAAATGTTGCAACACTCGCACACTTCAAGCGTTTATGTTTTTTTATTTCATTTTTATTAGAGAACTAGCGGGAATAGAACGCGAAACCCCTTCGTGAAAGTCAAGCAGCTTACAGGTCACGGAGGATGTCATATATTTATTGAAAAAATAAACGACACTTGAATGTCTCTCACATATCATAGTAATAATGAAAAAAAAACTAAAGATAATGTATAAATATCTCCCTAAAAATATACAAGTATATATTAGGTGTTAACATAAGTTTTGTCCGTTTTTTTCCAAATTAGAAAATGAGCACCAAAAGTAAAACAAAATGGTAAAAGTTATACGTCATTCGAAAGAAAATTTTTTGATCTATAAGCTCTATGCGTTTGCTTTTACGTTACACATAATATTTTATTTGATTACAAGCCTTCAAAATGGAATTTCAAGTAGACGAAAGTGAGCATTTTCGACACATCCTTCTGTTCGCGTTCAATCGAGGGAATAAAACTGCCAAAGTTGCTCGCGATATTTGCGAAGTGTACGGTGAAGATGCTATGAATTAAATGACAGCTCGTCGATGGTTTTCGCGTTTCAAAGACGGTAATTTCGACCTGAAAGACATGGAGCGTTTCGGACGACCAGTGGACTTCGATGAGGACCGCTTAAACCATATTATTCATGAAGATCCCCTTCAAACATTTTTCATCACCATTTTCAAACCATTTTTCATCACCAGTAATGATGCGGTAAAGGAACCTTTGCTTGTAGCCATGCGTAGCTCGATAACGCTCGAGCAAACCAGTAGAAATTCTCGAACGTTGATTTTTGTTGTTTTCACTCAAAACATGTGGGACCCAAGCGCCGAACTTCTGGACTTTTCCCATCGATTTAAGATGGCTGTATAGTCATGTGACTACAATTCATCTACTCAGCCAATTCGACGGTGGTTTGAAGGGGATCTTCATGAATAATGTGGTTTAAGCGGTCCTCATCGCAGCCCATTGATCGTCCAGAACGCTCCATGTATTTCAAGTCGAAATTACCGTCTTTGAAACGCAAAAACCATCGATGAGATGTATTTTAATTCATAGCATATTCACCGTACACTTCGCAAATATCGCGAGTAGCTTTGGCAGCTTTATTCCCTCGATTGAACGCGAACAGAAGGAGGTGTCGAAAATGCTCCCTTTCGTCTACTTGACATTCCATTTTGAAGGCTTGTAATCAAATAAAATAATATATAACGTAAAAGCAAACATAATATATTGTAGAGCAGAAAATTTTCTTTCGAATGACGTATAACATTTACCATTTTGTTTTACTTTTGGTGCTCATTTTTAAATTGAAAAAAAAAACGGACACAGCTTATGTTAACACCCAATATATAAAATGAGTATTCGTTTATTTTTCAAAACATGGAACGAATATCATTTTATAGTACAATACATACATACAGTACCCGGCGGTAAATAACACACATAGGACTTAAGAAAGAGACTGTCGGCCATAATCGACTAACTTCGGCTTTGTAGACCGTCGTCTCTGTCATTGTAGATATCGGACTGTTTTGCATCGTGCGACAGAGACGGCGCGCTACAAAGCCGAAGTTAGCCGATTATAGCCCACAGTCTCTTTCTTAAGCCCGATGTGTATTACTTACCGTCGGGTACTGTACATACTTTCACGCCATTTCCCTTACTTTCCCATCTCGACACAAATATGTTGTTTCTGGACAAGGCGTGATGGTATATGTGTTAGGAGAGAGAGGAAAAAAATTGTGTTCTGCCTTTTTTGTACATTTACATTATATTTGAATTGTTTACATTATATTTCATTATTGTACATTTACATTATTTTTGTACATTTACATTATACTATATTTGAATATTAACCCTTTTAATACTAGCATATTTTGAATAAAATGTGCGAAAAATCCTCAGCAGTTTTTGGCAAAAAGGAACAGTAGTTTATATTTTATATTTTATCTCAGTTAATATTTAGTTTTAAAACCTATTTTTTTGTGGAGACCTCCCTGTAGAGTGTAAAATAATAAGTAATTTTCACATTACATAAAAATATTTTTTTAAAACTTATATGAAAACTTTGAGGCCGATGATCGACTCCGTGGGATTTTTCGCATACACCATTTGGGGACGATAATCGGTCCCATGGGATTAAAAGGGTTAATGGAGCTGTGGCAGGTATACAGTCAATATTAAATTAATTATATTTTTTATATTTCAGGTGTTCAGTAGACTACGGGAAGCTCAACCCGATGCTATAAAAAAGATTGTCGCAATACAAGGCGATGTTCTCTTCGACAACTTGGGACTTGATGCTTCTTCTATTGAGCTGCTGCAGAAGACTGTTGACATCGTCTTCCACTGTGCGGCTACTCTTAGACTCGAAGCTAAACTGAAGGATGCCATCGACATGAACACCACCGGGACATGGAGAATAATTGAGATATGCCGAAAGATGACCAATCTAAAAGTGTTCGTCCATCTTTCGACTGCTTTCTGCTATGCTGATTTCGAAACGCTCAGCGAAAAGGTAAAATTATAAAAATAAATATTATCGATATTTGTATTTTGACATTAGTGTCCTAGCTTCAAGACCATTCTTTCTTCGTACTTCTTATTTCGGTAATGATCATATCCCTTAGCAAATTATTTACTTCTAATGACCATATAGCCCTTGTACAGCTTCTGCCACTTTAATTACGTGGTACCACCTCTTTCGATTCTTGACATTTTGTTCCCAGCCATCCCTCTTCTTAAGTATATCCAGGTCGGTCACCACATTGTCTATAAACCGCAACCTAGACCTCCTCAAAGTTCATGTACCACAGGGAAATGCATACTACATCGTCTTTAGTTCTTAACGTCTAAAGTAAAATAGACAGATAAATTATTTAACGCATTTATTGGAGTGTATAATATACGAGTAAGTGTCTATATATACGAGTGTATAATATACGAGTAAGTTTTTGCCAAAAAATGTATACACACTTTTACACCGTACCGTTTACTTGAACTTCCTACAGGAATTTGTCATACTTCGCATTCATGAGGAGTTTAGGGATGAGAATTTATTTCCTGCAAGATGGTGCACCTTTCCACTAGCTTCGTGGTGAGAAGGGTTTATTTTTATGACAACTTGTCAAACAGATAAGACCTGGGTGTAGCACTTAACACTCCCCGCGCTCCCCAGATCTCATGCCAAAGAACCTCATGCCAAATAACCTCATGCCAAACGACCTCATGCAAAACGACCTCATGCCAAAGGACGTATTGCCAACATTTTTGAAATTATTACAGTTAAAAAGTTACGAAAAACTCAGAAAAAACTTTCGATATATTCCATTATACATATTTAAATAACTAACATATTTAAAGATAGTTTAAAAAATATAATAAAGTGTTTCTTTCAAAATTATATGTTGTATTAGCTCTGCGATATGTAGATTTAGAAAAGCATTTTTGATGCATAAAACATTAGCGAATGTTTTGTAGATAAAAAATGTCTATTATTTTGTTATTTTAAAGTATCCAACCATTTTTAGTGTATGATAAACCACCTTTCTTTAATTTGCATTGCGAATTTTTACTCGATTCAATTTTAATATACAATTTCTAATATTTAATTGTGTTATGGTACATTTTTTCTATTGAGGTATCCATTTCGAAACCCACTTACCCAATTCGAAATCTTTTAAGGTATCCATTTCGAAATAGCATCTATGCATAAATATTTACAAAAAGAATCTTACATACATTTTTCCCGTTTTGAGATAATTGAGAAAACTTTCAATATACTCATGAAATATACATATCCTAAACTGACAGCATCCCTCAATATCTCGTTAAAAATATTGAGCGCTTCTCCGATAAGTTAAATCTCAAATAGGTGCTGTCTTTATAAAACCTAAGTAGATATTTTCTATTCATCATTCATCCTTCATCACATCACATTTCATAATCCATGTCGTCAGATCCTGGAACCAGTTACCGGCTGCAGTAAGACTCTCACCCTCTTTGGTTTGTGTCAAATAGCAACCTAAAAAATATAATATCTCTTTTCAATTGCGAAACATATTTCTACATATACACTAATTTCTGGTTCTTCCTATTAGTAATATTTGCAAATGATTTTTGGGTTTTCTGCTTTTTTAACCCTTTTAATCCCAGCATATTTTACATAAAATGTGCGAAAATTCCCAAGCATTTTTTAGCAAAAAAACAGTAGTTTATATATTTTTTTTTATCTCAGTTAATATTTAGTTTTAAACCCTTTTTTTGTGGAGACCTCCCTGTAGTGTAAAATTATAAGTAATTTTCATATTTCATAAAAAAAATGTTTTTTTATTCAACATTATGTATGAAAACTTTGAGGCCGTTGATCGGCCCCGTGGGATTTTTCGCATACACCAGTTGAGGCCGATAATCGGTCCCGTGGGATTAAAAGGGTTAATCATCTAAATAAGCCAACGTCACGTAGTTTCATTACCTTAAGTTTCTAATGCCTTTTAAAGTTTCTAATATAATTCAAATGAAAAACAATATGCATGAAAAACAATATGGGATTTTTCGCATACACCAGTTGGGGCCGATAATCGGTCCCGTGGGATTAAAAGGGTTAATAATTTAAATAAGCCAATGTCACGTAGTTTCATGACCTCAAGTTTCTAATGCCTTTTAAAGTTTCTAATATAATTAAAATGAAAAACAATATGTAAATGTTAGTTCTCGGATGTAAATTAATCAGGTTAAATTAACAAATGTTTTTTTTAAAACTAATATAAATTGATAAACAAACAAAAAAGAATTAATAACTTAATATGTAAAGCAATTTATTTTTTATTACTTAATGTGCTGAACTTAGCTTGCAAAATAATGAGTTGCAATATACTTACAAAAGAAAAAAAATCTCAACATTACAATTTTGCGTTAAAACCTTTTCGCGTAACTTGCTAATGACAAAATTGTTTTCACGCTCTTTACCCGGTGTATTTTAATTTCAGTACAGTCTATAAAGTATGTTAACTATTGCGATATAAGTTTTCTTAGATCTCATGGCCGCAAAGTGTTCTTTCATTTGTATTAAAACTCACTAACTCACCGGATTGCCAATGCGTGTGAAATTAATGACTTTTAACAAATTATTGTGACTGGGTCATTGCAAAGTATTTTTAAACTGTTTTTTTTTATCAACATTGGTTAAAAAATATTATGCCTATCTACGAGTACTTCATTGCCATATGCCGATAAGTTCACTAAGTTGTACTGTATAGAATCTATACTATATATTAGATCTTAAATACAGTTATAAAGAAATTAATTATTTTTTAAAATTTCGTACGTGATGTTAACGGATAATGAAAAATAAGTCTTATGTTAATTACGACTATATGAGAGATGTGAATAGAAACATGGAAGAATGGATGTTAAATGGTCTTAAGTCGCTGTGATGGAAAAGTGTGAAAAGAAAAGTAAATGTTATATATAGATGAAACATGAAAGATTATAGGTAGGTAGTATTTTATCACATGATCGAAGAGTTACGGGAGATATCAATCGACGTGTAGCGACAAGAAAAAAAGTTAACCGGGAACTAAAATATATATATTCGAACTGCAAAGTATCAAAATATAGTCCACAACAGCATTCAAGTAACAATTTTGATATATGGCATGGAAACGTGGACATGGAAAATACTGAAAGGAGCTGAATAAATGTTGTACTGAAAATAATACGTGGGGGGATAATTGGGTTGTTCACAAGCCAAGTGAACCAAGTCCATTCTGGCTAGTTTTGAGTAAACTAGGTTCAAACATATTTGAGTATTTCTAATTCTGTAAGGGTATGATCGCAATTCTGAAAAGTGTTATATTGAGTACATTTATTACACTAACTTTGTACAAAAGCATTATCTGCTAAAGTTTAAACTTTTTTGTTGAAATGAACATAAACATTTTTTTATGGACTTGGTTCACTTTGCTTGTGAATTATTTTACTTTTCTTAGGAGCAAAGAAAAAAAGAATGACGCAGGTATGATATAAGTGAAATTTTATTTAATACTATATTTTAACCCAGCCCATGTTACTGTTACATTATAAATGGTATAATTAACGTTAGTGAATTTTAATTAATATTAATTTATATAAATTAATATTTGTTTTATTGTTGAGAAAAAGGACATTATAAACACTAACGTGAGGCCAAATTGGCATTGCTATATGCAAAGGTTGAGTTTATGTTTCTTCATCATATACCACTTCGTCTGCTTCCTCGTCATCCTCCCGATTACCTGCAGTGTTCTGAGATCTTGTGGTTAGCTCGACTGGGAGATTCTTGAAGAAAGTGCGGTGTATAAGAGGAATGTATGGCAACATATCGTACATGTCCTTTTTCTTTGCCGCAGTAATGACTCGGCGTACAGGGTAAAGGACTGCTTGGTATATAGATGCCAATTATTGTAACTGGCGACCTTTTGTAGATTTTCTTAGATTAACCTCGGTAAACTCCATCTCTTCATTCATCGTTTCTTTGAAATAAAAACTTACGGGAGATCCGCGGATAAATCTTAACCATCGAATGTTGAGCCAGCTGAAACATTCCCCATTTATAGATTTCTTCCTATTTGTAATTGCCTCTTCTAATGTCAATGTAGAAAGAAATTCCTCCCTCTTCATTTCAACCACATTGAATTTTGGTACTTGACGTTTAGCTGCTTTTACGATGTTTGACCAATCACTGGGTACGTAAATGTGCTATATTTTTCTACTGACCGATTCAATTACACCAAAATCCGCATTATTGGGTAAGAAAGAATGACCAGATACCAGGAATTTGAAATCAATGGTATCTGCCAAAATTCCTCACTGTGAAGAACTTTCAGGAGTGACAGCGCCATTTTGATGTTTCGATTTTGCCCTCCACAAGAATCTGAATATAAAATTATGTGCTTGTGGTTGGCAGCATTGGTTTTTATATGTTTTACCACTACTGTAGCCATATCTTGGGAGCCCCTTCCACCTTCGGTTTCGTCCCACATGTACATGCTTGCCTCACCAGAGTTAAAGGAATGCACTCCCAAATTATATACATAAAGATTATGCTTGTAGTACGCAACTGAGGTGGGAATCTTTGGGAATGGCAAGGCTTTTTGCAAATCAAATGCACATGTATAAATTTCATCAGACACCTTCTCCTTATCGGCATTTAGAGATGATCTGGCCAATTCAGCTTTTCACAGATGCAATTTATTCTGAACTTGTAAGACTTGTTTTTTTATTGGCATTATCATCTGCTCGTAGTTTCGCATTTAAATCATCGCATAGGCGGCAAGTGTCTTTACTAGATGATTTGAAATGTAAATTAAATTCAGTGCTGAAAGTTTTGTAATACATTTTTTCTTTTAAAGATGCTTTGTTTCAGTTTCACACTTTTCCACATAGAGTTGGTACATTTTACGAATAGAAAACTCAGGGTGTAAATATTTTTTCTCATAGTTATGCTGTCTTGTGTAATGGTTTTGGTAGGCCGGAAAAGATTTTATGTGTTCGATGATGCCTGAAACATCTAGTTTATTGCCAGAAGTGCGTTTGCCTCGCGAGTCCTTGACAGCAAACACTTCTTTTAACAGACACCGATACAGTCTTCCCCAACTGATCTGAAGTATATTAAGGAAATACTTTTTGCGAACCTTTACGCTGTTGGTGTTTTTTGTGAAAATATAACTATATGGGCATGTTTTTAGTGCCCCACTTCCACCTCGAGGGCGAGATCTAACAGTTCCATTTACCTTCACAAGGCCACGAAGGAAAACATTTTGATTCGAATAGTCCCCAAGCTTCCAAAACGAGTTAAACATTTTTTTACCCTCCTCACTTGGGAATGTTTCAACACAACGTTGAGTACACTGACAGTCATAGTTAACTGGAAATGTCTTCGGCAATACAGGTTGCCCTTTCCTAGATGAATAGGCCTCACCACTATTCCTGGAGCATTTATTTATATTCCTCTTCCATGAATGTGTGTCTCGCGTTCTCTTTCTGCCTCGTGTAGGAGCAGCTCCTTTTTCAGGTTGTTGAGCGACAACTACTGGGGGTTTGTCGGCCACAACAGGCTCTACAAACAGAATTCACAAATTAAAAAATGGCAATTTAACATCAAAATGTCAATTTGTCTTTAAAATATGACTAGGCTCTAGTCGGTTTTATAGTAAGAAAGTTCAGTACTTACCACGTCTTACTGACATCAGAGGGAGATCATCTTCTTCGAAAAATGAATCACTATTCATCTTAATTGATTAAATTATCAAATTCTAATCTTATAACAATGGATCTAGTCTGCCAATACAGCCTGTCAAAACAACACGGCGTCGTTAATGGACTTGGTCTGTTGTCGCACGGAAAGAAATTCAATTGTTGTGGCCGCTCCAAACAATCACCGCCATTTATGATAAAACTAGTCAACTGAGAACTTAGTTCACTATTTCAGTTAATAAATAAAGCTTTTCGCACACCTTTCATGTAGTGGTCTCAAATTCAATATTTTTGGACTTGCTTCACTTGGCTTGTGAACGACCCAATTAATAACAGAATATGGAATTATGTAAACATTTATCAAAACTCAGAATCCACGAATAAATATAATAATTTACATAATATTATTTTTTACACAAATGCAAGTCATTTGTGTAGAGACTGTTGAGTAATATTATATAAAATATTATATTTGTTTTAAAGCAATTTTTTATCTCAATTCAATTCCCCTTTAGACTTAATATTTACTGTAATTGTTCATTACTTCATATAATATGAGTATGTGAAAATAACCAAATAATATTTATTTACAAGTGCTAAAATTTCAAATATCAATTTTATGTTATATTTATTTAAGGCTGTATAAAATGCCAAGAACACTCTTGATGGGTAAATGGCCTAAAAAATCACAGCTAATTTTAGACGACCTTCGTGGACTAGTTGACAAAAGACACCTGTGTTCCAACTCGGAGATTACTGGTTTGATTTTTGTTTGTATCTAATTTTTCTAAAACAAGTATCAGCCTGATTTTCATTTTAGGCATCTTGAACATCTTTATGGTTGGACTTAAGATATTGCCACATGACAATACTGCCCTCATAAGCAAAACGCAGCTAATGGTAAAAGTTAAGTTTTGAGAAAACTGTACTTTCATGTTTTTCATTGCTGCTTAAAAATGTCGTGATTCATAAACAAAAAAGCAGTAAAATGTGATTCATAAGCAAAAAACGCAGCAAACGCATAGGCACTTGCTGTCTTTTTGCTTATGAATCACATTTTACTGAATTTTTGCTTAGTATAATAATTTTAACCTAGCATTTTGTAAAATGAAAGAAGACATTATGTCGATTTTTGTATTAAAATAAATGGTTTTCTGTATTTTTTTATGGATTAAGGTTCAGAATTTGATATGGGATATTGCCTCATACTTAGTTAAATTTCTAATTTTTTCCCGTTAGCTGCGTTTTTGCTTATGAGGGTAGAATAAACCTGTTAGGTTGTAAGGTATACAACGAACGCGTTATACAATCAGGTTTAAAAGGATGTATCATTTAAAAAGAGAAATATATTATCCAATGTAAAAGGATCCAGCCCATGTATAACCTGCTCCATTTATAAATTATAATATATGCAAAATGATTGAACTCGCAATCAACATTTAGTTTAACAATATCAAAGTTTCAGAGGATGATGGGTAAATTGAGTGAGGAATATGCTGAGTAATTCATAATGTTTAGACTGACCTACTGACATAACATAACTGTTTAGACTGACATAACATAACTGTTTCGACTGACCTACTGACATAACATAACTGTACACGAGATCATTGGTAACATATATAGATGATCTGTTTTTGCAATAATGTAAATATAATAACGAAGTGTTCTTCGAATATAAAAAAAAACATACGGTACGCATGTATTATTACTATGGTCAAATGTTTGTGGGCCGCATGTTGCCTACAAGCTGTCGGTTTCCGAGTAATGCCCTATAATTTATTATTCCTCTTAAGTTATGTCTTAGATATCTTATCATCAGGACTGCCTCTCTTGAGATGTTGACTCCCAGCTAACTATCCATATTTCTAAAGCTCTTCTTGGTGGACGACTGACATTTGTACGGCCGGCCATTTGTACGGACGACTGTATTTTATACATTGCCATGTAGGGAACCCTTATAATATCCATCTTTTCCACGCAGCATCGCCGGTGTCTTTTGCAGTTTCCATCCCGTGTCACAATATCCTGTACTTGGAAGTTTTGAACTCTGTCTCTAAATGTTTTGTATACAAAGCCTCTGATGGTTTTAATGTCATTCGTTTTGAGCGTTGGGATTTAAAGTTAATTGGAGGATAGCTGGAAAGACCCACATGCATTAATAACGTGTCATTTAACACATTTTATTGTACTCCCTCTATAAGGTATCTTGACGTCGTAGATTTTTCGTAAACCTGCTATTTATGAGCTGATTTTAAAGTGCCAATGACTATCCAGAGTACTATATAAGATTATTAAATTGTTGGTAGTTCTTGGACCTCCGCATAAACATGTAAGTAAATCAGCCATCACTGGCTGATGTATTCGTAAATTATACTGTGCAACCATATCTACATGTAAACTCCGTTACGGTTTTAGACTGTGCAACCATATCTACATGTAAGCTCCGTTACGGTTTTAGACTGTGCAACCATATCTACATGTAAACTCCGTTACGGTTTTAGACTGTGCAACCATATCTACATGTAAGCTCCGTTACGGTTTTAGACTGTGCAACCATATCTACATGTAAACTCCGTTACGGTTTTAGACTGTGCAACCATATCTACATGTAAGCTCCGTTACGGTTTTAGACTGTGCAACCATATCTACATGTAAACTCCGTTACGGTTTTAGACTGTGCAACCATATCTACATGTAAGCTCCGTTACGGTTTTAGACTGTGCAACCATATCTACATGTAAACTCCGTTACGGTTTTAGACTGTGCAACCATATCTACATGTAAGCTCCGTTACGGTTTTAGACTGTGCAACCATATCTACATGTAAACTCCGTTACGGTTTTAGACTGTGCAACCATATCTACATGTAAACTCCGTTACGGTTATCCGTCCATTCTGTTGTTCACGATTCTCGCCACTTATCGTCTGTTGTTATTGTATTGTATCGTATGTGTTGTATTCCATAAGTCAAGACTTTATTTCATAAGTCAAGATTGAATAATGATGATAATATAAAAGTACGCAAATTTCTATTTTTTGTTTATGTACAGGTGATGGACTCATCCGCAAGTCCGCAAGATCTGATGAGACTGATCCAGTGGATGGACGAGAAGGCTCTAGATAATATCACCCCTGCTCTGCTGGGAGTCCACCCGAACACCTACACCTATTCAAAGCGGCTCGCTGAAAGTCTCGTGAGGGATGAATACCCCAAAATGCCCATGGTCATTGCCCGGCCAAGCATTGGTGTGTAATAATTATTTTTATTATCATATCTAATTCAACGCGAATTTCTAACGCGAACTGTTTTGCATGAGCGTTTAACATTGTTTTGCTATGTATTGATATTTTTTAATTGTTTGATACATGTTTTTTATTGATTATACATTAATTATAAAATCCCTGTAAGAAAAAAAACTCTCATTTCGAAACAATTTGTGTTGAGGAAAACACCACTAATTTGCAACATCGCTTAAGCTGAATTTAAATCGCAGGGAAAATGAGGGTCTGCGTGATCTAGTTTGTAAGACGTTTGGTTTCTACCCTAAGATTTCAGATTTAATTCTTGACGGTACTAAAAAAAGAGGTCCCAATCTGGTAAAATAATTCGTCTAGCAACAATGCTTCCACGCGCTAGAGGCGAGTGAGTGTTATTGTCTCTTCTCACGTGTGCCAGTATTATTGCAAAAAAACATGCGATGACGAACTGCGAGTTTTGTGCCTACTCCAGCATAAATAGAGATGAAGACAATGTTATCTCCCGGCACTTCAATATGTTCACATCGTCAAAAAAGGAATATAATAACATAAAATCAGAAATTCCTAACAATTAAACATTTATTTTCTCTAATTTTTTATACCTATTGTTTTCCTTCTCACTACTTTTATTAATTTTAATTTCACATTTATTCTCAATTGAAATTTTAATTTTAAATAATGTAATTCCAACATTTATTTATTTATTTATTATTACACATGACAAGAAATATACACAATTTGCGAAAAAACAACAGGTAATTTGATTTGGACATACAATTTTAATGGATCTGGGTTTGTTGCCTTTCATTTGTCGTATCCCCAGTAAACTAGGTTTTTGCCTGTATCTCACTGAGGATATTCAGCATGAAAAAATACATCGATACTTCTTTCCGATTTTTGATTACACAAAAACAAAACCCCGTTGCACGCTCTCATCAACCTGACAAACAGTGACACTCAACTACAACTGGAAACATCTTGCGAAATTCAACTTCTCACACATCATCACTCCAGAAGGACCAAAAATATTCATCCCACAATATACCGCACACAATCATAAGAATAAAAATTAAAACAAAAAATACACAGAAACACAAATACAAAAACAACCAAAATTAAAACAACAAGAAGAAACCCACACTCACGAATTCACACAAATCCTTTCCACTCGTCATTCATTCTGAAAGCCCAAGTACTCAAAATCATGTCGCAATAACAACCAGGCTCCGATCGACTGTCGAAATGGTTTTCCCACCTTTACCTTTATTGAAGTCGGCACACCATTGTATGTAATGGGAGCCAAATAAACATATTGCTTTGGGCAAAAGAGGTTTTAACTCTAGGGATGGTGAACATTTCATTAGTTGTCATGCGTGTCATGTGTGTCTGCCGAGTCTGCATCTTCCCTTCCTCTCGATGGTAGTGCCAGAGATAAATATAAATATCCAAACATAAATCATTGATTTCACGTGACTTAATCAGGTATTATTCTTAACATTAATATTCTCATTTATCAATATGTATCGCTGTATTGAATACTGTTTTATGCATTGTAATCGAATGAGAAACCACATCCAATTTCCATGGTAATTCAATGATTTCGTTATGATATTCACAGTTGGGAAATAAATTACCTTACGCACAGTTCAATATTTGTGTATACATACAATATAGTCGTCATCAGAATTCGATCTAACTATTCATTACCGTATACGTTCTATCAGTAGTAACAAAGGGACACGACAAAATGTCTCCATAGAAGAAGTTTCCCAGCCTGGCACTTAGGTCCATCGACGACGTGAGCAAACCAACTCCGAGACGATATACATGTATGTTTCTTATAATCATTTATTGCCGTTAGCTTAAAAAATAATCGACTTGTCGAAAGTATAGCAGCCTTGATTTTCAAGGCGATGTCTAGCTCTCGAGTCTGTAAAATAAACAGGCACATGTAACCATTGAACTTGAGACAAATTCAGATCAGGGACTCAGTACTTCGATCTTCAAAGCTGTTGCTGAATCAGTTCCGAGGTGAACTATGACTGTTGTAATCGTTTATTTTTAGGGGCTAAGGGCTGAGAGATTAATCTAACGGTCCTGAGACCTGGAGAAAATCCTAAGTATAGTTTATCCTAGAGTCTTAATTATATATACTTCTCTCTTACTAACTACCGAAACAATAACTACCTGAAATATACTGTGGTTGTATTCTCCTTGCTCTACGGGTTTTTAATTTTTCTTTCTTCTCTTTTATTATTGATCTTAAATTCTAGATTCAGTTTTTTTTCTGCTATTTCGATCTAAGAATTTAACGGATATCTGATTTTTACTATCTACCTGATATAGGTTATATAAGTTGTGATCACGAAGACACAGTTTTATCATTTCAGGATTTTTTTTCGCAACGCAGTCAATGCACTTATAAAGCTACTTAAGGCCTGGAGTTGAAACACTCAAATTTGCTGTTACTTTCGTAGATAATTTCGGATGCATCAAAATTATACTTGAACACCATTAATAACCAAGTTTACTACGTAGAGTTCTTGTTTATTGGATCGACCAAAAACGATTTTCAATAGGTCGTAGTCTGCTCCTTTTGCACAGAATTAATACAGGGCTGATATTTACATTAATTCTAAGGTTTTAATCCAGTATTCTTGCTTGTGAGGGATTATTTACATTAATTTAGGCAGATGGTGCCCAAAACTTTCAACGTCGATAATAGAGAATCCTACACTTAATTTACTGTCGTTGGGAACAGAAATATACCACAAAGTTGTTAACAAAGTGCATATGTTCATTATAATGAATGCCAGGTCTGAAGTGGTTAAATAGATTTTGCTATTTTCTCATTTTCTATGATATTTTACGTTCATAATGAGTTTATCTTAATCCATATTCGGTTTCAGTATGCCCCGCTTGGGAGGAGCCTGTCCAGGGATGGGTGGATAACTTGAACGGTCCTGTGGGTCTGATGGTAGGAGCTGGAAAGGGAGTCATCAGGTCGATGCATTGTAACGGAGACCTGCAGGCTCAAGTCATTCCAGTGGACGCAGCTATCAGTGGGCTAATTGTGCTGGCTTATAGGGAGGCAACTGCAACAAAGAAGTAAGTATCTTAGTAAAGACTTATTATAATTATTTAAATGAAGTCTTCATCTTGCAGAAAATTGTCGACATATTTATTTCTGCACTATTCCTGGAATGTGTACCTGGGGTTAATAATGATGGTACCATAGTGAATCAAATAAATAAATTTTTTTGTGGCATCAAGATCACAAATCTTCATACAGTCATTACCGGTGGTACCAATGACAAATATCGTCATCCTCATCACCGTGTAAAATGAAGTTTTGCTATAGCATAAATATCACAAATTGTCTTACATAGTTATCACCGGTAGTACCAAGAACATATACCGTCATATTCATCATTACGTAGAATGAAGTTTTGTTATAGCATAGATGACACAAATCGTCTTACATAGTCATCACCGATGGTACTCGTATCAATTTAGAAAAGTGCCCTCACCCCCCACTGTGCCTTTTGTTTACTCGTCACGGGTAATAAGTAATTATTAATTCATAATTGTCTATCACAATAACTTTTATTTTATTTTAAGGGTACCTGAAATTCCTGTTTATAATCTGTCAACATCTGAGAACAAATCTACAACGTGGGCCGAAGTACTGGAAATAGGCAGAGCCACTGTTCGCGAATATCCTTTCGACAGCCCTCTTTGGTATCCGGATGGAAATATTCGGAAGAGTAAATTAGTTCACGACCTCTGCGTATTCTTCTTCCACCTGATTCCAGCCTACTTTATTGATTTCATCATGTTGCTCATTGGACAGAAACGATTGTAAGCATCCTTTAAATAGCTTTATTTTCTTATTGTCCGTCATATTGCGTTATTATAGAAGGTTAATTTGTGAATAACAAACTCTTCTTTAATGTATTGTATAAAAATGTTTTTTAATTTCATTTGTAAGATCACGAAGAACTAGTTATTTCCGTTATCTTATGAATGGTCAACAACTGACTAGGACGGATAAAACCAAGGACTTGGGTGTTTTGTATGAAAGTGAACTTTCGTTTGATTTGCAAATCAAATCAGTTTGCAATAAAGTAAATAGGATGCTTGGGTTTGTAATTCTTACCACCAAACTATTCACAGATACCTATGTACTCAGGGTATTATATAATTCTTTGATTAGAAACCATTTGGAATATTGCTCTATAAGATGGGCGCCAGCAGGGATTATGTATTCACCCATGACAAAAAGAGTTCAGAAAAGATTTCTGCGTTGTCTCTACACGAGAGAGTATGGATGTTATCCCTGGCTTTTCCAAGTATCTTCTTACTGGGGATGCTTAGTTACAGATCATGAGAGAGTGAAATATCTCTTCGATAGGGTATCCATTTTTATATTTGTTCAGGGGTAATAACCCATCCGTCCTGAACAGTCTTGGTTTGTATGTTCCAGATAGTTATTTGAGACAACGCTCTCATAGGTCTATCAACCTATAAGTCGAACCAACCTACCTTTGTAGATGCCGCCGGTAGGTAGAGCAATCACATTGTTTAACCGTGTGTGTCCTCACATAGACGTATTTCATGTGTCGATCAGCTTCTTCGGGGAAAATTTCTTGAATTTAATGTTTTAGTGTAACATATACATTTTCACAATAGTTTTTATAAGTCTTAAAAAGATGAACTGTCTTATACATGCTTTTTTTGTACTTGTATTGTTTGATCTATGTACGAATTAGGGAAACCTGAAATGTGTAAACGACCTGAAAAAAATAAATTAATAAATGGAGTTTGAATGGAGTATAATAAATATCAAAAGATTCAACAATAGATTTACAAATGTGGATCTTTACGGAAAATAGTTGATTGATCGTCTTCTCTATAATCAGTTAACCATTTCAAATATGAAGCTATTTAAAGCTTTTACTTTAAGACATCATTCCTGGTACTTTCCTGGATCTGGATCTTCCTAGAATAACAACGAGAGGAAGACCAAAGAATTCGTGGGTGGTGCAAAAAGATAACCTGATGTAGAGGCACGGCCTGGGGGACGTAGTCCGGGACAGAAGAGCACACAACCTGAGGACGAGGAGAGCTGACCCCAACAGTCTTCGCAGACAGTGAGTTGGGATGGAGCCAGGGAGAAGACTTTAAGACATCTTTCCAAGATTGTAGACATACAAATTTTGGTATTATATAGTTTGTCCCAAGACTATGACCTTCCTTTGTGCATTGTCAAAACGTAGGACGACGAAGTGTGAATTGAGGACCTACTATATTACAATAGTTCTCAACTCTACGGCTCATATAATGAGGCCAAAATCGATAGTGGTCCCGACAATAATAAGCTGAGAGTACTGTACGAATGGGTTTACGAAACAAATTATTATTTCAAAGAGTAGGCAAACTACTATCTGGTAAAAAAAGGTTTGCTCCTATAGTTAATGATTTTATTATTTCAGCATGGTGAGAATTCAAAGTCGCATATCTGATGGCCTGGAAGTCTTGCAATTTTTCACGACAAGGCAATGGGTCTTCAACACTAAAAACTTCACGAAGCTTTTTATGGAACTATCACCCACGGAGAAAAAGGTCTACAATATGGATTTCAGCACGATAGATGACAAGGAGTACATCAAAAGATGTATCCTTGGAGGAAGACAGTACTGTCTCAAGGAGCCGCTTTCTTCATTGCCAAGAGCAAGATTTGTCAACAATATGTAAGTATCAACATCGTAATAAATTATCTAATATCTGATGGCCTGAGAATCATCCACGTTGGGATGATTTTCAGGCCATCAGATGTCGGATACTAGTATTTTATTTAAATTATTTGAACTTTTCAGCCCCTAGAGGATTTATTTCATCTTCTATCCATTGGGGTCGGGATCGCACCCAGTTTATTCTGGTACTCTCTAAAGTAATTTACCCTCACCCGTAAAATTGAGATTATTTATACAAAGATGTAGCAGCTTATAATAACTCTACTCTATACATGACCATCACAAACAGTGACTAATGATCCATGTCTTTCTTGTAGAAAAATTAACGCTGGACTGACTTGATTGACAGTGCGTATAGAATCACAGTATAACAACAAAAACACTTAGAAGTTTATAAGGTTTGTCATAAGGTTTGATTCAACTCTGTACATGCCCAGCAGCGCTAATGACTGATGGCCGATGACTTCTTATTAAAAATAAAACGCTAGATTGACTTGATTGACAGTGCACATAAAAGTCTTGCACGGTCATTCAACGAAAACGCCTAAAATTTCGTAAGGTTTGTCATGAGGTTCGATTCAACTCTGTACATGTCCAGCAGTGTCAATGGCTGATGACCGATGACTTTTTATTAAAAATGAAAC
This sequence comes from Odontocerum albicorne, assembly GCA_949825065.1. NCBI lineage: Eukaryota > Metazoa > Arthropoda > Insecta > Trichoptera > Odontoceridae > Odontocerum > Odontocerum albicorne. The sequence continues at coordinate 13,040,115 of OX463843.1, forward strand.
GCTAGGCTAAGTTGATTGATAGTGCGTATAAAAGTCTTGCATAGTCTTTCCATGAAAACGCCTAAAAGTTCAAAAAGTTTGTTCATGGGGTTTGATTCAACTCTGTGCATGTCCAGCAGCGCCAATAACTGATGACCGATGACTTTCTTATTAAAAATGAAACGCTATACTGACTTGATTGACAGTGCATGTAAAAGTTTACACAGTCAAGCAACAAAAACGGCTAGAAGTTCATGGAATTTAATTCAACTCTGTGCAAGTCCAGCAGAATAGTAATTAATGACTGATGTCTTTCTTATTAAAAAAAGAAACACTAGACTGACTTGATTAACAGTGCGTAAAAAAGTCTTGCACAGTTGAGCAACAAAAACGCCAAGAATGTAATGACTTTTGGTGTATTTGGTTCCGTATATATTACTATATATAAATCAATTCATGAAAAAAAGGTGTTTCGATATTTTTGACTTTTTTAAAAATAGGTATGAAAATATCAAAATTGAAAATCGTGATTTAAATTCTGTAAGCGAATGTTAGTTATAAATTTGCAATATTTTTTACCTGGTTAAGTTTCATATCGTTTATTTATTTAACACTTAAATGCACAAAGATACAATTAGCAGATTTATTGCCCTATGACAATCTCGCCTCATTGACCAAAAAGGAATTTTATACTCGTAAATGTTGTATTAATTGCTAATTAAGCAGTTACCAATTTTTATGTTACACACAAAAAAAAACATAAAGAACGAATGAACGATAAATAGTTCACTACTCCAAAATTAAAATAATTTATACGAAAATAACTTTAGAATAAATATTTTCAATTGCAGATTTTTCGTTACTATTTTCAGTATAAATCAATTTATACTCGTATAACCTCCTGTAAGTCAAGTTTTAATAAATCACCACATTTGACAACATTACCAACTACGAGTAGATATACTCTCAACATTATCGAGTTTGATGTCTGGTACGCACAGATTATGTATGAGAATAGTGGCTTATGAATTGCACCCATTTTTCAGTCTTTTTATGATATTTAGTCTGGAAAAGTACGTATTGCTGGTTGATTAAAACAAATTGCTGTATAACAATAAGCCTGCCAGATATATTAAGCATATCCATGTTCATAAATTTATAAATCATAGTATAAATTGGCCAAAACTCATACAATGTTTGTCGTCAAAGAAAGAATACGAAAATTGAATTTTGAATACGAGAGAGGAATACTTGGATTCTCTCCGAAAGTAATTCGAAATTTGAATATCGGTGGGGATATTGAACGAATTTTAAATACCTAGCTAACAATTTTTGAACCGGTGTAAAAGGAGACGATGTATAAATGATATACTATATATAAACAAATTTTACATTTATGAATATATATTTTCATAAATGTAGAATTTGTTTTACTTCCGTGAATATTTCACTGGTTGCAACTAATAAATAAATATTACTTAACGTCGACATACATCCTTAGCCTCTTCGACATCCATACAACTTCTACGATTTTTCTGACATTTTTTAAGACGAAGACGACAGTAACATACTCGTACATTTTACTTAATAAATATTATTTGTGTTTGTTTCTTCATGAGTTGAATGTTGAAATTCGTTAGGTAAAGATGCGTACATTGTTATGTCAGAACTGTATCATAAATATGTATAAAACACGGGCCTTATTCGTTAGATAGAGATGCGTCCATTGTTATCTGAGAACTGTATCATAAATATGTATAAAACACGGGCCTTATTATGTAGTTAGATCAATATTCCTCAACCCAAGAATCTTTTCCTTTGAAATCATGGTTTAATATAATAAGAATAAACAAGATATAAGTGTATGTCATGTGTCGTTTGCGGACGGGCCACTGCGTGGTGGCTAGTGAACTTGACCGAATGGGTATTGTGCAGAATCCCGGCTACGAGTATGGTCTGGATGATGAAACTATAGACCATGTATTTTTCGGTTGTTCTTTGCAAGAAATATTTGATTTACTAAAATCCATCTTTTACCATGTCCAATGAATATTGCGTGCCTTCTTTCTTCGAGGAATTTTTCCACTTATAGATAGATTGTTAAATTAATCAGTTGAAACTTTGGATTATTTATAATTGTCATATTTTAAAATTGATTTTGTTATAATGGCTCATATCACAATAACTTAAATGTGGTGACATAAATCATCCTAGTTAGGGTGGATTGCCTATTTAAAAAATATATATATTTTGTGTTACAATAACTAATACTTTCTGTTTCATAATAATTTAATAAGATTTTATTTATTATTTACCCAACTCCCAAAATCTCATACCAAAGCGAAAAATAATAAGTTCCTAATGTCACAGTCACCACCTTTCTTAACTTACACTCAACTTATTTCTTTAAGTTTGTAATATTTTTAATCTGTCGATAATAGTGGGTTAAAATCCCGAGCTACAAAATCTCATCTCTAAACGGCACTAATTATCATTATTTTTATATTATTAAGTTACTTGGATATATTGTAATAAAATAAAAAAACACAAGCAATGAACTTTTCAGTAGAGAAAGTTTTGATATGATTTTTCGTTCTTGAATAAAAACAATTCATTAAGTTGCAGTGAATGCTTCGTGCGAGCTATCAAGCAGATTTTTCACATTTTTTCATACACGCTATTTTGACATTAAAGTGTAGATTTGAAAACGAATACTCAATTAAATATAATTTCATGGATAATCGAAAGAGAGAAAGAAGAAAGTGCCGGAAATAAATAATCCCCTTCTCTATAATAATAATAATAATAATAAAATACAATTTATAATGCGCCGTTTAGAGAAACTACGGCGCTTTTATTCAGGATTCTAAAGGCGCTTTTATTCAAGATTCGAACTCAATGTTCGAATCTCAATCAATAAAATGTAAAAAGATTTTTTTTAAACTTTGTTTTTGTTATTTTCCAGACTCTTCTGGGCGGATCGAATTATCACTGTATTGTTCTACACTTTCCTGGTTTGGATGGTCTATAAATACACGTGGAAATCGTCCCTCGTTAAAGCTCTACCAGGAATGGATACTTTGATAACGAACTAAAGAAAGAAACATGTTTTAACACATTATTTATAATCAGGGGGGATTGGTATCAGTAGAAAAGTTATTTTATTATTTAGGTGCACAAAAAATCGAAAATGAATGTCTTAGAATTATGGTGTCGCCATGTTGTCTAGTTTGGTTGGTTATCGTTCTCTCCAAAGTTTCTGATCCAGTCTGTTTCAGTTATTTTAACATTATTCTTTGCACAACAATATTTGGAGATCATATATATTTTTGTTTATATCAACATGGGAGTCGCCACGATATCTACGATATGTAGATGATACCACATTTTTGCTAAGTTATTGGATGATATATTAGAACTACTGTGCCCTGTAAAAGTTGAACGCAAACAAGAACAATAAACGTGGTTATTGATCAAAGTGACGATATACCCATTAGCACATCTAAAATAATGTTTAGAGATGATACATGATTTTGTTTACTGGTTTACCAAGAGAAGAAGAAATATGACGAAGAATACTACTATATATCAAGGCTCGGAAAGTGAAAATATTCCTTAATAAAACCCCGCTTTTCTTAATACTCCTATTTGTCTCAGAAACTTGGAAAATAATGACCAGAGAATGATCAGAAATAGACTCTTTCGAGATGTTATGCTGAATACGATTACAGACCGTTTCATGGACGAAACGACGAACAAATATCGTTATTTTAGAACTTAACATCTCAAATAGGCTGCGAATTACGTACTCGACGCATTCTTCAGCTCTTTGGTCATATTTCGCGCAAGAAGAAGACACAAAGACTCGTAGTTACATTAAAGTAAAAAAACATGTAAAGTGTGCTACGGACCTACCAAAAAAGCGCATGCAATTTGCGACATAATATCAGAACTAGTTTAACTAGTCGATCCAAAAATCGTACGCAATAAAGGCTGATGACGATCACAAAATATTATAAAATTTCAATGTTTATATTTATTATCTGATAAAATTGAAATATATTTTTTGTGCATTATAGTTTTAATCTTGTTTAGCGGGCATAAGGAACTTTTGGTTCTAGAATATTCAAGGTAAAATATTATAAACTCAATTTACTCCTAATATTGTTATTTTTTCTTTATAATATATTGTATTATATGTATTTGTTTTGTGTTATTACTCATATACCCATACTAACTTTCAATAGCTTAGTATCATAAGATTATACCCATTTTTTAACTTAACTTATAACTTAGAATGGAGATCTGTAAGAAACTGATTGCGGAATTTCATATTAATCATTAAAGCATCTTTTCTCAACCAAAATATCCCGTGGGGCCGCGAAAATAATACATTTTCCGAGTAAAACGAACATATCTATTTAAAAAAATAGCTCAAATCCAAATCATTGTTTTGCACTGCCTACTCCAATGGTTACCTCTGTATATATATATATTGTATTATATAGCTATTGATAGTGTGTAGTAGGTTGTGTAAGTAATGTTATCATAATCAAACTTATAAATACAATGTAACGAGCTATGATACTTACTGATTAGTGTATCCCATACTTACTGATTAGTGTATCCCATACTTACTGATTAGTGTAGCCGCACATTAGTGCGGCCACGTGCACATGCATAAAAAAAGATATTATTTTTTTTTCAAGGGGATCGCGAAGTCTTAATTTGATTATTTTTGCACCTTTTAGAGGGTCGCAAAGCTAAAGAGGTTGAGAAACAATACGTTTGAGCACTTATAAAGTTTTCATTTGTACAATATTTTGAAATGTTATTTTTTAATTCTGATAAAAGGGGTTTATATTGCACCTGATAAACATAATTATAAAAAAATACGGGTAATCGAAAGGTTATTTCAGCTAAATTCCTTTTTTATTGAATATTCACCAGAATGTAAGTGTTCTTATCTAGTGAGAAATAATTAGTTGATTACATTCATTGAGAATATGATATCGCTATCAAAATTCGTAACAACTCTATAAAAATAATTTATACAACTTTGCATTTTATATCGATTGTTCTAATTCAACGTGACTAGTTAACTACAAATGGTTTGACAATTTTGCCATGCAACACACTTTGCAAAAGATCAACCTCGAGGTAAAATTTTTACTCAATTTTGGCAAAAGGGTAAAGTTTGATTATTCGTCATCCCTAAAATCTCTTAACTTCGAAGACGGGCTGACGTAAAAATTAAAAATGATCCTGGGCCCTATCAGGGAAAATTACTGGAAGAATCCGATTCGATTTTTACCAAAAACGTTGTATATAAAAGAAAGTCTCCATTTATTTATTTTTCATTTAATTTCTTCAGCAAGTAATTATTATATGGTCAGGTTTGAATAACTTATTTCGACCGATTATTTTTGAAAATCGTTATTTTTGTTTTACAATAATTTACCAATGCTGTAATTGAATGTCATTATTTTTGTTTTACAATAATTTACCAATGTTGTAATTGAATGTCATTATTTTTTTAATGGTTATTTTTAAACATTGTTATATTTTCTTATAAGCTAAGCTGTTGCCTTAATTGAAACGTTGTTGACTCTGTGTTAATTATTTCACATATGACTAAAACTATTCTAATATTTAAATTTTATTAAATTTAGTTTAATCCAAATACATCTCAGTATAAATATAACTGTTATTATAGTAGAATATTTAATAATTAGCTACTATTTTATACTCGTACCACTAATTATATTAATCCCCGCGACTCGCGTTTCTACCCCCTGTCTTTAGGCTTTCTCCATGATAAATAATCCCGATTTATTACGAGACTAGTAATTTTTCATCGGAAATGTGTGTCGTATATTGACCTAAAGAAACATTTCATTGAGGGGTATTTTTTTACGTTCTTTACTTATTTATCATTGTTTTATTTTCGTTAATGGATTTATTTATCTCTAATAATTCTAAATTAATTATTTTATATACATTTTATAATATACGAGTATATAAAAAATTTAATCTCCTTCATTTGAAAAAAAATATTAGCCTCTTTAACACGATTTTCAAATCGTATATGTAGAAGCATATGTCATAAAGATTAATACAATTAACGACTTAACTTATAAAAATTGAAGTTACATACTTACTATATAATATTCTTATATATTCCACAAATTTAGAACCTGAACTTTTAATAATTTAGAACTATTATCATTCAAACAGGATATCAACCTGTTGAAATTCATTTGCGATTGAATAACTGGTCTAAGAAATATTAACGATTTATTTTTTCCATCATATTTTTTTCTATACTTGTAGTGGCATAAAACGGAGTTAAATATAATAATTGTAAAAATATATTATAATTGGATTGTATGATATTACACTTTAATTGTATACAGTACAATTAGGAGGGTTTATTGCCATGTGGCAATGTCTGCATAGTTACCATTTATAAAAAAATCTTTTTTCTGGTTTATGTTCACAATATTTTTTTAATAAAATTCTATTCAAAACGTTTAAAAAAATCGGTGAAAAGTTTTAATGGGGGAAAAGTTTTTTTTATATCATTGCATGAATATGTTTTCTTATTTTTTTTTGTACATATCTACATTTCATCATGATTATTGTATGTTATAGAAGTATTTTTGTAATCAATTATTGAATATCATTCATTTTTTTTTATATGAATATTAAATTTGAAAGTAAAAAAAACCTTCTTTTAATTTTGATCTCTGTACTAATTGTTTCCTAAAATAATATTCAAGTGAATGGATGAAGTCAATTTTAACTAAATAGTGCCCATATTATGAGCCAGTCAATGGTCAGACCTCCGTGCTGCAATTAGTGAGAAGCTTGATTTTCATCTAGGGGTCTAGTTTGGTAAAATACTTGCGTGCACTTAACGTGTGTAAATGTTGCATCTTCACGTACGGGGTAGTATTTCCCAAAACGTGCGATAGCGAACTGCGAGCTACGTGCTTGCTCAAGTGATTCTTAAGTCAAAAGGCCCTATTAATGGAGCCGAAGATAATTTTTCTCTCGACCATGCTCCTCAACATGTTCGACGTCAGTTTGGATATGTTGAAGAGGATCATACAAATGGAAAAAATAACTTAAAAATTCTTATCGAAAGCGTCTCATAAATTGTATCAAACATTTTATTTGAACTACTCATATGTACGAAAACACCAACTTATAACTGAGGACTAAAGGGGGGATAAACGTATGAGGCATTTCCTCTCAGGAGAGCCCCCGAATAAATCATTGGCACTGAATTCGGAGCGTGACCTGAGCCACCAACTGCACCTGAATGGGCTAGGCTCGGTTGGGGCTACGTCCTATAAATCCTGTTTTCGTCCTTCAGTTGGGTGATCTCGTCCTTTATATTGTCCATCCTATCATTAAGGAGCTTGATGGCCATTCGCGTGGTTAGGTTAGAGTAGTATCATACATCTTAAAGTTGTCCATCATAAAATGAAAAATACGAGTCCTTGGTTCAACCAAAGAAAGGGGTTTGACACGTGTCAATATATAATCTGCATTTTTCTTTCTAAAAAATATGCGAATGCTGTTAAATAGGGGGGGCTGGGCCATGTGAAGCAAATGAAAGATGCCCGAATAAGGGTGGACTGGGCTGGTGAGCTACAGGGAATTTCCCGGGTGGCAAATATTCAGTGTACAATTGCCGAAATATTTAGTGTACAATTTCAAATAAAAATATGCGAATGCTGTTAAATAGGGGGGGCTGGGCCATGTGAAGCAAATGAAAGATGCCCGAACAGGGGCGGACTGGGCTAGTGAGCTACAGGGAATTTCCCGGGGGGCAAATATTCAGTGTACAATTGCCGAAATATTCAGTGTACAATTTCAAATAAAAAATTATGTAAAGAAAACAAAATACACTTCATTCGATCAGCCTTCCACGGGTAAGGAAATATAACACAGATGATATTGATAGATTGTCTTCTGTGTTATATGATACTACAAATAACCTTAATAGATGGAACACGTGCAAATTGCTAAGAAAAATAAGTAGTTTTATTCAGGTCAGAATTTATTGACTCCTCGCGAGCGGGTGAAAATATAAAAAAAATAGTCTACAAATTTATAAATATGCAATAAAATCAATTCAATAAACACAATTCACTCACTAAACTTTGAAAAATCTTAAGTCTTAGCTAATTAGCACAATTCTACTAAAAGAAAAACTGTATATTTACAAAACGATACCTGTCTTCAAATAATTTTCGTTGACATTTTTATTCAGAGCGAGACATCGATTTTACAATTTTTCAATATACGAGAATATGTAACAAAAATACTGAGAAATTTAAATCGTTGGACTTTTTAAAAACAATTTATTCAAAAAATATTCTAACAATACAAGATTTGCTTAAAATTAGATATGTAACAAATCTACACATTTGTGAATCGTTCACAATTATAAGAAATTCACAGTTATCATTCACAATTATTAGATATTCACTATTATCAGATATGCACAGTATTTCAATACACAATAATATTCTCACATAATCAAAAACAATAATCGTCTCTCTTTAGGATTGTATACGCATCAGCTACAGATTGTCAAAATCTGACTAGTTTTACAGTTGTCTCTCTCCCCTCTCTCTCTGTATTTCCGTTTATTTATCTTGGACAATGAAAACTTAAATGGAGAGGAATAATATAATATCACATATACAAAATCTCTTGAAAGAAAAAATATGTATTCAGTACAGAAGTGTCATTATTATGCTTGATATCATCACAAAAGCCACCGCATACACCAACAAAAAGTACAAAAATAATAAGTTGTCCAGCGAAGTTGCCGTATAGCATTTTTTGTTTGTATGATAAATGAATTTAGGGGTCAGATCGGTATCCACTCTAGTTCACTTAAAAAATTATAATCCTTTGTAGAGGAAGTTTAAAAAACCGACTACGCAGGTGTTCAAAGAGTAGGATGGGGTAATGTAGATACCGATAAATAAATAAGAAACAAATATAAAAGTTAATTTGAATTTTACTTTCTATTGAATACTACCGCACATGGAAAGACAGCAACACTCGAATACATCTAGTGTGTACGATTATTGTTATTAGACAAACCTTTTAACCAGACTAGTACCCTATTTTTATTCTTTTTTTCTCTCGATAATATCGGGAATTGAACCCAAAAACTCCGGGTGAAATACCAATGACTTACCAATTAGGCTACGGAGGTTCACATTTTATTGTGATATGTTAGAAAAAAAATATAACAAAGCAAAGAACGATTACCGTCAGAAAACGAAAGGTAGTTTGGATTCTTGAACTTGTTTCGAAACAATAGATAATGTTCAAATTTAAAAAAAGTACCATCACACATCTCTTTATCTCAATATTTACAGCCTTATAAAAGCATATCAAATTGTAGAAAGTGCATTTTAAGCATTGCCTGTATATTTGGAAATTTGAAGCATGTAACAAATGACGAATTGCTAAATAAAAATTTAGAAACATGTTGTTTATAGTTAAGGCATTAACGTTGTGGAGGTTTAAAGACATTGTAATTTATTTTTATCAAACACTGTTTATTCCACTTTTTTGTGACGGTATAACCCTACCGGTTTCAAGGCTTTCACCTCATCTTCAGGGGAGCGCAAACAAGACTTGTTGACTTGGGACTCAAATGATAGACAACGTTCCACAAAAATTTGTTGTTATATTAATGTTTTTAATATTACAAAGAACAAAGTAGTTAGTAGGTTCAAATACAAAAGGTCTGGGCTTACCTCATAACATCATCCCAGTAAAAGGTCTGGGCTTACCTCATAACATCATCCCAGTAAAAGGTCTGGGATTACCTCATAACATCATCCCAGTAAAAGGTCTGGGCTTACCTCATAACATCATCCCAGTAAAAGGTCTGGGCTTACCTCATAACATCATCCCAGTAAAAGGTCTGGGCTTACCTCATAACATCATCCCAGTAAAATAACTATAAAATAACTAGAATAGCAATAATCCGACATTTAACGAAATTTAAACTAATATTGCAGAATCCATAATTGCTAGGAAACTAGGCTAGAATTATGTAAAAATGCTAGAATCAAGTAAACATGTTGTTTATATGATATTATGTGAATGTTCTACAAAAGTTTAAATTGCATTCGGTGGTATTAGCACGTTTTATATATATTTTTACCCTTCGTATAGATAATATTACCTAATTGGTAAGAGACTTAACTTCCACCTGGGGTTTTTTGTTCGATTCTCGTTGAAAAAAATTAAAACAATGAAAATTCAAAAAGTCTGATAAAAGAGTGCGTTACTTTTTCCAATGGTACTAAGCCCGATAATGTATTCTAGCCAATCACCAATTTTGGTATGTTGAAGGGTACTATGAGAGAAAAAAAGGTTTGTTTATCCTTTATTAATTATTATTATTAGAGAATTATTTTCAATGTTGAGTAAGATGAAGAAGAGCACGATGAGATGGTTTCAGAATGTGGAACGAATGAATGAAGAAATACTAACAAAATGAATGAAGATATACTATTGTATATAGTGCAAATGTGAGTGAAAGGCGTGTGAGAGGAATACCAAGAAAAGAACATGATTTTATCAAATGAATGAAATTCTGAAAGAAGTAAAAAGGAAGTGAGAGAAATCTTACAAATTATATTAATGTAGAAGATGCTAAAAATGAATGTCGAGATATAAAAGTCTGGTGATCAGTACTCTCTGCGTACCCTGAGAAGTAAATGGCGTGATGGTATGTACTATACGTTTGTATTTCAACGGTCAAATGACATTTTTCGACGCCAAAAACAAACATTCTCAGTTGTGCTAACCATATATATTTTTTAACTTTCCTTGTACTGCCCACTGCGTTTTTTCCTGCCCTCTGTCAATTCACCAAACAGGATATTTGAAGGGCAGCCTGGACTCACGCATTACGCAGCTATATTTATGCACCGTCATATGCAAACGAGCTCCTGCTCACCGATTTGCGCGCGCATCCGAGGCTCACAAACCACCCCTATTTTTAGGGAGGCGAAAATGGTTTTCACTCGGCAAACATCGACATATCTCGGCAATGATCGGAATCCTTTGTGATTGGTCACTATGCCTGCGCTCTCCCCTTTTATCCGGGTCGTTCGTTTCGCCGCGCCGGTCGCGTCTATGTTTTGCCTGTGAAATGCTTTTTTAACATCCATTTGATTTAATAAAGTCTTATCAAATCAAAAGGCAAATCAATTGTCGTTTTTTCGAAACATACCGTTTCGTTTTACACCATTTCGTCGCGTTTTTTTAGGTTTTAAATAACCTGAGATCGATAAATTTGCAACCCGTCTGGTCTAGATGGAATCTAATAGGACGCTTTGGCTTTTCTAAGTGGTAAGTCAAATCAAATATGTTTATTTTTCCTTTTATATTTTCATACTAATTACGTTTTGATTGTTTTTGCATTGTTTTATTTTTTTATTATTTTATTTGTTAAATGTATTGATCGTTAATATAGGTCATGGCGTCGACGTATTGCCTCAAAATGCATAGCCTTATATGTATGCACTTTTGTATGAGTAGAATCAATCGTTAAAATATTGCATCGCGTTATTAAAAACATCACATTTCTACCAAATTTAATTATGAATATGGTTTCTTGGGAGAAATAAATTATAATCATTTTACTTTCGTTTTGAAGAGTGAAGGTTGTTTGTTTTCATTTTAGGTCCTTAAAATTCTCCATAAGGAAGAAAACCAAATAGAGACAGGTCAAGAATATTCTGATGTCTACTATAACATATTTCTTGAATTATTCTTAAATTTGTATGTATTTTATCATTTCATTAGTCGCTTATGCAAAATTGCATTCGATTGGTTGAACGCATTTGTGCAATCAAGAGAAATCGGGCGAGGCGTAGTATGTTTTGCACATGTCTGCTAAATTACCACAGAACTTATAAATCGAACAATTTGATTTTGTTATAATGTATAATATAATTGATACTGTATTTTGAAAAATAACACATTCAACATATTAAACGAATTATGAAAAATACATATTTACAGTGTAAACATATGGTTGAGTCGTGAAAAAGAAAAACTGAACAGTTTGGATGGGTCAAATAAATGAAAAATTCGAAATATTTTTTTTAATTTGATACCCCTCGACATTACCGAATTAGCGATGCGGACATATTGCATAGCATGGACGAGATACAACATTGTCGTTAGCCTCATTAATCGAGCTTAATCTTTCGAGACACTGGAGGAGGCACGAAATTCGTAGTTTATCATCGCACGTATTGAAAATTTACGGACAGCAATACTCGAGCACAGTTAGCGCGCGAGTACTAACTCATTTATCAGACTACGGTTTTTTTTATCGGGTATCATCGTGAATCGAAATCCAAATCTCCAGATGGCGATGCGAACATATTGCAGAAGTTGTCATGAAACTCGCAATATATCATTGCACGTATTGACAGTTTTATATACAACATTGCTCACACATATTACAGAGCTTGGCCTGGAGACAACAATGTCATCAACAATAATCGAGCTTTCAGGCTTAGAACCACGGGAGTTTGCACAACAACAATGCTCGCACATATTGTAGAGCGTAACCTAGAGACAACATTGTCGTCGACCTGTTTTACCGAGCTTTCGGGTTTAGCGTCACTGGAGAAAGCACGGAACTCGCAGATTATTATGGTACGTCATGGCATTAGTGTAGAAACATTAATACTCGCATACGTCTAGCGCGTCTAGTTTGGAAGGGTTTGTGGTTACTGAGGAGTGGAAGAACGACGCAGAAGAAGAAGAATCCTAATGCGTTGGACTGATCAAATAAGAGACGCAATTTGACTACCCTTTACAACTGCGCTTCAAGCCGTGGAATGCAGGGATGGATGGAGATGAGTCCTCATATGTTATCACGGGAATCACGGTGCTCAGTGACGAACTACTTGACAGGATGATGATGACGTCTAGCGCGCGAGAATTGTTACTATATGAACTCTTATCATTCTGGGGCTCTTTTCTGGAGCAACCTCTAGGTAGCGATGCGAATATATTGCAAAGCGTGGTTCGAAGACAACATTGTCGTCGATCTTTGATAGAGCTTTCGGGCTTAGAGCCACTGGAAATTGCACGAAACTCGCAACTTATCAACGCACTCATTGAAAATTGAACAAACAATCTTAGAACATATTGCAAAGCGTGGTCTGGAGGCTACAATGTCTTCGGCCCCATTAATCGAGCCTTCGGGTTTAGAATCACTGAAGTTGGCACGAAGCTCGTTATTTAGCATCGCACGTGTTGATAACTATACAAACAAAAGTGCTTGCACACATATTGACCTGGCCGTCCTGGCCTGGATCGTGGCCTGGAAACAACATTGTCAATGGTCCCATTAATCGAGGCGACGCAGACATATTGTAGAGCGTGGCATGGAAACAACATTGTTATCGGTCCCATTAATCGAACCTTCGGGGTTTAGAATAGAATTGTCACAAAATTCGCAATTTATCGTTGTAAGTGTTGAAAATTTTACAGACATTAATGTTCACCCATATGGCTCACACATCAATGCTCACACATATTGCTCGCACATCAATGCTCGTACATATTGCTCGCACATTAATGCTCGCACATCAATGCTCACACATATTGCTCGCACATCAATGCTCGTACATATTGCTCGCACATTAATGCTCGCACATCAATGCTCGTACATATTGATCGTCCATTAATGCTCGCACATGTAGCCTAAAGTTTAGAGCATATTGCAAAATTTGGCTCGGGCTTAGATCCACTGGAAAATGCACGAAACTCGTAGTTAATACGTCTAGCGGGCCAGTATTGTTACCAGACGAACTTTTTTTTTTATCAGTCTGGGGCTCTTTTATGGGGAAACCTCCAGATGGCGATGCGAACATATTGCAAAGCGTAGCCTGGAGACAATATTGTCGTCGGCCTCATTAATAGAGCCTTTGAGTTTAGACCCACTAAAGTAGGCACCGAACTCGCAGTATTTTTGAGAATTCTATCCTATGAGAAGAGATAACCGTACTCGCGCTAAACGCGCCAGACGTACTCTTATTCGGGTACCACCGGGAATCGAACCCGAAACCTCTAAAGACAGTATTGTCGCAAGCCCCTTGCCTTGAGCCTTCAGATTTTAGGACTACTGGAGTATGCATGAAACTCGCAGTTCGTCATCGAACGTTTTTGACCGTACTGCCACACGTCAAGAAATAATACTCGCACACGTCTAGCGCGTGCTAGTTGAAAAAGAAGATAGACTGATATATTTTCTTATCTTACACCATTGACATGGATACATATAAGTCTCGCATTCATAGTCTGGCCTAAATACTATTTTCTAATATTTAAATTTATTGATTAGTATTCAGAGTCGGACCTCATACGTTCTTAATGTTAAATCGAGGTAATGAAATTACTTGACTTCTTTATTTATATGATAGAAGCTTCGACAAATTTGTACGAAATAACATTTTAAATAAATAAATATAGGTTTATTGATAGCAATATAGTATGGACATAATACATTTAAATATACTTCAAGAACACATAAATTGCAGAGAATACATTAAAGACAGAAGCTATCAAAAGGTCTGGGTTCATCTAATAACATCCTTCCGGCCAAGATACACCCCACCAATATAGGGCGAGCCCAGCCACGGCACACCAGATGTTTTTCAGCCGAAAATTTTAAATAACGATGTCTCTAGTAAAACGAATTTTTAAGATTTATTGTTAAAGACTATGAATTCGGTCCTCAGTCTGCATATTTTGGGACTTTGCGAATTTGATAGTATTTATGAATTTTCGCGGTACGTTTGGCTATTGCAATGCGCTATACAGCCAGTTTTCGACTTACGACGGGGCTCTGTTCCGCCACCTAGGACGTAAGTCGAAATGGTTGTAAGTCGAATTTCATACAAAAAATTTAAAATAATAGACATAAAAAGTGGGTAGTACGTTAGTAGTATTTATTTCAGAATATGTATTGTACTATATGTAATATATAATAATGAATAATATATATTTACAAAATTATTCTGTAGTATTTTCATCATATGTACATACTAATATCCATAGGTGACTAAGTGATTGTAGTAGTGGGGTTTATTTTTCTCACAAACATATCCAGATTTGTTTGTATACAAGTTTGCTTTTTCTTTTCTTTATAAATTTCATTATAACAGGCGAGTGCTTGCTGAATCAGGCGGCGTACCTTCGAAGATCTATCGGTGTCTGGGCCCATATTTTCAAATTGTCGGATTCCATTGTTGATTTGGCTAAAAGCTGCAGCCATGTCTTTAAGCACCAAGTTTTTAGGCAGTTCATTGTATTCATCTAGTTCTTTTAATTATTTTGATTTTTTTTCTATAGCACGTTCCTCCTCAATCTCAATCAAATCTTGATTTGTGAGCTCTTCATCATCATTTTCTAAAAGTTGAATTATATCTTCACTGTCAACTTCCAGATTAAGTTTTTGAGCAAATTGTACAATGATATTAGTTACTTCTCCTACTTCATTTTCTCTATTAAAATTCATATTATTATTACGTTTTAATAGTTTGTTCCATATGCCATTCATACATGATGTCGTTACATTTGACCATCCTGAGATATTTTTAATTGCTTGAAAGAAGTTATAGTTTTTCCAAAATTCTCTCAAAGTCTGGTATTTTTCTATTTCTTCGATTGCTTGGGCAAAAGTAATTTTTAAATAATGCAATTTAAAGTCAGCAATACCCCCTTGATCCATCGGCTGTAAAATGCTTGTAGTGTTGGGAGGTAAATAAATAACTTTTATGTTTGGATGGGATTCAACTAAGTCTGGAGGATGACCCGGAGCGTTGTCAATAATCAGCAATATTTTAAAATCTATTTCTTTTTTTTCGCAATATATTTTTATTTCAGGAATAAAACATTTGTCAAACCAGTCTTGAAAAAGATATTGTGTCATCCATGCTTTTTTGTTCCAACGATAATGTAGCGGCAAAGTAGACTTATCGATTCCCTTGAAGGCTCTTGGGTTTTTTGAATTATATATCAAAAGTGGCTTCAATTTAAATCCGGCGACATTTCCACCCAACAGAAGGGTCAAACGGTCTTTGAATGCTTTAAATCCGGGCATCCATTTGGCTTCTTGATGTATATATATTCGTTCTGGCATTCTCTTCCGAAAAAGGGCTGTCTCGTTATCTGAAAATTTGCTCCTGTGAATACTTTTCTTTTTCGATCATCGCTTCCAAATTATCTTTAAATTCTTCGGCAGCTTTTAGATATGCACTTGCTGCCTCTCCACAAATCTTTACATTATGGTAGCTTTCACGTCTTTTGAATCTTTCAAACCAACCGGAGCTTGCATTAAAACTTTGGTTGCAGTTATCACCGTTCATTTTCTTTAAATCTTCGAAAAGACTACGTGCTTTAGTTTGGATGGTTATGAAATTAACTGGAGCATTCTTTTGTAATAATTCCTCCATCCAAATCTTAAAACATTTTTCCATTTCATGTATGAGTCCATTTCGTTGTTTAGTAATAATCGTCGATTTTACTGATACCGATGTTTTTACTGCTTCGATAATTCGTTTTTTGTCCTTTATTATAATTGACACGGTTGAATGGGACAATTTAAGTTCCCGTGATAAGTCCGACACTGTTTTGCCGCACTCATACTGGTTTATTATTTTCATTTTTTTCTCTAAATCAATCGTTTTTCTTTTATTTTTATTTGACATTTTGGGATTGAAAAATCAAAAAATTCAATAACTCGAAATATAGAGAATAATTAATCGTCAATTTGTCAAACCTTTCGGGCGCACGGAAGGTGACGAACTGACGCTGTTTACATAAAGATGATGCAATCGATTGCATCATATTAGTTAAGGTGCACGCACCAATTACACTAAGGCGCACAAATTATTTTATAATTTTGGTATCCGTCGTAAGTGCGAATGGTCGTAAGTCGAGGTGGTCGTAAATCAAGGTGGCCGTAAGTCGAGATGGTCGTAAGTCGAGAAGTGACTGTATAGCATATTTCTATTAATGTCATCATGTGCTGCTTCAGGAATATTTACAAGTTTTCGTGGTACACCAAGTTCTTGCGTTGCGCAATACAACATAATTCTTAATATATTGCTTTCATTGCATTTCATATTGTACTACAGTCACAGAGATAAAAAAGTGTGAAATGTAAAAATGCGATATATGGGTGAACAGTGAAAGACTGTAGCAAGTGGAATAATTCAATTATTTCTGGTAGTATTTTATCGAATGATGGAATAATGAAGATGAACATCGAATGGCGTGTAGCGATAGGAAACAAAGTCGATGGGGCACTAAAATATATATTCAAACCGGACAGTCAAATATCTGCCAAGATTATAGTCCACAATAATAATTTGGTGCCAATATATGGGAGTGATACGTGGATGTGAAAAAATACTGATGGAGCCGAATAAATGCTACAGAAATGCATGCATTGAGAAGAGCACATGGAGTGACAATGCATGATAGAATACGGAATGAAGTAATAAGGGATGAATGTGTATTTAGGGAACCGCCAATACCATCTTGATGTAGAAAACGTTATTGTATTGTATTACAATTTCGGTGTATACAATACAATAACATTTTGTATATTTTCGTTGTACAGTTGACAGGTTTATTGCCAAATGGAAATCTATTCTAACCGACCAGAAACAAGCCTTATATGAAAATCATATTTCCTAATTGCAATAGATTAATGTAAACTTAAGGCTGCTGTGTTGAGTAAGATAAAAAAGAGCACGCTGATATGGTTTGAGCATGTGGAACGCATGAATACAGAGAGACTAACAAAAAGATATACACCCGTCCCTCGATTTACGCGGTTTTTCAAATAGTTTTTTTTAAAGAGAGTTTTTTTCTAAAACTTAAATAGATCATTGAAGAAGATATTCCTTATTTATATAGTATTATAAAGGGTCTTTAAAATTGAGCGTTTTTTTTTATTCTTGAATAAAACCCATAGTTGGTTTTGATTTCAAAAAACTTTTTATTGGCCATTGAAGTATAATGTATGGCATTTAAACACAAAAAATCAATATCCACCAAATGTCCACCTCTTGCAGCTCCACAGATGTCCACTCTTTTGTCAAAACTTTCGATAACACTTTGGCATAATTGCGGTTCTAACTCACCAATAACGCGAATAATTTCGTCTTTTAGCTCAGAAATTGATCGGGGGTCTTATAGACCTAACTTTTCACGTAACCCCAGTGAAAATAATCCAACGGTGTCAGATCACATGATCTTGGTGGCCAATTAACATCATCGTTTCCGGAGATTACAATACATAAAATAATTCAAAAATTTGAACGCGTTGTTGTATTATATACGACTACATTTTTATAAATGTCATACATTATACTTCTCAAGTGTCACAAGACCCAGACAAGTTCGCGACGCCATCTGTGTTTTATCCAAGAATGAAAAAAACCGCTCAATTTGAAAGACCCTTTATATAGTTTAATCACTAGTTCACGGTGCTCAAGTCAAGGCGAATCAACGGAAAAATTATTATTGTTATTATTACCAAATTGATTTACTGCTATAAATGTGAGCGAATTAATTCAATCAGCCAGAAAATTGGAAAACATGGTAATAAACATTAATTTTCATATTGATTTTCATTTCATAAGAGCTTTAAAAATTCCACAAGAGATAAATAAATGTTTATATGCAATATAAAGAAATTACTGAAAATAAAAAAAAAACAAATGCTAGTTATAGATGTTCTAACAGTAACCAGAGAGCGGTTTTTTTTTTCAAAAGAATCAGACATTTTAGATATTTCTACTATACTGATGAGAAAAAAACAGTTGATTTAGAAGACAGCAGCGAAAATTCTGAATAAAATAATCTCGTTTCTTTTATTATATGTTTATGTATGTGAAAATATTATATTATATACATTTTTTTATTCCTTAGCTACTTTTACTGTGTTAATAAAAATATGTTGTATGTTATGTGGGTGCATTTAAATTATATTTTATTTTTTTATACAATCATAACGTATCTACCGCGTAAATCGAGGGACGTATCTACCGCGTAAATCGAGGGACGGGTGTATAGTGCAAATGTGAGTGTAAGGCGTATGAGAGGAGACCAAAGACAGTATGGCTGGATGAAGTGAATGATATTTTGAAAGAAAGAAACGTAGTCAGAGAAATCGTAGAAGTTGTATGAGAAGGTGTATGGATATATGTAGAAGCATTTTGTTAATTTTCATGTGTGGTGGGTGGTATGCATATGCGACTGATTTTCAACACTATTTTGTATATGATTCATATTATTCTTACATCCTTTTTCATTGGTCAATAAAAGACAGTACATTTTAGTAAAATGAAAAATATCATCAGTCTAAATTCATCCACTGCGGGATGTAGGTCTCTCCAAGTTGTTCCCGAGAAATCCTGTCCTTTGCACATTGCTGCCACGTAATTGATGCTTGCTTATGTATTTTGTCCACCCAGCGTGCCTTTAGTCTTGTTACACGCCTAGTTCTGTATATTGGATACCACTGGATTACTTCATACATCCAACGATGGTCCGTTCTTCGAGCTATATGCTCGGCCCACTTCCACTTCAGTCTTTTGCAGCCTCTATAACATCTTCAACTTTTGTTTGAATGCGTATCCACTCATTGCGTTTATAGTTTCCCCTGATATAACCTAGTATGCACCTCTCTCATGCTGTGTTGTATTGTCTGGAACTTTTATCTCATTCGTACAGAAAGAGTCCATGGTTCGCATCCATATGTTAGTACTGGTAAGATGCATTAGTTAAATACCTTCCGTTTGAGACAGATTGAGAGATTGCTCTTGAAAATGTATATCAGTCATCTAAAGGAACTCCATCTATTGAGAGCAATCCTCAAATCAAATACTTTGTCCTAAGTAGATACATTGTTGGACTTGTTCTAGCTGCGTTCCGTCCACCATTCGAATGACAATGTGATATCAGCAAAGCGGTTCGACATGTATTTTGCCTTTATATATATTTATATACACTAATAATCTTACAAGGTCCCATGTATGTTGTGATAATGAAAACTATGGACAGCCAATCCATACTAAGCCATCTAATATACTCCTACAACACTCCAACTGTTAACCTCTTCAGCATATGGTTATAGAGGCGATAGTAAGGCAGAACAAACATGTGTTACATATAGGCAATCACAGACTTCGAAAACATGTTTTGTGCGGAGCAGTATTTTATTACACTTTCGTTACATACAGCACAACCTGAAAAGTTTATTGCCATGTGGCCTTCTCTTCCATATAACCAAAATGGTATTAAATTAAACAAGTCTTGAATGAAAACCAAATTGGAAATCTTTTTTAAAAAATCTGGACATCAACGGAAATCAAACCCGTAATTGGAAGACAGGCGTCTTACCAACTACGCCATAGAGGTCAAGGATAAGTTATAGGCAAGTAACAGGTCAGAAATTTCCACAAGGAGAATCTAGAGAGGACTAGGAGCAGGTGGCTCTAGATCATTGGTGGAGAGCTATCTGTTCTCGGGCTAACGACACCTCAATAGTATGTACTAGATGGTTGTAAAGGCAAAATTGCGATGAACCGGACTCCCAAAACGTGTCTTGTACGAGGAAGTAGTCGACAAGCGAAGGGTGGGTGGGCAGAGAAAGTTCTATAAGTACAGTCTGCGAGAGTCGCTGACTTTATGCAGGGCGCCTGATGATTAGGAGCAGGTGGCTTAGGGCTGTGTTCTTGGGTTGATGGTGTCTCAACAGCTAGATGTGTGAGAAATAATTAGCGTGCTGTGAACATGCGTCAACATTGCCAGGTGACTCAGCAGAATTCACATGTCTGTGACATCAGCGGGAGGGAGTGCGCGTCTAGGATCAGGCTGTTTTATCACAGAAGATCACATGACATCGAAATGGAAGATCAGCTCATGATTGATGTTTGAGTGGCGAAGGGATCCTCGACTATGAGGCCCAACAATGACAACAAGTATTAGATGTATAAAAGTGTGGACAAGTGTCATTATGACCAGATAGATCAGAGTCCCATATACCAATGACATCTGTATAAATAAGAGTGAATCTAGGATTAGGCTGTTCTCTCACTGAAGATCATAATATAAGAGACATGGAAGAACATCTTGAAACTAGTGTTGAAATAGCTAAATGATCCTCAACAACAAGGTTCAACAACAATTGCATCCAAAGCTTTTTTCAAAGCAAAGGTATTGAATCAAAGTATACCTAAACAATAATAAAGAAAACAATCTAATTTATTAAATTAAATTATGCAGAAAGAAATGTGAACCCTGAGGAACCTACATACTCGTACATATCATGACGCCATTTACCTGTTGAGATAGGCAGAGAGGATAGGGTATCACATTTTTGTATTGCAAAATATTTCATACATACATCTCATACAGTTTCTTTTGTTCTCCTGACCTTTCCAGTCAGTGCAGCCATACTCGTCTCAGCTGTCTTCTAAAACAACTTCCACTTACGTTTGTATTATAAATTTGTTAAGTAAGTATATATTTCGTCACCCATCCATTAATGATGTCCAAACCACTGAGGAACTTGAAACAGCAAAAATGAATATTTACTAATCGAGTCAATGAAAATGCAGTAATCCCGTGGTAAATGATTTATTTAAGCTTTTCCATATCATTTATACAGGGAAATAAATTCCCTACTATACATCTGGATAGAACCACTTACAAACAGATTAAATTATGCAAAAAGTATATCATCACAATAAAAAATTAATTCTGAGTATTTAAGAACCTACGAGTATATGATACACACTTGGTACGATTTTATATAACATCATCATTAAAGCTCTATAGACCGGGGTGGCTTCCGGTATCCTCAAGGACTCTTGTCTTTTTTCACCTGTCCTGCGATCTATACTTTCAGTCATAGATTCCCAATATTCTCGGATTCTCTTCTACTCCATCCAACCATCGGAGTAGCTGTCTGCTTACGCTCCTTGTACCATCCGGTCTGGTCAAGTTCACGATGTTAAATAGTTCAGACTCATTTTTTTTATTTTTAGGTCTAGCTTATTGAAGATGTTCCATTTCGTGAAACTTATGACATTGGAGTTACCATAAAGGTTATACGTTTCTTAATTATGAAGTTCTCTCCATGTCCGTCTTCTTACACTGGTCCGAACACTTTCCGTAGAATTCTTTGATCAAACACCGACAACCTTTGGGAATCAGCAGCACTCAGTATTCTCAGCTATATTTCATACAATTTATATTTTTGACCACATTAATTTAATTGGTTTATTGCATGAAAATTGTTGGATATTATTTTAAGATCAATAGTGGTCATGGATGAATCAAGCAAAAATAGATTAGTGCATGCTCTACAAAAATGTACATATTATATTGATTTACAAATTGCAAGCGATTTTCCATTAGTTTTCTCCACTTTCCTATATGAAATTAAAATATGAGCTAAATGCTCATATTTTAATTGTAATTTATTAAATATAAATCAGATTGATGTTAAATTCATACCTCTTACATGTGATAGAGGTTTACATTCTGTGATAAGATAGATTATGGCCTTGTGTACTAATGCATCCATCTTGGTATAAGAAATATTCTTTTCTAGATGCATAAAATGAAGTTCTTAAAACATGTACTACCAATTTGAAGAAGCTGGTAAATGTGTGTACTATAGAGGATCTCATTTATTGTCATCGATATCCTCCGAGATGCCTTTAGAGTAACCCAGAATCATTCTGTATGAAGTTAAATTTTGCTTTTCATCAAAATCACCAAAAACAATTTTTATTTGATTTTTTTATATGGGTTACAAATACAGGCAACACCCAATTATATGGTGAGCTTAAGAAGAAATATGTACAGTATAAAACAATCAAATAAAAAAATACTGTTTTGTCGAACACTTATATGTATGATATATGAATAGATTATGTACCCAAATCAATGAAAATTTTTACCATGTCACCATTAAATCTATGCAAAATGCTAAGATATCAGAAAATCCTTGAAGACAACTATAAACACCGCAAACAATGTCTCATAAGATTTATCTCTCACCTTAAATCTTGGATATCTGATGAAACTTAGGAAAAGATCAGCCAAAGAAAAACCTTAAAAAAAAAGATGTTTTATTGCAGAAGAATTCAACAGGGGATACACGTAATTTCATAGAAACATACAAAAGTTATGTTAAGAGACAAAAGTAATTATGTATATGATATATGTAGAGAAATTGAAGCTCTTGAAAGCCTCTGAGATATGTATATGATGAGAACTTGTTTAATAAGATTAAACATTCTGAATTTTTGAAAATTAGACAAAAATGTAATCTCGGCAGAAAAGCCATTATTATAGGAAATCTGTACCTACAAGAACTTGTAATTTGTTTATTCAAACACTGTTTATTTCACTATATCATATATAACGGTATAGCCCTACCGGTTTCAATGTTTTTACCTCATCATCAGGGGAGCACAAAAATGACTGAATTTGGTTCAAAACTGGTACCAACATACACAAGCGTCTAACGGTAAAAATTCAGATTGGGGGTTGTGGGTAGTGGAAGGCCTGTGACAACTTCAGCAAACATACATTTCCAAAATTTCCCAACTGCTTGTTGAAGTTGTCTCCTGCCTCCATCCCTCCACAATCCAGAACCTCAATTTTTACCGTTAGACAGGTGTGTATGTCGGTACCAGTTTGAACATTATTCAGTATTGTTTGTGCTCTCTGATGATGAGGTGAAAACCTTAAAATCAGTAGGGTTATATATACGTATACCTTTATACAAAGTGGAATAAACAGTGTTTGACTAAACACATTATAATTTCGGTAACTATAAATAATATATATTCAAGAATTTATTTATGATATCTACAGTAAATTTCAATCATTATCAATCTTTACAAAATGCAATTTGAATTCAGGGTACCAGTATGGTAAATACAGAAACATAAGATGTTACAAAATAAATATCAAAATATTAACATGACTTAAACAATTTGTAGTTAAGAAAAGTATATATGCTTACTGCACACAACAGGCCAGGGCTCAGAAAACTCGGGCTCAAAAATATCGAAGTGACAAAAAAATAATAAGGCTTACACTTAACAATGTTTCTAATACAAAACTTGAAATCATCAAGAACATTCGGGGGCCGTAAGTAAAAAATCTTAACATCATTGTAACAAACAAAACCCTGATATTTGATTTTGAAAAAGAATACATATGACTGAAGTCATAGGTATCCTTATACCTCCGGGTTCGAGCTGCTGTTGCAAATAATTCACAGATCTGAACAGAATTCCTGTTCATTATCATGCCATGCATTTCATAACTAAAAAGAAATAAAGTGTAGATATGGAGCTAAAGATCAGTTTTCAATAGTATGAGAACATTGCTTTTCATTGATAATTTGAATCAAAATTGATATATACAGCAAAGCATTGATTATACGGTGCTCAATTATCTGTGAGTTGGATTAACCTTGGTCTTCTGAATACAAATTGGTCTTCTGAATACAAATTGGTCTTCTGAATACAAATTTATTTTTAGTAATCTCAAAAAACATTTTTATTTCCAAATTTTTAACAAACGTCCAGTTTTGAAAATTACAAAGCAAGGACCTAAATTGTTATAAAATCTATGGTTTACATTATACCAATTGACTAACTCTAGTATATTGGCGGTGTTTCCCCGCTTTCACACCGACATGAAAATATGTGGATCTGGGGCTTCACAGTGTAATTGCTGCTGTATGATACTGGCTTTTAGCGGTTGTATCTGTCAAACATTGAGAAAGTTTGTTTGTATACTTATCTTGCATAGCAAAATTTATCTGGTAACCAGCTCTTAAATATTTAAGTCAAATCTTAATTTGGATTAATTATTTTTCAATTATCCCAACTCGAAGTTTTCTCAATTATCACGGATAATTGGCACTCTACTGTATTACGAAATATGTTAAAAAATGCTAGGTTTTTTTTACTAAAAGGATCTCTAGATACCACAAATACGAGACAATAATACTTTGCATTTTTTCCAGTATTGTTCAGTTTTAAAAAAATCAGAAAACACTTTTTTTTCAATTTTTACACAATGCTATTTTCTAGAAATTTACAATACTTTTAACACTTTAATGTCTGATTATACAACATGTGTATCATGCTTCTGTTAATGGTTACTGTTCGATGATCCAACCCTTGTACTATGTTCTCGTCAAACATTATTGGCCGAAGGCACAACCCATGTGTCATTTTATTTTTCGATCAGACTGCAAGAGTCCCCAACCTTTTTCAATGAAGGTCCACATACAAATTTAATAGCAAAAGGTGGTCAGTAAAAAAAGGAACATACGATTTTTAATACAAAAAAATACAACAAACAAAATGTACAATTATAAACTCTCTATCTCTCTCTTTCTCTCAACCCATGTATCATTTTATTTTTCGACCAGAATGCAGAGGTATCAACCTTTTTCAATGAAGGGCCATATACAATTTTTTAGCATATGGCGGGGCGGTTGATAAAAATAGAGAGAGAGAGAGAGAGGTCTATTTCTTGAAAAAAATACACGGCTCCTGGTGACATTTACCTGTGTAACCGTGCGGCCTGTATAGTGTTAATAACATTTTATAACTTTTTTGGAAAAACATTACAAAGAAGAAAATGCGGAGAGTAGATGAATAGTACAATAAAACATAAAAAGAAGTGTTAAAAAAAGTCAAAGCTTTCATAGAGGCTTTCGAGTGGAAACTTACCTTTCCAATTGTGAATATTTGTGAGATTGAATTCCACCTAGAAAATATTTTTACTCATTATTACAAAGCGAGTCTCTTGTTACAATATTTATTACCATATTTTCATCTCCCTCTTTCAGGGGCCAATGAACATGACTTTTCTCTACACCATTTTACATTATACATGCAGAACTCCATTTGCACAATATACTCAATAGAAATACAACTTTGTTCATTATAATTAATATAGTTTTGTAAAAAACCGGAAAACTATTGTTTATGCTATACAGGGTCATTCTAAAGTTCAAGTCTATCAATCTATATATGAAAGCAATTGATTTTTTAAGAGTAACACAAATAATTAATTACACATTTATTTATTTATTCTCGTGGTCATTTATTCTCAACATGTTAAGAGTCATTACACAATCATCCTTCTTGACCTAGTTGGTAAGACACCTGTCTTCCAACCTGGGTGCTGCAGGTTTAATTCCTTTTTTAAAACGGATTCCAGTCTGCTTTTCATTTAAAGTTTTTTTTGCACATTTTTGGTTAGTTGAAAGATTTGGTTGGTTAGACCTGCCAGGTTTTGAAAATGTAATACAATGCGATCAAAGTAAGATTTCATTTTATTTATTTACTTATTCATTTTTAACTAGGGTGAGTCGTGGTAAGTGCACCATATAAAATGAATATATGAAATTCAAAAGTATCCAACCATTCTCAGGATCATCACATTGTTTTCAAAATTTTATACGAAGGATTTCAACTATTTTATATTTTAATTAGTTTATAACCAGAGGACTATCTGCTCTTTTTACTTGATTTTTAAGCATTTTCTCGAAGGAAGTCCTGACAGATGCACTTACCCCGTCTTCGGGGTAAGTGCATCTGTATCTTTTGGTTTTATTAATTGCTAACATAATGAAAAAGTTTGATATCCAATGCAATAATTCACCTTATCACAATCTTTACAAAGAACAGGAATTTAATGTATTGACACAAAAGATAAAACAAAATGTAATGCAACTTAGATCAAAACAGCAAAGAACACACAAAAAAAATGTAATTCATCATAATTTTTTTTTAAATATAAAAACTTGAACATAAAATCAAAACAAAACTACACTTTTGTATAAAAAAAATGACAGCACATGAAAAAAAAATGTTTTTTCAATTTTACAAATATTTTTTGTTTTGTTTTTTTATAACCTCCATATAATATTACTTATCTAAGACCTCAGATTATTCTAATAAAATGTTTTCTAAAATAAAGATAACGTTTTCTAAAATAAAATAAAATGGAATCTGATGATTGTATTCACCAAGAAAAAAATCCATTTCTTTCAATCCGCTTTAGAAAATTTCATACCGCCAGCGTTATTAAATATCATGCAACAGTAGCTGTAAAGTAGCATAGTTAGTATATTTTACAAAGGATACTAGGGTAGCATGCTGCTTTATATATAAAAATAATACTGCATATTGCCTAACTGTGTAGTCAAAAGAAATGTACACCATAATACTGAAATATTTTTATCAGTTTCAAATATCAGGAATCAAAGAATTCTTCAGCATTTCAAATAATTTTCATTATTATTAACTCATATTTAATTCAACCATTTGCTTATTTCTATTTCTATATAAAAGATGCTTCTTTCTAATCCTGTTACACAAAAAAAATGTTTTTTTCATCATTGTGAAAGAATAAATATATTATATTTAGTATATATATACACTAAACTAACTGTAACAATATACAGCCAGTCCTCAACTTTCATACATAATTGGTTCCTCAAAATGTGTTCATGAGTGATATAATAAAAGTGTAGGAAGGTTTGTTTAATATTTATCAGGTAATAAAAACATCGGTATAATATTCATGAATGCAAAATATAAACATGAAACTAGTTACTGACAAGTACACCCATCCATCGATTTATGCGGGGTTTTTTGCGCAGTTTTCAAAAATGAAGAATTAATTCAATCAGCCAGAAAATTGGAAAATATGTTGATAAATATTGATTCAATTTTTTCATATTGATTCAAGCTTTAAAAATTCCACAAGAGATAAATAAATATTTATGTGCAATATGAAGAAATTCATATTGCATATAAGTAAAAAACAAATGTTGGTTACAGATTTTCTAACAGTAACCAGGGAGCGTTATTCCCCAAAAGAATTTTAGATATTTCTACTGATGATAGCGACTTTGAACCAACAAATGTGAAGAAGAAAAAAACCGTTGCTTTAAAAGACAGCAGTGAAAATTCTGAATAAAATAATCTCATTTCTTTTATTATATGTTTATGTATGTGAACATATTATGAACATTTTTTATACCTTCGCTACTTTTACTGTGTTAATAAAAAATATGTTGTATGTGTGTGCATTTAAATAAAAAAATATTGTTATGGTGAAATTATATTTTATTTCTATGAACAATCATAGATTTTTTGCACGTTTTTTTATATCCTGGAACTTATCCCATGATTTTTTATGAGCTCCATGTATTTTTTTACATAGTTTTTCGTAAAACGTATTTACCGCGTAACTCAAGGGACACGTGTATTATTAATATATCAATAATATTAAAGAGGCAGTATCAGGTGTTTTCTTTATATTAAACTTATCACAAGATAGTTAATACTACCTTTCTGTGTCTCAATTAATTGTCCTACATACTTGAGGACTAGACTGCCACTGTCACTTGGAATTACATTAAAAAAAATTATAAAGATACATGAAAGCTTCATTCGTATTCTTGACAGTTGAAGTCTTAGTAAAGGGTTTTTTATTATATTTACCTTTTGTAGATCAATTAGTTATTTGTTTAGCAAAGATTCTGGGTGAAATTCAATTGACTACTTAAAAACTTAATTGTTAACATTCATGTTTAATTCATTCATTATATTGAATATATCAGTTATTATGAATCAGAAATAATTAGTTAAACATTCACATTTTAATTAGTCTCTAGTAAATAAATAAGAATGAAATAGTTAATTATACAAACATCTAATGTAAGTCGAGGACTAACTGTACTATTTTACAGATTTTATCATGAACAGAATGGAATTCGCGATTTTGTTAAACTACAAAAGTATTCTTTTAAACATCCTGTATTTTAAGTTATTTTCAGTGAAATTAGTTGGCATTACATAACATTGAAATAATTTTGTTTTTTAATTTGGAAAATAAGTAACAATTTTAAAAATATTGAGCAAATCTGACAGCTTTTTAACAATTTCGAGAAAGGGCAGGTTCTTCTCTTCATCACAAAATGTCTACTTTACTAAATATACGAGGCGTATCCAGAAAGTAAGTGTACTGAGGCTCTCACGACTGGATGGATTTTATTTTCGACATGTTGGCTACACTTCCGTGTAGCCTGACCCTTTCTCTCCGCAACGAGACCGGTTCGAGGTCAGTACGTTGAGAAGTGTCGACGCGACAACACATTTCGTGAAAAATGTCAATCCAATCCCCCGCCAAGTGCGAAATACGCGGCATCATCCGTTATCTCGTTTGGAAGGGAAAGCCTCCGGTTGAGGTTTATAATGAGGTGAAAACTGCATATGGTGATAAAGCTATGAATCGTACGAGTGTATACAAGTGGTGTCGCGAGTTTAAAAACGGTCGTACGTCTGTACATGATGATCAGAGGAGCGGAAGACCTTCAATTGTGACTGACGAAATTGTAGAAAAAATCGAAAATGCGCTCCGTGACGATCGCAGATTGCCTGTGGATGAACTTTCTGCGATGTTTCCGCAAATCTCCAGATCTCGACTACACGAAACCATCACAGAAACCCTCCGATATCGGAAACTGTCCGCGAGGTGGGTCCCAAAACAGCTGACAGACCGACATAAGTTGAATCGAGTGGAGGCCGGGCAAGAGTTTTTGAGGCGCTGCAAACTCCATGGAGATGAATTTCTCCGCTCCATCATTACTGGAGATGAAACTTGGGTTGCACACTACACGCCTGAAACCAAAAGGCAGTCTCAACAGTGGCGTCACACCTCTTCACCCTCCGCCAAAAAGTTCAAAACCACAATTTCAGCCAAGAAAATCATGGCATCCGTGTTTTGGGACTGTCAAGGCATAATTTTAATTAAATATATGCCTCAAGGGGAGACCATCAACTCTGCAAGCTACTGTGAGACCCTAAAAAAATTGCAGAGGCCGATTCAGAACAAGAGGAGAGGCATGCTGACAAAGGGAGTCTGCCTGCTGCACGACAATGCAAGACCACACACGGCCAACGCCACGAAGGAACTGCTCGCCTCGTTTAAATGGGATGTCCTGAACCATCCCGCGCATTCCCCTGACCTAGCACCTTCAGATTACTTTCTCTTTACCTCCCTGAAGCTGCACATGGGTGGAAAAAGGTTTTCAACCGACGAGGAGGTAAAGGAGGAGGTGGAGAAGTGGACGGAGGGGTTGACGGGAAACTACTTCGAGGAAGGCATCAAAAAGTTGATACCCCGCTTCACCACCTGCATTGAGAGGAATGGCAACTATGTCGAAAAATAGCTTACATATGTACTATGGTAACCACGTAATTTTTTTGTTTAAATAAAAAAAATTTTAACCTACAAAAATTTAGTACACATACTTTCTGGATATGCCTCGTATTATAAAACCAAAGATTACTCTTTCCAAACTTTGAACTAAAAAGTACCTCATGAGTTCTTTGACGTCAATTTGGGTATAATATTGAACCTCTGTTAGCTCGAGTGTTTTTAACACTTTTTCACAAAATAATTAATATTTCATTTCAATAACTACGAGTATTATACAAAGAATTAAAAATAAAAACATATTTATAATGTTATAAATGCCTCAGAAATGTAAAACACGTCTTTTTTTTCTTTTTTTTACCATTTGTTTTTTAACTATTTTTTTGAACATGTTGATTGTATTTGAGATTTTTTTTATATGAAAAAAATTGTGTCACTATGCTCGAGAAAATTTAGCGTAGTCCCTGTGATGTTTAAAATGTCATATCTCAAAGGGATGGGGTAAAATAGTTTTTTTTTACAAATTGAATCGTTTTTTTATAAATCGAAAAATTATTTTTCTCTAAACTGACCTTTTAATTCCTAATTTTCATTATACTGACTTTTTAATGTATTGTATGATTTGTATCTATCTTTGAATAGGCCAAAATCCACTATGAATCAATACTAATTACGAACATTTAATTTTATGTATAAAAAAACTAAAATCCAATTATCGTATACCCATCCCTAGCCAATGCAGACTAATGTAGAGACTTTTGACGAACGTCGCCAAATATTATTTGATTTTAACAAACTGACATATTTTTGCTAATTTGTAACAAGGTGTATTAATTTGTCATTATTGTTAGTTTTACGAGTATGTAATGTATTTACTTAAATAACTTGCTATTTATTAGAATCGAGGTTCATATTAAAGTTCAAAAAAAAAAAATTAATTACTGAACATCGTTACAAGGTTGTATTGGGGCAAACTTGTGAAACGTCACAGGGACCATGCTACATTTTCTTTAGTATAATGCTTTTTATGTCTTAATAATGAAAAGAGTTAAGATAGAAAGTTTTAAACTAGTTAGCATTTTTAAATGACTGGTAATCGCATTTGTTGAAAATGGTAAGACTAGTGCGCATCAAGCGACATCCTTGTATTTATCATCAGATATCGACCTAATCAATATAAAGTTAAGTCTTAAACAGTTAACAATTAAGTCTTAAACGGTGACAACCGTGCCACGAATTAATTTTTTTATTCTTCTGAGATGTGAAATCTTTACATGTTAAACTTTTTTTATTTCACGTTAAAATAAAATAAAATCACAACATTTTGACGAGGCCAGAACATTTTTTCATGTTAAACTATTTCCACTGTATGTAATAATGATGTTTTTATTTTGCGATTCAATTAATTTTGTGTTTTTGTTGATTGCATTTAAGTATTTTTTTTTATTTTAGTGTGATTTAATGCGCCATATATATTATTTTGCCTTCTATTTAGTTTTAACGTTTCTATGATTTGTAAAGGACGCTTAAGTTTGGTATATCATTTCAATAAAGAAATATAGTTAATCCATCTTAAAAAAATACCATAGCAAATAACAAATATTGTACAATTACATCCTTAATTTGAAATTCGCAAAAATATTGCAATATGATGCTTTTAAAGAAATTTTCAGTTTTTTAAGCACATTATTTATAAATCAAAAAATCTTTTAATATAAATGTTAAATTTGTTCCATTTATATCTTAAATCTTAACAAAGATATTTGTTTCACTTTGTGGTGTCATGTTTATTGATATTTGTTTCACTTTGTGGTGTCATGTTTATTAATTTTCAATAAAATAAAATACTTATTTTTCTTTTTTATTCACCACTCTTTTATTTTTGTGAGTTCACAACTGGTTTCAAAGACTACCTTCTTCCTTGTCAGGTGAAGATGAACTAAATTACATGTCTGAAATATGTTTTCTAATGGCAGTAGGAAAAAGGAGAGGGGGGAGTAGTTGCTAATATAGAAAGGGGAGTGGTAGGCATCAAAAGGATGGCTTGTTTCCCGTTCAAAAACCATCCTTTTGACACCTACCTATTCCCCTTTCTTTATTCGCAACTACCCCCCCCCCCCCCACCTCTCCTTTTACGGGGAATACGTAGGCATCAAAAGGATGGCTTGTTTCCTATTCAAAAACCATCCTTTTGACACCTACCTAATCCATTTCCCTTAGTAGCCACTACCTCCCTTCTATTTTATTTACTGCAATTAGAAAACATATTTTAGACATAATTTGATTCATTTTCACCTAACGAGGAAGATGGAGGTCATTAAACCTGGTTGTGAACTTATAAAAATAAAACGGTAATTAATAAAAAAGATAAAATTTGAGTTTCATTTATTTTATTTTATTAAAAATTAACTATTCCGTTCAAGCTACTTAATATAAAATTTATTTGATTATAAAATATTTTTATCCAAGTTATATTTCATGTTTTGTTACAGAAACATTCTATTAGGAATTTCATTAACCAGATAAGTCATGTCGAACCTTACTCCGTTTCCTGAAAAGGGGCACTACCGTAAGCATTTTCACAATGCATTTGCCGAGCCTTGTGATGAAAGGTAAGTCAAGGTTTATAGATTTTATGTCTTTTTAAGTTATAGAATAAGTATGGCAATATTATTTCCGTTAGTCCCTCCTGTCCCTTACATTTATTTTTAAGATATTCCCAGCCAGTGAGTAATAAGTTGATTATATCATTTGAGAATGAAGAATATGTTCTAGATCCATCCATGTTCTAGATGCCATCACTGTAAGCTCACACTTTTAAAGTTTGGAATAATACTATATTTATCAAATAAGAAATATTATTTTATATCTGTAGTTCATCATAAACTAAAAACATTCTTAACACTGCAAATAGAGGGAGACAAGTTTGTAATCAGTGTTTTCATATTGATTGGTAAAAGGATATTCTTCATCTTCATAAAATGTCAGACACATATAATTTAATGGGTATTCAAATAATATATTAACCAACACTTCCTTGCAAAGGCCACATTTTCATATGCTAGGATTAAAAACTTTGATCTTTGTTTAAAGTTTCTAAGTGAAAGAACGTTCGATAAACATTCGAGATATCACAAATGTTGAATGCTTATCTAGGGATATTTGAATAAACCAAGACCACACTTTCTGTTGCAATGCTTTATATGTTTCTCCTTTGTTTTCAAATCCGAGTTCCATTTACTTTTTTTCTGGCTATACCACTACTTCATTACTGACTTTTTATTTCATTAAAATCATTAAAGGGTCATCAAATGTCTAAAGCCATTTATTTTGTTTATAAGGCTAGCTTCCTTGCCAATATTTTACTTTATTATTTATCATGAACCCCTCACTATATCTATGGACATGGCCAGGAGACAATATTATCTTTGCTCTTTGAATTCAAATCTTCTTTAGTAGGCACTAACTTGCTAACCTTTATCATATGATATATGATCGATATAAAATCGAACTGGCTTTGTAAATATATATTTTTTTAATAACTACGAGGCATTTCCAGAAACTAAGTGTACTGAATTTTTGTAGGTTACAATTTTTTTTATTTAAACAAAAAAATTACGTGGTTACCGTAGTACATATGTAAGCTATTTTTCGACATAGTCGCCATTCCTCTCAATGCGGGTGGTGAAGCGGGGTATCAACTTTTTGATGTCTTCCTCGAAGTAGTTTCCCGCCAACCCCTCCGTCCACTTTTCCACCTCCTCCTTTACCTCCTCGTCGGTTGAAAACCTTTTTCCACCCATGTGCAGCTTCAGGGAGGTAAAGAGATATCTGAAGGTGCTAGGTCAGGGGAATGCGCGGGATGGTTCAGGACATCCTATTTAAACGAGGCGAGCAGTTTCTTCGTGGCGTTGGCCGTGTGTGGTCTTGCATTGTCGTGCAGCAGGCAGACTCCCTTTGTCAGCATGCCTCTCCTCTTGTTCTGAATCGCCCTCCGCAATTTTTTTAGGGTCTCACAGTATCTTGCAGAGTTGATGGTCTCCCCTTGAGGCATATATTCAATTAAAATTATGCCTTGACAGTCCCAAAACACGGATGCCATGATTTTCTTGGCTGAAATTGTGGTTTTGAACTTTTTGGCGGAGGGTGAAGAGCTATGATGCCACTGTTGAGACTGCCTTTTAGTTTCAGGCGTGTAGTGTGCAACCCAAGTTTCATCTCCAGTAACGATGGAGCGGAGAAATTCATCTCCATGGAGTTTGCAGCGCCTCAAAAACTCTTGCCTTTTTACAAAATTTCACACTTGGCGGGAGATTGGTTTGACATTTTTCACGAAACGTGTTGTCGCTTCGACACTTCTCAACGTACTGACCTCAAACCGGTCTCGTTGTGGAGGGGAAGGGTCAGGCTACACGGAAGTGTAGCCAACATGTCGAAAATAAAATCCATCCGGTCGTGAGAGCCTCAGTACACTTACTTTCTGGATACGCCTCGTACATTGTAGGCTGCTTCATCTTTAAAATAGTCTTCTCCTACATTAATACAGCGATTCCAGTATTTCTGCCATTTCATCAGGTTCCATGTGTTTTGAGTGAAAACAACAAAAATCAATTATCGAACGTTGTTTTTTTTTACTTTCACTTATAACATGTGGAAATCAAGCGCCAAACTTAACGAACTCCGAGCATAAGATGGCGGTATACAGTCATGTGACTAAAATTCATCTCCTCAGCCAATCATACGGTGGTTTGAAGGGGATATTCATGAATAATATGGTTTAAACGGTCCTCATCGAAGTCCACTGGTCGTCCAGAACGCTCCATGTCTTTCAGGTCGAAATTACCGTCTTTGACGCAAATGACCATCGACGAGCTGTCCTTTCATTCATAGCATCTTCACCGTACACTTAGCAAATATTGCGAGCAGCTTTATTCCCTCGATTGAACGCGAACAGAAGGAGGTGTCGAAACTGCTCGCTTTTTTGTCTACTTGACATTCCATTTTGAAGGCTTGTAATCAAATAAAATATTAAATGTAACGTAAAAGCAAGCACAATATCTTGTAGAGCAGAAAATTTTCTTTCGAATGACGTATAACCTTTACCATTTTGTTTTACTTTTGGTGCTCATTTTTAAATTTAAAAAAAAACGGACACAACTTATGTCAACACCTAATACATCGAGAAAATGAATTTTTTTAACACTGCTGTTAAGAAATTTTTGTCCAGGACTGCGAAAATAATTAGTTATACTGAAAAAAAAATATTTCGGTATTCGTTATAACGAGATTTGATTGTATAGTATCCGGCGGTAAGTAATACACATCCTTTGTAGAGACGTCGCACGATGCGCTAACACTCCGGTCTGGTAACGACTGACAAATCGCGACGGAACACGTGAATGAATGACAGAGACGATACTCTACAAACAATGTATATTACTTACTGCCGGGTATAATATTTATATATTTAAACCAAGCTATATCAAAATCTCCTAAAATTAAGGTTCACAACAGCATATTAGTGTCAACCTTAATGTGTGGTAGTGAAATGAGTACACCAAACTGTTTGGCAATGCTTTTGTAAAGCAAAACAGGCTTGTCACTTTAATTTATATTTATTGTGTGGAATTTTTTTCATATTTAACCCTGAGAGATCGGCGCACTGCTATAGCAGTGGAAGAAATTTGTTCTACCCTTGTATTCTAAATGAATATCCTTCATTTAGAATACAAGGGTACATATTCTAAAATATATTTATGTTGTAAAAATATATATTTTTTGTTTTTTTGTTGTTTAAAATAAATATTTATCACGAATGTCCGAATCGTAAATATATCTCAGCACTAGATAGACAATTATATTTTTTTCTCGTAGCGCTCTCAGGGTTAAGTGTTAATTCATTTTGTATGAAATTTAGTTTTACAATATAAAAACTTAATTAATTCATAAGTCCTTATATTTGGTAACAAATTGATTTCTTAAGCAGAGTTTTAACATAATCAAGCTTCTTTGAGTTCGGCATGGAGGATCTGTAGATCAAATTATTATTAAAATAAAAGTTTACTTTATTGATTATGCTTTTGAATATCGTGATGAAAATTATGACTTACTCTTTGGCACCAATTGGTGACATAGCGCCATCCCAGGAGTGTCTTGATGACTTTAAAGGGAGAATAATTTTGTGAGACTGTATTCCTCACTCTTTTTATTAGAATTTTTCTGTACAGTTTATTTACTACACTCAGCAAACTAATGACAACTTCCACTCTCCATTTTTGCACCCTTACCTTGATATAACAGAACTATCCCTCTAGTCTTTTGGTGTGGAGTGAATTCCCAACATTTTTTGAAAAACTACGAGAAGAATGCATAGGGTGTTGAGTAAGATGAGATGGTAGTGTACTCTGAGATGGTTCGGGCATGTAGAATGAATGAATAAAGAAAGAGTCACAAAACAAATATTTAGTGCAAATGTGAGGGAAAGGCATGATAGAGGAAGATCAAGATGGTTGGATTAAGTGTGATATTTTGAAAGAAGGAAATGTAAAAAGTCAAAGAAATTGAGGGAGTTATATGAGATGGTGTATAGATGCGGAAGAGTTGAAGGATGCGTGGTGAGATAGGAAAGTCTGGACTACCTTTTCAGGAAAATGGCATGATGGGATGTATGTATGTATTTCTTCCAAGCGCAAACCCACATGCAGACTATTCTATAATATCCAGGTTGCTAATCCCAAAGGAATGAAGATGTATTGTCGTTCTTTATCCATTTGAAGCTCTTGAAGTAAGTGTGAAAATTTAATGCCACTATTTCAAATTAATTTTAAAAATTTCAGGCTACGCAACAGGTTGGTTCAACCGCATGACAGATTTTACGCTGAGCCCCCATCGCTCTTGACAAACCCATCGCACTTTGTTGTGTTCCAAACTGTGAGAAGTGCAATTCTTCGTAGATGGAGTATATTATTTCTACCCCAACTCGAGTCCATAGAAGAGACAGATATCGAGGAATTGCCAGTTTCGAATGCTCCAAATGAAGCTATTCCAAAGGTATTTTTACTATTCACTACCTGTTTCAATTTTGTTAAAAAATGACAAGACATATTGATGACTGTAGAAGGCCTATTCTTAGTCTAAATTATCGGATTCATACTTAACCAAAGTTAACCAATAACATATCCGTTTCCACTTCATTTTGAACATTCAAAAGTTGAATGAATTAAATCAGGCATGAACTGACCAGCGGCTCGCAGGCCGAATGAAGTCAGGGTATTTTATATGTGCAAAGAGTTGTTTTTTTTTAATCATGACAGAAATAACAATAAAACATAGTCGTTCAATAACGGCAACACACTCGAGATTTCCGATACGAAGAAGAAGACTTAATTTTTTTTATTTAAATGTAACCCAAAAATAAAGAAATATATTACCATTCTAAATTACAAACATTTTATTTTACATTTATGTCATTAATTCAAGAAATTACAATAATTATTTATAGTAATTAAGAGTTTGCGGTGGCGTTGGTACTAAAACACTGAACTTTGTAGCACATTACCTCATTTTCTGGCATTCAAAGATTATAAGAATGCCGTGTGCCAAAACCGGTATTGGGTAAAGGCTTGCGGACCGCATGTGTATTTTTTTAACTAATAGATATATTATCAAAATTATATCTTGGAAGCATATTGTATATTTAAAAAAAAGGGAACATTTAGGTGACAGAGTGAATGCTGGAATATACAATGTGTTAATGGACCAGAATATTTCAAGTAAAAAAAGGGAAGCGTTAGGTGACAGAGTGAATGCTGGAATATACAATGTGTTAATGGACCAGAATATTTCAAGTAAAAAAAGGGAAGCGTTAGGTGACAGAGTGAATGCTGGAATATACAATGTGTTAATGGACTAGAATATTTCAAGTAAAAAACATAATGGAGTGTTGGTCCTAACGTGTGCCAAAAAAAACTTAGATGTGGCAAAAAAGTATTGATGTGGCAAAAAAAAGGAAAGAAAGGTAAATGCAGTAGAAATGAGATTTTTTTTAGATGTGTTGAAAAAAAATGTAAAACAGAATAAAGAAGAGAACATTAGGAAAGAATGTAGGTTGAAAGTAAATGATGTACTTAAGATGAAGAAAAGAGCATTGAGATGATTCAACTATGTAGAAAAAATTAATGATGAATACAAAAATAATCTATATAACTAGTATAGAAGGTAAGACAAATTTGGGATGGCCTTGAAAAATTTAGCACAACCAAGTGAATCAAATTGTGAAAGAGGCAAGAGTGAAATCCTTTATAACTGGACAGTATGTATGAGAAGGTGATGGATGTGACAGAAGCAGAAGATATGCGACAGGATAGAATTAAGAGATTTATTCTCACTGCTTACTACAATAGGGACATTACATGATGGTGAATTTTATGATTTTAGGTCATTGGAATTGGATTACACACAGTGTTTACACTTGTGACAAAGTCTCGCTTTACTCAGCCAGACATATGCATTGACTCCTTGAAATCATTACTAGACATCCTTGATGGATACAAACCAGAAAACCTGGTCAGAGAACCTTCTGATGTAAGTAATTTATTTCGTTTAGATCAGTTCTTACTAATTCACTGTGTGATCTAAAGAGAAAATATGTTGATCTTCATTATAGACGAGGACTTATTTTTCATCTCCCATAAGCAATATAGATGATTTATTTATTACAATATACAGCCTTTTACTGACCATTATGATACCATAAATAAAAGATACAACAGTAATACTCAAATTATAATTTTTAGTGTGCATAAATATAAAATCTACTTGTTACTAAGAATATAAACATTAACATACACAAAAAATATGAGAAAGTTGTACGTTCTCGTACATGCATACTACCATATATTATATATAATACAAACATGAGACAGACCAAGGCTCAAAAAAAAAATGCCAGTGTGCTCCGATTGTCTCACTTTGGTGTGCCAAGAAGAGATAAGAAGAAAGAAAAAAACTCCACAGCACAGCTTCGCTTTTCAACTGAATTGATGGTGAAATGGGGTATCATCGATCATGAGGTCCACCATTGACGATAGGGCGATAATGAAAAAAACTGTGATATGAAATGTTCAACTCTTATCATATAATATTTTACAGGTGATTAACTCTATGTTTGAGATGTTGTTGGAGCTAAGTTTCGGCATCGAACCAGGAAATCTGCAAATTGAAGAAGAGGCCAGGATTACATCACTCGCCTGTTCATGCTTGCTGACACTCAACATAGCACGGAGCGATGTCACCCAGATAATAAAGACCATTGTCCACTTAATCATGGCATCTGAACCTCTGTCTAACCAAGAGATAGTCGTAAGTATTTTATGTTAATGTTTTTTTACACAACTTGACACTTAGAGGATTTTTGCAATTTTTATTTTACTTATTTGACAACCTTTTTGGCTTAATGGTGAAATACTTGCCATTGACTAGGTTTGGGATTTTTGACAATGGTAACCAAAAAAATGTATCCAATTTTATTTAATATTTAGAACTATGTTTATAAATTGATTTTTTGCAATAGTAATATCAAAACTAATTAGAAAATTTCCTATGGTTTTTTTGTTTTCATACAATATGAAAGCTCAAAACATTTTAAATATATATTGGCAATGCGGCTTAGCACTTTTCATACACTAAAAGTTTTTAAGGTTTTCTGTTGCTCCATTTCAGGGGCTGTAGTCATTGCGAATGAGTATTTTATCTTCTTTTACCTTTGTCAAACTGTGCAGCATTTGATTAATACTAACTTATCATGTAATTGATTGACCAAACAATATTTTACAAGATCATATTTGATTTATAGATAATAGTTTTATTTTAATATTTTATATTGTTTTTAATTTTCAGTTTTAAATCTTGTTTTATTTTTAAGAAATGTGTAGTTTTATTACCCTGTGGACCACGGGGATTTTGTTGACTAAATTGATACTGGCCCTCTGGGTTATTGTAAAATCGCTTAAGAATAAGAAAATTTTGGGCTTCGGAGATAGTGCCAGCAGCAATGACTATACTCAGTGCTTTTTTTTAAAAAAAAAAGGTGCTGGAGCTCACTTCTTGTTAAGCTTTTTGTAAACCGTAAAAAAGTCGTGAAGCACCCCTCCACTGCGCTCCACCGCAAAAAAACACTCGACAGTGCTTTTTTTTTAAAAAAAAAAAAGGTGCCGGAGCTCACTTCTTGTCAAGCTTTTTGTATACCGTAAAAAAGGTGGTGGAGCACCGCTCCACCGCAAAAAAGCACTGACTATACTACATACGGTATAGCCTTACTTCATAAATAGTTTAAATTTTGCATAGCTGCTAAACATATTGTTATATATTAACCTTTTGTTATAAACAATATAACCTGGCTGATGTATTGCCATGTGGCAATCTTCCGACTGATCAGAAATATAAGCCTTAAGTGAAAACTAGACTGGAACCCTTTTAAAAAAAGTTGGATTTGAAAGGGAATCAAATCCTCAACCCCCGGGTTGGCAAACAGGTGTCGAACCAATTAAGCCATGGAGGTTGTCATATAGCAGGTTTCATTTCTTAGAAAATCTATATTACAAGATAAATACATCAATTTTAGGAAGTATTAGAGTAAACCAATCATTCTTTTTTTTAATAACTGTTGTACAACTTTTTTTTTATATTTGTGAAAATATGTGAAGAATAAAGGTGCTCAACATAAATATCTCAAAGATAGTAAAATTATTATTATTTTATTTGATTTTTATCTTAGAAAAATGAAATAACAGAAATGTATGGGAGAGGCACTTATAGAACAGTATATTAATGTTGCTGATGATGGAGAAGAATTATATAATGTATTTTATGTGATTGATTGCTGCTAACAAGAAGTAGGGGTGTTATAAACAGATTCAGGGTTATATTTTCTAAACCAGTCCCATAAAACTTCTAATTTGTTCATTCCCTCCATTCTGTGGAATATGATCATCATGGTCATCGACCATCCTACTCCTGTACATGTAATCTCTTACCCAATGTAGCACCTTCTGAAACAGGTACCTAGCTGTTTTTACCTGATCACTCCATCAGATTGATCCTCAGCCTCTATTTTTTTTGCCATACTTCCTGGTAGAATTGATCGCTTAACACATTCAATGCGATCAAATTATTAAGGTAATTCACGTGTGGTTGACTAATTATTAAAATTTAAAAAAAAACGGAACACCACAATCCGAGAGGTCTGTAAGGTCAAAGATGTGGTCGGATGGGGACGACAGCATCGACAATACTGGTACCAATATGTACAGAGAATGAATTCGATACATAGCTTTGCATGGGGTGCCGGATAGATGGCATCCACCAGGGAGACCCCCGAAATAATGGAGATAGCTGGGGCTCAGCATCACAGGAGGACAATCCTGCAGTAACACTCTTGAGTCTATAGAAAGTTTAAGAAGAAAAAAAAAAGAGACGTAAAATTATGAGCAATTTAATTTGGTGTTGCTAATACTAATAAACTAAACATCCATGCGTTGCTACGCTAAGAATTGAGTATGTGTATACAATTTCAACGCACTAGGAGCGGTAATAGTATCTTTGGTTTGCATACGAAAACGCATCAGGCGCATTGTTAGCACCCGACGGTTACCAAGAAGAATGCACTAGGCGCGTTGTTACCATTGAATGTGTTAAGGTTGTCATCCTTCCCCTGCGCTTTGTTTCTAAAGTGTCATAACATTCTTATGTTGTGCTAACATAGAAAGACACGTCTCACTGCAAGCTCTTCAGTAAATATAAATAAATAAATATAAGTTTATTTATTCTGAAATCGCAAAATATTTCAAGATAATGGTGAAGAAAATACATTTAAGAGAGAAGCTATCAAAAGATTTGGATTCATCTTATAAGATCACCCCCAGTCGAGAACCCTCACCAATAGAAAGTGAGCCTGGCGGCGATGATATAGGATGTTTTTCAACCCACACCCTTGTACATGTAAATAAAAAAACGATAATAAATAAATTATACTAAATAAGCAGTCAGTACGATCAGTTTAGTTAAAACAATATTAGGTTCACCGATATTAAAAAAATAGCATCCAAATGTAATACATATTTTCCTCAATCACACACAAATGCTACAGCATAGAAAATGAAAATATTCAAGAAGCCGCCAAAAGATCCAGACTCATCCCACAATAACCTTCCAGTCAAAATTCCCCCCCACCATTAGGAAGGTGAGCAAGGAGTGACAATGTATGACAAGAATATATGGAGTGACAATGTATGACAGAATACGGAATGAAGTGTTAAGTAAGATGAAGACGACTACGCCGAGATGGCTTAGGCATGTGAAATGAATAAATGAAGAAAGACTAACAAAACAGATATATAGTTTAAATGTGAGTGGAATGCGTGTGAGAGGAAGACCAAGGTAAGTATAGTTGGGTCAAGTGAATTATATTCTGAAAGAAGGAAACCTAGAAAGTCATAGTAATCATAG
Organism: Odontocerum albicorne; assembly: GCA_949825065.1. Lineage (NCBI taxonomy): Eukaryota > Metazoa > Arthropoda > Insecta > Trichoptera > Odontoceridae > Odontocerum > Odontocerum albicorne. Next base: position 13,082,967 of record OX463843.1, read on the forward strand.
AAGTATGGATATAGAAGAGGATATGGATGTGCCGAGAGAGGAAAGTCTGTCACTCTGTCCTCTCTGCCTACCCTGACAGGGAAATGGAGTGATGGTATGTATTTTTTGCTGCCTTTGGAGTTAGGGTAATAGGAAATCCCCCAAAGATCAAGGAAAATGTTCAGTAAATTATTTTGATGGTTTATGTTTGTGTGAGAATTGGTTGATTGTGTGTAAATGTAAGAAAGCATGTAATCTTTATACATATATCTAATCTGAGTTTTTGATGCAGCTATATCGAAATCCTTAGTTGATAGCCAAATTTCTTTTTGCTGCAGTCATTCAGCAGGGAGATCTTTATAGCACTGTTTCGTCACTGCATTAGCACTTTTAGAATATGTTTAACACATTGAGTGCTGACACACAAACAACTCACTACGACGGTTGCCGATGGCAGTCTGACCAATAGAAGTGACATACTGATATTACACGTAAGTGCGCGATCGGCACCCAGCGCTCTCCTCTCATTACGCACAAACACGTAATCGGCAGTCAACGTGTTAAAATAGTTAATAAGCTGTAGAAAAACATAAGGTCGGATAAAATAAAGCCAGTTTTTGTGTTATTGGTCTAATGCTAATGTCTAGCCTTCTTAGTCTAAAATCTAGCCTTCTTGCAAACAAAATTGTTGACTCAGGTTCAAATCACGATTGTGTAATTACACTGAGTCCTGTACGTTCATGTAGACTTATATTATTACGATATTTGACTAAATTAATAAAACCATTGAAATGTGATTATTTTTTTCAGGTTCCGAATATTTTAATAACATTTGAAAGAATCGTTAGCAATATTGTTGTCGGACTGACTAGCACAGCGACATGGCTTGGAGGTGGCGTATCTGATAACAATCTCGTTAACGAAAATGCTTTAAACCTTCCGAGGGAGATCAGGAAAGACAATATCGAGATTTATTCTTTTATCTCCGATGGAACCTATCTATACCTTCATACCAACATGGGACTTGTCAAAATGGGTACTGGATTCTCGGGTTCCGTACGCTCATATATATATAAGATAAATTTCAGCTTCAGATCAGAGTTCACAGTCACTTTGATCTATCATAAGGTAATTATATCTTTATCAGAATTCAGATCATTGACTATCTCTTAGTATGCCAATACATGACAGCTTTTATATAACATAATTAACAGTCCAAATACAGTAAAATTTCTAGAAGAATGATAATTAATTTTTCCTGGGCCAAGTTTACACTTACAATGATCACCAACAGATTCCGTAAGAGTTAAATAATTTATGGTCCAGAAGAGTGAATCAACACTACAGGAGATAGCGGAAATCAAAAAGTTTTGATCCTTTGCTATGGTCAGTGTCCTTTAATGAGTGGTATCACATTTGATAATGGGCTCATTAGATCTGTAACCAATGAAACAATATCTGATGAAGAGGAGGAAGATATTTCCAAAGTGAAGGAAGACGTGCCATCCAAAAATTAAATTTTGCATTATTTGGGAGAGGTGCAAAATACTTTAGTTTACCCGACATACTGTGGAATGTTTTTCCAAACTTTGATTTTGTGGTACGAGTGGATCACACTGCAGATAAGTGAGAAGGTAATATTAAAAAATGAACATGTCCACCAAATCAGAATGTTGGGAAATCGCAAAAAAAACTGTTTGCATTAAAAATATATGACATAATAATTCATTGTAAAAATATCTAAAATCCTTAAAATCGCTTAAGGTGATTTGATTTGTTGTTTAACCCATTAACGCCCAAAAGAAAACTACATGTGAAAATTATTTTTTATTGTTATTTATTACAACATTGTGAACACTTAATACTATTAGAAAAGAAAAATTTAAATAAACACTTATATTTTAGAAAATAAAGGGCTGTACACGGCTGTGTACAGTGGGCGGTTTAAGAGTGAAATTGTCCAAAACACGGTCGCTCAACACACAACGTTTTCTTACAGAGTCCGCATCGCCAGCGACCTCGGTTGTGGCAAATAACACAACGCAATGGGTTTTCTATGCGTTCGGGGTTGTGACCATTATTTTTTTGCTCCAATCCAAGTATTTTTGACGATGTCGGATGACTTTTCGTTTTTATGTGTCGTATGTACCCTCGGGCAATCGTCCGTCTGAACAATAATTGGTCCATACATGTCACCTGTCCAGTCTTGCTGAGTAACACATGTAGTCGCCAAGCATTAGAAATAGCCATATCTAGTAAGTAGGTAAAGATTACCCACCACCATTTTTTTCCTCTTATGGACACTCGGTAAAGACTGATGGACTGATCCATTTGGTCGACGCCACCCATTCCTCTGTTGTAATTTATAAACAGTCTTGGGACATTGACTTCCACTTTTTGCTTTTGAACCTTGCACCATCTTCTCACTTTTCCCAGAGGCTCTATACTGTCAAAATTGGATCCCATTGTAACAACATTATTATCTTTCCAGCGTACAATTGTAATTTCATTTTTTGTGTCAAATCGATAGTCATACTCTGCTCTAGGTCGCTTTTTCATTACCTTCACAGTGGTAAGTGGACAATTCTTAGTTCTATTCTCTCGCATTGTGCCTGTGGCCCTGTAGCCTAAGAGTCGCAAATCATGCAACAACTGATAATTTGTAAAAAAGTTATCGAAGTACACAATATGTTCATTTGGTACAATTGGCATCTTTGCCAGCAGAGATTTTACGACTCTCGCGCCGAGAGGATCAGCAGAAACTTCTGTAGATGACTTGCCGCAATAAATGTCAAATGTGTAGCAGTAGCCATCAGAACTTGTTGCTGCCCAATTCCGATAGCCAAACCTCACAGGTTTTCCCATTATGAATTGTTTGGCTGAATGACGGCCAAAATATTTAATCATGGACTCATCTACAGACAAATTTTTATGAAAAACTCCCCACTGGCACGAGTTTCTCTGAATGAGATTACACAATGGTCTCACTTTGAACATTTTATCATTCGAATTTTCAACTAGAGAATTGTCTGCAAAGTGTAGGTTTCTTTTTATTTCCAAAAACCTATTACGTGACATGCAATTTGCAACCAATGGAATGCCAAGATCTTCATCCAAACTCCAATAAGCACGTTCGGTAGGTAATTCGTGATATCCAGTCAATATCAATATGCCCAAAAAAGATTTCAAGTCCTCACAATTAATTTCAAAATTATGTCGATTATTTTGACCAGCGTACAAAACACTATTTTGTGTTATCAAGTTCATAACCTCTTCATCAAAGAATTTTTCAAACAACATTGTAGGGTTGTGGTCTTTTATGGATTCTACAACAGTCTTTTGTCTGCTCTGAATGGCATCGGTAATGTTATGTGTTGTACTATATATAGGTGAAGTTTTTCTCCACTTAGGTGCGTCTTGACTTTTAACTCGTTTTGAAGATCTTATATAATTAGAAAGCGGCTCATCATCACTGTCCGAAATATCATGGCCAGGACGACGTGGAATTACTTGCACTGTACCTGGCACATCTTTTGGAAGATTAGAGGACGTCAAATCATCGTCATTCCCTTCTTCTTCGTCACTCAGGACATCAGGATTTGGTGGAATCAATACTATATCGTATTCGACTTCATCGTTTTCATCGGACATTATTGATTCAAGGGCTTCTTCGAGTCTTGTATAGGTATTATGGCTTGTGAAAACACGACGGGCCGCCATTTTAAAAATTTTAAGGATTTCAGGATTCGACAATTATAGTTATCGGGTTATCAAATATATGTGTTATCGAATTATACGAAAAAAACAAGAGAAAATATTTTATTATTTATAATAAAAACGTTAAAAACATCTTACGAAAAAAATCTTATTTCATATCCATATTGCGATGATAAACCAATGATATTTATTTACGCATTATTGCCAAATTTTATTTTTTTATAGTTAACTACTATTTTATAGTTTCGAAATAAGTAATTACTTCCATAATAATCATATAAAGAAAACACCAATTCGCGCTTTGAACAGGTGTACACAAGCGTGTACGGCGGGCGTTAATGGGTTAAAATAGAATCATAATAATTGAAATAGTTATTCTAGTTTAAAATATGGACATGGTCCTTTTTGAGTGAACAATTCTATTTTAATCTTTTTTGATTGAACAGGTCTGGGACATAATGTTTTTTGATCGATTTCAAAAATATTATACAGGTTGCAAAAAAAATATAAAAAAATAATTGGGTAGAGTAATTAATTATTATTTTAATCAAATAAAATAAGTAAAGCGTTACAAAATAAGAAGAAATATTATTATAAAACTATAAATATATGTAGGTAGATAAAGCTGTATGACATTACACGCACACACAAAACTGACAGTTGCTTGTGAACTGGTATGAAGCTAGACACAATCGGAAAGCTATGATTGGTCAATTCGGACATGATCTTTTTCATTGATTTGAAGCCTGGACAAGATTCTTTTTGAAAAAATACTGATTTTTTATTATGATTTTAAAATGATTTATGTGCTTTTTCATTGAAATGAAAATGTTAAACGGCTCCGTACCATCGATAAGAAAAAATGTTTTATTAACTCATTTTTTGTATCCGATGGACATGATCTTTTTTTAATGTTACCTCCTCAAGTATGCACCCAAACAAAAACAATGCAAAATAAATTACTATTTCAACCCCAATAAGTGACATTAATAAGTATAGTTTTTAATGTTCTTTTCACATTAATTATTACATAGTTTAGTTATATATTTTAGTCAATTTTTTTTAATAGATTATAATATAGCAATTAAGTGTGCGATGAAATAAAAACCAGATAAATCTTCATATTTATACTACACGTGCAACCATAAATTAGTAAATATATGTAAACAAGGGACAATATCAGAATCAAATTAGTGATAATTATAGTGTTTTTTTTTTGCAACAACACTACACATTAAAATACATAGTACATATTTTTAATTTTTCATTATACCATTAAATATGTTATTATCTCTCACTATTGCGGAAATATCTTGGTAAAACTTTACTTGACTTACATTATTTTTACAGTAAAAAAAATTATCACGATATTCCCAGCTCTTGGGAAATGCTGCACAAATTCAATTTTTATAGTGATCGTGCAATTTGAATTTTTTCGTGAAATTTGGTTCCTTGAATTTCGAATTAACGGACTTTTACTGTATTTAGCGTGACTGTGTAATGAACTATCTAGAATCATCAAATCTAAACCGTATTTAAGAAATTGTCACCCAGAAAAACACACAAATGATAATCTCTTTTTATTATTTTTTAAAATAAAAATTCATAAAGACTGTAATAATGTAATTACTGCTTAGTAAATTTCAAGTTTAACTCTTTTAATCCCAGTATGTTTTGCATAAAATGTGCGAAAAATCCCAAGCATTATTTGGCAAAAAAACAGTAGTTTATATTTTATTTTTTATCTCAGTTAATATTTAGTTTTAAAACCTATTTTTTTTGTGGAGACCTCCCTGTAGAGTCTAACATAATAAGTAATTTTCATATTTCAAAAAAAAAAAAAAATTTTATTCAACATAAAAACTTGTATGAAAACTTTGAGGCCGATGATCGGCCCCGTGGGATTTTTCGCATACACTCTTTATTTGTCAACTCTTCATTGTTTTCTTGAAGCAGATCACGTGTATACTTTATTCGTAGAAACAACAATCTACAATCAGTAAGCAATGTTAAGGGAAAAAACTTCTAAAACTTAGTAAACGCCAAGCATAAATACCTATGCACAGTACCCAGCGGTAAGTAATACACATCGGGCTTAAGAAAGAGACTGTCGGCCATAATCGGCTAACTTCGGCTTTGTAGAGCCTCGTCTCTGTGATTCATACATGTGTTCCGTCGCGATTTGTCAGTCGTTACCGGACCGGACTGTTAGCGCATCGGGCGACAGAGACAATGCTGACAATGCCGAAGTTAGCCGATTATGGCCAACAGTCTCTTTCTTAAGCCCGATATGTATTACTTACCGCCGGGTACTGTAACTATTTTTAGGACTTTGTAAATGTTAACCATTAAAAAAAATTACTATACTTGAAAAAATATGTTATATTTTTAGCGCTGGATATATGCAAAAGTCAATTTATCGAACCAAATGTATATGATAAACAAGGAAACTTTGAATTACGAAGAAATAGAGCTTGGCTGTCCAAAAGGAATATTTACAAAGAATATAGTATTCTTTTCTGACACTGAACATCTTGGTTTCATCTCACCAACTATTGAGGTATGTTTTGTTACATTTAATTATAATGGGAACCTGAATATTATTCATATTTATTGTGAATAATATTCAGGTTATAATAATAATAATAATCTAGTCAAACAATACTTATCAATCTTGTTCTTTCATCATAAAATGGGTTAAAAAATAACAGAGTAACTATTTGGGTACACCATATTGAGATGTTTTTGACTAAGTGATCGCAAGTCTTGGAGGATCTGATCGGAACATGAAGAAGATTAAATTAGAATTGGTATATAAATTAGCTTAGTATTAAGATTGTCAATGATATTTCTATTTTTTTTTAATCTTTGTTTAGGAGGGGCTGGCGCTCAAACTCTATGAAATCAAGGTAGTCACCGACAAAAAAGCAACTCTAAGTCTTGTCAAGAAAATATCTCTGGATATTTCCAAAAGATACACTTACTGCTTGGGATGGACATGCCAGGAAAATCCTGAAGATCATTTCCAAGACGCTCATGATTTTGATGTTAATTTTGCTGCTGCCATTTCGGCAGGTCAAGATTTCACATTGGTTAGGATGACATCCGGACAGGTAATTTAAATATTTTTAAAACTCTTGCGTTTTGGCTTCTAAAATTAAAGGAAGAACAACTGTTTTATATTACAACAGTGGTCACTTGTACAACATTGGTCTCTTGTAGTTTTATCTAACATTTACACTAGAACAATCTAGTGTAAATGTTAGATAAAACTCAGAAGCACCACAGCAGCAGAATGTAGATTCTTATTTCATAGGTAGCTATAAATTATGAAATCCCAACAAGTAGAGTTGGCCAAAGAAGGGAAGTAGAGTTGACTAAAAAAAACTAGAGATAAAAGTGGAGAAGGACCTAGACTAGCCCAAAGCAATTATTTAGATTGAGGTTGATGGAAAGAAAGATTCCAGCAGCTGACACTAAATGGATAGGATGATTGCGAGAAAAGAAGTGAACTTTGAATTTTGTTTTGAGAAACATTTTTCATCCAGATTGGTTATGAATTTATTAATTGATAAATTAATTAAATATGTGATAAAATATTTTTTTTGGATATATCAATAAATCTTCAAGCTGCCTTCTACCAGATGAATTGAAGCCATGCCTTTGGAATTCCACCAAAGAGAGACGAAGCCTTTTGTTACATATTATTTTTGTCAATTAATCAATGCCCTTTTCCTGTGGCAAGTATAATAAAAAGCACAATACAAAATTTACTAAGGGTATTTGGCTGAACTTGAAATGATTTTGTAGGCCAACTTTGATATCTATTACATAAGCCAAATTTGATATTTAGATATCTCCTGAAAATTTAATAATTTTGACTCAGCTTCAATCTCTGCTCTTTTAGCTTTATGCTGATCTCAGTGTATGCTTTAAGTTGACTATTCTAGACAGTTAGGCTGATGGAATTCACACTTTTCTTTTCCACATATACAGAGTACCCTATAATCTCATCTCCCGAAGTTATCTCTAATTTTAGCCACTTCAACCTTGAGACACTTTTTACAATTCTTAATAATTTTGACTCAGCTTTAATAATTTCTCAAATTTAATAATTTTGACTCAGCTTCAATCTCTGCTTTTTTAGCTTTATGCTTATCTCAGTGTATACTTTAAGTTGACTAGTCTAGACAGTTAGGCTGATGGGATACACACTTTTCTTTTCCACATATGCAGAATACCCTATAATCTCATCTCCCGAAGTTATCTCTAGTTTTGACCACTTAACCTTGAGACACTTTTTACAATTATTTCCAGGTATATTACAATGGAAAGCCTGCCTCTGTAGCATTGAAAGCTAACAGAATCCCAGGTACGTGGACACCGCTATGTTCTGGCCGGGATATGCGCGCCGTGGAAATGGCCGTGGGCCACGAAGGACAACATGCAGTTGTTGTAACAGCTGATGGTCAGGCTCTTTTCACAGGAGTAGCTCGACGAGGAGAAGATGGAGAAACCCCTAAACCACGACGTCCACCTAAACCTGTCAAAAACAAGAGATTCCAAAAGGTCTGTGCTTCTGTACATTTATGTTTTGAGTTGTATATACGAGTAGAACAATCTGTCGGGCTTATTGAGATGCACCAATTTCCAACCAACCAGAAAGGTGTTAAAGAGGTTTTAAATGAAAACCAGACTGAAATCCTTTTTAAACAAAAAAAAATAGGTTCCAATGGGAATCAAATGCGCAACCTCCAAGCTGGAAAATAGACATCTTACCAACTAGGCCACAGAGGTCATCATGATCCATATAATGATAAAATACTAAATTTAATGGAATATATATAGTATCCCATTATTCAATTAATATTTTGAATGGAGATAGTTAAAAATATCTGCAAAATTTTCTTATCGAAGTCCGTTATCCTTTTTTTTATCCCTTTCTAACTTGACTAACTTATTTTGCTTAGGTTTCTTGCTTTGTTCAAGTATTAGAAATAAAACTTCATCAATTTATTTTTAGATGAAGTTAAAAGAAATCTTTTCTTGATAATTTTTCAGCCACTATTCTGACGCACTGTATAGTATCTGAAACAAAAATAAGATTTAAGAATAATTACCAGAAATATTAGCAGTTTAGGATTTATTATTTGCCTTATTTCCAATTTTTGACATTGGCATGTAGAGACAGAGGTATAAAAAAGAGGCTTACACTCTGGTGAAGTTTGCGTTGGCTTGGACACTTATACTACATACAGGATGCTGACTCTGTAAGGAAGGCTTTGTTCAGCGATCTTTTGGGGCAAATGCCCTCAGTGAGATACAGGTAAAAGCCTAGTTTACTGGGGACACAACAAATGAAAGGCAACAAACCCAGATCCAATAAACTTGTGTGTCCAAATTAAATTACCTGTTGTTTTATCGCAAATTATGTATATTTCTTGTCTCATGTGTAAAATAAATAGGAAAAAGGAAAGACCAAAGCTAAGATGGCTAGATGGTGTGACAGAAAATTGTCACACACTGGGTATAACCAATTCAAGAAAGACAGTCAAGACCCATCCTAGGTTGTGGGGCTGATGACGAAGATGATTTCCCTTCTTATGTTTTCATTTGATTACCAACAACACAAAGTATGATCCTATATTGATATATAACTTATCATATTGATATATTTTTTTATTTCTTGATTTTTAATTTCAGCTACAAAACGAATTTGTAGTTTATGTGGCTTGTAACTATGGATCAACAGCACTGGTCACTAAAAAAGGCCAACTTTTCATCTTCGGAAAGGATAATCAACATTGCGATCCCAACGGTCTAGTGAAAGACCTTGATTTCGAATATATTACCAAGGTAAAATATTTTATGTTCATTTTTATTAGCACCTTGATTACTTGTTATTGAAATTATTAACATTTCAAGCTTCTTGCAGTGTGGATCTCTTCCAACCAACCAAACAAAATTAAATAAAGGATATTAGCTAGTCAAAAAATTATTCAAATTATTATACAAGTACAAAATTCATTAATAATAAAAGTGAGATAGAATCAACTGATGAAAGAAGAAAGGGGTGGTGGAGAAGTTAAGCAAATTGGAAATGAAACATGTAATATTACCAATTTGAAATTAAGAGTTATTTCAATCACCTTTTGAAACATGCCAATGATGTAGTGAGTTTAACATTAATTGGTAATTAGTTCCAGAGTCTCACTGCATGGACAGAAATCAATGTGAATATTAAGACTTGATTAAAAAATCAGACCAACTTTATTATTCAATCAAAATAAGTTTATTAGTATGTATATATAAAGTTTTTTCGTAACTGAGGGTTCCAAGATATTGTTTTATGGAAAATAGCTATAAACTCCTTTAGTTGAAGAAGTACTTGTACATGCTATTATCAAGATGCATGACACCTTATAAGTTGAGGTTCACGTACACTATACATCAGCACATATCTACATATAATTTTAATATATTTATTTCAGGTATCTCTTGGTAAGGCCCACGGAGTAGCTTTGAATCGCCATGGAATTGTGTTCACTTTCGGCATCAATAACAAAGGACAGTGTGGACGATTTTTACCAACAGGTAAGTTCCTCAATCTGTTTTCCTAGCTTCTCCTTCTATTGTCTTTTTATTTACAGTTTAGTGTGCTCTACAAAGCACGCATAATCAACGCACTTATATTAGCGACGCATAAATACACTAAAAAAGCATAAATACTTTCTATTTAAGATACTTGAGTCGAGTCTTCAGTGTACCATGGCAAGATAGGGTCATCAATGAGTGTCTTGACACATACCAATATATACTGCATTTGACTTCTATGCTGAATGATGTTCTCCACTATGTGTTCTGTAATGTGAAGAGATATCATGAAGGTCAACATCCATATTTCAAAGATATATGTATAAAGATCTCAAGATCAGCACTCAACTTAGCAATCTAAGTTCACATTTTTTCCATTCTTTTTTAAGATATTCAAGTTGAAGGAATACTTTATTGATTTTTTCAGGTACCAAGTACTGTGCTGCGTGGGCCCATCAATGGAAACAAGATCTTTGCATGATTTGTACCAAATGTCTGCAATGCACAGGTTTCCAAGCACATTGTAAGACATCACCGAAGAAGTTTGAGGGAGGACAGTAAGTTTTTTTTATCATTATTAAATACATTTTTTTATATTCCTTAAGTATTTTTTAATGCACTGCGACCATATTCATTGCTGTCTACAATCCTACTTACTTTCTTACCTCCTGTGATATTACAGACCTTTGAGATCTAGGGACAATTTCACGATATATCCCCAAGTCTCCCTATTCATGACCTTCGTTCTTCGCCTGATTCATGGTTTCCCTTGGGACTTTCTTCCGCTGGAACTGCGTCAAAAGTCAATCTTGAAGTCTGGGTTGTCTATAATTTCATCAAACTTAATTCCACCTTCACTTTCTATAAGTGATCCTAAAATATTTGCGTTACTTTGGGCAATGATTGATCATCTTACATCAAGGGAGTAGATTGAGCATCTAACATGGCAAAGATTGATCATCTTACATCAAGGCAGTAGGTTGACCATCTAGCATGGCAATGATTGATCATCTTACATCAAGGCAGTAGATTGATCATCTAACATGGCAATGATTGATCATCTTACATCAAGGCAGTAGATTGATCATCTAACATGGCAATGATTGATCATCTTACATCAAGGCAGTAGGTTGACCATCTAACATGGCAATGATTGATCATCTTACATCAAGGCAGTAGATTGATCATCTAACATAGCAATGATTGATCATCTTACATCAAGGCAGTAGATTGAGCATCTAACATGACAATGATTGATCATCTTACATCAAGGCAGTAGATTGATCATCTAACATGGCAATGATTGATCATCTAGAATCAAAGCAGCAGAGTGATAATCTAACATCAAGTATTGCAGCTCAGAAAATAAACATTTCGTGTATTCAGTTTTGCTGAACTCATTTTAAGCCCATAAGCTTCAAAGCGCTCTTGACATACTTCCAATAGCTTCTACAAGCTATTGAAATACTCCCGTATCAATAGTTTATTGTTCACAAATAGTAGGCACCAAGGCGGTTCTTTCTGTATCTCTCTAGTGATTACATCCATGATAATAATGTAGATGAATAAGCTTTAATGTTGAACCTTAGTGGAGATCCACTTTCCCTGAGAATTATTCAGAACAGGAATTTCTATAATCATTTTAACATCATCAACATATATAATTTTCACTATATATCCATTGCCAAGGAATTCTTTATTCAAAACATATTTTAGAACATCTTTCTTCTTCTTCTTCTTGAATAATGGCCATAAACTCCTATATATATGAAGGAGTATGCGCCCGTGTTTAGTGACACTTTAGTCAGAGAACATTCTTCGATGAAAATCCACACACCTTTACAAAAAATGTAGTCATTAATCTTGTAGTGGTCACAACTATCCCGCCAGCGCTCTTATCTCGCCGAAAATTTTCAGCATCTTTCCAATCATGGATTAGCGCTACACTCAAACAGAGATTGTCTATTGGCCTTTCCAGTTCAAACATTTTTCATCACCATTTTCAAACCATTTTTCATCACCAGTAATGATGCGGTAAAGGAACCTTTGCTTGTGGTCATGCGTAGCTCGATGACGCGCGAGCGAACCAGCAGAAATTGTCGAACGTTGATTTTTGTTGTTTTCACTCAAAACACGTGGAACCCAAGCGCCAAACTTCTGGACTTTTCCCATTGATTTAAGATAGCGGTATATAGTCATGTGACTACAATTCATCTGTTCAGCCAATTCGACGGTGGTTTGAAGGGGATCTTCATGAATAATATGGTTTAAGCGGTCCTCATCAAAGTCCACTAGTCGTCCGGAACGATCCATGTCTTTCAGGTCGAAATTACCGTCTTTGAAACGCAAAAACCATCGATGAGCTGTCCTTTCATTCATAGCATCTTCACCATACACTTCGCAAATATCGGGAGCAGCTTTATTCCCTCGATTGAACGCGAACAGAAGGAGGTGTCAAAATGCTCACTTGACATTCCATTTTGAAGGCTTGTAATCAAATAAAATAATATATGTAACGTAAAAGCAAACACAATATCTTGTAGAGCAGAAAACTTTCTTTTGAATGATGTATAATCTTTAACATTTTGTTTTACTTTTGGTGTTCATTTTTAAATTGAAAAAAACGGACACAACTTATGTTAACACCCAATAAATAAAAAATAAATAAATGTCTATAAACGTCGAGATAATATGACACAATGTCTATACATTTACATGTCTATAGATGTCTTAAGTATTTTCCTATATTTTGTCATAAAGAGTATAGACGTTGTGATTTCTATTAACGTGCTATATAGTTTGTACTCTTGTGTCAAAACGTATATAGTTTTTACTCTTGTGTCACAACGTATATAGTTTGTACTCTTGTGTCACAACGTATGAACACGTAAATTATTACTTGTGATTATAATAAGAGTAAACATTATCATTAAAGTTACAATATTTTATACATGTCACATTACCACCTTCAATGGAATATACATTGTCTACCAAAAAGTCAAAGAACTTTTGAACTGAGTTGAAGAAATATTTTGGAAATATGTATATTAAACTTTTCAATTTACATCTATCATTATTGATGGATAATCAATGGATAAGTTACTTAAACTTCATATTGTATTTTCAGAATATGTGGTTGTGGTGAAGGTGATAGCGGTTGTGAAGTTTGCGGAATCTGCAGAACTTGTGCTGACGAAAACAGTGTGGAACACACAGCGGATAATCCAGCACCATCATCCAAAGATCAGACTACATCCGGTTAGTTTACTTAATGACATGCAATGTGTGACCTTTTTCATGTTATATTGCAGGGGTGGTCAACTTGTTTGTTGTTGCGATCGACTTTTTAAAAAAATAATCCCAATTAACACATAACACATATGTTAAAGAAGGATAACTAATAACCAAAAGTTTATTGATAAGTATGAGTGGAATTTACTTTGCTGAAAATATATTACAGAAAAGATAATTTATACATATATTTATTTGGAGTAGACATATCTACATATTAAAAAAGGATAACTAATTGAATGCGTTAACAAGTGCATGTGTGAAGTGAGATTTGGTAACATCGCACGCCGTATTGTAAGATACGAAGACGGCTGAGATCGGCCAAAAATTGCTTGGCGATCAACCTGGTGCCCATCCCTGTTATATTGTAAAGGGTCTTTCAAATTGAGCGGTGTATTTAATTCTTGGATAAAACACAGATGGTGTCGCGAACTTGCCTGAGTCTTGTGACATTTGAGAAGTGCAATGTATGACATTTATAAAAATTGAGTCGTATATAATACAACAACGCACTCAAATTGTTGAATTATTTTAAGTATTTTAATCTCCGGAAACGGTGATGTTAATTAGCCACCAAGATCATGTGATCTGATACCGTTGGACTATTTTCTCTGGGATTATGTGAAAAGCCGGGTCTATAAGAATGACCCCCGATCAATTCCTGAGCTGAAGGACGAAATTATTTGCATTATTGGTGAGTTAGAACCGCAATTATGCCAAAATGTCATAGAATATTTTGACAAAAGAGTGGACATCTGTGGAGCTGCAAGAGGTGGACATTTGGCGGATATTGTTTTTTGTTTAAATGTCTTACATTATACTGCAATGACCAATAAAAAGTTTTTTAAATCAAAGCAAATTGCGTGTTTTATTCAAGAATTAAAAAAACAAGAATTGAAAGACCTTTTATTTCACAATTATTTGAATATATGTTAGATTACAAACTGTTTAAAAATTTAAAAAAATATTTATCAGAACATATTATGCTTAACATGGTCAAGAAGTCAACCCTATTAAGAAGTTTTCCTACCTACAAAGCTTTAATAGTTTCATTGTTTATATAAAATATAATATTAAATAAATTTGCTGTCAAATTTTAGCCATGGAAAACGTGTGGCCTCTGCAATCAGAGAAGTTTCCTTTTGCATCTACATCAACATCTCAACCAGCACAACCGCCTGCAAACACTTCGAAAAAATTATTCTTTTCACCATCGTCTTCATCAGCAAAGAAAACTTGGACTGACAATGCAGGAAATTCAAGTGTTTCTGAAGAAAAAGACACATCTAGCCGAACTACGTGCCTGGCTCCTGCTCCACTGGATATATGCATTCAAATGGATATGGTATCCTGTGGTTTACATCACACCGTTATGATGTCTCTATCCGGTGATGTCTTCACTTTTGGATCAAACCAATTTGGACAGTTGGGTCTTGGAGACGCATTGCCTCACTCAGGAGTCAAGAAAGTGAATGTCCCAAAAGCCACTCAAGTCGCAGCTGGCAGCAATCATACAGTTGTTTTGACAGAAAATGGTGAAGTGTTCACCATGGGTCTAAATAATGTAAGTTATTTTTACTTTCATCGTCATTTGCAATCACCAACAATTTTTGATGATAAGAATTATAGGCCTGCAAAATTAAGGTTTATAAAAGCTTTTTAGATTCGTCAATTAGATCGCTTATCACTTTCCCACAACCTGCATTAGTATTTTTAACTAAGTGAATGTATAGGTATAGAAATTAATAGGAAAAAGTGATAAAATAAAACATGTTCTGTGCATATACTGAATATATTTCTTACAAAAACTCTGAGATTACCATTATTGACAAGTTCATTTTAATCAATATCCTTCTACTGTCTTGTTCTTTTGTTGGTGAAGCAGTCACTATACTTGAAAAAATGTAGCACGGTCCCTGTGACAGTTCACAAATTTGCCCCAATACAACCTTGTAACGACGTTCAGTAATTTTAATTATTTTATCAACTTTAATATAAGCCTCGATTCTAATAAATAGCAAGTTATTTAGGTAAATACATTACATAAAACTAACAATAATGACAAATTAATAAATCTTGTTACAAATTAACAAAAATGTGGCAGTTTGTTAAAATCAAATAATATTTGGTGACGTTTGTCAAAAGTCACAACATTAGTCTGCATTGGCTAGGGATGGGGTATACGATAATTGGATTATACGATAACAGGCTTGTGTTATCAATCCTTACTTTTAATGATGGATAACGCCTATTAATGTTCAAACTGTTACACTTTAGCAAGCATGTCTTAATAGTAATTTGCAAGACATTGAAAGATTCAATTCTCTGCAGCTTTTTGTTCTTCTTCTTCTTCTCAGTGTCATGTCAGGTCCCCGCAACGTTGAATATCACTTGAGAGTAGACATTTTTGTCCCCGGCAGCCCGAAAAAGATCTCCAACACCCCTTATGCCAGTCCAATCATGTGTATTGAGGAGCCAGGAGATTTGCCTCCTGCCAACACCTCTTCGGCCTTCTATTTTGCCTTGGATGATCAGGTGCAGTAATTTGTACTTTGCTCCTCTAAGTACATGACCCAAGTAGGACACCTTTCGGATTTTAATATTAGTCAGCAACTCTCTATCAACTTTGGCTCTTTGAAGAACCCTCGTGTTGCTGACCATATCCGTCCAAGGTATCCGTAGCATTCTTTGGTGCATCCACATTTCGAATGCTTCCAGTCGGTTCATACTACTAACTTTGAGGGTCCTTAGCTTTTTGTTAGGTGGATTTATATAGCATTACTCTTGTATTCACCCCAAGATTGCTTGTGAAACATCTCTTATTAAAATTAGTCAAATTCTATGAACCTTTCTGATTTTACACCTATCACAGGAATACCACAAAAGTTTCTATCCAGGAAAGTCTGCAACCAGCACTACGCTTTGTTCCATATTGGACCAGAAATGTGAATTTTCTTATCATTGCACTGAATAGATAGGCGTTTTAAGTTAGATACAGAAAAAATATTTCAAATCAAATAAGATCTGAAAGTCAATCCTTCAGTGTAATTCTCCGGGAATTAAATGTGAAATAAATTAACGAAATATAAAAAAATTAAAGAACATTACTTTTCCATGAAATTTTATACAGTATTGTATCACAGTTCATTATGTATTTTACAATACAACCTTGCTGGTTTAATGCCATATGGCAATTTCTTGTATTGTTTTGTATTACACTTTTGTTGTTTAAAGTACAACCTGGTGGGATTATTGCCATGAGGCAATCTCTTCCAACCAACTAGAAAGATGTTAAAGAGTTCTAGAGTGAAAACCAGACTGAAATCTTTTTGAAAAAACCTGGATTCCAATGGGAATCGAACCCGCAACCCCTGGATTGGAAAACATGCGTTTTACCAACTAGGCCACGGAGGTCGTCAACTTGGGAGAAAATTGCGTCCTTCTAACTTGAGAGAAAATAGTTAAAAAACCTTTTTTAGAAAAGGATTTTTAACACCATTACGGTTGGTTAGATTCTGATTGTTTTTGATTCCATCAGAAATTGAATCGAAAATTCCACGAGTTTGAAGATAAGCATTTTACTAACTAGACCATGGAGGTAGTCTAAAAAGTTACACAATGTATTCATCAGCATTTACAAGTACAATCATGGTTTATGTATGTTATACTGTTTTTTATGATAATTTTGTTTTTTCTTGTATCAGAAAGGACAACTTGGAAGAAAAAGTGAAAACACAACAACTGCGGCAACTCCAACGGCTGTTCTTCACTTTGGCCCGTCGAAAAGTTGCAAGGCCACATGGGTAGGAGCATCTGCTGACGAAACCTTCATCAGACTTGATCAGTCTCTGGTCAACATGCAAGTCTTGCAGAACTCCATTATTACTGGAGATAAATTTTCACTACGTAAGTTTAATTTATTTTCCTACATTAAAGTGACGACCTCGATTTCTCCTGAATGTTTCCAAGCTGTCCTTCAAGCATAGATACATAGACAGACCATTGCTCAAGTCAAGAAATCTATGTCTTAGACTGTTAGCAGCAGAAACCTTACAAGTCTTCTTTCATTAAGTGCTTCTTATCTGTGTTGTTTAGCTCATCAACCAGTCTAATAAACTCGATAGAAAATACAGATCTCTCTGTCCAGTCGGCAATATACGGCTAACTTCGGCATTGTAGAGCATCGTCTCTGTCATTTATACTTTGATTTGTCAGTCCTTGTCAAGCGTTCTAGGGACAGAGATACTACAAAGCCGAAGTTAGCCGATTATGGCCGACAGTCTCTTTCTTAAGCCCGTACTGTACTCAGTTGTTTGCTCTTATCCGCATATGCAATGAGGAAAGCTGTTTAATCTATGGGTCAGACATGCACAGCAGGAATCTTTTTGAATTGCAACTGACCTTTATTGGAAGACAGAATCAAGACAGTTTTGTAGTTTGGTCTAGAACGAGCTATCTACGAGTACTTCTCACTTTTTTCATAGGTCTCCCTAGCAATCTGATGAGTTCCATCCTGTACATCATAGTTTCCTAAACTTTTTCGCCCCGTAGACGTGTTTTTGACAGCTGACACAGTGCTGTTCACCTTGATAAGGTTTTTTGTAGAGTGGACAATTCTAAAAACAGAAAAACATGTACAATTTTTATTCATACCTATATTGAAAAGACACAAAATGCAAGTAAATATTTGGCTTTGTAATGAAATAAATCAAAACCTAGTAAAACTCTTACATAAAATGAATACACAAATAATACTGTTAATGAGAGGGATGAACCTGATGCTCTGATAGGAATGATTCAATATTTGGCTTCAAATTAGTGAGGTATTGTCTAAAATCTCCACGTTCAGTGATTTGCATTCGATTTCATTATATAAGTATTTTCTATGTCTAATATAAGTATTGTGCACACACAATCTGTGTTAGGTGTAATAAGACATTTACGGAACGCCTAAATATTGATGATGATCTGCTTAAATGGGATCCGCTCACGTGGACCCCCATTTACATTTCGTGCACCCCCATTTTCTTTTCTCACTGACATAGACCCCTTGCAAGTCGAAATCGACCCTTAGGGGTCCATATAGACCACTTTGGGAATCTTTGCTGTACATCATCCTGTCAATCAATGTGTTATGAACGCAGTCAGGTTTCATAACTTACTGAGAAGAAGATCATCTTGCATTGCTTTCTTTAGCCTCTCTCCCAGTAGCTTCAATCACCTGAAATTAGGGATTGTTATTGTATTTGTGACAGAACAGGAAACAAGGGAAAGGAAAAGAACAGGAAAAGGTTATTTCTCGAGTTTCCTCTATGAGTCTCTCATGTGCACTTCTTATTCAAACTGGTGTAAAATATTCTGCTACAGAGTAGACCAATACAATTATAGCAATTAGGCTGGCTCAAATGTTAGCTCAAATCAGCGTAACATTGCGGAGGTTTAAAGACATTGTAATTTGTTTTATCAAACACTGTTTATTCCACTTTTTTGTATTCAGATTTCAAGGCTTTGACCTCATCATCAGGGGAGCACAGAGTCCTGTTTGTGCTCCTCTGATGATGAGGTGAAAGCCTTGAAACTGGTAGGGTTATACCATTACAAAGAAGTGGAATAAACAGTGTTTGATGAAACAAATTACAATTTTTTTAAATAAACTTAAAATGTTTATATGACTCATTTTCATTCAGTTTTAACGTGTTCCTCGCGGGAAGTACAAACGCCTGTGATCTGATCTGTAGCATTCCTTTGTGTATTTTACGTAATGTTTAGTTTATCTCCTTTATTTAATGAGTCTCCTTAAGAGTAATTACTATTATTTATTATCAGAAAATTACTTGAATGTCATGTTTACTTGATGGTGTAATCAAATATCAGTGGTTCTAAACAAAATTCGCGTTTAAACTTAGAAATTAAAAAACGCCGAAATTGTGCCGCGCACAGGATTCGTGGAATTTGATTTTTAACGCGGTGTACAGGTTAAATGTGAATTTCTATCACATCTTTGTTTTGTCACTATTGTGAATAAAAATTTCAATGTAAGTAAATTATTTCTTCCTATGGACCAACCCCGTTTCAATTATTTTGTATTATGCTTTAATTATATATAGTACAACTTGGTTGGTTTATTACTAGGTGGTTATTATTAGGTTGGTTTATTACTACTTTTAACCAAACACAAATATGTTAAAGAGGCTTGAAGGGAAAACAGACCGGATCCCCTTTTTAATAAAACAATTGGGTCAACGGGAATCAAACCCATAACCCCCGAGTTGTAAGACAAGAGTCTTACCAAATAAACCAAAGATGTCATCAATATAGCTATTTTATCTAAGTAGGCTTTCGGTAATCTTTGTCTAATTTTCTTTTGATTTATTACCAAACTTTAATGACTCTTTTCCTTTCTTTTTTTCAGTTATAATCCCTAAAAGGGAACAAAACACGTACAAACACATAATGATAAACAAAAAAGATGGTTCATGTACCCCATTTAATGGTGACAGTGCCGCCAATTTTGCTAAATGTATGACCTGTATGGATCCCGGATTCGATATAATCTGGGATTACGTACCTGAGGAGCAGAAATTTAACTGTTACAGTTTAGCTCATCCTGCACGTACAAGGAATTCCAAGTATTGTTCCATTACTGTTCCTTCTATCGAGGGATTGGCAACTGCTGTAAATTCTGGAGAACCCATCATAGATTCTCCCAAAAAAATCGTCAATATCATGTCATCTGAATTAGCTCTGATGAAAATACCACATGGAACTGTGTCCAGAGAACACATTGCTTTGAATCTGTTAGCTTGTTTGGACACAATACTTTTACACGAAAAGGAGAGGTAAGTCTTTTTGATTCAAATTTTATATAATTCATGTTGTGATTATTTAGCTAATGGTTTGAATGTCATCATATTAGTTGTTTAGGCGTATCAAGTAAAATAATTTTTATTCCTCCATCTGAACTTAATGATATTTGTACAGTTTTATTTTCATTCTTTCTTGATTCTATTGAAAGACTTTAACCCGAGTCTTGGAAGTGTCGTGGAAACGGTAATAGATAAAAGAAAAGAAATATGAAGTGTTACATTGGATATATACAAAGTATGGAGTTCTACCAAGAATCGTCGGTCCAGAAACTTTCTATAGTAGAATTGTTGCTAGTTATCAACTAGAATCTGTATCTGGGAGTTGTTACTTGTTGATTAGAACTCTGAAGTCAATTTAGTTTTCATCTAATAATTTGATTGTTCCGAATTGATCCAATAGAGCAGCGTATTATTATACAGCTTTTATCATTGCTGATCCTTTGACATGGAATAGTCTGCCTCTTAGTGATAGAGATATTGGTGTTGTGTACAACTTTAGGAAGCACTTTCAGAACTCTTTATGGGAAGTCTTATCAAAATTTATGATTGTATACGAACACTACACCCCCACCTATAGCGGAATGTGTTACTATCACATATCGGAAGATCTAAATAAAAAATTGTTCATTCATCTTCCCTTGGTAAGTTTTCTTACCAAATATAATTTTCTAAACATATGCAGATGCGCTGAAGTATATAATCTAATGGCCGCAGCCTCTACCTTCCTATCGTTACACTCAACTATGTACAATGGAAGACACTTAACACGAAAACGTTAACATGAAATAATATTCTGCTCCCGACAAAATGCTATGTAATTTCAAACACTTATTTTCTTTTAACACGAAACAAATTAACACGAAAAGATTTTTGACGTTAAGTATGAATACCTTAATCCTCCAATTAAGTATAGTACCCGGCGGTAAGTAATACATATCGGGCTTAAGAAAGAGACTGTCTCTTTGTAGAGCGTCGTCTCTGTCAAACGGACTGTTAGCGCATCGTGTGACAGAGACGACACTTTACAAAGTGACAGTCTCTTTCTAAAGCCCAATGTGTATTACTTACCGCCGGGTACTATAACTGTACATATGACATTTAGGCTACCATTCACGGCTGTAAAACAGATTAGATATGATAGATTTATTTTAGTAGTCCGTACTTTCAATATTCACCACTCACCAAATTTGTTCATACTTTCTTTATTTATTTACACTCGTCTTACGATTGAAGTGTTATTGGGATTGGGATGCTGAATAAGATGTATCGAGGGGAATTAACTTGTTTAATAGACTGTAAAGGACATTTTTACGGCAGCGTCAATTCAGCCATGTTCGAATATCGTTCTGATGTTCCCGAGTTTTAAATTGATATTGTTTTCAACTGCCGGGTAGTTTTCAATTTGTTGCTAATGCTCGATATGTGAGATTTGATCGGATTTTCAATTTGTTGCTAATGCTCGATATGTGAGATTTGATCGGATTTTCAATTTGTTGCTAATGCTCGACTTGTGAAATTAGATCGAGCTTTCAATTTGTTGCTAATGTTTGATATGTTAGAAATCATTGAAGATTGTTGATATAGTAAAGAAGTTTGTATCAATGTCTTAATTTCAAATTATATCAAATTTTATGCTGATATGAATACGATCATATCAGGCTTAACTTGAAATAATTTTAGGCTGATATTATCATATTCCTTTTCTAAAATCCACATACTTTATGGGTTATTAAATTTCAAAATGATAATGATTTATCAAAGACCTCAACTTTAATTTTGTGGAGCTTCATCATAGAATATTACTTTGTTAAACAATGATTTATCAAAGATCTCAACTTTAATTTTGTGGAGCTTCTTCATAAAATATTACTTTGTTAAACAATGATTTATCAAAGATCTCAACTTTAATTTTGTGGAACTCCATCATAAAATATTACTTTGTTAAACAATGATTCATCAAATATCTCAACTTTAATTTTATGGAGCTTCATCATAAAATATTACTTTGTTAAACAATGATTCATCAAAGATCTCAACTTTAATTTTGTGGAACTCCATCATAGAACCTTGTTAATCCACTAATTACTTTAATGACAAAACTCCGTAGTCTAGTCGGTAAGACACCTGTCTTATAAGCACCCTAAGCCCCTACTTTGTATAGTGTCTTCTATAATGCACGTCAAGCATAATAACATTTCTTTATAATAAAATGATTAATTTTCTTCTATATTTTTACAGACTGTTAATTTTGGATGACACATCTGAAGACTTTGTTCCTGAAGTGAAATCTAACAGCAATGAGTATATGATAGCTAACAGATTTGCCAACTTCGGTGAATACTGGTGTTATGGTGTACATGCTATTGAAGCCATACGCTTTTCTGTTGATACTGATATTGAATTAGGTAATTTTTTTATATTATTATGTTAATATAAAAATGTAACATATGGTTACTTCAAAACTGAGAAAGCATTTTATATTATTATGTTAATATAAAAATGTAACATATGGTTACTTCAAAACTGAGAAAGCATTTTATATTATTATGTTAATATAAAAATGTAACATATGGTTACTTCAAAACTGAGAAAGCATTTTATATTATTATGTTAATATAAAAATGTAACATTTGGTTACTTCAAAACTGAGAAAGCATTTTATATTATTATGTTAATATAAAAATGTAACATATGGTTACTTCAAAACTGAGAAAGCATTTTATATTATTATGTTAATATAAAAATGTAACATATGGTTACTTCAAAACTGAGAAAGCATTTTATATTATTATGTTAATATAAAAATGTAACATATGGTTACTTCAAAACTGAGAAAGCATTTTATATTATTATGTTAATATAAAAATGTAACATATGGTTACTTCAAAACTGAGAAAGCATTTTATATTATTATGTTAATATAAAAATGTAACATATGGTTACTTCAAAACTGAGAAAGCATTTTCCCATACTAATACTAAGAGACAAAGAGAAAAAATTGATCCGAAATTAAACTACAGTGTGGAAAGTTGTGCAAAGTTTTGCAAGGAAAGATATGAAGCTGTAAACTACCAAAACGTCACAGGATGTCCTGCAAGATGCATGGATGACATCAAGTGGTTTATCAGAGGTTGGTGAAGGAGAGACCCATAGAACTAGGAGAAATGGAGAATTAGATGGTCGTGGTCTAATGGTTAGCATTCACGCTAAGCAAACAGGTGCCAAGTTCAATTCCTTGGGGATTCACTTCCGGAGTGATTTTAATTTAAGACCATTTTACATCTGAATTTATATTTTTCTGTAGCTTATATATTGCTTATCATAAATTCTTATCATATAGTGATTTTAGTAACACAAAAATAGTGCTATATAAAACTCTGCCTAACAAAAGGCTACAGTAGATTAAATTGATCATCTTTGAGGTTTAGTCTCCTTGTCATCGAAACTTTGGGCTTGATATGTTAAGACTGTGTGCTTGCTGAAGTGCAACAGCTTGCACACAATAAACCAATACACGTCATTGTGTTGCATTACACTTTCGTTGTATATGGCAGCGGTCGGCAACCAGCGGCCCACGGGCCGCATGCGGTTCGCGAGGTGTCTTGGTATGGCCCGCAAGATTCACATTTAGACACAATACTACGCATCTCTACTTCAAAAATGCAAGCTAATCCAAAAAAATTTGCAAGTCAAATGCATCCACAAAAATCTCATTGATTTTATTAACTACAATAAATGTCGTAAAAATATATAATTAGCGTTTTATTTTTAAAACTAAAATATTTGTACACAAATAAATATTGTAATGACATGAAGATATTGTACTGTAATGACATATGGCCCAAGTGCGGCCTGCACTAATCCCTACATAAAATATTTGGCCCTCTTACAACAAAAGGTTGCCGACCCATGGTATATGGTATAATGTGGTGGGCTTATTGCCAACTAGAAAGATGTCAATGAGGATGTGAGTGAAAACCAGATAAGAATCCTTTTTTTTAAATCTATTTTCCAACTGGAATCGAACCTGCATCTTCCATCCACAGGATGGCTGACAATCATACTCAATCACCAGACTCTATTTTTTTTCTAAATGCCTTCTTCTCTTATCTACATTAGTACAACTCAAAACATTTCTACAAAACTCATGCTCCCACATGATATTTACAAATACAAATTTTCTCTGGGATTTAGTAATATGAGTACACCCAAATTAGTGTGTTGGTAGTTGAGCTCACAATATATACAACATGTGTACAATTCCTATCATCTGCTGCGGTGTACAAGATAATGGAAAACTACCGCATTATGCTGTTAAATTGTGGATGTTGTGTTCTTCCAATAATAAATTATTGCTCTTTACTCACTATTATTTATTTATTTATTATTACACATGACAAGAAATATACACAATTTGAAAAAAACAACAGATAATTTGATTTGGACATACAATTTTAATGGATCTGGGTTTGTTGCCTTTCATTTGTCGTATCCCCAGTAAACTAGGCTTTTGCCTGTATCTCATTGAGGATATTTAGCATGAGAAAAATAAATCGATACTTCTTTCCGATTTTTGATTACACAAAAATAAAACCCCGTTGCACGCTCTCATCAACCTGACAAACAGTGACACTCAACTACAACTGGAAACATCTTGCGGAATTCAACTCCTCACACATCATCACTCCAGAAAGACCAAAAATATTAATCTCACACTATACCGCACACAA
Source organism: Odontocerum albicorne (assembly GCA_949825065.1). Classification (NCBI taxonomy): domain Eukaryota; kingdom Metazoa; phylum Arthropoda; class Insecta; order Trichoptera; family Odontoceridae; genus Odontocerum; species Odontocerum albicorne. Next base: position 13,108,144 of record OX463843.1, read on the forward strand.
TCATAAGAATAAAAATTAAAATAAAATTATAGGTTGGATCATTCGAGAGTAAATTTATTTAGCCTGTTTATTTAAAATTAAATTAAATTTCAGGAGGATTGTGTCTTTTTGGAGGGCGAGGAGACTACAAAGCTAAGATCAAACTCTTTGATATCGGGTATGATGGAGGGGATATTGAAATTGACGGAGACGTAATGGGAGAAAGTGATGAAGTGGCCTACCAGTGCCCTCCCAAGGAAAAATTCAAAGTGTTTTTCGAATCGCCAGTCTTTGTAGCTGTAAGTGCGACAATTATTTTATTAATTCAACAAAATGTATCTAGCATTTTAACTCTTAAAATGTTTAACTCAATAAAAACTTAATTTAGATTAACCGTGTTCTTCAATTTTCCGGGCTCAAGTGTCCCCCAATTACCACGGTGCTTTACTGCACTGTCAGATGTAAAAGATAATGAAGTAAACATTATCATACACATGTAGAGAGAATTTAATCTCCAGAATCAATCACATTATGATTCATGAAAATCCTGCAAATACACGATTAGAAGTCATCGTTCCAGAAAATAGGCAATTTTCTATAAGAACACTTCTTGAGTTTAAATTAAGACAAAAAAAGGCAGCATTTATTCCATATTTTGATATTTAAAAAAAATGTCTCCTGATTTATTATACTCGTATTTCTTCTTTTAATTATTATAAATGATTTTGTAATTTTTATTATAAATAATTGTTTGATATTATTAAGTATAAGACTTATTAAGTAGAAGAACCCCTCGGATTTCTTTTTCCTGCCTACCTAATGTCCACCAATTTGTATTGACAAAAGTTAACATATCTAAAATCTTATGCTTGGGGGAGACATTTGGCAAGGTTCTGCCTACCTAATGTCTATTCGGCAAAGTAAGTGATTGAGATTTTGGTATCACACTCAAGTGGTTGGTCACAACACTATGATTTTGATACCATACTCGGGTGGTTGGTCACAATATTGTGATCTTGATATTACACTCAAGTGGTTGGTCACTACATTGTGATCTTGATACCATACTTAGGTGGTTGGTCACAATATTGTGATCTTGATATTACACTCAGTCACAACATTGTGATCTCCATATCACACTCAAGTGATTGGTCACAACACTGTGATTTTGATACCATACTCGGGTGGTTGGTTATAACATTGTGATCATAATAACACTCAGGTTGGTGGTTCAGCTAGTGGGATATTTCAGTGCAACTACAACTCAATCTGAAAATCCATTCTTCTTCATTTTCTGTTGTTTACTCACCAAATTTGAGAAACTGGTGTATCAAACAATAATAACATTTTGATTAGTACATATAAGAATAAAATTTAATCATTAGCTAGAGGCACGGGGTTTAAAAATTCCTCTGAGTTTTTTGTCAAACACGTCCTATTGTATTTGTAGCGACCGTGCGTGCGGTCACTGAACCCACTGAGGCGATACTTGGCCGCTCGGTCATTGAACTTGCACTGTAAGAAATGTGAGACAGCACTGGGCGAAGGTCGCCCGCGCGGTCATTGAACTCACTAGTAGCGAACAGTGAGAGCGAGACACCGACATATCTCTTGCCTCTCCTGCAGACCGTAGTATGAAATGTATATAGAACGCGCAACAATAACATTGTGTCCGGCGAAGCGAGACAGCGACATGTTCTGCGCCGTTATATACATTATAAATACAGACGCTTTCAATAAACTTTCTCTCCTTGCTTATCTCGATCTCGACGACTTTTATTCAAACAAGCTCATCCTTCTATGTGAAACACAAGTCCCTAAATATTTATTATCCTGTGTTATTCTTTATTACCAATGATTGTGATATATATCCAAATATCAGATGTAGCATTAATAATGACTATTCCACCTGAATTTATCTTGTGAGCTGTCTTTTATAAATTCAAAAAAAACAATACTTATGAAGGGATATTTTCGCACAATTTTACATTATTTATTATTTATTTTAGGCTCATCGTTGGTATGTAGCTTGGGCTAAGATTTCTGGCACCCCATCTGACAGTGGCAACTTGGGTCAGAGATCTATTAAAGTCCATGATATTACATTTCAATTTAAACCTTCTAAAAAATCAACTAATGGCACGGACATAAATTGTGGTCAAATTCCATCACTGCTGTTTAAGAAACCGACTCCATTTCCGGTATCCAGAGTTAATATTGAACATGATCCAGTCCACTATTTATTTTCGGCATTTGCGAAAAACGTTAATCATGACGGAGTCAATCAGTTACACGATTTATTGAGGTGGGCATGGAATAAATTCAACGCACATCTTGATTCGTTATATCAATCAGCGCAAAAGACTCGAACTTTTGTCTTACATGGAATGGAAAAATACAGTTTTATCTGTATTTACACAATAAGGTTAATTAAAACTTACCTGACTGAAATATATCCCGTGAAAGTTCGTAAAAGATCAGAAATAGAGAGTGAGGATCTGATTGACAAAATTTTTGATATCCGACAACTTGTAAGTGGAATATTGTCCGACCAAAAGGCGACTACAGCAAATTTGAAAAAAAATGGGGTTAATAAAACCCCCATCATTATCGCTGAGAATCTCTTAATAAGGATACTGAAAGAAGCTCACCATTTGTACGAGGATCTTTTCCACATTTTCTACCCAACATCATTGATGAAATGGAGTTTATTGTGTAATTTACTGAAGAATGCTATGGTAAGCCGTCAACATTTATTTTTATTTTCATTTTACTCTACAAGTTTTTTTTTTTATTTTACTCTACAGAACATTAATTTTTTCATTATACTCTACAAAACATTCATTTTTCTAATATTGTGTGAGAGAGACCTGAAAAGTCTTTCGGAGTTTTGTACTGCGTTTTTGTGAGTCAAAGCACTGATGTTTCAAGAATTTTGCAGTTGTCATCTTCTAAACTTGTCGGTTATTAACTTCGATAGTTGATAGCCAACAAACTTTGAAGATGAGAGCTGCAATTTTCCCGAAACATTGACACTTGGTACCACAAAAATGTATAAATTCTGAAAGACCTTTTTACCTTAACTACTATATGTATGTCTACAAAACAACTTATAACAATTTACCTTTTAGTCGAATTGCTGTAAGTTGGTTCAGCTTTTTTCCAACAACCATGACTTATGACTTATTAACTTTCACTATTAAATAGTTTTCTAATGTTGATTGAAAGAATGTATGCAAACACTTTGCGTACATTCTTTCAATCAACATTATTAAATAATTTAAATTTTCCTTCACTATCACCATATTCTCTACATACAACAAATCTTTCACAACCAAATCTGAAATTTAAACTGATATATAGTTTTTATGATACTTCAGTTCGATCCCACCTCTACCCTTGCTGTAATGGGGCACAAAATAAGTTCCATTCAGCGCGATCTACACTAAAAGATCAAAATCTTCTTTATTTTTTTTTTTATGAACAAGATGTCACATAGTGACGAAGAAGGAACTGCCCAAAAGAGCTCCTTCTCTGGTGGTGACATCTGAGTGTGAAAAGAATAGTTTAATAATAATGATGACGAACTTAAGGTCCAACATCGCAGGAGAAGAAAACTCATTCGCAGCACAGTAAATATACTTATGAAGTGGTTTAAAGCCTGAAGTTCAAACTGCCCAGCAAATTGCCAGTACTTTCACAGAACACTTCGAATGCAACAAAACTATCCTTTGACGCCACTAGATCGGAGTAGCCAATCGGTCCGAAGATGAACCGATGTAAGGCTAAGTGGTGTTCTCTTCGGAAATTACTGGATCAATTTTTATCGCAGTACCACAGAATGTGCTCTGCAGAGTAATCCAGATGGCCGCAAAAATTGCAACAGGGAGAAGGTACAAGAATAAAGCTAAAGAGTTTGCCATTAAAGCTCGCATTTTTAATGATACTCATAATTTTAATCAAAACAGATATATCATTTTTTCAATTTAATAGGTTGCTAATTCCTATGATGATTTTATCATTTTATAGGGTGGCCGCTGTCAAAAAAATGTTTTATTATTAAGTGCTGTACTGGCGTCCCTGAGTGGACCGGTCTCTTTACGGCATGTTTTCCTATTCACTGGATCGGCTAATCGTGATGCATTTGTGCCATTCTACATTAAAAAATATCCATTGCTTGCTGATAAGATGGCATCTAGAACAACAGTAAGTATTTATAAAAACACATACTCTCCGAAACTTTAATTATTCATACTTCTAGTCGTGTTAAAGGCACTAAATAATTTTTACTCAGAATCGTGTCACCTGGACGTTCCACTAATGAAGTCATCTTCATTGCAAGACACAGAGCTTCTTGGACACTGCAGGAAATATCACATGAACTGTTGCTCTCTGCAGATATAGAGTCTATTAATCCGCAACATTATTCATTTTGACATGTTGTTCTTGGTTCTTCCAAAGTCTGTTCGGAGCTTGTTAAGAGTTTTTAGCACAGTTTATAACCAGGTAGTAATGTCTTTACAGTCAAAATTCGCCTTTTTGGACCCAATATTCCTCTTCACTCGTTCATCCTAGCAATAGTGAGTAGTTGTTCCAGAGGCTTAGTGAACTTTATTCAACTGTCTAGGTACAGTATTAATGTCTTTACAGTCAAAATTCACCTTTTTGTGCCCAATATTCCTCTTCACTCGTTCATCCTGGCAACAGTGAGTAGTGGTTCCAGAGGCTTAGTGAACTTTATTCAACTATACCTAGATTTCATCAACATATTTGTAGGTGCTGTGGGCTGTTAGCTATGCAAAACATGTATAGGATCATAGAGTTGGTTGGATCTCTAAGCATAGCTTCTAATGTCTCTTCATGCTGATAAACTAACATTTTTTTAATATTTATGATAACTCTCAGTTTTTTTATTTATTTCAAAACATAACTAATATTCGTAATTTCTATACTTCAACATTTGTGAAACTAATATTATAAGGTAAAGCGGAAAGAAATGACAATATTTTTTAATGCGACAAAAAAATTTATTTGAAAAACTATACAATATTATTCAGTTAAATAATTTCCGTTTTAATCGATGATCTTCCTCCACTTAATAGGCAGTTTTTTAATACCTTTTTCGTAAAATTCTGGCGGTTTTTCGGTAAAATATGACTCCAAGTGATTTCGGACTTATTCGACATTCGTAATTTTTTTATCTCGAAGCGAATGTTCCATCGACTTAAAATGATGGTAATCCTAAGGTGCAATATCAGGTAAATATGGTGTTTGTTGCAGAATTTATAAATCTAAATATCTTATTTTATCCTGCGTACTCCTTGCTGTGTGTGGTCTTGCATTATCATGTTGTAGAATTCGTCTCTGATTGTTTACTAAAACTGATCGTTTTTTAAACAGTTCTGCCTTTAATCTTTCAAATTGGGCACAAAACACATCTGCTGTAACAGTCTGATCAGGTTTTAGTAATTCATAATGAATTACTCCCAAAACATCCCACCAAACACAAAGGGAAACCTTTTTCAGAGTCAATGTCGGCCGAGGGGTAGACACAGGTACCTGATTCGTCGAAAGCCATTGTCTTTTTCTCCTCGGATTGGTGTAGAGGACCCACTTCTCATCACCAGTAACAATTCTTCTAAGAAACGGATCAGTTTCATATCTGGAGAGTAAAGATGAACAGATTGTTATTCGTTGTTCGAAGGCCGCTGGAGAAAGTTTGTGCAGCATCCAAATTCCTTGTCTATTTTTTTTCCCGAGCCTTTTCAAATGGTCCTTCACTGTTGACCATGGACAACCGATATCTTGTGACAATTCCTTGATGGTTTTACGTGTATCGGACTCCACTAATGAGTCTAAAGTGTCATCATCGATTTTAAAAGGTCTTCCTAATTTTGGTTTGTCCTTTAATTCCCTATCACCACTTTTAAACTTTTGAAACCATCTATGGAACTTTCGAGGATTCAAGATGTCTCCATAAATATCACAGATGGTCTGGGTAGCTTCTTTTGACTTCAATCCTTTATCGAATAAAATACCGCAAATGTGTCTCTTCAAACTCTGGCTTTTGCATTTTTGTACTATGGACCAAAACCAAAAAATAATGTCAAAACAGAAAGGATATTAATAGAGCTTCAAAACGATACCAACCGTGACGTGTTAACCCAACGGTAGCCGGTGGCAAACTGGTTTCAACGTGACGCAACATGAAAATTGACATTTCTTTTCGCTTTACCTTATATATGAGCAGGGCTACATTAATAAGTATATAAACTCAATGTTTGTAAAGCACTCCGTAGCATTTCAAAATAATACATTTTTATTTCAGTTCGTCAAAGTAAAATCTGAACCAGATACATCAAAATGGAATATCAACGATGTCCTAACGTGTCTCATTGAACTGGTAAATGGTCCAACTAAGATTCAAATTAGACAAGGAAAAAATCCGCCAAGTCGAGAGATATTTGATTTCAACAGTATTAGTTATGAGTTGCTCGTTAAGCATTGCAGCCACTTACTTACTAGAATTGTTGCTGAACTTACGTACCATTCTGTTAATCCGGAGGTTAGTATCAACATTTATAACCAACAACTAGAAAATATATTTATGTTTCTTTCTTATTTATTTCACTGTTGTTGATTACAGTGGAACCTCAGTTTTTTAAACTTAATTATATCCAGAAGGCTATTCGAAAACCAATTTGTTCGAAACCCTAATAAATTTTTCCCATAAGAAGTAATGTAGATTGGATTATCTCTTCCAGATCCCAAAAGTACGCAGCGAGGCAACAATAAATAGATTAGATAAATTAAAATTTAACTGCATTTTACCTGTACTGAGGAGAGCTGATGGGGTAAGTGGAAGGTGATGAGGCAAATGGAGAGGAGGAGAGATTTTATTGCTTGAAAAAGGGATCGTCTTGAATAAAAACATCAGGTGGCTGTCCTAGAGTTCTTTTTTTTCTATCTCACTAAAAACCTTACCAATGAGGTTTTTTGCCTGTGTTTTAAATTAATTCTGAAGTGAGACATGACATTGTCATTAAAATTTTTTGTTCGAGAACCAAATTGTTCAAGATGAGAAAAATTAGAGAACTGAGGTTCCACTGTACGAGTAGATATGATTTTAATTAATCATGAATTGTATTGCATTACTCTTTCTTTGTATATAATACAATTTGGTGGGCTTATTGCCATTTGGCAATCTGTCCAAACCAACTAGAAGGATGTTAAACATGCCGTGAAGTGACTGGAACCCTATTTGTAAAAAAAGTTACTACAGTATTTCTAAATCTAAAGGGTCGATTAGTAAGGTTTAAGAAATTGTTATCCAGACAGACTATGTTCCTTAATATGTACGGATCACCGTTTAACCCTTCCTGTCCTGTGATGTGTAACTAGTATGTTACACATTGCTTCTAAAAACTTTAATATCTCTATAAATATAATAAACACTGGGTTCAGATTTTACGTATTCTCCCGTAATATATTTACGCATTGAATGAAAAAAACGGGAGAAGTGACCACCTCGAACGAAAGCCGGCTGGCTACTAAACGAGAGAAGCGACCGAACTGAGATTCTATTTTTTGCATTCCCATATACCGAAGTAGAGTGAGAGTGAGACGTGAATAGCGTCGCTTCCTCACCCATACCGATTTTTAGTATTAATATACCTACATGACACACTGGCACACGTTTGATTGTATTGGTGAATTTATTCCCGATTTTCACAAAATATCTCTGATATGGTTGATAAGTGCTAATTATTATAAAAAAAACAAAGTTTCTTAACTTATGGGTTGTGGATCAAATCCAGGTCATTTGTAATTTCGAATGAGTCTTGAAATATTTTAACAATAACAATATTTTGTGAAACAGACTAAAGATGACCTAAGGTGCAGCCTATTTAAAATAGTTTTTAAAAGGTTCACGTTAATAAGCTCTAATGTTGTTATCAATATGAATAATGTGTTTTGTATTATTAAAATATAAAATTTATTTAATTTTACCTATATGTTATTTTATTAATATTTACTTGACTTATAAAACATACACTCTAACCGAGGTTACGAAGCAACAAAGATTAGAAACACTGGTTAAAGATACAATGCAAATGAATGAATGAATGTTTTATTCTGTCAAAATCATTAATAATTTTTCTTATGCTGTTACTTTGTATGGAAATACATAAATTCCCTTAAAAAAAAATTCTGAACACTTCTGGTGAAAAATAATTGATATTTTAAACATCTTCTTCTTCTCAGTGTCATGTCAGGTCCGCCAAACGTTGAATATCACTTAAGAGTAGACCTCTTTGTCCGTGGCAGCCCGAAAAAGATCTCCAACGCCCCGTATGCCAATCACGTATATTGCGGAGCCACGAGATTTGCCTCCTGCCAACACCTCTTTGGCCTTCTATTTTGCCTTGGATGATCACGTGCAGTTATTTATACTTTGCTCCTCTAAGTACATGACCCAAATAGGACACCTTTCGGATTTTAATATTAGTCAGCAACTCTCTATCAACTTTGGCTCTTTGAAAAATTCTCGTGTTGCTGACTATATCCGTCCAGAGTATCCGTAACATTCTTCGGTGCATCCACATTTCGAATGCTTCCAGTCGGTTTATACTACTAAATTTTTAACATAAAAACACACAAAATCTATATTAATTTTTTTTAAATGTGTACATTTTTAGATAAACTTTTAAAGAAATTCATATTTTTTTTGTAGGAAAGCGAAGAACTTACCGGCAGTAAAAATTACTTTACTACACCATCCCGATTCATGCACTTCAACCCAGTGAGCAACTGGCAGACAAGTAAAGGTTTCCCGGATGCCATCACCTTCCAAGTTGATCGACAGGGTGTATCCATTGTCGGTATAACAGTCTATGCTGGAATGGGAGACTTTAATTATGAATTAGAGATTCTTTGTGGAGTAAGTCAAGTATACATTATATTATCCTAATCAATAAATTAATAAGATGCTTGTCATAGTCAGAGAAAAATGATGTCAATCATCAGGAGTGGTTTTTTTTATTGAAGTGAAACTTCTATCGCGGTAGGGCAAATTGGCCTGAACATCACGAAAAGTGAAACGGTGTATTATATCATTATTTATTATTATAAAATATTTTATTTATTAATAAATTATTATTAATTATTTTAATATTAATATTGTTAAGTGTATTATATTATTATTAAAATTATTATTATTTATTATTAAAAATAAAAAATATTTTTTTTTTGATATATATATTATTTTTATATTAATATATTTAATAATTATTAATTTTATTTTATATTACATTATTTTATTTTATTTAATATTTATTTTAATATCATATTTATTCAATATATAATTTATATATAATTTTAATAATATATTTGTTATCATAATATTAATAATTATATTATTATTATATTATAAATAATTATAATATAGTTAATTAATAATGTAATATATTAATATTATTAATAATATAATAAAAATTATGTAATAATAAATAAATAGTTAAATAATTATTTAAAAATAATTAATTTAATAATCAGTAAAACTATTAGTATATTTAATATTAAAAAATATTAATTTAATATTATTAAGTGTATTATATTATTATTAAAATTATTATTATTTATTATTAAAAATCAAATTTTTTTTTTTTAAATTAAATTAAGTGAGATTTTCTTGAATTAAATTCCACATAACCATTTTTTATTTAATTAAGAGAGATTTTCTTGAATTAAATTCCACATAACCATTTCCCAATCCTAAAATAAAATATAAAAATCGTTAACAAATGGAAAAAAGCAATGCATAAAATCTACTTTTCCTAGGAGCTAAGAAGTTTCACTTCTACCGCTCGAGAGTCACACACATCTGTTTTTTTTATTATATTTTAATGTTGATAAAGGCTAAACCACACATAATTAGAAAAAAATAATAATTATAATACTCGTAATAGTATAAACTTTCTTGTTATTCAAAGACTTTTAAGAATAATTCATAATATATCCAATCAAACTGCGAATAATATTAATTTACAAAAAAAAATTGTCTGCGTGTGCTCATAAGTGTGTTTTAGAATAAGACGCTGCCAAATCCTATTTGATATATCAGAAAAAAATCAAAGATATAGAAGCTTAAAACTTACTGCAGTTTTCTTAGAAGCTTTTTGAATCTGAACCTTGCCAAATTTTACAATATATACTTTTTATATCATGTTCAAGATTGATATCCAAAAATTCATACTGTGTATGTATGCTTAAAAGTTTGTTAAAAAATAGCTCGATGCAAATAACCTTAACCATCAATGATAATGTTATGGTCGTTTACATTATACTAAAGTATGTTGATCATTAGGGGCAATTTTATTTCCTGTAAGTAATTAGTACATGATGTATGCAGTTGCAATATGACGTACAAGAAAAGTGATACAAACTTAAGAATCTACTGATAATGTTATTCTGTAACAGTAACTACACACTTAAAATTCAGATTGAGTTAAATATAAAATTGAAATATGAAGTTAATTCAGATATACCACTATACCAGATGTATGCGTAATAATTAGGAAATTTGATTTGAAAAATTGTTTTTGAAATTATTATTGTAGTTTGTTGTATTGTAATGTATCATATGTGTTTTACCATTGCTTGTTACTATCAGGTCTGTAAATAGAAAATACACACTTATTGTATGAAAATGGTAAAAAATATTTTATTCAAAGTATTACCCATCGCTAGCTACACATTTTTCCCATCTCTCTGGCAATTTGTGAATGCCACGCCAAAATAACTGTTGCCCTTTTGAGGCAAACCAATCATCGAGCCATTTTCGTAAGAAGTGAAGCGCTGCTCAGCAAGTGCGTGTCCCATCGATGCAAATAAGTAGTAATCGGATGGAGTCAAGTCTGGTGAGTAAGCCGCATGCGAAAGTATTTGCCAACTAAACGCCTCAATCGTTTCCTTGACCGGTTTTGCTGTGTGTGATGGTGCATTATCATGAAGCAAAATCACTTTGTGTTGCCTCTTTTGATATTTTGGTCATTTTTCACGCAATGCTCGGTTCAAATCCATCATTTGTTATCGGTAGCTTTCATTATTAACGGTTTCGCCAGGTTTTAGCAGCTCATAATAGATAACACCCTTCTGATCCCACCAAACACAGAGCATTGTCTTCCGTCCATAGCGATTTGGCCTTGCAGGCGATGTCGCTGGTTTGCTTGGAGTTACCCATAATCTTTTACGCTTAGGATTCTCGAAATATATCCATTTTTCATCGCCAGTCACAATTCATCGATGGAGAAATGATTTTCTTTCGTACCTGGCGAGCAGCATTTTGCAAGTGGTTTTTCGGTTTTCCTGCTCTATTTCATTCAGTTCATGTGGAATCCATTTTCCCCCCTTCTGGATCTTTCCCATGGCTTTCAAACGTATGGAGAGCTTCTTGTGTCACATTTAATTGATCCGCGAGTTGTTGTTGCGTTTGAGCGTCATCCTCATCCAACAATGCTTGCAATTCGGCGTCTTTAAACTTTCTCCGTGGTCTTCCACATTCTTCGTTTCTCTATTCAAAAATCGCCATTTTTGAATTTTTTAAACCACTCAAGCATTGTGATTTACCAAGAGCATGCTCACCGTAAGGTTTGACAAGCATTCGATGCGATTCTGCAGCAGTTTTCTTCAAATGGTAACAGAAAATCAATGCTGTCCGCGAATCGTAGTTTTCAGGCACAAAAACAGACATGTTCAACACTATGAAAACATATGTAGTTGTATTAAACTTGTATTGTTGTGAGTTAAAAGTCTTTGACAAATGTAAACACAAGAAAAAGGTGCCAATGACGCGGTTTGACAGTCACTACATTGACAACTAGAGCCATCTATGAGCAAATTCCGGTTTCATATTTACAGACGTGGTATATACCTGCACATATTGTAATAAAATGTTCCTTATGCGTAGCCTTTACAAGTAATCACAATAGATGATCGAACTCCCCCTAAGCACGGATAGCACATGGTATGCGTGGCACTTGCAAGCCGTGATGGCATACACGGTCAAATTAAGGGGCTCACGATAAGTGATTGGCTGCACATAAGAAACGGAAAACGGAAAATATATTCTTATCTGCTGGAACGCCTACTGTGTTTTATTTTGACAAACTTCTACCTGCCAAAGAGGCATCTCTTCACCCTGCTCTTCACCGAAAATGCAAGAAGCAATCCAGAATATCCGAGGATTGAGCGGCAGTCATTCACCTATTTTAGAGTCTTTGTACCGGTGCTGTACAACCACAATATTTATGCACAGTAATACTAGTTTTTATTTCGTTTAATGTAATCATATGAAAGAAACATTTCCCTATAAATACCTCAGAATTTTTTAATACCATATTTATGAAAACTATTCTTTCCCAGCATCAGCCAACTTTTCAAGGACCACACACTCCTATATGGACCAGTTTGGAATACACAAAAGGAGTTTTCAACGCTTATTTAAGTGACATTGCTGAGATCAAGTTTATTCGTCCAGTTCCAATCAAGGTGATTAATACATTGATCTTTTGAAACATTAAATGCTGCTTTATTAATTTTTACAAACAGTTAAGACCTTGCATATACAGTTAATGCGTGTTGAAATACCATCCTGTGTAAATCCACACAGATCTAAGTATTATTATAATGTGTTCCTATCATACTCTTATATCCATTGGTTCACAAAAATATTCAACTATTTGCTTAATCAAATTTATGGACATAGAACTTTTGCATACACTTCTTAATTTTTTTCCTTTGCGTCAGAATATTGGATGATATAATAAATACATATTTATTAAGTACAATGAACAGTCTTTTATCAGCCATAAAATAATAATAATGATAAAATTCAAAATATGGTTTTGAATGCACATGAATCAACATGTAACAAAAACTGTATATATTAATATAACTTGTATACAAAAAATATCAGAAAAGAGAACATACATTCATACTACTTACCATACGTGCACGATAACGTACTGGACTGCCATGCGAGGTTGGTGGTTTGAGCCCTGCACTGTGTTATTCTTCTCGAATGAAAGGCATTTTTTTCTATCTAGTTTTCGGGGATAAAAGGATACCTATTTCTTCGGTCATATCTATTCTTTCAAAAAAGGAAAAAAATATGCCGGTGTGTCATCGGATCTAGTACAACAGTGACATCAAGAGACAATTTTGCTTTATTAGAAGTTTTTTGTGAGGTCTGAAGATTTATAACCATTATGTTTTTTATTTCAAATTTTATGTTGACTATTTTTTTAGGAACATATAAGGTACGCTATACGCCTTTGGAATTTGGGTAGCCCAACTAGAAATGGAGACCAAGGTGTAACCAGTGTCAAAGGTCCTGATGGGACAATATTTACTTTTGCTCACTGTGGCTTAAGTTTAAATGGCACCAATATAACAACTGGCCAAATCCCATCCCTGCTTTATATAAGGTAAGCTGACAAGAATTTTCAGAACATATTTTTAGCTCTTCTACAAAACAGTTTAAAAGTGAATATTTCACACTTCTGTAAGTCATTACGCAGCTTAGGTAGGTTGTTTATTACTGACGTTTTCTACATATCTTTCACTGAAGAACTGTAATAAACAGGCTTTTCTCAGAATACTTATATAGCTTTATTTTAGTGTTTCTCAGAATACTTATACAGCTTTATTTTAGTGTTTCTGTGATTTTTTACAATAATTTAGTATTCTTAGTCAAGGTGGAATAATATTTCTATTTTACTCTATGTAAAAGATAACATACATACCATGAAAGGTTTGTTACCTATCCAGAAATAATCTGTTTTTTTCTTCTCTTAGATCTAGAGAAAGTTGCCAGTCGCAAAATGTTTCATTTGAAGAAATTATTAAGATCCCTCGTCATGATATCGCTAAAGTAGGCCACGAGATATTGCTGAGGTCTTCTGACGTACTTGATGAGTTACACGATGTTTATCGTACAAATCCAGAGTATTATCGTGAAATCGTAAATAAATCACATGCATTCAGCAGTCTGATTCCTTTGACAGTGGCATATTTGGGACAACTATCTGATCCTGAGGTAAGTTAGTCATTTTCGTTGTTAAAACAATCATAATTACATATAAATTGAGGAAAATTTATTATCTTTAAATAATTTGGTGTTTACTTCGAATGAATGTTTCCAAAATGGACAAGCAGTTCCAATTGGTGAGGTCGGTGTTAGATTCACCAGCAAGAAACCATACTCGAACTCCCCGATTCTTTCTTGGAACTAAATATCACCTTTTCAATTCATACATCATTAATTTAGTATCTTATGGATGTAATTTCTACCACCTGTCAAATGTTCTAGGGAAATAAAATGTTGAGCTTCAATAATATATACTGGACCCTGGTGTTTTTGAACAACTTCATCAGAAATTAGGCAACAAAGGAGTAAATACAGCAGCCCCTCAACTCAGGTAGTCGAGAGCAGGTGGTTTCGTCCATCCTACGAATGCAATCAAAATATCCTTTCCCACATTTTTTTATTTTTTGACACATAATACACTTAAGAGAAGTCCAGTGTTAACTTTTATGCATGGTGACTTACTCGTAAATCATTTAGGCCTCGGCCACACAGGTAGGAGCCTCGCTTAATGCTTAGAGCTATGTTGCGAGTTAGGTGACATATCCTAGCGAACCAACGTACCGCATACTATCGCAGTGGCCACACTGCAAGTTTCGCGCCACGTTGCATGATGATTAGTCATCGAGTGAATCTCCTAGTGGACAGACGTGTTGATTAATTTACAAGATGGTGGAAGTTTTATTGACAGCTGTGTATAAAACGGAGCCTTTGTGGAACCCATCGAGCAAATTATAGAAAAATGTACCTGTAATAAAATCACTTTGGAATGAAGTTGCGCATAATGTAAATAAAGATGGTAAGTTATAATGAAATTGGGTAGTTTTGAGAGTGACATAGTGTGTTGACTCAACCGCTCCCAACTGTCAAATGTATTTGTGCGTAGCACTTTGGTGTGGCCAGGCATGAAGTCACCTACTATATGAGTCACGTAAAATCTAGCTTAGCACCTAACGAAGCATTTTGGTGTGGCCTCGGCCTTACAGTAACCTATGTGATTAACAGTGGGAAATTGAAAAAAAAAGTTTAATGAAAAGAGAAATATGGTTTTAAAATCTTACAGAATTCAAACACTTATAAATAAAGTGTTAATACTTGAATATAAGTTTTTTAACACCTCAGTTTTGTATTTGAAAATTTAGACAAGCTTTGATTGTTTACTTAATGATTTTTATTTTATTTTGTTATCATTATAGACGTGTGTGGGCACACTGGAAGTTTTGCGATATATTCTACCCAGAGTGACTAATTTGAATATATTAGAGAGAGAGATTTATAAAAAGACTCAAAACTGTAGTACTACTGGTTCTCATTTCATTGAAGTGGAAAGTGAACATCCCTACAAAGCAGCCACGGTGATACACAAAAGGTAACGATTGTGACTTTTTCATCTTTATCTTTATCAACCTTTCATTTAGGTCATGCCTTCTCCTTTTGACTTCTACAATTTTCTTTTTCCTGCACTCTTTCTATTCATCAGCAAGATGTACTGATTATGCATCCTGGAAGATTGTTAACAATAAGTCTATGAGTCTTCTTATTCTTTTGGACACATTGTATCGGACGTATGCGTCATCATAAAACATATTAGGATTCGTTTCTTAATTGTTTAATGTGTGTAGATATTTCTTCATAATTTGATATGTAAATTTGGATTATGTAAATTTGATATATTTATGTTTGTTTGAGTCCGCGCGGCATCGCGACCGCAGCGGAAATGTAGACTTATGGACGGTCATCGAGGCTATATCGCTGCCTTGTCGGCCTATGCTTTGCACAAACTCTCGAAAATTGTGGTATTTTGTGATGAGCGATCGACCGTTCATAAGAAGGGTCCCTTTCAAATTAAATCATTATTATTCTCAGCTCACTCTGTGTTTTACTTGAGACCTGCTGCCATATACCTGCTGAAGAGGAATCTCTTCACCATCGCTACCTTCTATCATCGATCTACGCCTTTTGGAATTGACCTGAATTCTCCGAGCATTGCGTAGCGGCCATCCACCTATTTACAGTTCTTTGTACCGGTGCCGTGCAAAGTGGTCCGGTACAAAGTGGGTCCAGTACACACATTATAAGCAGCACACATTCCTCCGAGGGAGACGAGCTCCATCTTTTGGTCACTTTGTCAAAAAGAACTGTTTGGAAACTGGCTTGTGGTTATTGGAGGCATGGATGACCAGTACACAAGAAAAACGGCACACAACCAAGTAAAGGACACTGGAGAAAAACGTTTAATTTGTGCTCTCGGATTTGCGAAATGTACAAATGGATGGATGGAGAAGAATCATTAAAGACTGTCATGGGAGTAACAATAGTCAGTAATGAGCAATATAACTAAGAAGAAACTTTCAATTATTTTCCTATGACCACTGTGTCTGAGGTTTGTTGGTGCTGTTCTCTGGACTGTATATGTTATGTCCTTACTTCGGAATCCTGACTTATTGTTCTAAAACGAAATAATATGAAATTATGTCTCAATAATTTATTGTGACATTGTACATTGATAATTATGTATTACCATGTTATGAAAATAATGTATTTGCATTTTTTTTTCTATCTTACAGAATCACTTTCCCCAATACTGTATCCTGGATGGTCATCGAAATGGATCCAAGAAGCGGTACTTCACAATCAGAAGATTCCTTAACAATATATATGAAGAGGCAGTGTCAATTTATGCCTGCAACTCCTGATAACGACCAGACTCTTGAGTTTGTGGTGTCAAGAACATTCGAGGGGAATTCCTCTCTCGCATTCTGCAGCAATGAACGAAACCCGACAAATCTAGACATAATGAATTATTATGCTATTATGCATAAAATGGCCAATATGTAAGAATTTATTTTCATTTTTTTTACTCAACGCAACTTGTATATTTTTTAAGGAAAATACTAGTTTTACTATTCAAAAATTTGTTTATTTATTCAACTTTTATTTTTCAATACAGGAAGGCAGATTGGCCTCAACGTGCCATCGTGGTACCAGGAAACGAGCTGGTCTTTGCTATGGAAACAGCTACAGACTATATTAAAGACGACAATGCTAATCGGTGAGTAAAGTCTTTAACATTTTTAATGTCTAAAATATTTTAATTTTCAGTTTTTTTGCATATTCTTTTAATGTTTCATACTTTATTAAAACGTGAATTATTTTCTTTTTTAAAAAAAAAAAAATATACACCCTAAAACACAGTTGGTTCTATTAATTTAGGATATTTGAAGTAGTAAATATCCTCTTAGCGTTGCCAGTGTGAAAAATGAAACATGTTGCTGCATTTGTTACTGCCATGGTACGTGTTAGGCAAGTCAATACACACCATTGCTGTTTTCAAGTCCAGAGATGATCAAAGCATTCAACGGTTTTTGCTTCTTTTGTTTTTATTGGTTTAATTCAGTTCAGTTCAATCCCACTACCACCCACACTGTTATGGGGGACAAAATAAGTACCCATCCAGTGCAATCTACACTAAAAAAGAAAAATCTTTTTCCGAATAGCCAATAAGTCTGAAGACATACTGATGTAAGAATCCCTTTGGAAATTAGTGCTGTCTTTGGTTACAGAATTAAATATATAATTATTAACTTTTATTTTGTTTTAAATCTCCTGTAGATTCTTTGAATGTCCTTAGAACAAATCTCCCTTCCAGCTCTCTTATCCGTTTCACTCGTCAAGTATTATTCTCGTGCTAGCAGTCCAGAGCTGACTAAAATCTGGACATAATACAATCTATCATTATCAGCTTTATTTTTTGTTTTAGATTCGGCTTCAAATGCCTGGTGATAGGGTTTGACGATGTGGATAAACAGTACGGAATTCTGCAGCGCTTGGAGATGGAGCTCGTCTCCCTCGGCGGAATGTGTGCTGCTTACCTGATCAATCCAAATATAAGTGCATTTGGCAATGCAGGTCAGTGTATATTCTGTTTCAAACTAATCATTTTCTTTTAAATGTTAAGTAATTTCATGTTTCTCTTTCTCTTTTTTCTTTTAATATATTGGGTGTACAAATAAGTCACCGCCGTTTGACAAAAGTTGGCGCCACCAGTAAGTTATGGTTAAAATTGTCAGATGTAAAATGTCATTATCGTAAGGTTGGACATCTGTCAACAACATGACCTTGAAATATTAGTGAATTTTTATCAGTATAACATATTTTTTTGTGTTCGAAAATGTCAAGTTTTGAGCCGAATAAGCGTCATTTGCGGGAACTTTTGATTTACTTCTTCAATTTGAAGAAATCTGCAGCTGAGGCGCATCGATTGCTTGTAGAAGCATATGGTGAGGCTGCCTTAAGTGAGAGAAGTTGTCGTGAGTGGTTTCAAAAGTTTAAGAACGGTGAATTTGACATCGAAGACAAAGAACGTAGCGGAAGGCCGAAAGTGTACGAAGACGCGGAATTGGAAGTATTATTGGATCAAGATTCGTGCCAAACGCAAGAAGAACTTGCACTTACATTAGGAGTGACTCAACAAGCAATTTCACATAGGTTGAAATCATTGGGAATGATTCAAAAACAAGGAAATTGGGTTCCATATGAACTGACACCGAGAAACGTTGAACGCCGATTTTCCACATGTGAAATGCTGCTTGCCAGGCATAAACGAAAGGGTTTTCTGCACCGTATAGTCACTGGTGATGAAAAATGGATCCACTATGATAATCCAAAAAGGAAGAAATCATGGGGAACCCCTGGCCATGCTTCAACATCTACAGCTAAGCCAAATATTCATGGAAAAAAACTCTTGTTGTGTATTTGGTGGGATCAGCTTGGTGTCGTGTATTATGAGTTGCTCAAACCGAACGAAACCATTGCTGGGGCTGTCTACCGAGCACAATTGATGAGATTGAGTCGAGCACTCGAGGAAAAGCGCGCCCACTGCTACTCCAGACACGACAAAATTATTCTCCTGCATGATAATGCTCGTCCACATGTTGCGGCGCCGGTCAAAACCTTTTTGGAAACAATCAATTGGGAAGTTTTACCCCACCCGCTGTATTCACCAGACATTGCTCCTTCTGATTTTCACTTGTTTCGATCGATGACGCATGACCTGTCTGAGCAGCACTTCACATCATATGAAGATACCAAAAATTGGGTCGATTCGTGGATAGCCTCAAAAGATGAAGCATTCTTCCGACGCTGTATCCGTATGCTGCCAGAAAGATGGGAAAAGGTAGTGGCAAGCGATGGGCAATACTTCGAATAAAACATGAGGTTCCGTTCTTTCACAATAAATGCCCAATTTTTGATAAAAAACGGCGGAAACTTATTTGTACACCTAATAATATACAATAATATTTTTTTATTCATTGTTTTTTTTTTTATTTGAGCCCTTTGGACTTGGGCAGATAATAATAGAATTAGCCTTACAAAGAATATATTAATTTACCAGTACATTCCTTTGAAATACAGGTTACCATTGATACATTACATTATCAAAATTCCATAGATGGCAGTGTTGATATATAATCAGGGCTGTGGAGTCGGATGAAAATTTACCGACTCCGACTCCGGCTTTATTTTATACTCCGACACCGACTCCGACTCCAACTCTTGACTCTGACTTAAATTTTTATTTTATTTTATAATTTACTGCGTCTACTTAATGTATTTATATTGACTTATTAATAATGGATACAGGTATAAATTAAAAATTAATTATATTCGTACACAAATGAAACAATTTTATAAAAAAATATATAAACAATACGCATTAAGCAATATCTTCACACTAAAATAATATTAAAAATATATATTAATATTTAAAAAAGAATTAAATGAAACTTTTAAAATAAATAGACAAACAACACAGATAGGTATTAAAAAAAATAAGAAAACACTTTAAAATAAAATAAAAAGGTTGCTTCATTTGTTTTTTATACGTTAACTAAATCTTATTAATATTGTTTATTATTATTTTGATTCAATATTGAATAGAACACAAGATAAGATTTTTGAAAGTAAATATACTTTATATAAATCTTATTTCCTATTCGTGGTCTAAATGGAATTAGATCTCAAAATAAGTCAGGATTTATGGAAGCTCTTAACTTGTGTAGGTGGTAAGTGGTTAGGCCGTGACGGTCAGCGCTGAATCTTGAATAATTTCAGGATATCGCAGTATTGCTGTTTTTATATCTAATTTTGTAAAAACTGTAAACTGAACGTAATCCCCTTTTGGGGTTTGTTGCGATTATAAAAATCTGCATAGTATCAGGCATGAAACGATGAGAGGTTAACTGGTTAATACATACCGTAACGTTATTCATTAAAGAAAATGTTAAAATAATTAAACGGAGTAGGAGTCGGTCGATTTTTTCCAACTCCGACTCCGACTCCGCCTAAAATGTTCCGACTCCACGACTCCGGCTCCGACTCCGACTCCACAGCCCTGTATATAATACAATAATTAATCAAATAGTTAGTATTAAAAATAAATTAAACTAATTATAACTTTCATATTTTCCACAGATTCTAACTTCCTTCTAACTCAAATGGAAGAAAATGACTATGAACATTTGGGCCCACCAAAAACTAACACCTTCGATGACCGTGAGATCCAGATTATCTCCAAAGGTCTCGCATTGACACGTTCCCCATCCATTCAACAGGCTCTACAAGGTCGCCTCACGTATAGGTGAGTGATTTTAATTTTCTGAGTTAAGAACATTTAATTTTATGCATTTTCTGACCTTTTCCTAATGAAAAGTGTTAAAATTTTTGTCGGAGTATCGCCTTTTACTGAAAGTTTGCAATGATCACTTTATTTCTTATTACGTGAAATCTGACAAACCTGAGGAATATATTAATTTTATATTTATATTTAAAAAATTTATTGTAAAATGTATTATTTACCAGATTTCCAAATTTATTATTATGGGGCAATCTGTCCTAACCAACCAGAAAGATGTGTAAATATGCTTTAAGTGATAACCAGACTGGAATGTTATTTTTTTAAATATGGGTATCAATAGCAATCGAAGCCTCAACCTTCGGGCTTGAAAACCCATCTTACCAACTAGGTCATGGAGAAATACTCTTGCACCTCCCTCCACCCAGTTCAGACTTTGTCTCTCTACACACAACTGTTTGACCTATTTCATCAAACTCCTGAGGCCCACAAATTTGGGTATCAATAGCAATCGAAGCCTCAACCTTCGGGCTAGAAAAGCCATATTTCCAACTAGGCCATGGAGAAATACTCTTGCACCTCCACCCAGTTCAGACTTGGTCTCTCTAGACACAACTGTTCCACCTATTTTATCAAACTCCTGAGGCCCACAAATTTGGGTATCAATAGCAATTGAAGCCTCAACCTTCAGGCTAGAAAAGCCATCTTTCCAACTAGGCCATGGAGAAATACTCTTGCACCTCCACCCAGTTCAGACTTGGTCTCTCTACACACAACTGTTCCACCTATTTGATCAAACTCCTGAGGCCCACAAATTTGGGTATCAATAGCAATTGAAGCCTCAACCTTCGGGCTAGAAAAGCCATCTTTCCAACTAGGCCATGGAGAAATACTCTTGCACCTCCACCCACTTCAGACTTGGTCTCTCTACACACAACTGTTCCACCTATTTGATCAAACTCCTGAGGCCCACAAATTTGGGTATCAATAGCAATTGAAGCCTCAACCTTCGGGCTAGAAAAGCCATCTTTCCAACTAGGCCATGGAGAAATACTCTTGCACCTCCACCCACTTCAGACTTGGTCTCTCTACACACAACTGTTCCACCTATTTGATCAAACTCCTGAGGCCCACAAATTTGGGTATCAATAGCAATCGAAGTCTCAACCTTCGGGCTAGAAAAGCCATCTTTCCAACTAGGCCATGGAGAAATACTCTTGCACCTCCACCCAGTTCAGACTTGGTCTCTCTACACACAACTGTTCCACCTGAGGCCCACAATACTGATCTTCCTTCTCGACTGGCTTTGAATATTTAAAAGCTGGTACTTTCATAAGGAAGAGTCAGCAAGTATATAATCCTTCATAGATGCACCTTTACTATTAACAAAATAGATTCTTCTGTTGTGGTGCCATTTCCTATTGGAGATTGGCCACCATCACAGCAATTCTTATCTTGCTCACTGCAGCCTAGCGCAACTAGGTAAAACTGAACCCAAACTACTCCATAGGTTCTTAACCATTTATATGGCAAGTTTTTATTTTTGAGATATTGAGTTTTTTGTTGAATAAATTATTATTATATGTATCAAATCAACTTTATTTCTTCGAAAATGTGTTTTAAAAATTATTTTTTTTGGAAATGAGGCGGTGGCATATGAGACCTGTGCCCATTTCAGGGGTCATGTCAGTGGTCGCAAAAGTGACCAATAAATGTTTAGGTTGTATTAGGAAAATATCTACGTTTAGGTTGTATTAGGAAATAAAATTCTTATATGAGATATAATTAATAGTGATTTACTTATATAGTAATACCTATTTACATTTTTGAAAATAAATTGACCGAATGTTTAGATCGTTGCTACTGAACATGCAGCTAACTTCACGACGATCCGTCTTATATAAGACCTCTGCCCGTCCACTAAACTTGCGAATTTGACATTTGTGTTGCTTAAAAATGTTTCATTAAGAAAATGAATCCTTATAAGTATAACAAGGGTGGTCGCATATGCGACCGATTTCTGCTTATGCCCATTAAAGGGTTAAGCTAAAAGATAAGGCGTCTTTGTCCTGCTTCATTTGCTATTTATTTTTTCCTTTGAATGATCAGCTACAGTATAATGTATCTTGTGCACATCAATTTATGACCGAGATACCACAACTTATGAACATTCTCAGCTTTAATCGGTTCTTGGTATGTATACATACAAAGTGAGCACTTCCTTCCATATTTGTAACATAATCTATCAATGGAATCTTGAGGATACGTCTGTATAGCCATACCGCAAAAGCCTCAATCCTACGTGAATTTCTGGTTCAGTGTTTTCACACTTCCAAAACCATGGAGGAGAGTTACGAAGATGTAGCTGAATAAACCATTTACATTCTCAATTCCAATATTCAGTAATTATTTTTCCAAAGTGTAATTATTGCTCCAAATAATTTAAATAAAGAAAATATATTTTGAATTTTCATGGATTGTAAATAACTTCCTTTCGTCTTGAAAAAAAAAATTTTTTTTAACCTTTCCTTCCCTGTGTTGGGTATCTTCTACATGTTGCTTCTAATAACCATCAATATCTCTATAAATATAATGAATACAAGGTTAAGATTTTAGGTATTCCTCCATAATATATTTACGCATTGATTTAAAAAATAATATTAATAATAATCAGAATTTATCGACTACATCGAGGTGTTTTGTAAAGATCGAAAATAAATTCGCATTTAAACGCTGCGAGTGCCTCGTCTTGACGATAGGTGAATAGTATGCGGGAAGCGCGACACTATATTCGCATCTCACTCTTGCATACTAGACTGAATTGCGAGGAGCTGAATTGTCTCAACGTCGCAAGCAAAGGCGTAAGCGCCGGGGTATGCGACTGACGTTCCGCGCCACTAGTAGCTTCTAGGCTTGCAAATAGGTTAGACGTACGCCCGTTCCGTGAGCGTTTTTTAATGTTTTCAGATGGTTTTTTAATTTTTTCAGCTAATAAATCTCAATTATTATAATTTTTAACTTCAATTATAATTAATTAAGGGGATTATCTATGATGTTCTTATTTTTCCGATTTAAAATCGCTAATTTTTTATTGCGTACTCGCTACCCAACACCGGAGCACGCGTATTATTTTTATCACCGTAAGGGAAGGGTTAACCAAGTGTGAAGTCATCATCATCATGTCATGTCATCACTCTCTCTCTCTCCCTGGCTCCATCCCAACTCATTGTCTGCAAAGACTGTTGGGGTCAGCTCTCCTCGTCCTCAGGTTGTATGCTCTTCTGTCCCGGACTATGTCCCCCAGGCCGTGCCTCTGCATCAGGTTATCTTTTTGCACCACCCATGAATTCTTTGGTCTTCCTCTGGTTGTTATTCGGGGAAGATCCATGGAGATTGCCTGGTTCACAATGTGATCGGGTGCTCTGCGTCCAACGTGAGAATGATAGTTTATAAGATGACATGACATGACATCCATATCATTTCATCACTCTCCTATTATAAAGGCTTTAAACCCTTGTCTCTTTCAGAATTTGATTAATTTGGTAGAATCACATTTTTCTTAGTATTTTCAAACTTGTCATACCTTCTAGAATACTTGTTTAAAATATCTTTGTTAATCATTCATTCATCATTCATTCATTTAAGTGGTCGAGTCATCTCAAAGCTCCTTTCCTCATCTTAGTGCTCCCACTTTCAATCTGTATTCTTTCTTAATCTTTTTATTCTTAATTCTGTTTTATATTTTTTTTCCACATATTTAACACAACACTCTTCTTTCTACCTTCTTACTTTCATCACTTTTTTACCACGTCCAAGTTCTGCTTATGTATCCTTATTCTGGAAGCAAGACTCCATTATCACCAGACAGCTTTGCTTCTCGAGAGTTAAGTAAATAGCTAAAAAATAGGTCTACTTAGAAAGATACGTTCAAATAGGAATAAAAATCATTGTTTTTTTTTTAATGGCCTTTATTAAAATTTATTTGAATGGAGTACATATTAATAAAATAATGAAAAATAACATATTAACCCTTTTAATCTCACGGGGCCGATTATCGGCCACAACTAGTGTATGCGAAAAATCCCACGGGGCCGATCCTCGGCCTCAAAGTTTTCATGTTGAATAAAAACAATTTTTTTTTTATGAAATATGAAAATTTATTATTATTTTATGAAATATGAAAATTTATTAAATTAGGTTTTAAAACTAAATATTAACTGAGATAAAAAATTAAATATAAACTACTATTTTTTTTTCGCCAAAAATGCTGGGATTTTTCACACATTTTATGAAAAATATGCTGGGATTAAAAGGGTTTAAATTATTGCACAAAAATCATATTAGATGTAAATGGAAAATCAAAATAGCCAAGCCATGATTATTTATTATCTTAAGGATTTATATCAAATGAAGAACATACAAATAAAAAATGGATATCAAAACTTAAATTGGGTACATAGTGATCCTTGGTCTTCGAAAATACCGCAGTTTTTTTTTCCTAGTTTTCAAAAACCCCGCAAATATGTTCTTAAAAACTAGAAGTTGATAGAAAATAGGTATATTAAATGAATATTGAAAAAACATGAGTATTTTCATTATTTATTAAAAAAAATTGATGTTTTATTTTGAAAGAAACAAGACCGTGGTTGATTAGAGATTACTGTATTATTTTTTTAAGAGTAGCTTTATTAGATTATTTCAAATTAATATTGACAGTAGAATAAACAATACTTAATATTTTTTCTCATCACTTCAAATGCACAGGTTTATAAGCAGATACTAGATAGTAAAAATGCTCATAATATTCGAGATAAGTTGCACAGTGTGGGGTTCAAACACTGTCCTTGTTCATCGAAGTCCAGAGCTTTACCGAGTGACCAAACACTTTACTAAAAATACTAAGAGGGCTAAATAAATGCTTTAAAAGTTTCTTAAATACTAAAGTAGTTACAAAAATCACAAACAAAATAATATACTTTTTTTTTTATTCTTTTGTTAATTTCAAAGTATGTATTACATATAAGGAACAAAAAATCATTCTCAAGTCTTCTAAAAAAAATATTTCAAATGTAACATAAAACTAAAATTTTATGATTCAAGTACTCCTTTTAGAATTTTTCGAATGCCTAATCTTAATACTATACATTTGCTTATAAAATACTAACAAAAATATACTTCATATATTTAATGACTTAATTTTAACAAAAGCTCTTATATACTCGTAGATTAAATTTTTCTCAATGTTTGAAAGATTAAAGTTTTACTAAAAAAAAAAATCAATCCAAATTTTAGAAAATAATATAATTTTTTTTCGCCCTTTTTGCTTGGGCCCTTTATGTTTTTAGCCCTTTTAATCAACATACAAAATTTACCATGTGCCTGTATTTGAATAAAATTATCACATTTAAAATATGATATTTTATATTCCCAATCCATAGTATTATTTGATGTATTGTACAATATATGTGCAAAAAAGAACCAACCCAAATTTTACCTGTCCTGAGATTATTGAGGAAACTACTAGCCACTTGATATTTGCATGTGTGAATTATTTTTTCATAAAGCTATGAAATACCCATTAAACTTTCTTGATATTTTTGTACATACAAGATTGATTTATAATATTTCTACAATTACAGTATACTTTAAAAAAATGTGGGTTGTGTCTAGCTTTTGTATTAATATAGCAAAACACTCGACTTAAAAAAAAAACATTTTCACATACATATTTCTGATGTTAAATATTCAAAAATATAAACATGTATACATTTGCATTTTTAATATTGTATGGTTTTCAACTGTGCTTTCTTGAAGAGCAATAATACATGAAGAAATCATTACTGACAAATTGGAAAATTAAGAGATCATATTTTTAAGTACACACAGTGCAGGTTTAATTCCTGGCGTTTTCACTCAATAAACCATATAAAATGACAACATTATCTCTTAACGTGTTTGTTCCTCGCGGGAAGCACAAACACCTGTGATCTGATCTGTAGCATTCCTTTGTGTATTTTACGTAATGTTTAGTTTATCTCCTTTATTTAATGAGTCTCCTTAAGAGTAATGACTATTATTTATTATCAGAAAATAACTTGAATGTCATGTTTACTTGGTGGTGTAATCAAATATCAGTGGTTCTAAACAAAATACGCGTTTAAATTTAGAAATTAAAAAACGCCGAAATTGTGCTGCGCACAGGATTCGTGGAATTTGATTTTTAACGCGTTGTACAGGTTAAACTTAGTAAAATACTCATAAACTTCATTATTTTTAGGAGTATCAGTCAGTGTAATTTATACAAGTTCGCATAGGTTATGTATCAGCAAACTTAAGGTATTGGTACCTTAGTTAGTATTTTGTGAGGATAGTAAAAACTGTTATTGCTAGCTAGTGAGATTCTATGGAGTTAAATTAATATAATTTACAACTTAAATAACAGGCTGGAATCTTGTTGGTTGTCATGACTACTAGAGTTTTTGTGACTATTAACATGGTAGTATGTTGGTTGCTACAAACATTGATGTAGTAATTACTATTTCATACAGGGTTTGCTTTTGTTAAAATAATTATGTTACATTTTAAATTCCTTATGTTACACAAAATTAAATATATCAGGTACACATCCTTGAATGTTTCTTATTAAAATTAATGCTTCATTATATTCTTTTTTTTTAATTTATTGAATTCAGTGGTTCCGAACCTTATAATCTAAATCAATTTAAAATAAATTTTAATGTATTAGACTTTTGTTACAGTGCTATATAAGTTCCAAGGGTTTTTTTTATAGTAAGTTAAATAGTATACTTTGATATGGTTATTTTCATGTGGCAGTAACTTTCAATCAACTAGAAGTGTTATGAAGCCTAAAGTGAATAATCACACTTGAGCCTTTTTTTCTTGGATAATATCAGAAATTGATTCCGAAATCCCTGGGTACCTTACATACATTTCATTGTATGAAATTTATATAAGTATGCATAGAGCATTACACGAGAATGTAATGAACAGTTACATTGTAAAGAAGAATTGTAATTAACAGAAGTGATTATTTAGTATGTTGCGATATTATTATATTTTTACTTTATTGATTTTTTTTTTAATATGCAAATCGAATAATTATATTGTATCATAATTATGTCATAATAATTTTCAAATTAATGTACATTTTTACCATTTTCATGGTAGAGTCACATACTGCAGTCACACATTAAAAGGTTAGGTTCCACTGACTCAATTATGTTTTATTTATTTTTTTAACTATTTTTGATATAATATTTTTTTACTTCAAATAATCACCGTAAATTTTCATTCAGCCAACAGCAAAATGAAATCATATTATATTAAAGTATTAAAATATCAAAGGAGAGTAGTAAATTTATAAAATTTTAAAAAGAAACATCTCATTTTTTGGTTTAGAAAAAAATATAAATAATATAAAAATATTACTGGTTGATTACAATAGAAATATTAAATCAATAGGAAAAAAAAACTTAATTTTAAGTCACAAGATCAGTTCATTGATAAGCCTACACATAAATACAATTATATTTAAATAGTTTTGAAACTTAATTTTTTTTACTGTATGGTATAAGACAGATGTAAGATGGAATATTAATGTGGCTATAGCCGTAAGAGCTTCAAATAACTGAGAGATCAATACAGCTATAGTTCTGTAAAATAATAATATAACAAAGTTGATATTTTTGTTTATACAGAATAAAGTTATATCTTATAAATCATATGTTATGAATTAAAAAAATAGGTTAACTCTTTTATTATGACATTTATACCTTCAAAATTAGTTACTCACTATGTGTCCTCACACACATCATGCAATATATCACATCTTGTTTGTATACATATGTGTCAAACAAGTGTTTAAGATTCTATTGCAAAAGCTTCACACATCCATTATCAAATGCTATATTTTTATGATTTCTATTATCTTGTTATAGTAAAATTTATTAATTTAAATAATATTTCAATATTGCATCGAAAATTGCCAGTGTTGTAAAGTAAATTGCAATGTAGTACACTTTGTCTGAAGAGTAGATGTAATGTAGCATGCTACTTTTAATCAAAAAGCAAACAGCCTTGACATGTACTATTTTTTCAAAGTAGCTTTAAGCAAACAGTTACTTACTATGTTGTTTATAGTTAAGGCATTAATTAACATTGTGGAGGTTTAAATACATTGTAATTTATTTTTATCAAACACTGTTTATTCCACTTTTTTGTGACGTTATAACCCTACCGGTTTCAAGGCTTTCACCTCATCTTCAGGGGAGCACAAACAAGAGTCTTGTTTGTGCTCCCCTGAAGATGAGGTGAAAGCCTTGAAACCGGTAGGGTTATACCGTCACAAAAAGTGGAATAAACAGTGTTTGATAAAAATAAATTATAGTTACTTACTTTTTGATGCCCCATAAAACACATACATAGATTCCAAAAATATCATTTTTCAAATTTAATTTAAAAAGTAAATAAAAATGATTCCTAGATTTTATTTAAATATTCAACAATAATTTTGACATTTATCTAAATTTTTTGATTTGTATTTTGTATAAGCTGCCTTTTTTGCTCATCTGAATTTTTTTCTTCCCAGGGTCTGTTTTTTTTTTAAATATAACTATTAAAATTCATTACTCTGTCCATGTTTTTTTCTTTATTTTAGTCGCTCAGATAGTATTTATTTCTAAGCTGCATAATACATAGCAATAGTTTGTGCTATGCATTCTTGTATTTATAGCATATTTTATTGTGTTAATATTCCGACTACAAAAGATTATTTTTTGTCTGAAAGGGATCTTTATGAAAAAGTTGTATATAATGAACAAAAGAAAGGCAGTGTATGATTATAGTGGAGCTAGAAACTATAATCTGATTCAAGTAGTAGATCCTTCATCCTTCAAGGGAAAAGGAAAGAAAATTTAGGCCAAAATTATGTTTCTTTAACATTGCATCAAAATGTCACATCTTCATTTAATTGTAGGCTACAATATGAAAAAAGCAATAAAATATTATTTATTACCATAGCTTTATAGACATCACTTGTTCCTAACTAAAAAATACACTCTTACAATATACTAAATATCATATAATCACCATCATAAGCTTTAATTGAGCCTTTTTGACCGATGGGATTGTGCAAATTGAAAATCAATAATAAATCAATTTGTATCATAATACTCGTAGTATCATTTTGCACCTTGACCCACGTAAATTATTTTGTATGAAGCCAACGGCTGCAAGTTTCAATATTAAAAAGGTCTGTCTGCGGATCACATGTTTGACATAGCTGGTTTATAAAATAGTTAAGCATATTATGGATTATAAATTATGACTAGGTATTGCCAATTGGAGGCTATTTGACAATCCTATGTAGTAAACAGTGGTTCCTACATAGGATTGTCAAATAGGCTTAAAATATTAAGCAGCCACTCACATTCAACAACTGTGAATACGTGACATGTTATTTTACTTCCGCTTTGGTTCACTCCTATTACATTTCAAACAATCTTAACCTAAGATTATTTTTACTTGACATAAACAATAAAATACTTGGTAATTTGACAATGTATTGAACATTGATTTAATCTATAAAATCATCACCTCAGTGGTAACTATCACAATATATTACATTCTACTTCAAACTTGGAGCTGAAATTTTAGATGCCTTCTTAAATATATATTGTATGGCTATATAATCTGAAAATCACTGGACATGCAACTGTGACTATAAAAGTAAACGAATGCGGATAATTTGTCAACGAAATTAGATATAGTATAATAATCGTATTGTAAAAGAGATACAAATAAACTCGCACCTTTCAAGAAGATGATAAAATGAACATTCTATTGATACGTTAGTTAAAAAAGTATTAAGTTTAAATAAGTCTTATGAAAATAATTATCCTGAAAAACTCTCCCTTAATAATTAGGCGCAATTTGAAAAATATTAGAAAACTCATCTAAAAGATTATTGATAGTATTTGGTAATTTTTATGGCACCTTAATTCGGACATTTTTTACTTTTTTTAGTCAATCAGTCTACAAAGCAGTTGTCAAAAGCTCATTTCTTTCAACAATCATATGGATCTCGGTTTGCCTGTAAGTCTTGCCATCTGGTAAAATAATCGGTAAATTATTTTGACTTGCCTTGCTTTTGGCAATACACTGATAACCCACTCGCCTTAATGCATACACTATAGCCAAAACTATAATGATGACAACTGCGATCACGGTCACACAGATCGATGATATAATCATGATACTAAGTTTTTTTATGTAACAGTTTTCATCTTGATACATATAATAATGTTTGAATTCCTTTTCCTCAGTGTTGTTTGGATGTTTGATAAAACACATAATCTCTTTTTCAAAACTTGGCATAGTTTGTTTCCACGATTGATCTGCACATTGACACTCTTTATCCATTCTCAAATTTGTAATTTTTAAACTGTAACTAGGATCTAGTTTTAGTGATCCCTTTTCAAATTCTAAAATGGTGTTATTTTTAAAAATAAAGTTCATCGTCTGGAAATGATAACTCAAATCCTTGAATAATTTTATTCCTTCGAATGCACCGGCATTTACTTTGGTGAATACAGAACCATGTACTATAACTGGCGAGGTGGCAAGTACTCTGAAAGCATCGCCTTCTATCGTGTTTATTTTGCAGTCATGGAGTAGAATTGTTTTTGCCTCGACTTCTACAGCAATGCTTCTTATTTTATCAATAAACACTGTATCAAATGTTAATGATTCCCGGATAGTGAGGTCTGATAATGTCCTGCTGGTGAGACTCCGGATTTGTGTATCTTTTATCAAAAACAAATCAACAGAAAATTTCTTGAAAGCTTTTGTTTGAACATTCTTTATAGTGCTATTCTTTATTTCGATGCTTTTTGTTCCGATGAGGTTAGAAAAGGCGAAAGGCCTGATGTCTTCGATGATAGAATTGGTTATCAAGACGTGTTCTATTTGACCCCTGATTGCATGTGAACCTATTTCGTTAATAGTTGCGTTATGGAGTACAATGTGAACGCCAACAGCGAATTGCATTTCCATGTTATGGTTGTCTGTCCTCCAAGCTAAGGAATCTTCACCGATCATCAGACGTTGAGTGTTGTATATCTTGATCTTTCTCAGCTCCCGTAGATGCTTGATGGAGTCAGCCAAGAAAGATACTCTTAAGCAGTCTACAATTGTAATTTGTGTTGCAGTTGGAAGTATTTGTTGTCTTCCCTTTGGTCCAATAGTCAATGACTGAAAAGAAAATATTAATTGTTATAAATATTGCAACTAAAACATGAAATAATATTTAGAAGAAAAAAAAACAGATTAAGAACAATAATAATAATGGGATGATTTATAAAGTATCGATTAGAGAGCGATTAATACTGGAACCGTGTATGTGATGTCACATTTTAAAAAAATCTTTAAAATACTAGGATGTAAAAAAAAAAATTGACGTGTGAATCACTCAGATTGGCTTTCATGGAGGTTCGAGTATGCAAAAAGAGTAATGATAAAATAATAATTTACATAGCGTCATTTGAGATCAGGATCTCCTCAAGTGTTACTTTCCCACATCTGCATATGTTAAGAAAAACATATTTGTTAAGAAAACTACAGAAAACTTTATAGTTCTTCTGATGTGTGATATTTACACATTCGATATTAGATATTACGATAATTTAATTGCGAGTATATAGCAGTGCGACATTTTAATTTTATTTAAAGAAACGACTTACGACTATAGTTAAACCTTAAATTTGTTCCTCGTACGGAAAATCATTATCATTTGATTTATATTTTACAACTGTATAATAATACCCTCGTGGTTCATTGTGAATTCTAGCAAGTATTATTTTTTCTTAGCTCTCATTTTATACAACACGGTGAATGCGGTAAAAGACTAACGGCCAATTACCAAAGAGCTTATATGAAAATAAATATGCAACACCAAAAGATCCCATCATCGATAGTACCTACGTTCAAAGGATGCCTATAAAAGAGACATGACTTTGTTTATAGGAAAAGATAACGCAAGTACTACAAATGCCTTTGCTCCTAAACATAGCTATATGTCATAATTAAGACCATAAAACGATTGAAGTTGAATTAGACAGAATTGTTGAATTATTACTTTGAACATAAATCTTAGAATTCTCTTACTTGCTTGCTTGTGGTTGAAACGGCGATTTTGGAAAAATCATAAAAATGTATATTTTCAACAGTAAACCTATTAAAAGGTCTAGAATGACAACCAAAAATGCAGTCTAGCTCTTGGTTTTGTTATATATCCCTAGACAAGTATTCAACATCCATGATATGTCAGATGCGTATCAGACATTCTTCTACAAAGGAACATTTGACAAAGTTTTAAATTCTAGAATGTGCGAATGTGGCTTTAGTAAGGAATTTTTGGATCGTATATTCTTTGAATGTCCACAAAATGAGTATTCGACATTTAGTGGACATTAAAAGATGAGTATTCGACATTTAGTGGACATTCAAAGATGAGTATTTGACAGTTAGTTGACGTTCAAAGATGAGTATTCGACATTTAGTGGACTTTCAAAGATGAGTATTTGACATTTAGTGGACTTTCAAAGATAAGTATATGACATTTAATGGACATTCAAAGATAAGTATTTGACATTTAGTTGACGTTCAAAGATGAGTATTCGACATTTAGTGGACTTTCAAAGATGAGTATTTGACATTTAGTGGATGTTCAAAGATGAGTATACGACATTTAATGGACATTCAAAGATAAGTATTTGACATTTATTGGACGTTCAAAGATAATTATTCGAAATTTAGTGGATGTTCAAAGATGAGTATATGACATTTAATCACTTGACAGTTTTGCCCGAGTGGGACTTGGCCACGAAGTTTTTTTTTATACTGATGAGACAGAGCCTAGTTCGGGCAAATCTTCTTTTGACTTGTTGGGAGTGTTTCTCCCGAGCGTCGTTTGAGCAGATCTTGTTTCAACTTGTTTTCTCCGAACGGAATATATTTTCATATAGAATTTATTAGTTCACAGTTCGTAATTGTGTTACGTCGCGTGTTAAAAATCCGACTGTTAAGTGGTTAATGGACATTCAATGACGAGTATTCAACATTTAGTGGACATTCAAAATTGAATATTCGACATTTAGTGGACATTAAAAGATAAGTATTCGACATTTAGTGGATATTCAATGATGAGTACTCGACGTTTTGTAAAGATCAACTTTTGATGAATGTGATATACCAACCAATATGAGAACGCTCTTACAACAAAGCATATATATACTCGTATTACATACATATCATAACGCCGTCTCCTTGTTGGGGTAGACAGACGACAGAGTAACAATCTTTCCTATCTAGACATACATCTTTTCATATAGCTCCTACAATTTCTCTGACTTCTTGCATTTCCTTCTTTCAAAATATCATTCACTTGATCAAACCATACTTTCTTTGGTCATCTTGTACAACGCCCTCCACTCACATTTGCACAATATATTTATTTTGTTAGTCTTAGTACATTCAGTGTTCTTCATCTTACTCAACAACACCTTCAAGTTCGCATTCATCCCCAATCACTTAATTCTGTATATTCTATCATATATTATCACCCCATCTATTCTTCTTAATGCTCGCATTTCTACATCGTTATTCGGTTCCTTTCAGTATTTCTCCACGTCTACGTTTCACTCCCATACACCAAAGTTGGTACTAAAATACTGTTGTATATACAAGAAGTTAACATTGATAATCTATCAATATTAAATTGATATTTTCTTCCGACATTTATCCAAGAGATTATTTCCTTTTTTTGACGCTTGATGAATCACCTACGAAATAGACAATTCACCAATAAAGTTGAGATTGAAGCCGAGGTTGATAGATGTACTTCTAAAGACACATTTTTTTAAAGTGAAATTCGGGAAACGGTTTTATTTCGTATTCTGGCTTTTTGTACATTTATTTTATATACTGTATTTTTTCCCTGGCTGACCAGTCGTGTAATAATATATTTTGTGTCTCTCATTATGTGACTGTGTCATTTGCGGACAGACCACTGCATGGTGGCTAGTCACCTTTACATAATAGGTATTGTGGAGAATCCCGGCTGCGAGTGTGGTCTGGATGATGAAACTGTAGACCATGTAATTTTTGGTTATCGTTTGGGAGACAGATGTGATTTACTAAAAACGATATCTTTATCACGCCCAATGAATATTGCGTTTTTTCTTTCTTCTTGAAACTTTTCCAATTATAGATCGATTGTTAAATTTTTGAAGCTTAGTCAGTTGAAACTTTAAATTATCTAAATTTGTCAATTTAAAAAAATTTGTTTTATTATATTGACTTTAATTTCCTGGCACAAAACATCCTAGTTTGGGTGGATTGCCTATTACACAGTTTATCCAATGGGAAAGGTGACTGCTTTTATTTTCGTGTAACCACCAGCACCATCTGTGGATGAATAAATGAGTTAACTAGCAACACATTTAGACTATCTTCCGTAAAAGTTTTAAAGCGCTGGCATGGTTGATTCATTCGTAATGATGTAACAATTGTTAGTACCTTCTGAGTCTCGGTCGGAAAAGGAATGATGGAGCAACGTACCAACATTAAATTTAGTTTTAAATTGGGTAAAAGTGCCACAGAAACTTTTGAAATGATTCATACTGTTAATGGTAGTGAAGCAATGAGTTGTAAGAACATTTTTAAGTGGTATGCAAGATTTAGTGATGGTAGAGAGAGCATTGAAGACGATTCACAGCCAGGACCAACATTGAATTGAAGAAAATGTTCAAAAAGTGGCTGAAATTCTTAGAAATGATCGTTGTGCGTCTACTACGCTCATCGAGGAGCTCACTGGAATTCCTAAATCTACTGTCCATCTCATTTTAACAGAAAATTTGAGCAAACGAAAGGTCACACACTGACTGACAATCAAAAAGTTTGTAGAGTGGAGCACTTCAGAAACATGAAAAGAATGACTGATATGGATCCAGACTTTATGTCAAGCATTGTATCTAACAGGTAATGAAAAAAGTGAATAAAAAAATAATATTCTTATTTCAAATTCCCAAATACTCGTATATAAAATCCTCAAAACGAGGAAAGAAATAGTGGGCAGTTCTATTTACATAGATTATAGATTTGTGTCTAGAAAATGCATGACAACTGAACTCCTTTACTAGACAAGGCCTGTTAGTTTGTAGTTTCTAATTAATCAAATATTAGGTCCTTACATATGAAATTGGCGTTTTGTTTGGGAGGAACATAAAGTTGATTTTTTTTTAATATAATATATTTATTTAATCAAAGTATGTACCATTGCTATCTATGCACTTTTGCCATCTCATAGGTAGTTCATCGATCCCTTTACTAAAAAAATCATTCGGACGGGAATCAATAAAATCTTTGAAGTCGGTTTGGACTGCCCCATCGGAGTTGAATTTTTTCCCTTGCAAGAAGTTATCCAAATTTTGAAAAAAATAGTAATCTGTCGGGGCAAGGTCCGGAGAGTACGGTGGATGTCTTAGACATTCCAATTGAAGCTCTTCTAATTTGGTAGCCGTCTGTTGTGCAGTGTGTGGTCTAGCGTTATCATGAAGCAGCAGTGGCCTAGAGCGATTAACCAGCCTCGGTTGTTTAGCAGCTAGCTTTTCCATCATGGTTTGCAGTTGCTGATAATAGACATCTGCCGTAATCGTCTGGCCAGATTTAAGAAAGCTGTAGTGAACGACACCAGCACTAGTCCACCAAACGCTCACAAGTAACTTTTTCGGAGTCAATTTTCGCTTGGGGCATGGTTCGGCTGGTTCGGCAGGGTTCAGCCATTGCGATGAGCGCTTCCGATTATCATACAGGATCCACTTTTCATCACAGGTAATGATTCGATTCAAAATCCCTTCATTATTGTGCCGGTTGAGTAATGCAACGCAGCAGTCAACGCGCGTTTGTTGATTTGCTTCACTCAATTCGTGAGGTACCCACCTTTCAAGCTTTTTCACCTTCCCAATTTGCTTCAAGTGGATTAAAACAGTTTTATCACTAACACCGCAGCCTGCAGCTAACTCGGACGTGGTTTGCGATGGATCCGCTTCCACAATAGCCTTCAATTCTTCATTATCAACTTTGGTCTCCGGCCGTCCACGGGGCTTTTTCTGCAGGTCGAAATTTCCAGAACGAAAACGTTGGAACCAAAAACGCACTGTGTTTTCTTTTGCGGCACCGTCGCCATACACATCATTAATCCTTCGAGCCGTTTCTGCAGCACTGGTGCCACGGTGGAACTCGTACTCGTAAATAACGCGATATTTCAAGTTTTCCATTTTGTAAACTGAGTGACGCAAAGAAAAAAAACAATTGAGGAAAAAACAAATGAATTATAATTTTCGAAACACAAATACTTGAGTAAATAGCTGTATAAATTTTAATTTGGAATTCCTAACCAAAGAGAAGATATTTGAGATCAAAGTTGCCAGTACGGCAAAACGCCAATTTCATATGTAAGGACCTAATATATAAAATTAGTATTCTTACTTAATAAACGTGGTATTGTTATTTAAAATTTTGATAGCGAAAGTTGAGTGTGATTGTGTTTCTAGTTAATCTATAAGAATGAACGCATTCAACTTAGGTCACTGGTTGGCCACACCCAAATTGAGGTGAAGAACCATTAAAAAAATAACATGAAGATTTGTAGTGCTGATTTTGAATTGATAGATATTCCTTTATATTTATTATCAATAGATTAGTCATTTAAATTTCAGTCATATCACATAACATGTTCCTATGAGTAATGAAAATGATAGCAAATCTTGAAAAATACACGTACATAAAAAAAGACCCATGAATAATTTTTAATAATACAATTGTTAAATTTTTCAAGTTTAATCAGTTGAAGCATTAAATTTTCAGAAAATTGTTGTATTTTTTTAAATTTTCTGTGTAATATTGACTTTTATTTAGCATTTGTGACTTTGTTCTTTTAATGTGGTGGTACAGATCATCCTAGTGTGGGTGAAATGCCTATTAAAAATAGGCCAGCAAAATGTTTCTATTCGGCCTCCTTATAGGCTTATCTCACAAAAATAAATCAGCAAAATGTTTCTACTCGGCCTCCTTATAGGCTTATCTCACAAAAATAAGCCAGCAAATGTTTCTACTGGGCCTCCTTATAGGTTTATCTCACAAAAATAAGCCAGCAAAATGCTTCTACTCGGCCTCCTTATAGGCGGCTTACCTCACAATAATAAGCCAGTAAAATGTTTCTACTCTGCATCCTTACAGGCTTATCTCACAAAAATAAGCCAGCAAAATGTTTCTACTCGGCCTCCTTACAGGCTTATCTCACAAAAATAAGCCAGCAAATGTTTCTACTCGGCCTCCTTAGAGGCTTATCTCACCAAAATAAGCCAGCAAATGTTTCTACTCGGCCTCCTTATAGGTTTATCCCATAAAAATAAGCCAGAAAAATGTTTACATAAAAAAAGACCCATGAATAATTTTTAATAATACAATTGTTAAATTTTTCAAGTTTAATCAGTTGAAGCATTAAATTTTCAGAAAATTGTTGTATTTTTTTAAATTTTCTGTGTAATATTGACTTTTATTTAGCATTTGTGACTTTGTTCTTTTAATGTGGTGGTACAGATCATCCTAGTGTGGGTGAAATGCCTATTAAAAATAGGCCAGCAAAATGTTTCTATTCGGCCTCCTTATAGGCTTATCTCACAAAAATAAATCAGCAAAATGTTTCTACTCGGCCTCCTTATAGGCTTATCTCACAAAAATAAGCCAGCAAATGTTTCTACTGGGCCTCCTTATAGGTTTATCTCACAAAAATAAGCCAGCAAAATGCTTCTACTCGGCCTCCTTATAGGCGGCTTACCTCACAATAATAAGCCAGTAAAATGTTTCTACTCTGCATCCTTACAGGCTTATCTCACAAAAATAAGCCAGCAAAATGTTTCTACTCGGCCTCCTTACAGGCTTATCTCACAAAAATAAGCCAGCAAATGTTTCTACTCGGCCTCCTTATAGGCTTATCTCACAAAAATAAGCCAGCAAAATGCTTCTACTCGGCCTCCTTATAGGCGGCTTACCTCACAATAATAAGCCAGTAAAATGTTTCTACTCTGCCTCCTTACAGGCTTATCTCACAAAAATAAGCCAGCAAAATGTTTCTACTCGGCCTCCTTACAGGCTTATCTCACAAAAATAAGCCAGCAAATGTTTCTACTCGGCCTCCTTATAGGCTTATCTCACCAAAATAAGCCAGCAAATGTTTCTACTCGGCCTCCTTATAGGTTTATCCCATAAAAATAAGCCAGAAAAATGTTTACATAAAAAAAGACCCATGAATAATTTTTAATCATACAATTGTTAAATTTTTCAAGTTTAATCAGTTGAAGCATTAAATTTTCAGAAAATTGTCGTATTTTTTTAAATTTTCTTTGTAATATTGACTTGTATTGTAGCATTTTTGACTTTGTTCTTTTAATGTGGTGGTACAGATCATCCTAGTGTGGGTGAAATGCCTATTAAAAATAGGCCAGCAAAATGTTTCTATTCGGCCTCCTTATAGGATTATCTCACAAAAATAAATCAGCAAAATGTTTCTACTCGGCCTCCTTACAGGCTTATCTCACAAAAATAAGCCAGCAAATGTTTCTACTGGGCCTCCTTATAGGTTTATCTCACAAAAATAAGCCAGCAAAATGCTTCTACTCGGCCTCCTTATAGGCGGCTTACCTCACAATAATAAGCCAGTAAAATGTTTCTACTCTGCATCCTTACAGGCTTATCTCACAAAAATAAGCCAGCAAACTGTTTCTACTCGGCCTCCTTACAGGCTTATCTCACAAAAATAAGCCAGCAAATGTTTCTACTCGGCCTCCTTATAGGCTTATCTCACAAAAATAAGCCAGCAAAATGCTTCTACTCGGCCTCCTTATAGGCGGCTTACCTCACAATAATAAGCCAGTAAAATGTTTCTACTCTGCCTCCTTACAGGCTTATCTCACAAAAATAAGCCAGCAAAATGTTTCTACTCGGCCTCCTTACAGGCTTATCTCACAAAAATAAGCCAGCAAATGTTTCTACTCGGCCTCCTTATAGGCTTATCTCACCAAAATAAGCCAGCAAATGTTTCTACTCGGCCTCCTTATAGGTTTATCCCATAAAAATAAGCCAGAAAAATGTTTACATAAAAAAAGACCCATGAATAATTTTTAATCATACAATTGTTAAATTTTTCAAGTTTAATCAGTTGAAGCATTAAATTTTCAGAAAATTGTTGTATTTTTTTTAATTTTCTTTGTAATATTGACTTGTATTGTAGCATTTTTGACTTTGTTCTTTTAATGTGGTGGTACAGATCATCCTAGTGTGGGTGAAATGCCTATTAAAAATAGGCCAGCAAAATGTTTCTATTCGGCCTCCTTATAGGATTATCTCACAAAAATAAATCAGCAAAATGTTTCTACTCGGCCTCCTTATAGGCTTATCTCACAAAAATAAGCCAGCAAATGTTTCTACTGGGCCTCCTTATAGGTTTATCTCACAAAAATAAGCCAGCAAAATGCTTCTACTCGGCCTCCTTATAGGCGGCTTACCTCACAATAATAAGGCAGTAAAATGTTTCTACTCTGCATCCTTACAGGCTTATCTCACAAAAATAAGCCAGCAAAATGTTTCTACTCGGCCTCCTTACAGGCTTATCTCACAAAAATAAGCCAGCAAATGTTTCTACTCGGCCTCCTTAGAGGCTTATCTCACCAAAATAAGCCAGCAAATGTTTCTACTCGGCCTCCTTATAGGTTTATCCCATAAAAATAAGCCAGAAAAATGTTTACATAAAAAAAGACCCATGAATAATTTTTAATAATACAATTGTTAAATTTTTCAAGTTTAATCAGTTGAAGCATTAAATTTTCAGAAAATTGTTGTATTTTTTTAAATTTTCTGTGTAATATTGACTTTTATTTAGCATTTGTGACTTTGTTCTTTTAATGTGGTGGTACAGATCATCCTAGTGTGGGTGAAATGCCTATTAAAAATAAGCCAGCAAAATGTTTCTATTCGGCCTCCTTATAGGCTTATCTCACAAAAATAAGCCAGCAAAATGTTTCTACTCGGCCTCCTTACGGGCTTATCTCACAAAAATAAGCCAGCAAATGTTTCTACTCGGCCTCCTTATAGGCTTATCTCACAAAAATAAACCAGCAAAATGTTTCTACTCGGCCTCCTTATAGGATTATCTCACAAAAATAAACCAGCAAAATGTTTCTACTTTGCCTCTTTATAGGCTTATCTCACAAAAATAAACCAGCAAAATGTTTCTACTCGGCCTCCTTATAGGCTTATCTCACAAAAATAAGCCAGCAAAATGTTTCTACTCGGTCTCCTTATAGGGTTATCTCACAAAATTAAGCCAGCAAAATGTTTCTACTCGGCCTCCTTACGGGCTTATCTCACAAAAATAAGCCAGCAAATTTTTCTACTCGACCTCCTTATAGGCTTATCTCACAAAAATAAGGCAGCAAAATGTTTCTACTCGGCCTCCTTATAGGCTTATCTCACAAAAATAAGCCAGCAAAATGTTTCTACTCGGTCTCCTTATAGGGTTATCTCACAAAATTAAGCCAGCAAAATGTTTCTACTCGGCCTCCTTACGGGCTTATCTCACAAAAATAAGCCAGCAAATGTTTCTACTCGGCCTCCTTATAGGCTTATCTCACAAAAATAAGCCAGCAAAATGTTTCTACTGGGCATCCTCACAAAATTAAATTCAATTGTTGATTTTTTATTGTTATTCGTAGCTTATTATTTTCAAAATAATTGATAATTCGGACAAATTGAAAAGTATGACCGGAAGACAATATTAGCCTTAGTAATCGAAC
This sequence comes from Odontocerum albicorne, assembly GCA_949825065.1. Classification (NCBI taxonomy): domain Eukaryota; kingdom Metazoa; phylum Arthropoda; class Insecta; order Trichoptera; family Odontoceridae; genus Odontocerum; species Odontocerum albicorne. The sequence goes on from OX463843.1 coordinate 13,149,833, forward strand.
CGTCGTTTTCAAAACCAGTAGAGTAGGCACGGAACTCGTGGTTCGTCTTAGCACATGTTGGTAACTCTACCACAGTTGAAGACACTCGCACACGTACTTAGAAATTTCTAGGGCCTCTAACCTGTCCAATTTATTTCCGTTACTAGTGATATATAAGAATTTGGCATCATCGATAGAAAATGTATGATTTTCACGGTGACAATTTGTAAATCAGTGCATCGGAGTGAACATCTGGCAAACACATATATTCCCAGAAAATCGCCGTTGCTCGCTGAAGTTGTCTCCTACCTCCCTCCACCCACAATCCTCAACCCGAATGTTTAACGTTATGCCATGTTTACACGAGCTTAGTACTTGTCATTAGTACTTATCGTTTGTACTTAGCTGCTTAGTGACAACAAGCATATTAGTACTAAGATTTACTAATGCTTAGTACTAGCATGTTTGTTTACACGTGGATACAAGTGCGAGTGAGAAGTATTAATGACAAGTACTAAGCTCGTGTAAACATGACATTAGAAGTGTGTATGTCGGTACCAGTTCGAAAATAATTCAGTCTTATTTGTGCTCCTCTGATGATGAGGTGAAAACCTTGAAACCGGTAGGGTTATACCGTTACATAAAGTGGAATCAACAGTGTTTGATAAAACAAATTACAATGTCTTTAAACCTCCACAATGTTAATGCCTTAAATATAAATAAAACATTGTGTGATATATATAACATATGTTGGCTAATCTGGAGTCAAAATGCTACGTAAAAAGCGACTATTGAGAAAGAATAATAACTCTATTCAGCTGGATAACTCAGTCGGATCTTGACGTATCAAAACAGCGCGGCGTTACGAAACAGTCAAAGCACATAGTGTTGATAACGGGCGAGGTGAGTCAGAGAAGTGATTGAACACAACGCTATCTGCGGCGCACGTGGACTCATCTTATTTAGGCCTCGGCCCCACAGGTAGGAGTTTCGCTTGGTGCTTGGTGCTTAGAGATACGCTGAGAGCTAGGTGACATATCCTAGCGAAACAACGCACACCATACTATCACAATGGACACACTGCACGCTTCGCACCACGCTACGTGACTATTAGTCACATAGTGAATCTCCTAGCGAACAGACGTGTTGGTTAATTTTATTGTGTCATCAAGTGATTTTACAAGATGGAGGAAGTTTTATTCCGCAATTCTTTGCAAAGAAGTTGAAACTCTCCACTCCGTACTTCTAGATAAATTAACTTTATGCACCCAACAAGTTCGAATTTGAGATGTTCGAAATTTTAAACATAAATTCTCTGAAAGAAGTAGCTTTCTAGTTAGTTTTGAGAGTGGCATCGTTTGTTGACTCAACCACTCCCAAATGTCAAATGAATTTGTGCGATGCACTTTGGTGTGGCCAAGCCTGAAGTCACCTAGTATATTAGTCACGTAGCACCTAGCGAACCACTTTGGTGTGGCCTTTGTCTTAATCGAAAAGGTGGAACGTGATATTCAATGACGTGTTGCAATAGGAAACAAAGTTATGGGGCACTAAAACATGTATATTCACATCAAGTAATATCAAGATTTGTTAAAAAAAATATATGTTTCACAATAGCGTATTAGTACCAACATTGATGAATGGCAATGAAAAATGAATAAAAGAAGCTGTATAAATGCGCGTACTTAGAATAATATGTGATGGTGTCGATGAATAATAGAATAAGAAATGTGATTACTTAGGATAAATGCGTGTACTTAGAATAATATGTGATGGTGTCGATGAATAACAGAATAAGAAATGTAATTACTTAGGATAAATGCGTGTACTTAGAATAATATGTGATAGTGTCGATGAATAACAGAATAAGAAATGTAATACTTAGGATAAATGTGAGTTAAAAATTGTGTGTTAAGTAAGGTGAAAAATAACCCATTGAAGTGTTTTGAAGATGTTGAAGGGATGGATGACGAAAGATTAGCTTAACAAATTTACAATGCAAGCATGAATAGTTGTGATAGACAATGGCTGAGATAAAAATAATCGGGCCAAGTGAATGAAATTTTGAAAGAAGTACAGTCAAACCTCGGGTCACGAACGCCTCTAGTCACGAACAAATCGGCTTAAGAACACAATTTCCGAACAAATTATGATTCGACCTGCGTACAATGCCTCGGCTCACGAATTAGTTGTAACGGCGCATTACGCAATTACGCATTAGTTGTTCTCAGGTGCGCGCGTTGTGAAAATTGTTTGTCGTTGCGTTCATTGTTCTTGATACATTTTTTTTTGCTTTTTATACATATAATATACAGTATATATAAAATATATATTGCATCAAATTAACCCTCATTATGGCTCCCAAGAAAATGAATTTCGGTTTGCGAACATTTCGGCTCGCGAACGGAATCAAAGAACGAATTTAGTTCGTAACCCGAGGAATCACTGTATAGTTTAGCAGTAATAGAAAAGTTTGGCATTCTGTGATGATATATTGTATATTTGTGATATCTCCTCTTATCTTGCCGAAAATTTTCAGCGTCTTTCCAATAATGGACTTGCGCACTGCGCTCAGACAGAGATTGTTTATTGGCCTTCCCAGTTCCCCGCTTTTCTTTTTTTACGTCATCCTTAACTGCCCATGCAGTGAGACTCAGGAAACAGTTACAAACCAATGTTAGACTCGCTCCGTCCTTGGGATTCTTTAAGAAGCGACTGAAAAAAAAACTTTTCATTTCTAGTCAGTGATATAACGTGTTTTATTCCTTATTTTTCTTTTCTCTCCACCATATTTTCCTTTTCCTTTGATTGATGATCTCACTTTTACTGTCCATAAAGTTCATAACTATGAATAATTTTTTTACGAAATTCATGTAACTTGCTTTATTTACATTTATCTGGTTGATGGGAAGAGATTGCCGCCGAGCAATAAACCGACCAGATTTTATTTACAAGGAAGCGTTAAATAAATAAATAAATAAATATGTATTGAATGATGGCACTAGAAAGGGAAAAAAGCCAAGTGTTTTTTTTTCAAGTATACCATCACACATCGGAATATATTTACAAATACGATAGAACAACAAAGGATTTTTAAGAAGCATGTGGACCAGTTGCTGGAGAGATTGGATAGAGACAGAAATATCAGCCAGATATCGAGATAAGAGAGACTTCAAGAAATGAGATGAGGGAATTAATGATAATAATGATGGCGGGCTTATTGCTAAAAAAACATTTTGACGCCCAACCAGCATAGCATAACTTCAATAGAGTGTACTGCGCTCGTGTCTAAGACTGAGATACATTAAGACCAATAAAAAATAATTACCTATGAAGGATGAAGCGATGGACTCGATTTTAACCTGTGATATGTGCCATACGAGAAAACTTGCGTCATAATTAAATGACAAATTAAAATAATTACTTGAATCACGATAGAAACCATAGAAGAAATAAAACAGGATTCGTGGAATATATAGCATAGGAATCTTAGAGAAATATAATAGGAAACATAGAGGAAATGGGATATAACATACTATATATGTTATGTAGTTTGCCTCGAAACTCGAGTGACGATTCACTCGCGGCCAAGTAGTTCGAAACTCGACTGACGATTGTTTCGCATCTAAGGAGCTCGAAACTCGAGTGACGATTGTCTCGCAGCTAAGGAGCTCGAAACTCGTGTGACGATTGTCTCACAGCTAAGGAGCTCGAAACTCGTGTGACGATTGTCTCGTAGCTAAGGAGCTCGAAACTCGAGTGACGATTGTCTCGCAGCTAAGGAGCTCGAAACTCGTGTGACGATTGTCTCGTAGCTAAGGAGCTCGAAACTCGACTGACGATTGTTTCGCAGCTAAGGAGCTCGAAACTCGTGTGACGATTGTCTCGCAGCTAAGGAACTCGAAACTCGTGTGACGATTGTCTCGTAGCTAAGGAGCTCGAAACTCGACTGACGATTGTTTCGCAGCTAAGGAGCTCGAAACTCGTGTGACGATTGTCTCGCAGCTAAGGAGCTCGAAACTCGAGTGACGATTGTTTCGCAGCTAAGAAGCTCGAAACTCGTGTGACGATTGTTTCGCAGCTAAGAAGCTCGAAACTCGACTGACGATTGTCTCTCGCGGTTAAGGAGTTCGAAACTCGAGTCGCGTATAAAGATAATTTACGAAGTAAATTTAATTGCAACGGAATAAAGATCTTCCGTTGAAGCCTGAATTCATAATCTGGCCTAAATTCAAATTTCTAGCGTTAAAATGTGATGTGTACTCAGAGTCAGACCTCATACACTCTAAATTTTCAATTGAAATAATGAAACCATGTAACTCGACGACCTCCGTGGCCTACTTGGTAAGACGCCTGTCTCCCAGCCCGGTTCAAATCCCGCTGGAAGACAGGTTTTTTAAAAAAGAATTCCAATCTGGTTTTCACTTAAGGTCTCTTGTTAGTTGATTGTAAGAGATTGCCGCATGGCAACAATCCCGTTTGCTTGTATTGTATACAACGAAAGTGTAATACAATACAATACAGCTCCCTTATTGAAGGAAGCTTCGACAAATTTGTACAAAATTTTACTTCAAATGCTAATTTGTTCAGTAAAATATATTAATATTTAGTATTAAGATCGGACTATGAATGCAGGCCCTAAGGCCTAAGTTGAGCCTAAGCTCAACGTTATGATATATGCCCATACGTGTACAAAGCTCTATGCTAACATACTCGTATGCCACTGAGTTCTACTTTTCGTACTTCTCAGTGATAGAATGAGCACATCATTTTTAACTAGTTTTCAATTCAATATTATTTTTACCCGGTTAATTTGTTTATCTACCCAATTATTATACTTTTTCCCGATACGCTTGTATCTATGCCGCTGAGTTATACTCGTATTATACTTTTCGTACTTCTAATTGATACGAGTACGAGTATAATGAACGCATTATTTTGAACTGGTGTTCAATTCAAAATTATTTCCACCCAGTTTACTTTTTTCCGATATGCTTATATCTATGCCGCTGAGTTCAAGCATATTATACTTTTCGTACTTCTAAGCGATACGAGTAGAATGAACCAATCATTTTGAACTGGTGTTCAATTCAAAATAATTTTCACCCAGTTCACTTTTTTCCGATATGGTTGTCTACTCGTATGCCGCTGAATTCTACTTTTCGTTCTTTCAGTGAAATAATGAACGCATTAGTTTTTTTATTTCAAATCATTTTTACCCACTTGATTTTTTATCTACCCAGTTGCCATTTTTTCGATATGCTTTTATCTAAACCGCTGAATTCTACTTTTCATACTTCAGTCAAATAATGAACGCATTAGTTTGAACTGGTTTTTTTATTTTAAATCATTTTTACCCACTTGATTTTTTATCTACCCAGTTGCCATTTTTCTATATGCTTTTATATATATACCGCTGAATTCTACTGTTCATACTTCAGTCAAATAATGAACGCATTAGTTTGAACTGGTTTTTTTATTTTAAATCATTTTTACCCACTTGATTTTTTATCTACCCAGTTGCCATTTTTCTATATGCTTTTATATATACCGCTGAATTCTACTTTTCATACTTCAGTGATATGTATAATGAACGCATAATTTTGAAGTGGTTTTCTATTCAAAATATTTTTTACTCGACTAATTTTTTATCTACCCAGTTTATTTCCCCCAACCCCCCGTAATCCTTGTTATATAATATGCCGATGCATTCAACTTTTCGTACTTCTCAATAATGTAATGAGGGCATTATTTTGCACAGCTTTTCAATTTATTGTAGTATTATTTCTGCCAAGTTTATTTTCAAGTTTTGTGTAATGACCTCATCCGTCGCTATTTATAAACGTAATGAAACAACATTTCTTGTGATTCGTTATTAGGATCAATGTAATATTTTTTTTGTATAAACAAGTTGCTTTGTATTTATATAATATATCATAATATCTAAGTTTTCTTTTGAAAAAATACTTTTATTTATAATTCACGAACAAAGGAAATTATTCATAATATATTAATGGTTACTGTGATATATAAAGGGCACATAAGTATCGTTTATTTTATCAGTAAATGAATAAATATAGATGACATACAAATAATTATCAAAAATTTATTAATTCGGACATTAAAATTAACATAAAAAAACAAATTATTGATAGTATCGTCAAATTCAGCACTATGATTAAATTGATAAATTAACATCACACCAAGATAACGCACGCGTCAATCAATAATATTATCGTGGACGAATGAAAAATGGGATCCGTCTCATAAAATGAAGACCGCGTTTGGTATAGTTGAACTACGTTCATGATGAGATGAAATCTATTTTTACAAACCGAGACTTGAGTCTGGAATTGAGAATACGTATGATTTTCTCCGCTATTTCAGGAAGCAATGGATAGTAGACACTAAATCAAAAGGTTTAATAATTTTAAACGTATTAAACTTTAGTTATAGGGTTTAACCTAATTGCAATGAAAGGATTTAACACTTCGTATCCCGATCCCGTGTTTTAACATGATAATCTAGATTTGTGTTGAGTCCCGGTCCCGTGTTTTAACGCGATAATCTAGATTTGCGTTGAGTCCCGGTCCCGTGTTTTAACGCGATAATCTAGATTTGCGCTGAGTCCCAATCCCGTGTTTTAACGCGATAATCTAGATTTGCGCTGAGTCCCGGTCCCGTGTTTTAACGTGATAAACTATGTTAGATTTGCGTTGAGTCCCGGTTTCGTGTTTTCACGTGATCGATACCTCTTCCGAAAAAGGACATATTACTGGCATCTAATATATTATATGTATATATATTTGCTAACAATTCATCCTTTAAACGATAGTCATCTGATTCCTGATTCCTAACATGGACAATACCCTAGACCAGGGGTCGGGAAACTAAGGCCCGCGGGCCAAATACGGACCCGCTGTACAGCCCTAATTTGGCACCCAATGATTTATTTTTATTCCCGAACATCAAAAATAAATGCGACGCTTGAAGAAGCGGTTGATGCGTTCAAAACGCATGTTTTGAAGATACCTCATTCGGAGTGGAAATAGTGCTTCGAAAATTGGTTCAAACGCATGCAAAAGTGTATTGATCTTCATGGATAGTATTTTGAAAAACAATAAAGCCATTTTCGATGATAAATATTTGTTTTTACTTGTCTGTCTCAAAACTTAAGTAACAACCCTCGTATACTAAAGCATTTTTAACAAATGTACAAACTTTTATTATAATTTTTATTTAGATATAGCAATTTTCTTAAATCCTTCACAAAAATCAGTATTCCATAAAAACAATCCGGGCACTGGAAAATGTTTTTGCTGAAAATCTTAGTGTTAATTTGAGGTAACTTTATTGACAAGGATTACTGTGTATACATATTTTATAATTCTTCTTCTTTCATATAATAATGTAGATTTGGTAATTTCCCATCGTGTGACGAGGCAGGCAACAACTCAAGCATACGCTTGTTAATATTGTTATCTGATCCTCTTATGGCAGTAAGCGTATTGCCAACTATACTAGACAAACTATCTTACCATCTTATGGAAGTAAGCGTCTTGCAAACTATGCTAGACGAACTATCTTACCATCTTATGGAAGTAAGCGTATTGCCAACTATACTAGACAAACTATCTTACCATCTTATGGAAGTAAGCGTATTGCCAACTATACTAGACAAACTATCTTACCATCTTATGGAAGTAAGCGTATTGCCAACTATACTAGACAAACTATCTTACCATCTTATGGAAGTAAGCGTCTTGCAAACTATGCTAGACGAACTATCTAACCCTCTTATGGAAGTAAGCGTATTGCTAACTATACTAGACAAAATATCTTACCATATTATGGAAGTAAGCTTCTTGCCAACTATGTCACGAAGGTTGTTAAAACTACTAGAGCAGGACTCGCGGTTCATTATAATATGTGATACAAACACTACTACACGTGAATTGGCAACAACACTCGTACAAGTACTTACTCGACTTGAGACTTAGAGCTTTTTTAAACAGCTCTCTAATGCGCCTCTCTAACTAAGCTATGGATGTTGTATTTTTTTCAAGTTTTTTCGTTTCTCAAATAAAATATTTTTGATATCTAATCAGACGCGATAGTCTCTAATTGTTTCGGGATTATTGAATAACCAGCTCCTTTGGATTTAGCATCATGTGTTATAATATATCTTAATTATACTTTCAGGCATCATTCCACTTAAATTTATTTTGTGGCGCTTATGAGCCGCTCTTATAAATACAATAAAAAAACGTTCTTGAGGTTATAATATATTACGAAACGAGTTATTGTACTGTACTGTATTATATTTTCATTGTTTACAATACAACGAAGACATTATGTCTGCCAGCCACGCTCTTCAATATTTCCACATCATCAATTCGAGGATTTTTAGGGGTACCATACTAACGAATTAATGAGCTTGGGTTGCAATCTCTCTGTTTTATTCCTATTTATTTATTTTAACACTGTTGAAAATACTTCTGGCAGATGTATTGCTTTAAAGCAATTTCTTCCAGCCAACTGGCTTTTATTTCAAAATTATTATCTGTATCCATGACCGTGTGTTAAACTTATCAAATTAATACATTATTAGAAAAAAAAACACAAAATTCAAAGGACAATTTTTTGCAGCGCCGTTTAGAGAGCAAACTCTCCTCAAGGGCGTTCTAACTCGGGACTCGAACCCACTGTTATGTAACAAATCACATCTGGCAGATATAGCAGCGCCCGAGCGTTTCATGTTTAACACTTTCTTTGTATACATTACAACACTGTGAGACTATTTTCATGTGGCAATTTCTTCCTATCAACCAGAAAGATGTTTGAGACCTTAACTGAATATCTTTTTTTTGTTAATATCGATCTCGCAACCCCGGGTAGAAGACAGGCGTCTAACCAACTAAGCCACGGAGGTCATCTAAAAATTGAAACAACAGATAAATCTCAAAGAAAATAGAGATAAGGTTGGGAATTGTATGTGAGTTAAGGACGTGGGATGTTTTGAGAAAAATAATTCATTTTAAGTTTTTCCTAAAGCCGCAGTATTGATAGCTAACTGATACGTCATTATGCATTAGAAACCGACATTTGTAATAATAAATGACATAATTCTTACTGAGGGGGCGACAGTATCAAAAATGCATAGAATATAGTATACAAGTATATATTGATTAATCTAAATAACTTCTCGCTTTTTATATGAGAGTAATAAATATAGTTTTGCTATTTAGATATTTGTAAAGACACAAATTAACTTTAAAAGAAACATAACACAAGGTTTTAATTATTATTATTGTGAGAATTTTTTTGCTTGTGTAGAAGTTATTTTCGGTCTGTGAAGAGGAAGGAAGAATTTGTGTTGAGGTACAAGTACATAAGTGTGTCAATTGAAATGTATGAATGAAGTTTGTCATGCTGTGTTTGTTTTCTTGCGCGACATAAGCCCTCGTCCTTCTAGGTCTTGGACGGTTGTGTGCCGCAGTACGAGTGTACAGTAGGCGTTCACTAACCATGATTAATGATGATCGAAAAATTGTCACGGTGAGAGAATTTTACGTTCAGCGAACAGAGATTTAAAAAAAAATAGAAACGTTATTATTTTTCCAATGCTAGAATTTAACTGTTATTATTTTATAAATATTTATAATTAATAAACACTTATGTGGTAGGCGAGTTGAAATGTACATTGAAATAATGGTAGCGATAGGGAACGAGGTAAACGGAACATTTAATGGTATATACAACGATCGCGTAATATCAACAGCTGTAAAAATGATAATACAGAGTGGTGTGTTGATGCCCCCCTTAATGTATGAAAGTGTAACATGGACTTAGCAGAAGAAGGATAAGAGTAAGATTAATGGTGTGGAGATGCATGCATTAAGAAAAATGTGTGGAGTGTCAATGATTGAAGGAAGTCGGAATAAAGACATCAGAAATGAATGCATAGATAATGAATATTTTAAGTAAGATATGTTAAGATGGTTTGGACATTTGGAGAGAATGAATAATAAGAGAATGACTAAGCGAGTATACAAGTCAGAAGTGGAAGAGGCAGATCGAGAAAAACGTGACTGTACGAAATGGACCAGATTTTGAAAGAAAGTAAAGTGAGAAGTATGATTAATAGAAGATTATACATGACAAGATGTATGTGGAGGAGGCGAAAGTGATGTGCTTTCAGTTATCTCTACCTACCCCGTAAGGATCACGGCGTAATGATATAATGTATGTAATAAACATAACTACTTAATTTAAAACTTTGTCCATACGAGGATCTACTCTATAAATACAGAAACAAATAGTTTTCAAGCGATAACAGACGATTTTAAACAAAAAAAAAGACAACCATCACATTAATTCATTTCTTTTTTTTTTAAATCCAATCCATAGAAACAGTAATTTCCTAAGTCACTTTTTATTCCTAAATTTTATTATATAGTCATTCTGCGAAAAGCATTTAAGTCCAACTATTGAGTTTTGAGATAAATGCAATGTAAGTTTCGGAAGGCGATGTAAAATCAAGTTTTTAATAAAATAAAATACAAACAGATGTTATTTAAAGACAGTTTATTTATTTATAAGAATTACTACAAAAAAAATGAGTAACTTAAAAAGATATTACCTAAAAATTAAAAATACGGACACATGTTTTAGACGTAATCCTTTCTTGGTAAAAACAACTGTAAAAAGGTGACTTAAACGCTTCTAAAATATTGTTTTCTCTGTATTATTTATTCCGAATAACTACATGTGTCGTGGTTTATTAAGTCATGAACTCTTGTGCTGGTTGGCAGGGATAACTACCAACTGTGGAATTGCTTGGGGATGATATGTTTTTTTATCTTTTCATAACAGCGAAACCATATAACTTTTCGACATTAATGTTTTTTCCATGAGTAGATATTTTTATTTTAAGTAAATGTTTAATTTTTTTCACAGAAAATGTGTTATTTTCCTTTTGTACACGTAAAGCCGAGGCCACACCTAAGTGCTTCGTTAGGTGCTAATCTTGGTTTTACGTGACTCATATACTAGGTGACTTCATGCTTGGCATCATCAAAGTGCTTCGCACAAATTCATTTGACATTTGGGGGCGGTTGAGTCAACAAACGATGCCACTCTCAAAACTAACTAATTTCAGTACAACTTACCATCTTTATTTACTTCCTGGTAAATTATGTGCAATATGTTATACTTCAGCAAGCACACAGTCTTGACGCGTCAAATCAAATCAAAAGTTTCGGTGATAAGGAGAATTTTATAAAACTTAGACAGAATTTTATAAAGCGTTTTTTTGTGTTGCTTAATAGCGCTATTAGAATTTATGATAAATTCTAATAGCGCTATTAAGCAACAAACTACAAACTATTAAGCAACAAACTACAAACTACAGAAAACCAAAATTCAGATGTAAAATGATCTAACTAAGAGTAAAACGATCGAGGCGTGTCTTCACGGTGGGAATTGATTTACTTTGGAATGCTGGATTTACTCGTACGAACGCTTTGGAGAGATTGTTTAAGTGTACCACTTATTTGAGCTGTTAATTTATAAATTAAGACTTATAACACCTATCCCTCGATTCACAAGATTTTTTTTGCGCTGTTTTATTTTAACGCGATTAAAAAAATGTTTTTAAAAATATAATCGATTCCACGTTGTTGAATTTTTTTCTAATAAATTATACACCTGGACATCTGTGCACTCGCCTCAACCAGCGTGCTCGGCAAAAATTTTTACTTTATTTTATTCTTACAACAAATAGTACCAATGCATAGAAACATATTTTTACTAATAAATTCTTTTCTTTTGTCTTGATATCAATGTTGAAGAACGTGACCCAATTGTTGTGGTTTTTCTTGGGATTAAATAATTTGGTGGTTTCCCATTGTCTTCCGCACAGCAGTAGATATTATAGGAATTATATGAATGTTGTATATATTGTAAACCTTGCTGCCAACACATTATATTTTGCGGGTGTAGTACTATATTCCAGAGGAAATATTCACTTGTGGATGTTAAGTGGGACCAAGAGTGCTGTATACGAAATACAAATAAATAGAAATGTTATATTTTACATGTCTTTGATTTTTATTATGTAAGTAGGATTCGTTTTAGAATTTTGTTGTTACCTTTATTCAACATTTATATGAGTTTTGTATCCCAATTTAAGCAGATCTCGATATTGTTGAAAGTATCTTTCAATTAACGCGATTTCATTTATCTCGAATTTTCTCGGAACTTTTTTACCGTATACATCGAGGGATCTGTGTGTTTTAATTATAAAGTAAATATTTTATCTAAAGATATTTTAAGTTACTCGTTCGTGGTTTTTGATGAATATTCTTTTTTGGAAATAATGTCTACGGAGATTCCTCGTTATAGTACACGCTATTTGTACTAGATGGCACATAGTTCATAATGTAATTTATGTAGTCGATTTTAGAATATAAATATTTAATAAACAAACACATGCTAACCGAAAGTAAGGTCAGGATATATAAGACATGCATCCTCCCCATCATGGCATATGGGATAGAAGCGAGAGCGATACCAACAGGTCAAAAAACCTTTTCAGAGTAGCAGAAATGAAAACCCTACGCTCCATCGCAGGCAGAACCCTTAGAAATTGGATCAGAAATGAGACGATATGGTATATCTGTGGTCTTGAAGACATAGTGAGGTGGGGAAGAAGTAGAAGGCGCTTCTGGAGGGATCATGTGGACCGCATGGAGGATATAAGACTGGCAAGAATCGCTAAGACTGAAAACCGACAGCTGGACGTCTTCATCTTAGGACAGCCCACCTTCACAAACAGGTCATACGACATAAACAAAGAAGATGAAGATTTTAGAATATCATCTCCCGACTCCGACTTTGATTCCGACGCTACAAAAAAAAAACGATCGACTGCACGACTTCGACCGTACAACCCTGGTTTCACCTCTTGACACTGAACGTGGAAACTATTAATCTAAGAAATGGTTCCACGTAACGTTTATATGAATTGTTTTTCTTCAAGTACAAGTAAATAATACGTACATATTATAACATAACATCTCGTTTGATCTAGTTAAACGAATGGGGCAACGGAAACATATTGTTTCAAGTAAAACCGGGGATTCTGTAAATCCATTCATAATAAATTGATACCAATATGGACTACGACGAAAAATAGACAAGCCCATGATTGTTTTTTTTTTGTTATCTGTGAATGAGAGAACTACAAAACTATTTTGATATTAGACAATTTTGGTTCCTAGTTTTCATTTTACCGCTGGAAGTCAGTTTTTTTTAATCTCTATTCTGGTATTACTTTAGAGCTTTTTAAACATGTTTCTGGTTAGTTAAAAAGATTGCCACATTGAAAAAAGTCCACCAGGTTATATTGTAAACAACGAAAGTGTAAAACAATACAAGATCTCAAAGAGTTTGATGCTATTGGAAAGTCTGACGCTCTGTCCTCTCTGCCTACCCCGACAGGGAAACGGCGTGATACTTATGTAATATATTAGATCTCAATTTGAATCTTCTTCCGGCATTCTGATCTAACACATACATCATAAGACCACTGACGTCTACTAATCTATAATAATATTGAAAAAATAAATTATTCCCGTCTGGTTTACACATAAATTTGTTTTTTAAATATTTCTTGCTAGTTGGAAGAGATTGTATTTGATCCATCAGTTGGTACTGTAAACAATAAAAGAAAAACATTGGAAAGTTTATCGCTCTGTCTTATCTGCCTACATAGATAGGGAAATAGCATAATGATATGTACGTACCTGAACTTAATATGAGTCTTCTTCCAGCTTTCTAATCTAATAATAAATCATAAAATCATCGACATTTGCTAATCGACACGGGTATTCTAAGCCCGCGTAGTTATGCAAAAAAAATATGTATTTTTTAAATATTGCACAATATAATCTATTTATTTTAAACGAGATAAGAAATAATTTACGAAAAATACTTCAAAGTAAGTCTACACTCTTATTTATGTATGTACGAGTTGATTGTTAACGGTCACACCTTTTGCAAACAATCCGATTTCATTACAGTCGACGACCTCCGTGACCAAGTTGATAAGACGCTTGATAAGACGTTTCGGAATTGATTCACGAAAATAAAAAAAGTTCAAATTAGGTTAATCTTCTCCTTCCTGTGCTAAAAAAATCCGCGCGTTCCGGTGCTGTGTATTCAATACACATGTAAAAATGAGCGAATTAAAATCGGAAAAATAAGAATATTCATAGCCAATCGCTTGAATTAATAAAATTTGCAGTCAAAAGTGATAATTAATTGACAAAAGTAAAAATTGAACTTTAATTGCTGAAAACGTGAAAAAAACATCGGCCGACGTTCACGAAACGGGTGAAGCGACCACCTCAAATGGATGCCCGAAAGCTACTGAAGCGAGAGAAGCGAGCGAACTGAGATTATATTTCTTGCGTTCCCATATACCGAAGTAGAGTGAGAGTGAGACGTGAATAGCGTAATAGCGGTTTTTTTAGAATGAATATACCTATGTCAAATACTGGCACACGTTTGATTGTATTGGTGAATTTATTCCCGATGTTCACAAAGTATATATGATGTGGCCGATAAGTGCTATTTATTATTAATATTGTTTTTACATTCAATGCGTAAATGTATTACGGAGGAATACCTAAAATCTGAAGCCAGTATTTATTATAACATATTTATAGAGATATTAAAGTTTTTAGAAGCAATGTGTACTAGTTACACATCACAGGGAAGGAAGGGTTAATATGCATCAGTCATTCACTCACACGCCTATGTAACCTTCAAAAGTTTCTTCCTCACCAATAGCGTTTTTTTTTAGAATGAATATACCTACGTCAAACACTGGCACACGTTTGATTGTATTGGTGAATTTATTCCCGATTTTCACAAAATATCTCTGATGTGGCCGATAAGTGCTAATTATTATTAATATTATTTTTTTCATTCAATGCGTAAATGTATTACAGAGGAATACCTAAAATCGGAACCCAGTATTTATTATATTTATAGAGAAATTAAAGTTTTTAGAAACAATGTGTACTAGTTACACATCACAGGGAAAGAAGGGTCAAAAAGAGTTCATCTGTTTAATTGTTCATACAATTGAATAGTCTGTTTCATTGTTCATACAATTGATGACACAGGTGCACTATATGTATCAAATTCCTTATCATAAGGGCAATCACTCCAAAAGACAGTTCTAGTAAACTGTAATCCAATTTACATTGACCAGACGATCAACACTTTGGAAGTCAGATGATTTCAAAGTATTAGAGGGCACATTTCTAAACCATAATTCCATCATACTCGTATATCGCAACAAAACCAGTCCGAATTTTCAACATCGTAATAGATAGTTTAAAATATTTACTTAAATTTTTTAAAAAGGTTTTAAAAAGGTATTCTTGCTTGTAAGTGTATTATTTATACTAAATGCAACATTATGTCGTATTAGTTTAGATTGATGGCGCCTAAAACATTCAAAGTCGATAATACAGTATTCTACAATGAATTTGTTATAATTAGAGACAGAAATATATCAGAAAGTTGTTTACATATGAACTATGCATATGAACTCGGTGTCCATTATAATGGACACCGGGTCTGAAAAGATTAATTGCACTTCGTACTAAAATTTTCGAGAATTATATAATTTAAATAATATGGTAAATCAGTGGTTTGCAATTTTTTTCGTTCCACAGCCCTTTTGGTGTACACAGATTTTTTAACGACGTCTTGAAAAAACGTATGACCTTGCTGTTTCTCAAAACATTCAGTTAAATCTAGGACTTAAACTAGACACATCTATTTTTATTTCCGGATCCACGTGGGGTCTTCAGCTGTTTGTTTTTAAATATAGCTTCCGAGATATTTGTTTTTAAATATCTGTCGTACATTGTCAGTCACTTCATGTATTCTTCTCAATGCACGCGTCTTTAAAGCATTTATTCGGCTGGGTTTGAATCCCGAATCATATACTAGTTGGGGATAGCCTTTACAGCATTTATTCGGCTGAGTTTGAATCCCGAATTAGAACCTAGTTGGGATAGCCTTTACAGCATTTATTCGGCTAGGTTTAAATCTCAAATTAGATCCTAGTTGGAGATATCCTTTACAGAATTTATTCGGTTGGATTTAAATCCCAAATTAGAGGTCAGTTGGGGATAACCTTTACAGTATTTGTTCAGCTAGCTTTGAATCCTGAGTTAGAGCCCCATTGGGAATAGTCGGTTCTCTAAACGGTGTTATATAAATTACCATTATATTATTAATATGATGAGGAATAAGATTCACTTTAAAAAAGCACGTAATGGTCATACTTATTTTCAGACCACAATTGTTGACAAAAGGTTTACTTTCTCCTTAGTTTAGATTCGGCTCTACCAGTATGTTTATTCATATAACAGTTTAAGGCAATCTGTTTTCTGTATGAATAAAATACACTTATGTAAAAAAGAACCAACAGAGACGAAATGTTTTTGAGATATTTTATGAAATTCTGAGATCGACATGTTTTTTTGTGAGCGAAATATTAAATCGATTACAGCGATTTTGAAAATAGTTATAACTAATTTTCACCCAAAACTGAGACAAGGTGTCGCAAAAAAATGTATCCACATTTTTGCCACGCCCTTTACCTGAACTTGATGCAGAAATTTGTCATAATGCGCATTCGTGAAGAGTTTAGAGATGAGGAGGACTCTTATTTCCAGTAAGATGATGTACATCCCCACTACCGTCGTCATGTGAGAGCCTATCTTGATGAAAATTTGCTAAACATATGGATCGGGTGTAGAGGTAGCATTGAATGGCCGAGCTCCCCAAACCTCACGTCAATGAACTTTTTTTAATGAAGAATTATCAAGAATAAAGTAAATAACACAAAACCTACAACAGTTAATAAATTAAGAGCAACCATTTAAAGATAATGCGGCCAAATAACAAAAAGAATGGCCCGTGAAGTTTGTGATGCGACGATATCAGCAGTGCAGACAGAAATGCCATAGTTTGAGGATTTGAGACAAATGAAAAAACAAATGCGTTTATCTTCTTTAATTTGAAGTTTTAATATTAGATATAGTTTAATAAATACTGAATTTCCATTCATTTAAAATCTGGGTATATTTTTTTGAGACACTGTATGCTACGAGTAGTTTAGCGCTTTAGACAGTATGAATAAGCTATTTACGTTCGATAATCAGAAAAAAATCTTAAAACTATTGATTTTTTCTTATTCTTCAGTAATATTCCACAGTTAAAATTTTAAGTTTAGAAGGATATCGAATGACGTGTAACGATAGGTATCAAAGTCAATGAGTCACTAAGACATACATATATACTCGAACTGGACAGTATCAAAATTTGTAAAAATAATAGTCCTTAATAGTATTTTGGAGCTAACTTTGCTGTATGGGAGTAAAACATAGACCTGGAAAAGGTTGCGGTGAGCTGAATAAATGCTGTGGAAATGCGTTCTTTGAGACAAATACATGGAGTGACAATGTGACAGAATACCGAAATAAGTGATATGAGATGAATGTAAATACGATGAATAAGAGCACGCTGAGATGGTTTGGATATGTGGAACGAATGAAAGACTTACAAAACATAAATATACAGCGCAAATATGAGCGGAAGGCGTGCTAGAGGAACTTATGGTTGGATCAAGTGAAAAGCACATTTTGAAAAAAGAAGGTTACATAGAAATTCAGAGAAATCGTAGAAGTTGTATGAGAAGGTGTATTCGAGTAGATGTGAAGGAGGCTAGGTGATAGGAACATCTGGCGATTTTTCCTCTTTGCCTACCCTGACAGGAAGATGGTGTGGCGTGGCGTGAACAAATATATCAACAACTACTCGAACAAAAACAAACAATAAACCTGTATGAAACAATTCATGATTTCAAGACAAGACGAGAGACATAAAATGCAAACCAGTCAAGAATATTTTTTTTTATCTGGGTTTCAAAGTGACTTGAAACAATCGAACCCTTGGGTCGAAAGACATGTGCTTTAAATGAAGTTGTTTATTTTATATATCGTGAGTTGAGTCCTTATATATAAAAGTCTAATAGACTTCTTAGGTTGGTTAAAGACTGCTTAGGTCGAAAGACATTTGCTTTAAATGAAGCTGTTTATTTTATATATCGTGAGTTGAGTCCTTATATATAAAAGTCTAATAGATTTCTTAGGTTGGTTAAAGACTGCTAGACATGCTCCGAAAATTGCGTGTAATAAATTATATACAATTTTTATAGTCTGCACACTAATTAATATTTATTTATTCATTTCGTCAATAATGATTACCTACCTCATTATAATATCATCCATTTTTATAAATAAAGTGACGACCTTTGTGGCCTATTTGGTAAACGTCTGTCTTCTACTTGGATTTTGTGAGTTCGAGTATCGTTAGAAGACAGATTTTTTTTTAAATATACCAGTCTGATTTTCACTTAGGCCTTTTTAACATCTTACTGGTTTGTTGGAAGATACGAGGGTATACGAAGGATACTTACTCGTAAGTTTTGAGACAGACAAGTAAAAACAAATATTTACCATCGAAAATGGCTTTATAGTTTTTCAAAATACCCTCCATGAAGATCATTACACTTTTGCGTATATTTTTGTACGACATGTACAATAACAACCGATTTTGGACGACCTTCACGAAATTCGTCCTGGAGCGAACTACGACCACGATTGAATTCGGAAAACCAACGAAACACAGTGGCCCGGGATGGTGCTTCACCACCAAAAGTCGAAGCGAGTTGATCGGCACACTGTTGTTGAGTTAGTCCACAACGAAAATCATCACACGAAAATGTTCACGATTTAATTACATTTTTGGCCGAGATGAACTTTTCAAGTCACCGTAAACAACACAAATAGCACTCGTATGACAAAACTTTCTGAGCACGTATACCATTAAAAACGTCAAACTTTACGATACTGATGTCAGATTTGACGTATCTACACTGGTGTTGCCATATCTCAAAATTTAAGTAGCAACCCTAGTATAACCACATGGCAATAAGCCCATCAGGTTGTATTGTTTACTTCTTCTCCCTGGCTCCATCCCAACTCATTGTCAGCGAAGACTGTTGGGGTCAGCTCTCCTCGTCCTCAGGTTGTATGCTCTTCTGTCCCAGACTACGTCCCCCAGGCCGTGCCTCTGCATCAGGTTATCTTTTTGGACCACCCATGAATTATTTGGCCTTACTCTGGTTGTTATTCGAGGAAGATCCATGGAGATTGCCTGGTTCACAATTTGATCGGTCGTTCTGCGTCCAACGCGCCCATACCATCTCAATCGCCTCTCCTCCATCTTGCTGTTGATGTCTGGAACACCCAGGCTTCCACGAATGCGTGAGCTTCTTATTTTGTCTCTTAGGGGCATTGGTTGTACTGTTTACAACGAGAGTATTTTACTCTACAATGCTATGCAATGAAATTACTGCTGTCATTATATAAAAGAATTATATCATCATGTTTAGCAGTATTATAACATGTATTTTTATTAGTATTGGAAATTAATCCACAACACCGTCTCAAGTTCACGTGCAGTCATAATTTAACGAAATGATTAAACATTTGTAAGGTGATCGAATGTGAACCGTTTATTTATAAATATGACATCACTTAAAATAAAAATATCAGCGAAGTATAGTTAGGCTATAGGATGGTACAAAGCAATAAATTATTATTTTTAAACATTTATCTATTTAAATTGTTTCTAATACATAT
The DNA here is from genome assembly GCA_949825065.1 of Odontocerum albicorne. NCBI lineage: Eukaryota > Metazoa > Arthropoda > Insecta > Trichoptera > Odontoceridae > Odontocerum > Odontocerum albicorne. Next base: position 13,169,608 of record OX463843.1, read on the forward strand.
GTACTATGCACCTTTTTTATAAGATTGCGTTATACTTGTATAATTTGATAGAGCTAAAATAAAAAAATATAGTATTGTATATAGTACAACCCGGCGGACTTATTGTCATGTGTCAATCTCTTCCATCCAACCAGAAAGATGTGAAAGAAATCTTAAGTGAAACACAGACTAGAATCCTTTTTAAAAAAATCTGGGTTCTAGCGGGATTTGAACCCGCAATCTCCGGGCTGGGAGACAGGCGTCTTACCAACTAGGCCACGGAAGTAGTCAAAAATATATGGTAACAAATTTTAAATAAAATATAAAATGATACAAAATTATTGCATTACACTTTTGTTGTACAACGTACAGCCTAGCGGGCTTATTAACCAACTAGAAAGAAGTTAAAAAAGCTGAAGTGAAAACCAGACTTGAATCCTAAAAACATCTGGGTTCAACAGAGAATCGAACCCGCAACGCAATTTACTTTGCAATATGACGAGAGTAACATTTCAATTGTTGGAAAATGTATGAATTTATGTTCCTGAAAACTAACCGAGGTTCTATCCAAATATGAGTATATCAATAGAAATATTTATATAAGTACTCATATTTGGATAGAACCTCTGATATTGACATCTTCAACGTTTCAGAAAATGTTTTTCAAATATTTTGAACTTACTTATTAATGGGAGTTATACTAGAGAAAATTTAGCATGGCCCCTGTGACAGTTCACAAATTTGGCCCAATACAACCTTGTAACGATGTTCAGTAATTTAAATATTTTTTTTCAACTTTAATATGAGCCTCGATTCTAATAAATAGCAAGTTATTTAGGTAAATACATTACATAAAACTAACAATAATGACAAATTAATACATCTTGTTACAAATTAACAAAAATGTGGCAGTTCGTTAAAATCAAATAATATTTGGTGACGTTTGTCAAATGTCACTACGTTAGTCTGCATTGGCTAGGGATGGGGTATACGATAATTGGATTTTCGATTTTTTTTATACCTAAAATTAAATGTTCGTAATCAGTTTTAATTCATAGTGGATCTTGGCCTATTTAAAGATATATACAAATCATACAATACATTAGAAAGTCAGAATAATGAAAATTAGGAATTAAAACTTCAATTTAGAGAAAAAAAAAATTTTGATTTATAAAAAAAACGATTCGATTTGTAAAAAAAAAAACGATTTTATCCCATCCCTTTGAGACATGACATTTCAAACGTAACAGGGACCATCCTACATTTTCTTGAGTATTGTTGTTTTGGCTTAACAATAACTTCTTAATTATTGATTTTTAATTCTAGTTACGGTATGTAATTTTCTTTAAGCTTTTAATGTACTTTGGTTTAATCTATAACATACATGTAAGACTTATAAATTTAATAAATAAATATAGGAGTAGAAAAGGTTATAATCGATTTGTGTCTACTTCGCTCTCGCGTCACTTGGAATCTAACAGGAAACTTTAGCTTCAGCAAGATAAGCATGATAAGATTAGATTAATTAAATAACATTCGTTGATGTTGATAAATATTGTAGGCGAATAGTAATTATAAATACATTGGTGATTTGAGAAGCGTTGCCATTCATTAATCATGGTATACTTGGATGGTACAGTATTTTAAATTTCGAATGATATAGGTATTGGCTTTTGAAAAATATCCTGAACGTCCGCTTTGCTATCTAACGGGCATACAATATTGTAATTCATTTTATCAAACACTGTTTATTCAACTTTTTTGTAACGGTATAACCCTACCGATTTCAAGGCTTTCACCTCATCTTCAGGGGAGCCAGTACACCGAGGTGAACATCTGGTAAACACATATATACCAAAAATCTCTCCGCTGCTGGCCGAAATCGTTACATGCCTCCCTCAGCACTCATTCCCCAACCCGAATGTCCCCAACCGTTGAAGAGTGTATATCGGTACCAGTTCGAACAGAATTTAGTCTTGTTTGTGCTCCCCTGAAGATGAGGTGAGGCCTTGAAACTGGTAGGGTTATACAATTACAAAAAAGTGGAATAAACAGTGTTTGATAAAATAAATTACAATGCCTTTAAACCTCTACAACTTTAATGCTTTAACTATAAACAAAAGGATATACAATATTTTATAATTTAGTGGTACTTGTAAGTTTTTTAAATTTGAATAGGCAATCCACCCAAACTAGGAAGATTAGTGCCACCAAATTAAAGTCATTATTTTAGGATAAAATGAAGTGATGATCTGTTTTCTCTCCCTACCCTTACAAAGCGTAATGATTATGATTAACCTCAACTAATGTTTTTTTGCCTTGGTAAAAAAAGTTTTTGTTGCCTAAATCATCTGTATAAGGTAAATATTACAATTTACTCTGCCTTCCTTGACATAAAAAAGGCGTGATGGTAAAAGTATGTATATAATATTGTGTTTTGGATTTGCACCAGGGACAAATATATTCTCACAGTGTAGTATAGTATAGTCCGGATTATCCAACCCAATTAGGATTAAGCAAGAGTGGTATAACTGATAATTACGGATAATTCGGAACTGCTGGAAAAGAGTTATTTAACTGACCATGCGTCTATACTATGCATAAACATTGCAGTCCACCTAAAACAGAATGTGTTACTATCACATATTGGAAGATCTACAAAGATTTATTTGTAGTTCGTCCTCTCTTGGTTAGACGTGTGATTTCTAGAAATATTCTGATGCAGGAAAGTTCCAAATCTAATGGTTACACCACCTTCCTATTATTTCACTTACTTTGTCTTATTTTATGTAATATTTGTAACATGTCAATAATCAAGGGTTCAAACCCTGGCACAGAGCTCCTTAGGAGTCAGCTCTCTAAACGGCGCTGTATAAATTGTTTTTTTATTACTATATTATATGTATTGTGCCTACTTATTATTTTCACACAGTATGTATAGTACCCGGCGGTAAGTAATACACATCGGGCTTAAGGAAGAGACTGTCGGCGATAATCGGCTAACTTCGGCTTTGTAGAGCGTTGTCTCTATCATTCATACACGTGTTACAAAGCCGAAGTTAGCCGATTATGTCCGACAATATTTTTCTTAAGCCCGAGGTGTCTTACCGCCGGGTGCTATTCCTTACATCGAAAATAATTAATAAAAGAGCTTAAATAATGATTTTTGATTTCTCATTGAGATTAACTGTAGATAAATATGTAAGTAATACATTTTTAGTATGAATTTACATTTATGTTTTACATACACACACTGTGAAAAAAAAATCTGACTTGAAAATGTATTCACTTTAAGTAATGAAACATGTTCATAAAATCGACATTTCATTTTATTTTTTTACATTTTGACTTTGGTTGGATATCCGGATTGTAAAATAAATAAAGGTCGGAAACTCGGAACTTTACTGTATTAAGCTACAAGTACATCGTCACAGAGCGTCTAAAAATAGTGATTCACTATACACTTTGATGTCACTAGTTTTCGCCAGCTGTTGAGAATTTACTTGTTAATACACTGTGTCAATTCGCGCCGACTAGCAAAACATATTTACATGCATTCTCCTCGATAATACGTTGAATCAAATACATACATATCAACACACTGTATGTGTCTCTTGAGAAGTAGGCAGAGAGAACATCATCTCCAAACTTTTCTATCCAAGCATACAACTTTCGTTTTCCTCGATCTCACTATATCACGCCCACCTTGCATTTCCGACTTGTATACTCTCTTAGTCATTCTTTCTCTCCACATGTCCAAACTATCTTTAAGTTCCCATCTTCATTTTGATTAAAACATTCGTTTTATTCATGCAGTCATTACTGATGTATTTATTCCGCCTTCTTTCATACATTGACATTCTAAAACTGTTCTTACTACACACATCTCCACAGCATTAATTTTTTTTTCATTCTTCTGCCAAATCCAAGATTCGCTTATCTACGAGTATAATACATACATCAAGGTACAATACGTATCATATGTATCATTTTTTTTTTTGTTTCTTTTACTTTATTCAATAGACATTTTTTATAAAATGCTTAACTTATGGAACGATAGAACCATCGGAATAATATAACAATATTAGTTCAAAACATTTTCTTAGCGTTTTCGATTTTTTAAATATGTTTTTTTTCCTTACAATGTATGATCGATTTCGACCATTAAAATGTTAATGCGCATCAATACAAAACACACCATGTTACAAAGTATAAACATGATTTATACTTTAATTATACAAAGTTTAACATGATATATACAAAATAACGCATACATAGACAAACTCACAGCAGGCCAAGGTCCAGGGCTGTTATTACGCATGGAAGGACTTTCGAAAAACAATATATATGGTAACAAAAAAATCCATTTAGAAAGACCAGAAACCAAAAATTTTCGTTAAATTATTTCATTTCATACAGATAGAAAAAAACACAATATGAATCAAAAATCGAATTCAAGACTGGAATATACTATATTTAAAAATCCGGAAATGTAGAAACCAAAACATGAAAAAAAATTCAAAGCAAATTATAATGCAGGTTTGCGCATGCATTATCATTTGCAATGCATTATCATTATACATGCACCAATCTTCAACGATTATCAACGCAAAATCAAAAAGACAGAAACTAAAGGTTACCGTAAATGAAACTACATAACGTTCAAACATTCATGGCGCTTTAGTTTACACGACACATAACATAATATACTCGTATGTTAAATACTCGTATTCCGGCCGAGATCATGTTTTTGATAAATGAATACGTAACATATATTATAGTATATGCAGGAGATTTTGAGATGGGTCGTTTTTTTATAATAGGCCATCCACCCAAACTAGGATGCTTTGTGCTACCAAATTAAAGTCGCTATATCTAATTTAAAGTTTCAACTGATTAAACTTAAAAATGTTAACAATAGATCTATAAGTGGAAAAGTTCCACGAAGAAAGAAGAAACGCGTCATTCTTTGAACACGGTCAAGATATGGTTTGACCACACTCGCAGTTGAGATTCTCCACAATTTCCATTATGTAAAGGCGACTAGCCACCACACAGTGGCCTGTCCGCAAACGACACATGATTGACACATTCTTTGAACACGGTCAAGATATGGTTCGACCACACTCGCAGTTGGGATTCTCCACAATTTCCATTATGTAAAGGCGACTAGCCACCACACAGTGGCCTGTCCGCAAACGACATATGATTGACACCATCTTGTTGATTCGTATTATATTAGGTGTTAACATAAGTTGTGTCCGTTTTTTTTCCAAATTATAAATGAACACCAAAAATAGAACAAAACGCTAAAGGTTATACGTCATTCGAAAGAAAATTTTCTGCTCTACAAGATATTGTGTTTGCTTTTACGTTTCATATATTATTTTATTTGATTACAATCCTTCAAAATGGAATGTCAAGTAGACGAAAGTGAGCATTTTCGACACTTCCTTCTGTTCGCCTTCAATCGAGGGTGTACCGGACAGGTACAAAGACTGTAGATAGGTGGTTGGTCGCCGCGTAGCGCTCAGAGAATCGAGCTACCGAATTCCGTAGCGAAGATCCAGTAGAAAAAGAAGAAGAAGAGCAGGGAGAGATTCCTCTCAGGCAGTCGATGTAGGGTAGTGGGTCTCGAGTAAAAACACGGTAAAGTCGGTATTACTGAGAATATATTTCAATGAAGAACAAGTGAGAAGTGATTTCCAAATTGGGGGGCCCTCTATATTAATGGTCAATCGGTCATAGCAAGCGCCCGTTACCCGCAAAACAGAACCATTTTCATGGCGCGGGGCGGCACACGTCCGATACAGAGGGAATAAAGCTATCAAACCTGATCGCCATATTTGCGAAGTGTACGGTGAAGATGCTATGAATGAAAGGGCAGCTCTTCGATGGTTTTTGCGTTTCAAAGATGGTAAATTCGACCTGAAAGACATGGAGAGTTCCGGACGACCAGTGGACTTCGATTAGGACCGCTTAAACCATATTATTCATGAAGATCCCCTTCAAACCACCGTCGAATTGGCTGAGCAGATGAATTGTAGTCACATGACTGTATACCGCCATCTTAAATCAATGGGAAAAGTCCAGAAGTTCGGCGCTTGGGTTCCACATGTTTTGAGTAAATACAACAAAAATCAACGTTCGACAATTGAAACGAAAATGCTCACTTTCGTCTACTTGTCATTCCATTTTGAAAGCTTGTAATAAAATAAAATAATATATGTAACGTAAAAGCAAACACAATACCTTGTAGAGCAGAAAATTTTCTTTCGAATGACATATAACATTTACCATTTTGTTTTACTTTTGGTGCTCATTTTTAATTTGGAAAAAAAAAAACGGGCATAACTTATGTTAACAACCAATATTAAACAATGGTTTCAAAGGGATTGATTTATATTTAGAGCCTTTATTTACACCAGTTATATCCCAATTCAACGTCCAAGATGAGCTGTTAGTTTCTTTGAATTATTGCACTACTCCAAGGGTTGACTCACATTTTACAAACTTTGAATTATGTCTCACAACTTAAAAAGATAATGAGAATTTTTGACAAAGGATTTCAATAATAATTATAAACAACAACCAGTAAAAAATATCAACCTATTTTTTTTATGTTCACATGCTCTCAGTAAGATACAGACAAAAGCCCAGTTTACTAAGGTCATGACGAATGACAGCAAACAAACACATGTCCTCATAATTTGAGAATCCACTTTGCGTTTTTGTCTAATTTATTTTTTCATATATTACGTATAAAAATAAACGATGTTTTGTATTTCATTACCCGTCAGTCACCTTTTACATTACACATATAGTGTAATATATACACGTCCATATGATACTCGTATTTACTTGTCATGTTAAGTAAATATAACACCATTTACAGAGTAGATGGTGTTATATTTACTCCTTAATAGCGCCTGTCATTCGGGAATTGAACGCTATTATTGAAATATTGAAAATATTACAAAAAATGAAACAGTTTGAGTGTTAAGATGGGAAAGTGATGACTGCGATCATTATGTCGGGTACTTTATCGCATTTTTTTTTATCCTGGTGAGTTTATTGCCATGTGGCAATCTCTTCCAACCAACCAGAAAGATGTTTTTATAGGCTCTAAGTGTTAACCAGACTGGAATCCTATTTTAAAAAATCTGGGTTCCAGCGGAGATCGAACCCGCAACCTCTGGATCGGCAGACAAGTGTCTTACCAGCAGGCCACGGAGGTCGCATTGTATATGTTTAGAAAATCATTTTTGGTGAGAAAACCTTCGAAAACGTCAAGGAAAGACTGATTACAAAGAGACCTTGAAAGATCTTCCGATATGTAATTGTAACACATTCGGCTTAAGGTGGAGTGTAGTGTATTGTGTACTGTTCATATATAATCATACATTTTGATAAAACCTCCCAAAAAGGTTTGAGTTCGAGTGTTTCTTAAAATATTATAGTAGATGCTACACATAAAGGGTCTTTCAAATTGAGCGTTTTTCTTAATTCTTGGATAAAACACAGATGACGTCGCGAACTTGCCTGGGTCTTGTGACACTTGAGAAGTGTAATTAATGTATGACATTTATAAAAATGGAGTCGTATATAATACAATAACGCGTTAAAATTGTTGAATTATTTTATGTATTGTAATCTTCGGAAACGGTGATGTTAATTGGTCACCAAGATCATGTGATCTGACACCGTTGGACTATTTTCTCTGGGGTTACGTGAAAAGCCAGGTCTATAAGAATGACACCCTCGATCAATTCCTGAGCTGAAGAGCGAAATATTCGCGTTATTGGTGAGTTAGAACCACAATTATGTCAAAATATCATCGAAAATTTTGAAAAAAGAGTGGACATCTGTGGAGCTGCAAGAGGTGGACATTTGGTGGATATTGTTTTTTTGTGTTTAAATGTCATACATTAGTCATACATTATACTTCAATGGCCAATAAAATGTTTTTTGAAATCAAAGCCAATTGTGTGTTTTATTCAAGAATTAAAAAAATTGAATTAAAAAAACCGCCCTTTATATCTAATATTTGCAATCCACGCCACGGAACCAACCACGATAAAACCCTTCGGATTCGGAACAATACATTTATTATAACATATTATGCATTAAGATGAAATCGACTTCAAAGTTCTGCTCTTTTCCGAAGCAACATATCACAGACATAGATCCAAAAGATAAAATGGAGATATCTCATACAAACAGTATTTACCATTTGAATGGTTGAATTAAAATAGGCACTAAGTACCAAAAAAAAACTAAGTATGCAGTTTCGTTCTATATGTCATATATAATGAAACTGCATACTTTGTTTTTTTTTTGGTACTTAGTGCCTATTTTAATTCAACCATTCATTTTATAGAGCCAGAAACCATTTGAAAAAAAATAAACCTCAATCCAAAATCATTGACTCGAAAAAGCAATGTATACAAGTAGGAATATTTTTGCAAGCAGAATTTCCTTCGTATTTTCGGAAAACTGCTTTAATTACTGAACTATTGTAAAAAAAATATTGCACCGCCAATCTTCAAGTAAATCATTCGGCTCAACAATTACGAGTATATCCTATCCACTCATCCGCCCATCTCAACCTCGTTTTGATAACTTTTATCTTACAGTGAGATTTGCATCTAAATTGTAGACTTTTTTCGTATATGCTCTGTTCCATAGACCACAATTTTTAGTCAATTTTTATATATTTATTTATTTACACAACAAATAATTATATGTACGAGTAAACAGAGTATGAAAAACAAGATAAACAAAAAAATATATAAATTACAGTTAATTTAAAGTGGGGACTCAGTTTATATGGATCTGAGTTTGTTAGCTTTCATTTGTCGTGTCTCCAGTAAACTACGCTTTTGCCTGAATCGTACTGAAGGCATATTTAAAGTGGGGACTCAGTTTATATGGATCTGAGTTTGTTAGCTTTCATTTGTCGTGTCTCCAGTAAACTACGCTTTTGCCTGAATCGTACTGAGGGCATATTTAAAGTGGGGACTCAGTTTATATGGATCTGAGTTTGTTAGCTTTCATTTGTCGTGTCTCCAGTAAACTACGCTTTTGCCTGAATCGTACTGAGGGCATATTTAAAGTGGGGACTCAGTTTATATGGATCTGAGTTTGTTAGCTGTCATTTGTCGTGTCTCCAGTAAACTACGATTTTGCCTGAATCGTACTGAGGGCATATTTAAAGTGGGGACTCAGTTTATATGGATCTGAGTTTGTTAGCTGTCATTTGTCGTGTCTCCAGTAAACTACGCTTTTGCCTGAATCGTACTGAGGGCATATTTAAAGTGGGGACTCAGTTTATATGGATCTGAGTTTGTTAGCTTTCATTTGTCGTGTCTCCAGTAAACTACGATTTTGCCTGAATTGTACTGAGGGCATATTTAAAGTGGGGACTCAGTTTATATGGATCTGAGTTTGTTAGCTTTCATTTGTCGTGTCTCCAGTAAACTACGATTTTGCCTGAATCGTACTGAGGGCATATTTAAAGTGGGGACTCAGTTTATATGGATCTGAGTTTGTTAGCTTTCATTTGTCGTGTCTCCAGTAAACTACGATTTTGCCTGAATCGTACTGAGGGCACATAAATATGAAAAAATAGGTTGATGCTTTTTACCGAATGTTGTTATATTTATCTTATACCTCTGTTATAAACTCGCATCAAATTAATAAGTTGTGTTATATTGTTATGATATAAGTATTGTATGTACTACGTGAGTCAAATATTGACGTACTTCATCTCAATAACAATCTAAGTTATTCATTTCGTTTATTCATTTACTTTAAAAAATAATTATGAACACTTTTTAAACTAAATGACTCACAATACATCTATCATTTTATATCCCAAAACACACATTTACAATTTTTTTACTTAAACAATACTTATTCTTACCATATGCGCCGACAGTCCGACTGATCTCTGTTTTTACTTAAACAATACTTATTCTTACCATATACGCCGACAGTCCGACTGATCTCTGTTTTTACTTAAACAATACTTATTCTTACCATATACGCCGACAGTCCGACTGATCTCTGTTTTTTGATTTTTGGCATTTCGTTAAAAAATTGAAACCTTTGTGGTATAAATTAATATAATTTGACTTTTTGTCATTTTGCAATCGAAATATTTCTCGTGTGGTATTTTTTTAATTTCCAAGACACGTAAAATAGAAGTGTCCATTCTAATTTTCGGCACGTTTCTACTCTAACGAAGTGATCATTTTCGCCTCGTCTCACATATTTACTTGGTAGTTAGTTACGAATCGACATATTTTTTTCTTTCTCTAAAGGCCCTTAGACACGAATCAGAATTAAATTATTTTTCATGCGTTTTATACATCATATTTTCCGTACAATAATAATGTTATGGTAACAATAGACAGGCTCGCGCCTGCAGGGCGTGCTACGCCCGCAAGTGGCCAAATAAAGAGGCAGCTGCCGGCGAAGCTCGACCAGAATGATTTTTTTATTTATTTTATGAAACCTTCAAAAAAGTAAACATGCGCTAACTCTGCCCGTGTTGAGTCTACAGCGTTCGAGTTTCATTCGTAATATATTTTCAGTTACAATATATCATTTAAACGTTTTTTTTTGTGACAGCCAAAAAAAGTAAACATCCGCCAACTCCGCCCATTGTAATGCTACAGCGTTCGAGTTTCATTCGTAATACATTTTCTTTTGCAATATAATCTTTATATACGTTTTCTATGATATTGCCAACAAAAGCAAACATGCATCAACTCCACCCGTGTTAATTCTACGGCGTTCGAGTTTCATTCGTAATACATTTTCTGTTGGTGTGGCCGGTGAGTTTGCTGGAGCTCAACGGCGCACTCATTTAAAAATACGGCAGAGCTTTGTTTTCCAACTGAATGGCGAGGGGATCCTCGACTGCGAAGCGCAGCAACGACGATGACTATTTCCAAAACAATCTAAAGAGCTTGTTTTTATATTGGAAATATCTTCCAAAGTACCAGAAAGGATCTACATTGCTAGTTAGACTTTCACCTTGTATCTAAACAACAATAAGCTCATACTTTGTGCATAAGGGTGAGCATTTTGGGTATCAGATTTCCGGGTGCAGAAAACTCTTGTTACGCCACTGGGATGGATTGACAATCATTCTCGACCACGAAGACGACCTAATGCCCGCTATACATGATGATATTTCAAATAATTAATATTTTTGTCACCCTCAACTTTATTTGTTGACTCTATAAAAATGTATACCAAAAACTTTATGTCTTATTGATGCAAAATAACTTTCATGTACAAAAAGAAAATGTCACATTTTCTCAGAAAATAAGTTTTTCCTTTTACACACGTATATAAGTTATTTTAATTATCGCGACTCATACTTTTCAGTATTCTACCCACTGTCCCCCATATTCTACCCACTGTCGAGTGAACGCATCCCTAAGGCCGAGGCCACACCAAAGTACTTCGTTAGGTGCTAAGCTAGGTTTTACGTTATTCCTGTACTAGGTGACTTCATGCCTGGCCACACCAAAGTGCTACGCATAAATTCATTTGACATTTGGGAGCGGTTGAGTCAACACACGATGTCACTCTCAAAACTAACCAATTTTATTATAACTTACCATCTTTATTTACTTTCTGTGCAACTTCATTCCAAAGTGATTTTATTACAGGTACATTTTTCTATAATTTGCTCGATGGGTTCCACAAAGGCTCCCTTTTATACACAGCTGTCATTAAAACTTCCGCCACCTTGTAAATTAACCAACACGTCTGTTCGCTAGGAGATTCACTCGATGACTAATTGTCATGGAACGTGGCGCGAAGCGTGCAGTGTGGCCACTGCGATAGTATGCGGTATGTTGGTTCGCTAGGATATGTCGCCTACCTCGCAACATAGCTTTAAGGATTAAGCGAGGCTCCTACCTGTGTGGCCGAGGCCTAAATAATTTTCACTTTTACGGTTCCAAACCGTGCATGACTTATGACGGTGATATCCGAGTAGTTTTATCATATAAAGTGTTGGCTAACCTTCGCGTGCTATCAGCTTTGGAGGGCTCCTAGTGATGTGATATTAGCACTGACAGCTTAGATTCTTATTCATAGGGTACACTTAGTGGAGTATTAGGAAAGCTGAAATAAAGTATAATTAGTTCATGCAAAATAATTTCGTGTATTAGGGAAATGTTACATACTAGGGAATATACTAGTCAGAATATATACAAGCCGGGTTTGATTCCCGTTGATATCCATATTTTTGTAAAGGGTTTCTAGTCAGATTTTTATTTAAGAGTTTTTTTAACATATTTTTGATTACTTGAAAGATACTGCCGTATGGCTATAAACCCGTTAGATTGTAATGTGTACAACGAAAGTGTAAAACAAAATGACGGATAAAAATTGGGAGATCTATAATTTATTTCAATTCCATTATTCATTTAACATTTGCATCAACGATTATTTCTAATGTTCAGACACCTATTATTAATAATACATTTATCGATATTGTTAACATAATATTATTTATTGTAATTAAAATATAATATTTTAAATAAAGTAATATGTTTACTGGTAGGTTGAAAATATTATTGTACCATATATCTGTGGGTAATCTAACACCCACATGAGGAGATAAAGAATCATTTATATGTAGTCAATCGGCAAAATAAAGCTAAACTTAAGATTATTCATTTGGAAATGCAACGTATTATATTTCCATTGTACACATAACATAACCTTCGGGTGTATTGCCATGTGGTAATCTCATCCAACCTGACAGAAAAGGGTTTAAACAAGTCCTAAATGAAAATCAACGTCCCTGTCATCCGAGAATATCAAATGAGCGAAAGCCTTTTGACAACTTGCAAGAAAAGAATCCTAATACACTTTAGGCATGTTGCCAGAAAAAAATATTGAAAGTCTGGCAAAGCTGGTGATCATGGGGACATTTGAGAGAAGGTGAGTAAGAGGAAGGTGTCCTATAAGATGGATGGATCCAATAAGAGAGTTAACAAGACCCTTTTTAACTGCTACATATAACATACCCTACGACCGGTAGGGATGGATACAAGTGATGTACCAAGTTCCAAAAATAGCAGAGTATCACATCGCCCAGCATCGAGCACGCGATAAAGAAGTGAAAACCTGCTCGAACCTGCGCAACCCGGGTTGAAAGGTAGGCGTCTTACCAACAAGGTCACTCAAATCGCTCAGCATGGCATTGGAAGATGTATTGAAGAATATAACTCCATAAATGCAATATTCTGCAAATTGTGGCGACACCGCAGATAAATGATGCATTGCATTTAATGAATAATCACAACACTCAGTACTTTGAAGTCAATATAAATAACGCAGTCAATACTTATATTGAAGAGGCAGATTTTAAGTTGCAAAACATATTATTGTATTTTTTGCATAATACCGCTGTTGATAATAGAAGACATTGAAAAACTCAGTCAGTGAAAAATAACGCATATTAACATATATAACCTACGTGTATTTCAAATTTGATCATTTTCGTTGTCGTTTTAAGGGATGAAAATATTTAATAAAAAAATACACGTGTGCTTTATTACGTCTTGAACTTTCAGAATCAGTAAAAAAACACGGGAAAAGCTCGTTACAATTATCTATATGCGTTATACTACAATATGTTTATTAATTCATTGATATTCGACGACAGTTCGAGAGTGCGTTTATAGAGCGAAACCCGTTTGGTATAATATATTTTATTGGATAAGTTTATTTTGTTAAAATAATCATATTTTCGACTATGAAAGACCCTGTCTTTAATCAATCATATCATTAAGGAATCGCAATATAATAGTCGAATCATTTTTTAATGTTATAAATATTAGGTCCTTACATATGAAATTGGCGTTTTGTTTGGGAGGAACATAAAGTTGATTTTTTTTTAATATAATATATTTATTTAATCAAAGTATGTACCATTGCTATCTATGCACTTTTGCCATCTCATAGGTAGTTCATCGATCCCTTTACTAAAAAAACCATTCGGACGGGAATCAATAAAATCTTTGAAGTCGGTTTGGACTGCCCCATCGGAGTTGAATTTTTTCCCTTGCAAGAAGTTATCCAAATTTCGAAAAAAATAGTAATCTGTCGGGGCAAGGTCCGGAGAGTACGGTGGATGTCTTAGACATTCCAATTGAAGCTCTTCTAATTTGGTAGCCGTCTGTTGTGCAGTGTGTGGTCTAGCGTTATCATGAAGCAGCAGTGGCCTAGAGCGATTAACCAGCCTCGGTTGTTTAGCAGCTAGCTTTTCCATCATGGTTTGCAGTTGCTGACAATAGACATCTGCCGTAATCGTCTGGCCAGATTTAAGAAAGCTGTATTGAACGACACCAGCACTAGTCCACCAAACGCTCACAAGTAACTTTTTCGGAGTCAATTTTCGCTTGGGGCATGGTTTGGCTGGTTCGGCAGGGTTCAGCCATTGCGATGAGCGCTTCCGATTATCATACAGGATCCACTTTTCATCACAGGTAATGATTCAATTCAAAATCCCTTCATTATTGTGCCGGTTGAGTAATGCAACGCAGCAGTCAACGCGCGTTTGTTGATTTGCTTCACTCAATTCTTGAGGTACCCACCTTTCAAGCTTTTTCACCTTCCCAATTTGCTTCAAGTGGATTAAAAAAGTTTTATCACTAACACCGCAGCCTGCAGCTAACTCGGACGTGGTTTGCGATGGATCCGCTTCCACAATAGCCTTCAATTCTTCATTATCAACTTTGGTCTCCGGCCGTCCACGGGGCTTTTTCTGCAGGTCGAAATTTCCAGAACGAAAACGTTGGAACCAAAAACGCACTGTGTTTTCTTTTGCGGCACCGTCGCCATACCATCATTAATCCTTCGAGCCGTTTCTGCAGCACTGGTGCCACGGTGGAACTCGTACTCGTAAATAACGCGATATTTCAAGTTTTTCATTTTGTAAACTGAGTGACGCAAAGAAAAAAAACAATTGAGGAAAAAACAAATGAATTATAATTTTCGAAACACAAATACTTGAGTAAATAGCTGTATAAATTTTAATTTGGAATTCCTAACCAAAGAAAAGATATTTGAGATCAAAGTTGCCAGTACGGCAAAACGCCAATTTCATATGTAAGGACCTAATTAATATATTCAATAACACTTATATTATTACAATAATAACTAGCCAAACAAATTAATTAGTTGTCAATATAATCGTTTAAAATGTATTATATGGTATTTAATTCGAACAATATAACAACATATGTGAAAATAGGGAGATCATTTTGTGCTATTTATTACAAACTGCATATTTCTCGTCTAAACAAAATAAATGTATTATATGGTATTTAATTCGAACAATATAACAACATATGTGAAAACAGGGAGATCATTTTGTGATATTTATTACAAACTGCATATTTCTCGTCTAAACAAAATAAATGTTATTAACATTCTGCCAAACATATTAAATGCAAATATTTCATACCAATAATTTATTTTTTATTAAAGGACATTATTTATATTTGTAATAAGACTTAATGATTTACCTTAATATTGCCTTGTCCACTTCAAAACATCACAGTAATTTTTAGCTACATAAGATGTCACGGATATGTTGGAATCAAACGTTTTATTTTTATACGAGCATAGACCGTTGTCAAACCATCGATGTGAAATATTATTTTTAACCGTAAAACGTAAAGTAAACTCGTAAAGCGAGAAATACCCGTATCTTCGTCATTGAATACAAAATTATATAAGATCGATTGCATCCCTGTATGAGGAAAGTACTGCAGATGATTAAGTAAAACGATGGCTAAATGGTTTTAAAGAAAGGTGTCAAGCAATGATCTGTGATGTCTCTGTGGTTCTTCAGTATTTATATTGATATTTTAGTAAAAAAGATAAAGATATATGGTGATAGTGGCAGGAAATTAAATCTAGCGCTCTGTTATTTCGGCCTGCCCCGGCAGGATACTATATTGACCGGATTATATGTACGAGAATCTTTTGTTAGAAAAAAATCAGTATATGTATATTGGGGCGAGATTAAAAGAAAAAAATTGAAAACCAGAGACTTAGGGGCATTCCCAGATATTTATTGGCAACCTTTAAGACGGACCCGCTAAAATACGATTGTTTAGAATTTTAGTGGTTTTCTTTTATCTTCAAGTTTGTTGCTTCGTCTAATTGAAATTTTAACTGTATTCTGGATTTACTCGCAGATTGGTTTTGTGGTACAACGATGTAGATCAAGTCAATAATGTCTTAAGGGATTTCCATTTAGCCTTAACATTGCTACACAATTCAATCGATTAGCTACTACGATCCAGTAGATTCAATGAATAGTTTTCATTGAATCAAGTTTCCTGTAGAAGTATTGGCTGTTTGAACCCGCTGTTTGAAACCTAGTTCTTAAGCTGCTTTCACAGTACTTTTTCATCGTTGCGAGTCATTTTTATCTCTCGTAAATCCGCCATAACTACTATCCTTTTCACATTCTAGTGTGTCATCGCTATAAGGATTTCCTTGGGACAGTTTCTGCTTAGTAAGTATTTGACATTGTGCTCAAAAAGAAATAAAAAATATTTGGATTATAATCACGCTGAATGTGGATGGATTTTTCCTCTCTTCAGGGATCGAACTGAAATAACATTTAAGGGAAAACAGCCATTTAACACTTCGAAATTAATACAACATTTAAACGATAGCCTCCTGATTTCTTACATGGGCAATAGCCTAGATAGTGAAAATACGAGTATTTTTTAAAGTATTTATGGTGGAGATTTGACATCGCATCATCAGTATGTAGATGTCAGATTCTTGAAGATTTTGACATATGAATCTAGAGACCAACTAGTCATCGGGTCTAAATAGAATAAAGAATTTGCAAGATACTCCAAACAGGTTATTATAAAACGTGTCTAAACATGCGTTAATATGTATTCCATCAACTGAAAAAACATGTGGGACTTTCAAAGTATGTGCAAGAAAAGTATTTGATTATCTTCTAAATGTATTGAAATTATGATTACGCCAACGCTAGCTTCACAATCGGCCAGTCAACCTACACAATTATTCGTCCAAGCTAATTTCGTACGAGACAAATAACTGATGTACTTTCTTCTGCCACCCTGGCATTTCGTAAAACCACAACACTCAGGGGACTGCGTTACCAAGAATATAAACAAAACATAATACGGATATTAAATATTTATTATTTTAGCGCACACTCGTGCTTAAAGGAAACATTGGCAGTCTAAATGTTGCGTTAAATCAGTGATATCCAAAGGGCAAAATATCTTTGAATTTTTAGGGGGGGCGTTAAGACTCAATGGAACTAACATAATTATTAAATATTCAATTAATGAAAAAGTAGCCTAATCTTGTAGCTCACTGGTAAACATAATTTATCTCACAACTGTTTTTATTAATTACTTTAATATATTCGTACCTCGTTGAAATACAACACGTTTCAGCACGTTTCCGTTATAATTGATGTAAAAAAAACAGAAATTGGCTGAAAATTTAAATTCTTCTCATTTAGGACTTTTATTACAACATTTTATAGAATAATTCGTTAAAAAAAGTCAAGCACAAGACTTAATAAATGTAATAAATATTTTATAATTATTTTTTGCATAAAATAAGTAAATCAAAATTTTAGCATAACTTCGTTTTATTTTGCCTTCTCCACGTTGTAAGAATTGAAAATATCCAATTTTAAAGTAGGGGTGGATTTCACTTGTCCTACGATACTCGTAGAGGGGGATGGTCCAAAAAAAGTTGAGAAACCCCGCGCTAAATGCCTTGCCTCGAAAAGGTGGTGAATATAAAAGAGTATGAGCAAAAATCCCCATTTGCAGATTTTTTTTGTATTCTCACCGTATTTTTGAAGTGTGGCATTTGTGGCAATGTTTAATTTATTTAATAATAAAGGACACTTTGTCCTTTACATATCACAGTAAGATATATGATAATAAAAGATAACGTATCAACATTAAAAGAAACAACTCAGGATACATACACACATCTATGTATATATATTCCAAAATATATTTAAAACGAATTTAAATATATGTTTTTAAATCACTGAGGTGCATGGCCGCGCGGCAACGGGAGTAGCATATCACGGGGTTCGCTACCCGCGCTGTGTCACACCCCTCAAAGAACACAGGCATGTTTTCCGCCTTGTGTTCGGGGGTATAAGGATATCTATGACTTCGCTCATATCAATTATTTAAAAAAACTAGAGAAAACATGCCAGTGTGGTCCGATCGTCTCACATCCAGTTCCGCTGTGTGGTCGGTGAGTTTGCTGGTGTGAAGCGGTTCTTTCACTTAAAGATTAGAAAGGAAGAAAGAAAGAAAAAATCCGCGGAACCGCTTCGCTTTCGAACTGACTTTACCTTGGAATGGCAAGGGGGTGGATCCTCGACTGCGAGACATAGGAACGGCGACGATATTTCAAAATATGACGCATAAAATAAAAAATGCAACACAGAAACTCAAAAACTAATTAATTAAATTAAAAACTTAATCTAAAAAAAAATTTATCTCTCAAGGGCAACGAAAATACGAGTATGAAATAATATTTGCTTATTCCAAAAAACATCATGATTGCCAATCAATACCTAAGATTAAGTAAATATCAAAAAACCTTTGTATTGTATTACACTTTCGTCGTATACAATATAACTTAGCGGGCTTATTCTCATGTGGCAATATCTTCCAACTTACCAGAAAGATGGTGTCAGACGACCTCCGTGGCCTAGTTGGTAAGACGCTTGGTGGGTTCTATCCTCGCTTTAACCCATATCTTTTTAAAAAGGAATTCCTCTTAAAGTTCTTTCTGATTAGTTATAAGAGATTGGCACGTGGCAATACGCCCGCCAGGTTGTACTATATAAAGCAAGCGTAATATAATACAAATATGATAAAGAGACCTTGGGTGAAAACCATACTGAAATCAAATTTTAAAAACCTGTGTTCCATTGGGAATCGAACCGCAAACTCCGGGTTGAGAAACAAGTATTTTACCAACTAGGTCACGGAGGTCCTCTTTTTTCATCTCCTTTCTGAACTCAACAAAATCAATATTAGATGTATCTACCAAATGTCATGTTTTCTTGATTATTGTAGTTAAATATTCTAATTTAAAATGTATTCTATGAAACTTTCGGTAAAGGAACAGAAAAAAATTTTACGCAACATTTGAAAATACACCAATAAAAAAAATCTTTTATATTATTTATGAAACAAATATTATTTTTCGATTTAAATGTAATAATATTTAAATATTTTAAAGCAAGAAACGCATTTTCTTAAAACACGAGCCAATAATCACCAAAACTTTAAAAGCGAATAAACATGAATCAAAACAATTTTTTTATGGCCGCTAGACACGATCCAAAACTTGCAAGTACCACTCTGATTTTCGCACAAGAATTAGTGAACATTTTTCCGGTTGGTTCGAAACGATTTCCTCATGGCAATATACACGCTAAGTGGTCATGTATATAGTATAACGAGCGTGAAATACAATATTCGCTATTTGATTTTTTTAAGTACATGCATACCATCACACGATTTCCCTGTCGGGTTAAGCAGAGAGGACATAGCTCCAGACTTTCCTATCTCGACACACATAATTGACTTTTTCTACATCCATACAACTTCTAAGATTTCTCTCTGACTTTTTACATTTTCGTCTTTCAGAATGTAATTTGCTTGATCCAGCCATACTTTCTTTGGTCTGCCTATAACACGCCTTCCTAACTAACATTTGCTTTATATATCTGTTTTATAAGTATTTTTTCAATCATTCGTTACACATGGCCAAACCATCTCAACATGCTCTTCTACATCTTACTTAACACATCAACCTTAAGTTCACATTCATATCTTATCACTTAATTCGTTATTCTGTCATACATTGTCTGTCCATGTATTGTTTCAATGCACGATTTTCTTCAGCACTTATTTGACATATCTCAGTCTTTTTCCACGTTCACATTTCGCTCCCATACAACGAAGTTGGCACCAAAATACTATTGTGGACTATCATCTTAGCAGATTTTTGCATACTGTACAGTTCGAGTATACTCGTATATGTATTTATTTTAGTGCCCCATTGACCGTTTGATATCCCTCTTCACTCTTTCATTGTCTGAGAAAATACTAGTTTGATATCCCTCTTCACTCTTTCATTGTCTGAGAAAATACTAGTTTGATATCCCTCATCACTCTTTCATTGTCTGAGAAAATACTAGTTTGATATCCCTCTTCACTCTTTCATTGTCTGAGAAAATACTAGTTTGATATCCCTCATCACTCTTTCATTGTCTGAGAAAATACTAGTTTGATATCCCTCTTCACTCTTTCATTGTCTGAGAAAATACTAGTTTGATATCCCTCTTCACTATTTCATTGTCTGAGAAAATACTAGTTTGATATCCCTCTTCACTCTTTCATTGTCTGAGAAAATACTAGTTTGATATCCCTCATCACTCTTTCATTGTCTGAGAAAATACTACCCAAATAGCAGAATTCCTCAACTTGCTCCAATTTTTCATTATTCACCCATATCTCACATATATATTTTTTAAATAAATACTAATAATAACAATGCAAAGAACTCTGAAAATAAAGATTCGCTATTGCAATATCCATTCACCTCAATATCTAGTAATAAAATCATTAAAATAATAGATTTCCAATTATTACAACACAACGTCACGCAATGTGGTAAATTTTAAACAATCTTATAAAGTAATTATGTTAATAAATATAAATTCGCCAATTCTCCATACAACACGTAATAAATTTTCATGCCAATCAAGCCAGATATAATATATTATCATGCTAATCCGCGTCTTCCTAATCCAAAAACATCAGTTACAGAACACATGGCAATCCAATTTCTCAAGTGTGTAGTAAATATCAGTGCAACAAGTTGTTTTTGAATAAATTATCACACGTCACGCACTGGGGTAAATTTTAAATAATATGTTAATAAATATAAATTTGAAAATGCTCCACACAATACATTTTCATGCCAATCCGCGTCTTCAAAATCCAAAAATATCAGTTACATAACATATGGCAATCCAATTCCTCAAGTGTGTAAAGAAAATAGTAAATATTGCCAGTGCAACAAGTTGTTTTTGGATCAATTATTGGAAAATTTATTCAATTTCTGGAAATACATTTTTTTCTAACATACTAGCAACTCGCCTTTCTAATTTAGATTTTACTGTCAAGTATTTTTAAATTAATTATTATATCGTGTTATTTTTATAAACTTGAACCATGATTTTAGGCATTGCTAATATAATAAGTTGCTATTTACCACAACGACAGTCGACCTCCGTTGCCTAGTTTGGTAAGATGTCCTTCTTCGAATCCGATGGTTTCGGGTTTGGATTCCTTTGGAATACAATTTTTTTTAATAACCAACCTGGTTTTCACTTAATCTTCTCTAACTCATATAATTTTATAATGTCTTTAATTTGGTGGTACAAATCATTCTAGTTTGGGTGATTCGCCTATTTGAAAAAAGTCATTATTAATTAAAATAATTTTTTTTTCTTCCTTTTTTTTAAGCGTCCCAAATCATTAAGCATTATTTAAATATTGCTCGTGGCATCCAAGCCCGTTGGTTTAGAACCCCTGAACGACACTTTTAGCTGAAAATTTTTCGTTATACTGAAAGTTTTATTTATTTAAAACAAGAACTCGTTAAATGTTCTTTTATGTACGAGTAGTTTGCTCGATTCAATAAAAAACATTCGTTATAATTATATATGAACTGTATTGTGAATAAGTACGATGATATATCGCAAGTTTCGTGCGTACGCCAGTTGTTCTAAACCCGAAAGTTCGATTTACGAGTATTTTCTATACGTTATGAATTTATGTTACGTTTTTTTATTATTTAAAGTTGTGTACGCGTTCTTTTATTAAATAAAATAAAATACCAGAGCAGGCTGAAGTATTTTGCCTTGACGACTTTAAAAATAAGTAAATACGCCGATGAAATTAATAGAAAAATGTACTGCATTTTTAATTAACACGACCAATTAAATAACTAGTTTTCTACAAAGTCTGTTCTAATCTCAACGCATTTCTTCTAATGTGCTACCAGTGTTTTAGTATGGCATTTAAGAAATTAAAAACCACAATTATCGTTTAGTTTTATTAATCTATAACAATCCCTTATTTTTTATATAGTATTAGTTTGTGATGCACATTTAACCCCAGAAAATAGTATCATATCACATTCTATCGTAAAAAAATTAAAAGGTTGAATGTAAAAAATCGTTGACATACAAATGTGTTATTGTTATTACATTATAAGCTTAACTGTCCCGCTGCTTTGAAATATTTCGCCGAAAATATTCAACGTCTCTCCGATCATGGATTTGGGGTCCACAAGACAGGAAACACTGTATCTTGACATTTCTTGACCACTTCATATACGCTATAATTAATCTGGTAACGATGTTACGATCAAACATAATGGAAACTAAAAGGTTCCAATAAAAAAAATTGCAATACATTTTCATGACCCTCCAAGAACGACTTCATTAACGTGTTCCTCGCGGGAAGCACAAACGCCTGTGATCTGATCTGTAGCATTCCTTTGTGTATTTTACGTAATATTTAGTTTATCTCCTTTATTTAATGAGTCTCCTTAAGAGTAATGACTATTATTTATTATCATAAAATTACTTGAATGTCATGTTTACTTGGTGGTGTATTCAAATATCAGTGGTTCTAAACAAAATACGCGTTTAACACTTGCCACCCTGTGATGGATAGCGAGTGGCCAAGACTTATATTTTATTTGATTATTCGACGTTTTAATACATGATAAAAGGATTTTTATAGCTAATTACAAAAAATAACCTAGCAGATTTTACATAATTTTAATTTAAAATATACGTTTTTCACTGGACGCTTAGCGTCCAGCACCGTGACTGGCGGAATTTTTTTAGCACAGTAAGGCAAGTGTTAAACTTAGAAATTTAAAAACGCCGAAATTGTGCCTCGCACAGGATTCGTCGAATTTGATTTCTAACGCGGTGTACAGGTTAACTAAATAGCATGGTTATAGAGTCGGCAAAAAAACGGACTTCGGCTCCAACTCATATTATAGTAGTTATTATATATTACTAACCATATGTTATACTTAATTACGTGGCGTAATTACTTAAATATAGATTTTTTGGAAATAATATCTGCGGAGAATCCTCATAATACTATATGACACATATGATAGTTCATAATTTCATAATGTAATTTATGTATCCAATAAGTTTCAAAAAATGTTTAAAAAAAATTAAGTAACATTTGAATTTAGAATAACATCTCCCTTCTCCAATTCCATAAAAAAAAACATACCGACTTCGGTCCTGACCCCGACACCGCAACCCTGCTAAATAGTCATATAAAAATTTTCAATTCTAGTTCCAGGCATAAATTTGAATTGATCTGTTTAGTATTCTTTGCATAGTTTCGGCGCACAAATGCAAAAAGATTCCAATCCACTTTTTTATTTCTTGAAAAATATAAAATAAGGACAAGTTATTTTTATCGTTATGTCATTAACGATTAAATTTGGGTTGAACCTTTTTTTCCATCAACACGTAGTTTTTTTTAATTATTCACAGTGCATTATTTAAAATTATAATCGTATTTATGGAAAGATTAAATATTTAATATATCTTCATTTTGTGAATTTAGAGAACCGCTTTACTAGGGAAAGCCTGTGTGGCCCAAGTGGGGCATTTCCTTAATCACAAATTTCATGTATATGTTTTAAATAAAAAACATTCACACTCCCAAGCTATCACATACACAATTCCAACAACATCAAAATAATACTTAACAGCTTATCATCAAACACTACATTTTCGTAATTTATTCACTTAAATACCTATGTGGAGACTTCTAAAAGTTCCTCTCTTTACCTCTGTCAAAAGCCACTAGTTTACATTTTTTGAATATGAAAGCGTGATATTATAATCTCAACAACCACATTTAAATCATGTCCAACAAGTTTTCATTACTCTTCCTTTCCCTTCCTGTTCTAAAAAAATCCGCGCGTTCCGGTGCTGTGTATTAAATACACATCAATACACATGTAAAAATGATCGATTTAAAATCGGTAAAATAAGAATATTCATTGTCAATTGCTTAAATTAATTAAATTTGAAGTCAAAAGTGATAATAATTGAAATTTAATTGCTGAAAACATAAACAAAACATCAGCCGACGTTCACAAAATAGGCGAAGAGACCACCTCAAATGGATGCCCAAGAGCTACAGAAGCGAGAGAAGCGAGCGAACTGAAATTCTATTTCTTGCGTTCCCATATACCGAAGTAGAGTGCGACGAGACGAGACGAATAGCGTCGCTACCTCACCCATAGCGGTTTTTAGAATGAAAATACCTACGTCACACATCGGCACATGTTTGATTGTATTGGTGAATTTATTCCCGATGTTCAAAAAATATCTCTGATGTGGCCGATAAGTGCTAATTATTATTAATAATGTTTTTTCATTCAATGCGTTAATGTATTACGGAGGAACACCTAAAATCTGAAGCCAGTATTTATTATATTTATAGAGATATTAAAGTTTTTAGAAGCAATGTGTACTAGTTACACATCACAGGGAAGGAAGGGTTAATATGCATCAGTCATTCACTCACCCGCCTATGTAACCTCCAAAAGTTTTTCGCTCCTCTTCTCTTGTGAAAGAGCCAAGAGCGAGAGAGATATCTACCCTTACTCAGGAATGAGTTTCTAATTCTTAGTGCAAGGTGTTGTATTTTCCTCCTCCCAAATGATTGAGGAACTCGGACTCGGAACTTGGAAGAAGGACTCGGAACCAGATTCGCTACGTAACCGTTTAATGACTTAATTTAAAATTAAAATTGTTTCGCTCTATACAAGTCTTCTGAGCCGGCCTTAGGCAAGTGTAAAAGGGTGCAGTCGCACCTAACCCAGTACTTAGCGAGGCAACGCGTTCATAACAGATAAATAAAAAAATGAGATTAACTAATTTATTCGGTCGCAGGCAATTTCAAATAGTTGGCAATTGAGTCAGTCAATTCGATCCCACCACCACACACGCTATTATGGGGGGCAAAATAAGTCCTCATCCAGCGCGATCTACACTAGAAGATCGAAACCTTCTTTATTATTTTTATGAGCGCGATGTCACGTAGTGACGAAGAAGGAACATCCCAAAAGGAACCCTTCTCTGGTGGCGACACGCCTGAGTGTGAAAATAATAGTTGTGGCGGCGGACTTAAGATCCGGCATCACGGGGAAGGAAAATTACTCGCAGAGTAGATTTTTTTTCTTATAAAGTAATTTAAAGGTTGGAATTCAAATAGCAAGTTGCCATTACTTTCACAGAAAATTTCAAATGCAACAAAACAATCCTTTGACGCCACTAGATCGGGGAAGCCAATTGGTC
The DNA here is from genome assembly GCA_949825065.1 of Odontocerum albicorne. Classification (NCBI taxonomy): domain Eukaryota; kingdom Metazoa; phylum Arthropoda; class Insecta; order Trichoptera; family Odontoceridae; genus Odontocerum; species Odontocerum albicorne. The sequence continues at coordinate 13,195,094 of OX463843.1, forward strand.
CGAAGATAAACCGATGTAAGGCTAAGTGGAGTTCCCTTCGGAAATAACTAACTTTGTTTTTTTATCGCAGTACCACAGAATGTGCTCTGCGGATTGATCCAGATGACCCCAAAAATTGCAACAGGGCGAAGGGAAAAGATTGAAGCTGAAGATTCATTAAAACTCCCGGATAGAAATTGGGTTTAAAGTTTGGGTGTATCCACGGGGAGTCGTGGCGCGCCCTGATGCAAAGGAAGAATTAAGTCTGTCTTTCCACGGAGTCTGTCCTTTCTGTTCAACTAAAATTATTACCGTATCACAATTAACAACATGTGCCTATCGACTTTTTTTTTATCTTAACTCACGCTCATTATGAAATATATGACCGCTTTATGAGAGATGGTCAGCTATTTCCTGCATTCAGGTAAATAGTATACTTAAAACAGTATGTACTTTAATATTTGCTTCTTCTTCTTCTTCTTGGTTTAGGTCGTATGGCCTGTTTGTGACGGTGGGCTGTCCTGAAATGAAGACGTCCAGCGATAATATTTGCGATTTTTATAACCGTTATAGGTATTGTAAATGGTGGTTTGTGTGATTTATGATACACACATTTGTGATAACATACATCCATTCATTGCCATATTTTTGTGAAATAGATAAGGACATTTTATATAGATATTTTACGGGTGAAAATATTTGGCATGTGTGTCACCATTATAAAGATGTAAGTATAAATAAATGAACATGAACTACAATACATCTCTATCATTATATTCAACTTATGGGTGTATATGTTTATATTTATTATGTATATGTTAATAATAGTGGGTTCAAATCATGACTTAGAGCGCCCTTGAGGAGAGTTTGCTCTTTAGAGAGCAAAATCTCCTCAATTACGGCGCTATGTACACTGTCCTTTTGTTTATTATTAAGAATACCCCGTGCCTAAACTTTGCACCCATCCTCGCAATTTTCCAAGCCGACCCTGTAAGTCTTACAAGGGGTGTTTCGTTTCCCCTGTACATCTTACAAGGTATGCTTGGTTTTCGTAATATATAACTTGTGAATTGGATCCTTTTTGCATGTATACGTTTATTTATTATTTTTTTTTAATATTAATATTTACGCACCTGTATTTCACAAATTTTAACAGATTATTGCTTCTGAATAAATTTTACAAACTGAAAACTTTGTAGAAAGCATATTTTCGTGTCTAGTGTTACACGATAATGAATTTTTACGTAAACTATTATAAGATACCTTTAAAATGATTTTAATTGGAATATGTACGATTTTGTTATTATCACTAAAATAAAGAGAGAAATTCATCATTAATTATAGAAATTATTTAAGTTAACTTCTATTATGATTATACTTAAATATTCTAAGATTCAGAAATATTTACGATAAATTTTCCACTGAGATTAATATTCAAGGAAAAATAGTTGAGAGTTTTTGATTCAAAATAAATACATTAAACGCATAATACAAATTTAAATTCGTACAATGTTCATGAATTATTTAACATATTATTTTAATTAATTTTATATTTGGACATGCATTACAAATGAACAATTAAAAACACTGATATATATTATATAGTTTCATCAAAAGAATAAACTAAATTCACGAAATTATACTCAAATTGTTTACATAAATATCAATAATGAATAATGTTCAATATATCCATTTGATATTTCGACAGATATTTATTCTATTCAGAACTCGTCATGCAATTGGATCACGTATTCTATGAGGCTGGTTAGAAGCTCAATTTATGACTGAAGAAGGCAATAATAATAACTTACCTGATAGTCTTCAGTGCAGTTGCACATGACTTTCGAGTAGCTATCACAATCGCAGAACTCCTCATCACAGATCGAATTGGCGGACGTCAATATAGACTCGCTGGTCTTTATCACCAGAATGATGAGAAAAAGCGAAACCAGGATACACTGGAACTTCGAAGACATTATTCGATTGTTTAATAAGTTTTTTATTGAACAAGGGCACTTCTACCCGATGGAGCTATAGTCCTCAGTCACTTTAAATAAGCGCGCGAATGACGTCACTCTGATGATGAATTACTTGAAGTGAAACAATGTAGGATGGAAGTAACGAGAAACGCGACTACTCCGTTTAACCTCTCGACACTGACTGATCGCGACGTGTGCTTTAACGCAACCCATTCGATTCTTATCGCTAGATAAGACATATTTAATAATCAGGGTTGTGAAAACGGTTACCGGTATATCGGTAGCCATTTTCTTCTATTTTAAAACCAGCTTTCCAAATGTTTACTAATATCATATACATTTTTTCAATACAGTGGAAATCGTTTAACATAAAGCTATGGAAACGTTTTTTTTATATTCCAAGAAGAAAATAAAAACAGTCAAAAATGCTTTGATGTCGTAATAAGCCGAAGAGTTAAGATTTAAACAAGTTAACATTTTATGCATTATATTATATAACACTACACAGGGGGAATTTTACAAAAAAAATATTTACATGTGACTTCTTTGTTCTATAGTCGAGGGAGATTAATTTACACGCTTTTTAACTTATACGAAATTCGTTACACGTGTCACTCACTTCAAGAATAGATTGTTAATTAAATGTTTTACTTGCCGACGGGTGTTTACATTTATATAAAATTATATGACTGGTATGCAGAAAGTAGTAGCATTATGTCTATTGTTTATTATCAGATATACTATAGACCTAGTCAATAAATAGAAAGTTGAGTCATAAACAATAAACTATTTGATGAATAACGGCAGCAGGTATTCTTTTAATTTTTTTGAGATACGATTTATTTCCGTTTAACGTGTTTTATTTCATATTAAAATAAAATAAATATGTTTTCATGTAAACCATTTTTTAGTGATAAACGAATTCCACTGTATACCATTTTTTGGAAAAACCTAAAATGTTACTATGTATCAAATATCTAATAATACTCAAAATAAGCAAAATAATTTTAAAACTCATCAAGTACAACTTAATTCGACTTTGCTTTTAATGTGATATGAACTCTAATTTATTGGAATCGAGAGCTTCCTTTGTTCCATGCTAATCATTTTTTAAACAAGTGGAAATTTGTACATTGTGATGTGATAAATTCCACTTGATGTGTGGAAGAGAAGTCTGCACGTAAAAAGAAATGACGTAAACAAAATAAATACTATTAAGAATATATATTTTTTATTACGGACTTGATAGATAAATAAATTCTCTGATAAGGGTCAATTGTTTGTTAGAAACGGATATAAGTGCAAATAAAAAAATAGTGTCATAGATTGCATTGCAAACGACATGCGAAAAAAGTGAATAAAAAACAAAAAAGCATTGTTTTACGTTTAACTCATCAGGTAAGGCCATTAATTGTTGTAGATACATTATATTACTATATATAATACTCGTATTATATTTCACGTCCGAATTATCTTTAAATATTGACTCCTCGCGCCGCTGGAAGCATTGCACTGCCTTTTTCTTCCTGGCACTGTCCCAACTCATTGCCTAGGTAGGCTTTTGGGGTCGGCTCTTCTTGTTCTCAGGCTGTATATTCTTCGGTTCTGGGTGTCACTTTCATCTAGGCCGTTTCTCTGCAGGATTTTGGAGCATTGAGTCATCCAGAAGTTCTTTGGTCTTCCTCTGGACGGCTGTCGAGGAAGATCCACAGAATTTGCCTGATTTACAGTATGGTCTGGTGGTCTCCGTCTGATGTACCCGTACCATCTCAGCTGTCACTGTTCCCGCGTACTATTTATGTCAGTGACCCCCAGGCTACCACGAATGCGTGAGCTCTTAAGCACATTGCACTGCCATACAAAAGTAAAATCTACTAATAAATTTATTGTAATTTGTTTTATCAATACTTTAAATAATATACTAATAAAGTGTTTCCTCATATTTGAAATAAAAATATATTGATATTTAAATTCATAATACTAGTAGGTCGGTATTTTTTATTATTAGTCCAGCATAAAAATGGCTCTAACTTCGATGTATTTTGTCTCAAAATGAGTCAATCGCGTGGATAGTGTTTTAAATTGACGATTTCGCAAATAACGTACCGTCCTATGTATTAGTGAAAGTGCAGACCCTGTTTCCTTCATTGGTCACCAGGTTCAGTGCTTTACATCTTGTTACGTATTTAAGTACGTACATTATGACATGAGTTACACACCTGCACAACTATGAAAGATTCATCTCAACGGATTTCACTGACTTCTCATCTTAGACCAACTATCAAATCTGAAGAGTCCTTAGATCTGTTTTTTTTACGTAACGCTAAAATTCACTATCATTTGAGACAAAAAAATATTGACAATCTCTTAACTCATCTATATCGGAATTTTGCAATAGACCGCAAATATTTTATTCACAGTTACGTAAGAACTTCATATTGTAATTTGTTACATTTTCACTATTTCTAATTCACTATTTGAGGTGCATAGCCGTGGTGTAACGCGCTGAACTTCCGTGTGTACGAGTGCCGGTTCGAACCCCGCGCTTTGCTATTCCCCTCGAATGACACAAATATGTTTTCGGGGGTGGGTTGATTTATTGGGAAGTGTAAGTATACCTATGATTTCGATTATATATATTCTTTAAAAAAAAAAAGATGCGTGAGACTCTCGCGCGGTAGAAGTGAACTTCTTAGTTCCTAGGAAAAGTTGATTTTATGCATTGCTTTTTTTCCAATTGTTAACGATTTTTATTATTTTTTTAGGATTAGGAAATGGTTATGTGGAATTCAATTCAAGAAAATCTCTCTTAATTAAATAAAAAAATATATATATATATTTTTAATAATAAATAATAATAATTTTAATAATAAACCATAATTTTAATAATAATATTATATAATACACTTAATAATATTAAATTTATATTTTTTAGTATTAAATAAATCAATATTGTTATGTTATTACTAATAATTAAATTAATTATTTATTTATTATTATATTATATTATTAATAATATATTATTTATAATATTATTAATTAATAATATTATAATTAATTATAATAATATAATTAATAATATTATGATAACATGTATATATTATTGTAATTATATATTAAGTAGAAAATATATATATAAAAAATATTAAAATAAAATAAAATAATTTAATATGAAATAAAATTAATAAATATGTTACTTAATATGAAAAATAATGTATGACAAAAAATATTATTTTTAATAATAAATAATAATAATTTTAATAATAATATAATACACTTAATATTGTTAAAAATAATATTAATTATTATTAATAATAAATAATTATTAATATTAAAATAATTAATAATAATTCATTAATAAATAAAATATTTAATAGGTAATAATAAATCATAATTAAATAATAATTTAATAATAATTATATAATACACCGTTTCACTTTTCGTGACGTTCAGGCCAATTTGCCCTACCGCGCGTATAGAAGTTACACTTAAAAAACATCATCTCACTTCAGGTGTGCCATCGGATCCAGTATAGCAATGTGGCCGGTTTTGCTTGTGTGCAACGGCTCACTCACGTAAAAGACAAACTCCACTTCAGAGTTTTGTTTTCCAACTGAATTGACGGAATGGCGAATTGATCCACGACTGCAAGCCTTAGTAACGACAACTATTTCCAAAACAATCGAAATAGTTTATTCTTAATTTGGAAATATCTTCCAAAGTACCAGAAAGAGTTTGCATTGGAAGTTAGACTTTCACCTTGTATCCAAATAATAATGAACAAAAAGGCGAACATTTTGTGTATCAGAACATCTTTTTGGTATATATTCGGACGCAGAAAATTCTGTACGCCACCGGGGTGGATCATTCTTGACCGCGAAGGTGGTCTAATGCCCGCTATACATGATGATATTCCATACAATTTATATTTTTGTCACCCTCAAATTTATTTGTTGACTCCATAAAAAAAATTGTTATTATATTGAATTCGGTATCGACTATATTAAAAATAAATATATATTAGCGCGTGCTTGACTTGAATGTTTTTTTTAACCTGGTGAGTTTATTGTCATGTGGCAATCTCTTCCAACCAACCAGAAAGATGTTTTTATAGGCCCTAAGTGTTAACCAGACTGGAATCCTATTTAAAAAAATCTGGGTTCCAGCGGGGATCGAACCCGCAACCACATGTTCACCTTAGTTCAAAATTTTGCGTTGTGTATTAAGTTTCGCATAAATTTTATTATATTGACTATCTTAATCTCTTCAGACCTGAATTAATTCAAAGGTTTTTAAAAAATATTCTTACTTACAATTGTATTATTTATACTAAATGCAACATTATGCCGTATTGGTTTTGACTAACGCCCAAAACGTTTGATGTTGATAATACAGTATCCTTTACTCATTTGTTATCATTGGGAACAGAAATACACCACAAAGTTGTTTACAAAGTGCATATGAACTCTGTCCATTTTAACGTACGCCAGGTCTAAAGAGGTTAAATAGAATTTTTTCTTGAACAATGCATTATTTATATTTATTTATTTATACACGATACAATATCATACTTTACTAATAACTTCATACCAGAAGGCATTGAACTGGTTGAATGTTAGAAATAGACAACAAATTCACATAATGTCTCTATTGTATAATATCCTTAACTGTCCCGCCGCACCCTCTTATCTCGCCGAAAATTTTCAGCGTCTTTCCAATCATGGATTAGCGCTACGCTCAAACAGAGATTGGTTATTGGCCTTTCCAGTTCATCGCTCTTCTTTCTTTACGTCGTCCTTTACTGTTCATGCAGTGAGACTCTGGAATCAGTTACAAACCAATATAAGACTCGCTCCGTCCTTGGCATGCTTTAAGAAGCGACTGAAAAAACTCTTAATTTCTAGTCAGTAAAATGACATGTTTCATTCCTGATTTTTCTTTTCCTTTCCTCTCCACCATCCTTTCCTTTCCTTTTGATTGATGATATCTCACTTTATATGAAAAATAATGTTCGGGTGATTGTCCGTCTTTGTGGGATTCGTGGGCATGTTCTCGCGTATATGTTTATAGATTTCGTGGGGATGGATAGTCATTTGAATTATTTATGCGACCACGTAACTTGCTTCATTTACTTTTGTCTGGTTGGTTGGAAGAGATTGCCACCTGGCAATAAACCCGCCAGATTGAATTGCAATAAAAGTGTTAAATAAATATTATCTTTCACATCCATATCATCACGCTGTGTCCCTTATGATATATGCAGAGAGAATATATCTCAATTTTTTATATCCAAACATACAACTTTCGCATCCTCCACATTCATATATCTCGTCATGCTCAATATTCTGTTATTCATACTTCTCTCTTTACCTTTTTTCAAAATCTGGTCCATTTGGAGCAATCAGGTTTTCCTCGGTTTGCCTGTTCCGCACACACCTCGCACTTATGATTCGTATACCCGTTCAGTCATTCTTTCATCATTCATTCTCTCCGTATGTCCAAATTATCTTAAAGCTCCATTCTTCATCACACTTAAAACATCAATTTTATCCATGCATTCATTTCTGATGTCTTCTTTCCGTCTTCCTTCAAACATTAACACTCCACAAATTACCCTTAGTGTACGAATCACCACATCATTAATCTTAAGTCTAAGTTTCACTTCCATGCATCAAAGTAGGCATCAAAACACTTTTATGTATTATCAGTTTTGCTACTGTTGATATTGGGCGCTTTTTGTATATAACATTAAGTGGTCCGTTTACCTTCTTTCCTGTTGCTAACCTTCTTTCAATGTATCTTTTAACTCGCCCATCACATGCAAATATACTGCCCAAATAACAGTACTCATCAACCTGTTTCAGTTTTTTTTTCTGAATTAACCCAAACATCGGAAACACCTTTTTCCACACTTCCTTCGATAACCATTACCTTTGATTTCGCTACCTATACATTTATTTTAATTTTCAGCAAGCATAACTGCAAGTATATCATCTGTATACAGAAGTTCACATATATTTACTTCCCTCATTCTTAAACATCTCATTTCATCAATTAGATCGCGCACACATGAATCTATGTATAAATTAAACAACTAAGGTGACATCACATACCCTTGATTTACGCCTTTCGTAGTTTTCAACTACTCGGTGAGTTCTCTATTTACTTTTATAACAATACGAGTGCTTCCGAATATGTATTATCATAAAAATAATCCAAAACCATTACATAAATGCAAAGAATCATAACAAAAAACAACAAACTGTGAGTCACCAACAAAATACGGGGCGGTCCAAAGGCGGACAATCCGCACTGCAGTAAACCGGGCGTCACTCTTGATATAAGTGTGAAACGAGAGTACGGATGGGTACAAACAAAAATTAACTTGTGCATACCACAAGCACAACCAAAAGTCAAAAAAAATGTTTTTGCAATAATCCCATTATGGGTTGATTGCCTTATTAAAAAAATTAACATTAATATTAAAAAAGATCCAACCCAAATTTAACCTGTTTTTAAAAAAAAGAACCAACCCAGGAAACATTTTTTGTATGTTTACCTTAATCTCGTATATGCAAAAATCTCATGCTAGTTAAGTGGGTATTTCATAGTTAAAATCGTCTTAAAAAATGTTCGATATCCGTTCATACAAAACGGTTGAATGTTTGTCTCAAAACAGACTGATCGTAGTTAGGTCCTTTACTATATGTGTAATAACCTCCATATTGGATGAAATATATGGACATTATTAATAACTATGTCTTGAATAATATCCGATATGCTGGTTGCTCTGTTGTACTCGTATTAGCTGAACAATAATGTATTTATCAATTATTTAGTGCATATCTAGCGTATTTATACCTTTATAGTTTTTTTTTTCTACTAACCAGCTCATCTTAGATACATTAAGTTGCTATAAACCATTACAGATTTCCAAAAAATTTATTTAAAATTCAAGTAAAAAGAACTGTCTGATCTCTTAACAATAATTTCTAAAACGATGAACCACGGAAACAAAGAAAAGTTGCTATAATCCACTACAGTTGCTATAATCCACTACAGATTTTCGAAAAAATGTAAAAAAATAAATAAAAGGATGTACTGAGTAAATTTTTTTTAATTCTGTCTTGAATGTGAATTAGGGTGGTGCGGTGCACACCAGATAACTCTTGAAAGTTTGTTACACGGTCGCTCCAAGTAGACCGCAAATAGAGATGTGTAAAATAAAGCTTGGTGTCTTAGTATGCGAAGAAGTCTTTTATCACCCGATCGAAGAAAACGTGCATGTTCCGAAATAAAATGGATTTTTTCGCGTTCAAACTGTGAGCACAAAAACGGTCTGTAAACGAAAATTCATGATTATATCTTTTTGATTATATTGTTGTGTTGTGTTAATTTTGTATTGTGTGGAGTAGCCATAATGAAATGAAACTTGAATTGTTTGTTTCTAACAACTACTTTAGCATATTTGTTTTATCAATGTTTATTTTAACTCCCACCGCGAAACGATGATTTTTCAGTTGCACTTCATAACAATGCTCGTATTAAATTACAGTATTTCCGTTGCATTGTTTCTTAATAATGTTTATTGCAACTTTGGTGCTTAATATGAACATATATTATTGCTATCTCACTTATGGTGGTTTGTTTACAAAAGTCTTATATTCACGAGTCTCGAAATTAACCGAATAAAGGCAATACATTAAAATGAATTGAAATATACATAAAGCAGAGACGGGTAAAGATTTATTGGCACCTGAGCTAACCATTTTAAAATACGCTCACACGATAAGGTAACATTTTTTTTTCTAAACACTTTCAGGAACAATAAAATGTTGTAATATTTTCTTTTATGTGATACCCTTCAGCTTATTCGAATTGAAGATTCGGACATATCAAAGAGTATAATCGAGGGGCAATATCGTCTACGTCCCCAGTAATTTAGCCTTCAGGTTAAAATTCATTGGAGTAAGCTCTGAACTCAAGGTTCGTCATTTCACGTTTTGGCAACAAATCCGCATGTGGAGAGACTACACTGGCTAGCATACGTACTGGGCGCGTGCGAGTATTAATATCTGACAAACTCTTTTATCAGATTAGGACTCTTTTTAGGGTACCATTGAGAATCGAACCCGAAACCCCTGGATGGAAATCATGCATCTTATTTATTTATTTGACACTTTTATTGCAATACAATCTGATTGGCTTATTGCCAGGTGGCAATCTCTTCCAACCAACCAGACAAAAGTAAATGAAGCAAGTTACGTGATCGCATAAATAATTCAAATGACTATCCATCCCCACGAAATCCATAAACATATACGCGAGAACATGCCCACGAATCCCACAAAGACGGACAATCACCCGAACATTATTTTTCATACAAAGTGAGATATCATCAATCAAAAGGAAAGGAAAGGATGGTGGAGAGGAAAGGAAAATAAAAATCAGGAATGAAACACGTTATTTTACTGACTAGAAGTTAAGAGTTTTTTCAGTCGCTTCTTAAAGCATGCCAAGGACGGAGTGAGTCTTATATTGGTTTGTAACTGATTCCAGAGTCTCACTGCATGGACATTTAAGGACGACGTAAAGAAAGAAGAGCGATGAACTGGAAAGGCCAATAAACAATCTCTGTTTGAGCGTAGCGCTAATCCATGATTGGAAAGACGCTGAAAATTTTCGGCGAGATAAGAGGGTGCGGCGGGACAGTTAAGGATATTATACAATAGAGACAGTATGTGAATTTGGCGTCTATTTCTAACATTCAACCAGTTCAATGACTTCTGGTATGAAGTTATATGATCGTACTTTCGTAGGTTGAAAATAAATCTTAGACACACATTTTGAAGACGCTGTAATTTGTCCAGCTGTTCCTCTGTAACATCCAAGTAACATACGTCCGCATAGTCCAGAATCGGAAAGAGCAGAGACTGTACGAGTAAAATTTTGGTTTTAGTTGGTAGGAATCTTTGCAACACTTTAAGGGAATGAAGGCTGAAGAAGCTCCTTCGGCTTACCTCATTTATTTGATCTCGCCATGAGAGTGTTATCTATTAGCACTCCTAGATTTTTAACAGTTTTATGTAATGGTATGATAGAGCCATCAAGTAATATTGGAGGAAGTAAGTCAGTGTTGAATTTACCGAGAAGCTGAGGGCTGCCAATGAGGATCGCTTGAGACTTTTTAGGATTTATGAGTAAGCCACGCTCCCCAGTCCACTCCGAGATCGATTGAAGGTCCGCATTTAAATTGTTCAAAGCCGCGTGAAAGAAATTTGGATTAAATGAAATATATCTGCAGGTCATCCGCATACAGATGATATGAACATTTAAGAGACGATGTTATTGAGTTGATGAATATAGAAAAAAGGAGTGGAGAGAGAATTCCACCTTGGGGAACGCCTGCAGAGAGATCAGTCCATTCAGATATACGCTCTTACCAACTAGACCACAAATATAGTCTATTGTTCTAATATTTTCCCTTTATTTTAAAATTAGTAAGCATTAAAAATAAAACAAATTGAAGAATTCCGCTGTTTGGGTAGTAATTCACAGATGATTTAAGAGTTTAGAGGAATATCGAACAGCGTGTAGCGAAGGAAACAATGAACTTGCGATATCCCACTATAACAACTACCAATGGATAAGAATTAAAATATCACATTTATAACTTAATTTTTTGAGCTTTCAGGTCGTCAAATTCATCAAAAACTTTATCGAAATGGATTTTTTAAGGAATCAAATATTCAATATCGAGAATAATTATAACTGGCAATATTCCTCCAAAAATATTTTTAAATAATTTTACGTTATTTACTTTGCTACCAGCCGATTTTGACGCTCTTGAGATATTGCGCCTAGGGCTAGTGCCCCGGTTGCCCTATTCTTGTCCTGGCTCTGTTGCGGAGAACGTAAGATTTTGAGTCTAACAAGAACGTTTTAGGTGCATAAAATATTTATTGTATAAAATATCAACAAAAAAGTGCACACACCCCGATTTTTTGTAGGTGATCGAATGAAACTCAATCTGAGGAACAAATCGACATCAAAATGTTTTCAATATCTTGCATGGTTGCATTATTCGAACCCGTTTCTTTTTCAACTCGTGTGTATCATATATACGAGTATATTTGCGAATATATGGATATCTTATGGTATTAAATTTGGATCAATGAAATTTTACACCGTGAAGTAACATAATCACAATGGGATTCGGCAAATACGTTTCATATGTAAAAATTACATTACAGAATTGCTCCTAAACTAAGCATCTGATTGAAACGAAAGTTAGCAAATAATTTGCATGAAAAACCTTTTATAATAAGACCAAACGTGATATAGTTTAGCAAACATGTTCGAAGAGTTTCAACTTACATCATTTAAGAAATCATTCAAATGGCACTGTAACCGTAAAAAATTATAATATTTATTTTAGTATCGCTTTTTCGTTAACAAATAATTAAAACTATCAAATGCGTTTATCACATGGAATAAAATTGTATGCTTATTTATCTTTTTCCAGCAGCTCTCAATTTTCTTAGAATAAACTATTTACCTTAAAAAGACTTTCTCTAATCATTCCATAAAATAAAAATATCAAAACGCGTTTATCATACAATACAATAAAATACCTAATACTATGTTAGATAAATATTTTATTCAGAGGTTTTCAACCTTCAATGAGAGAAATTATGAAGTTGCATTGAGGGCACAGCCAGACATCCGAATAAGTACCCGGCGGTAAGTAATACTGTCGGCCATAATCGGCTAACTTCGGCTTTGTAGAGCGTCGTCTCTGTCATTCGTACACGTGTTCCGTCGCGATTTGTCAGTCGTTGTCAAGCGTTCTAGTCTCTTTCTTAAGCCCGATGTATATTACTTATCGGCGGGTACCGTACATACTCCTAAGTTAATCCTGTTTGATTTGTTACTTTTTCCTAACGTTTGATTTGTTACTTTTTTATTCAGATGCTTTCAATCTTTCTTAGAACCTCGTTTCTCATACTTGTTCCTAATTTATAGTTTAGGTATTCTGTATTTTGAAATGAATTTGACATATCAATTCTTTCGAGAACTTTCTATGTCTTGAGACATTGTTGAAAATTTTTGTGATTTTATAGATATTTTCTGACATGTTTAATATTGTTGACTGTTTTTAGTGTATATTGTTGAATGTTTTTAGTGTATATTGTTGAATGTTTTTAGTGTAAATTCGACCCTTTTGAGAATATTAGATATACTTCACAGATATTAAGGATTTTTATTATATCTTCTGATCCCCCTCGCTAGTTTTTTTGTATATTTCACGATTTTTTTTATTCTGTAAAGAATTTTCAATGCTATGATTTTTTTTTAAATAATGTTTTTGACATATTTCCGGTAAAAAAAAATTATTAGTCTTTTGTGTACATGGTTAAACACTGTGTTTCTGGCGGGTTAATACAGTAATTGCTCTCAACCAACCAGCTCATCTTTGATACATTGAAATCTTTCAATTTGATAGATTTTACAAATTTGAAATTTTTTGTTACGTTTTTGGGATTTTTCCGGAGTTTTCTGATTCTTTATGATATTTTTAACGTATTATGAAAAATATTTTGTATTCACAATATTGATGAAGTTTTTAACCGGACAAATCACGGCAGATTTGTTAAATATATACAATAAAATATTTGTATTTTATTATAAGCCCATTCCAATTTTATCAATCCAGATAAGGCTCAAGTGAGATTGAATAACATTCCACTTGAATTCATTAGAAAATGTTCCTCGACGATCATTTTCCTATCTTAGAGGTGATTTAACTTCTACTTGGAGTTTTCATAAATTCTATATTTTAAAAAATATTGTAAAATTCTCCCAATACGGTATTTCAAAATACTTACTGGTTTGTTTCAAACAGGGTTTCTAACCTTTTTGAACGAAAGTCCTTTGGAGCAACTTAAATAATTCAATATAGTGTATATTATATATCTTAATATTTTTAGCTCTTGCAACGCAGTGCTAGTTTTTCATAATCTGTTTATTGCCAGACAGACCGTATTGCCAGAAGGTAGCATTGAATAAATAAATATATGTTTATTACAAGCAGCATTCTCTATACCTTTGAAACTATGGTTAAATATAATAAGAATAAACAAGATGTAAGTATCTGTCATGTGTCGTTTGCGGACGGGCCACTGCGTGGTGGTTAGTCACCTTTACAGAATGGGTATTGTGGAGAATCCCGGCTGTGAGTGTGGTCTGGATGATGGAAATATACACCACGTATTTTCCGGCATTCCTTTGCGAGATAGATTTGATTTACTAAAATCCATATCTTTACCGCGTCCAACGAATGTGGCGTTTCTTCTTTCTTCGAGAAACTTTTCCATTCATAGATCGATCGTAAAATTTTTTAAGCTTAATCGGTTGAAACTTTAAATCGTCTAGATTTTGAAGCTTACTCAGTTGAAACTTTAAATCGTCTAGATTTTGAAGCTTAATCAGTTGAAACTTTAAATCGTCTAGTTTTTTTAAATTAGTTTTATTATATTGATTTATATAATTACATGGTGGCACCAATCATCCTAGTTTCATTAAAAAAAAAACAATTTTCGTGTTTTTAATTTGTTATATACAGTACAACCTGGCGGGATTATTACTATGTGGCAATCTCTTTCAACGAATCAGAAATATTTTAAAGAGACCTTGAGTTAAAACCATATCGGAATCTTTTTTTTAAAATCTATTTTCCAACTGAAATATAACCCACAACCTCCGGGCTGGGAGACATCCATCTTATCAACTAGGCTACGGCGTGTCATTCCTTATTTTCCTTTCCTCCTGTACCATCTCTCCCTTTTTCTTTTGATTGATGGTATGATATCGTTTATCACGTCCATGCGCATATCTAAAAGTTGATATTTATTTATTTAACACTTTTATTGCAAATACAAACTGGCGAGCATATTGTCAGACGGCAATCTCTTCCAACCAAACACACAAAAGTAAATGAAGCAAGTTATCTGGTCGTAAAACATATTCATATGACTCTCCATCCCATGAAATCCATTAACACATATGATACGTAAGCATATGTTCACAAACCCTATGATACTATAGGGTCTTTCAAATTGAGCGGTTTTTTTATTCTTGGATAAAACACAGATGGCGTTGCGAACTTGCCTGGCTCTTGTGACATTTGAGAAGTGTAATGTATGACATTTATAAAAATGGAGTCGTATACAATACAACAACGCGTTCAACTTGTTGAATTATTTTATGTATTGTGATCTCCGGAAACGGTATAGTATGTTAATTGGCCACCAAGATCACGTGATCTGACACCGTTGAACTATTTTCTCTGGGGTTACGTGAAAAGCCAGGTCTATAAGCATGACACCCGATCAATTTCTGAGCTGAAAGACGAAAATATTCGCGTTATTGGTGAGTTAGAACCGCAATTATGCCAAAATGTCATTGAAAATTTTGACAAAAGAGCGGACATCTGTGGAGCTGCAAGAGGTGGACATTTGGCGGATATAGTTTTTTTTTGTGTTTAAATGTCATACATTATACTTCAATGACCAATAAAAAGTTTTTTTAAATCAAAGCAAATTGTGTGTTTTATTCAAGAATTTAAAAAAATAGAATTTAAAAAAACGCTCTATTTGAAAGACCCTTCACGATGTTATAATGAGTCAGATTTGCTTCTCTGTAAATGTATGTAAAGACATTGTTTAAATTGTCGTTCATTCTATTGCCTGCTACTACAATTCTTTCAATACCACGTGTATCTTTTTTTCCGTAAATCGACGAATCACCATTATCCGTCACTTAAATCAGATCAAGGTCTTGGCTTATCCGTCCTTTGTACTTAATTCGTAATGATTCTTTCACAGAATCTCGTGATAATTTTCACAACTCCTGCGGTTTCTATATAACCGGGAAAAATAGGACATCCTGAATACTGTCCTCATTATAAGTGACCAATATTCGTCATTTTGACGATTAATTATAATCAATTATTTAAGTATAGACGAGCATTTTGGACTAACTGTGTTGTATAGGAATGAAATGTCAACGTGGAAAAATAATAAAAGGGGCCCAATAAATTATTTAGAATTATGAGCACTGAAAAAAATAAATGAGGTGACAGTGAATGAGAGAATGCGGAATGAAGTAATTAGATAGGTATGTAATTTGTATGAGAGATGCGAAGAGAAAAATCTGAGAATGAATGTTGCAAAATCCAAAGTAATGGTGTTAGAAAAGCGTGAAAGCTGCTATTTGGGTTGTATTTTCTCAGATGATGAAAGAGTTAAGAGAGATATCAAACGGCGTATAGCGATATGAATTAATGTCAATGGGGCTCTAAAACATATTTAGTCGAACCGGGCAATATCAAAATCTTCTAAGATGACTTTCCACAATAGTGTTTTGATGTAAACCTTAATGTATGGGAATGAAACGTGCCGAATAAATGTTGTAGAAATGCGTGTATTGAGAAAAATCTATGAAGTGACAACGTACGATAGAATATGGAATGAAGTGATAAGGGATGAATTGGAAATTAAGGGTGATGTTTTAATTAAGATGAAAAATAACATTGTTGAGATGGTTTGGGCATGTTAAAATAATGAATGAAGAAAAACTAACAAAACAAACATTTAGTGCAAATGTGAGTGGATGGTATGGTAGAGAAAGGCAAAGGAAAGTATTATTGGATCAAGTAAATTATATTAAAAAAAAAAAGGAAACTTAGAAAGCCAAATAAATTTTAGAATAGTATGAAAAGGTGTATAGGTGTAAAAGAGGCGAAAGGTAGGTGTTAGGGTAGGAAAATTTGATGCTCTCTCTTCTCTGCTTACCCTTACATGGCGTGATGGTATGTATGTGTGTATGCAGAATAACACTTTTGAAGATTTTTATATTTATTGAATATATATTATTTCTAGCCTCCACTCCGTTGTCAATGCCTCTGACAGGCTAATCTATGGTGATCATAAATAAATTTTGGCTTATCACCCCGCTTGTAAAATGTCTACATTGGCTCAAGTATCGTGAACAGGTTGATTTAAAATTTTGTCTCTTTGTATTCAAATTCTATGATGGGACGTCTTCATGGTATCTTTCGGATCTATATCTGAGAGATGTTGCTTTGAAGAGAGGCTGAACTTTGAAGTGGATTATATTTTCATCTAATGAACTAATTATTCTGAATCGATCCAATAGAGCGAGGTATTTACCGTTGCTGGTTTCGTAGCAGTCTGCTTCTAAGTGTTAAGAGATATCGGTAACATGTGCAGCTTCAGGAAACACTTCAGGACAATCCTTTTTAGGAGGTCTTTCAAAATTTATGATTATGCATGACCGCTATACACAGGGGCTCAACAAGGTATTTGGGCGTCCGGGGTATTAAACAAAAAATGCGCCCTTTGCATTATACAAAACTTCTATCTTTGATAGCGATTTTTTATTGACAATTTATTTATATCGTTCGTTCGTTGCTGGGCCTTGAAGTTGAGGATCCCCTCGCTATTCCAATGTCAATTAAATCGTAAAGTAAAGCTTTGGCGTTAATTTTTTTTAAGTCAATGAACCATTACACACCAGCAAACTCACTGACCACACCACTGTACTGGATCAGATGGCACACCTGAAATGAAATGATCAGAGCATACCGGCGGCATGTTCTCTTTTAATGTATGAAATATGCGCCTCGCAAAGAATGTTTGGTTTTTCAATGAATGATAGAGTAAGGTATGATTGGAAGAAATATAACTGTTAATTATTATAAATATATACGTTATAGGTCAGGATGTACTGAGATAGTTTAGTCCAGGTCTGTAGAGATGGAGTCAGGAGTCGAAGTCGTGAAATCGGTTGGT
This sequence comes from Odontocerum albicorne, assembly GCA_949825065.1. Taxonomy (NCBI): domain Eukaryota; kingdom Metazoa; phylum Arthropoda; class Insecta; order Trichoptera; family Odontoceridae; genus Odontocerum; species Odontocerum albicorne. The sequence continues at coordinate 13,212,927 of OX463843.1, forward strand.
TGTTTGTGGTGAATCCTCGTAGACATTATTTAAAAAAAAACCTTCATTTAAGTAGTTACGCCACGTAATTAAGTATAAGATTTTATAACGTCTTCCACCTTTGTTATGTTATGAATGCAGGTGTTTCGTTTACGGTCTCTTTTAGTATATCCCAACATGAATCCCTCCATGTCCCTTTGTGCGGCCTGGAGCTTTTGTGTGTTGTTTGCTGTCAGTGTCTTACAACCATACGTAACATAAGTACTGGGAGAATACACTGGTTGTAGACCTTTCGCTTCAAAGATATTGGGACATCACTTTTGAAGATGTTGTTCAAACGTCCAAATGAGATCCATGCTAGTTTTGTCATTCGTGCTATTTCTTCCGATATGTCACCTACAAAGTAAATAAGTTGCCCCAGATACACATATTCCTGGATAAGTTCCAACTGCTTTTCAACTACAATTATTGGTTTTGGGGTAGCAGAGCTGTTCATCATATATTTGATTTTTTTATATATTCATTTTTAAACCAACTTCTTTACTGACCTCTGCCAATTCTTGCAGTTGGTGTTGAAGATAATTCGGATTTTGTGAGAATATAACGATATCGTCTGCAAATCTCACGTGGCTCAGGTATTTTCCATAACATATGGTTAGCAATATATGGAGTCGGATTTTTTTTACTCAAAAACACTGGTTACCAATAACCACTTTTAGAAACTTTTTAAAAATAATAAGTGATGTTTTTTTTACAAAGTAGAATAGTACATCTGGAACTATATAAAAAAGGTCACCAATTTTACATAACATTTTTCATCCTGCCATTGTCATAGTTTTTTAACACTATCCTGAATAGAAACTTTCCTGATTTTTTGCATATTTATACAGATGGGTCCAACATTGAGGATTACGATTAATTTGGGGCAGCAGTATGCATCCCGGAAACCGACACAAAAGCACTTTTTAAACTTCCTCCTCACTATTTTGACGACTGAATGTGTGGCAATAAAAGAGGCGTTTAAAATTTGCGAATACTTAATTTTTTTCAAAAATTGTTATCTTCTCCGACATTGAGTAACTCATACTAAGAAATTATTTACTCAATCAAAATTATACCTATTGAAGTCAAAGAATATAGATGTTTCTCTAGCTTGGGTTCCTTCACATATTGGTATCACTGGTAATGAATGTGTTGATTCCTTGGCAAAGGAAGCATGTTCTACCGGTTGTCCCCTATCTGATTTTTCACTGCCAGTAACTGATCTTCTGAATAAAATTAAACATGATACTTGTCACTGATGGGCGTTGGATTGGGATATAACTGGTATAAATAAGGATATAAATCAATCCAACAATCTATCCCTTTGAAACTATGGTTTAATATTATAAGAATGAACAAGATGAAATTGTCTGTCATTTGAGTTTGCGGAAGGGCCAGTGCGTGGTGGCTAGTAACCTTTACAGAATGGGTATTGTGGAGAATCCAGGCTGCGAGCATGGTCTTGATGATGAAACTATAGACCATGTATTTTTCGGTTGTCCTTTGCGAGATAGATTTGATTTGTTAGAAGAGGTCATATATTTGCCTTTCATTGGTTTTAATTTCTTTTAATTTAAAACGCAACATTCATTGGTTTTAATTTGCGCGCTGTTTTCCTATAACAAATGTACTCGCGTAAAGGGAGATATTCTGCGTGTCGTAATTAGAATCATTCGGTACAATTTACACTTAGTGACACAAATTGGGAATCGTCATAAATCGGTGTGTTTTTAGTATCGCTACGTAAGCACGAATTTATGACAGATCAAATCGCTATTGATATTAATGCGCCCTCAATGAAAATCTTGTGCTTGATAATTTAACTAAGGTGACCAGGTCTCAGGGTTTCACCCGGATTCTTAGGGTTTCAACACCGTCACTCCGGGCTCCAGGTGTTGTTATTAAATCTCCGGATTACGCTAATTTGGTTATGTCTAAACTGAAATTAACTATTAGTTATATAAATGAAAATAAAATAAGGAATCCGATCGAAATCGCCGCGACATATATTTTTTACTTTAGGTAAACATCCCAGTTCCCAAATTTCTAGTTCTTTCTCCATCTATAAAAAAATATCAGTATTCATCACCATTTTGACTGATTATATATTGTTTGTCTTTTATATATTGTTCCTATCATAGTATATATAGGCCAAAACCTATACGATGGTTGTCGCCAAAGAAAGAATACGAGAATTGAATTTTGAATAGGAAAGAGGAATACTTGGATTCTCTCCGAAAGTAATTCGAAATTTGAATCTCAGTGGGTCCGTGATACTGAACGAATTTTAAATACCTAGCTAACAATTTTTGAACCGGTGTAAAATGGGACGATGTATAAATAATATACTCGTATATAAACAAATTTTATATTTATGAATATATATTTTGATAAATGTAGAATTTGTTTTACTTCCGTGAATATTTCACGGGCTGCAATAGTCATCATCATAGTATAAATAGGCCAAAACCCGTACGATGGTTGTCGTCAAAGAAAGAATACGAGAATTGAATTTTGAATACAAGAGAGCGAGAGAGGAATACTTAGATTCTCTGCGAAAGTAATTCGAAATTTGAATCTCGGTGGGTCCGTGATACTAAACGAATTTTAAATACCTAGCTAACAATTTTTGAACCTGTGTAAAAGGGGACGATGTATAAATGATATATATAAAGAAATTTAATATTTATGAATATATATTTTCATAAATGTAGAATTTGTTTTACTTCCGTGAATATACACAGGTTGCAACAAGTATTACTTTACTAAATAAAAAGAACATATGTTTAAACATTAACAGAAAGAAAAAAATGTTTTTTTTTTATAAACATCTGGTATTTACCATTGAAAAAAATCTCTTTTTACTAAAGAATAATCTCAAGGTTTACATAAACTGAAATGTCACCCTAAATATAATATAACTGGCACATAATCCAGCAGTTATATGTTAATATCGACAAAATCTTCCTAGTTTGGGGGGATTGCCTATTTAAAAATTAATAATAATAATATCCATAAATATTGATTCTTTATAGAACGTATTAAACGATTTTGAAGTTGTAGTCATCTGTGTGAAATAGTCTGAAACATTTAATGGCGTTCTATCGAAAATCAATCAAACGTGGAATGAAGTTTTACCGGTATCCATTTAAAAATCGTGAAATCTAGTCAAGTACAAATCGGCGATAATTTCTGCTTTCTCACTTATATCAAGCAAATAAATAATTAAATAATTCATTTTTAATAGATTTATGATACATTTTAACCCCATTTTAGTTTCAAACCTAATATTCGATACATCCATCGATGAATGTATTTTTTAATTTTAATTTCAACCTCCTTTTTTCAATAAAACATGAACATATTTTATTTTATTATATTATATTATATTTCATAAATATATAATTTTAATATAAATATGTAAAAAAATTCAACCTCATAAAATACGTCCATTAACATACATACTTATAGCAATATGCAGCTGGTAAAATGTTTATTTTAAGATTAAATTAAGTTTTTGATACAAATAATTGTTTTCATACAGCAGACGTTTTTACATAATATCTTAAATCAAACGCAAATTGAATTCATTTTATCGGTAAGATTTATCAAATTATACCATCTATCGGCGAAACTACGAGTCATTATAGACTCGGTGTGTAATAGTTTTACAATCTTATTCACAGATGACGTTGAGTAGCGGCCTAAACATGAACAGGATATATGATAAAATATATTTTATTTTTTACGAGTATTTTATCACGCAATATTGCCGACGACTTTGGTCCGATGGATTGTAAACTTGTTTCTCCATTATTAATGGCGACCTTCCACGACGTATGTAAAAAACGGCGGTTATTATCTGAATTTTATAAATTAGCCAGTTATTAATGTATCATATCGATATCATTGAAATGTATGCTATAATTAGGCTTGTCGTAAAATATTTCACCGTGTTTAACTTTTTATGAACCCTTTTCAATATATTTAAGTCTTTATCAGTTTTCGACAGGCCACAACCTTTTGCAACTGCCGTCGTTCTTCTCTTATGCCCACGATCACAATTTCAGTCGTCGCTTAGCACAGCAGCTCGCAACTTTTTCATAAATGTGTACCACCGAAACTTAAATTCCATTTTTTTCGGTACTACTAACAAAAATATGTCTTCTATTCATATAGAAAATCAAGTCTTAGCACATCGTCCATTCTTGCAATGAGACTCGCCCATCGTCAATTAATCCTAATATCTAATCAATAATGTCACGGGCCTAAGTTTGGTATCTTATTCAAACATTTACTCATCTCGTAGATTAATACAGTTTAGTTCGCTCACTCCACCATCCACGCTGTTATGGGAGACAAAATAAGCCGCTATCCAGCGCAATCTACACTAGAAGATCGGCACTTTTAGCGCAACATCACGTAGTGAGGAAGAAGGAACAGCCCAAAAGAATTCATCCTCCAGTTGTGACACATCTGAGTGGGAAAAAAATAGTAGCGACGACGGATTTAAGGAAAATAACTCGCAGCGTAATAAACATACTTATAAAGCGGCTTACGGCATGGAACTCGAACATAACACCATAGCAAGTCAATACTTTCACAGAAAATTTCGAATGCATTAAAACTATCCTTTGACACCAGCAGATCGGAGTAGCGAATCGGTCCGAAGATGAACCGATGTGGGGATCTCTTGACCCGATTATCATTGCAGTACAACATGTAATTTGTGGATTAATCCAGGTGGTCGCAATAATTACAACAAGGCGAAGGGGCAATATTGAAACTAGGAAGTTTACCAATATATTTCTCATGGCCAGAGAGAAATTGGATAATCCAAAAGCTTGGATACACCCACGAGGAATCAAGGCACACTCTGATGCATGGAAAACCAATCGAATGTCAGTCCTTCCCACGGAGGATGACGACGATCGATATTACCAAGATCACAACTGGGTGTCTAGGCAGGCTAAACACTTTAAGACCCGATCGAAACCGTGACAAACTTTCCCAGGCCCAGATTGTTTTTGAGGAGTTTTGATTTTTTTAAGGTTTTACTAAAATTGTATCTAACATAAGTTAATATTACGAATACTGTAATGGAACTTTGTATATTTGTTTAAAATACTTCAATGATTTAGTTAAGGTGGGTTATTCTGCCAACAATCTCCGTAGTGTACAGCTACACCAAACCCTTAGACCCTGTCCAGATGAGGCGTTTTACGCGCGATTCGAGTAGCGCGTTTCGAATTAATCAAGGTAAATTGATCTAGCTTTGCGGTATTTATGAAATTTACGAACATCTATATTTCTGTAAAATGTCTTCTTCCTCCTTACTTAATCGCACGGACGAAGAAGACATTTTACAGAAACATACATGTTCGTAAATTTCATAAAAACCGCGAAGCTAGATCAATTTACTTTGATTAATTCGAAACGCGCTACTCGAATCGCGCGTAAAACGCCTCATCTGGACAGGGCCTTATACATGTACAGGATCTCACTTCTCTTCTTATGCTTAGAACATACGAGTACTTTGCAAGTTCTGCGTTCGGTTTTTAATTTTTTGTCAGTTGATAGAATACATATCAACAGATGTTTAGACACGTTCTTTGACAACCTGTTTGGAGGAACTATAAAATTCCTTACTTTATTTGGACCTGAAGACTGTGAAGTTGGTTTCCAGATTCATATCTCAAAATCTGACACTTCACTGCACACTGATGATGCATATTCTCATTGTCTAGTACATTGTCCCTGTTAGAAATATGGTGACAATAGTCCAAAAGTTGAATTGTATACAAAAATATTTGCTATACTTCAGAAATTGTAGCACGGTTCCTGTGACAGTTCACAAATTTGCCCCAATACAGCCCCTGTAACGACGTTCAGTAATTTTAATTATTTTATCAACTTTAATATAAGCCTCGATTCTAATAAATAGCAAGCTATTTAGGTAAATACATTATGTTACATAAAACTAATAATAATGAAAATTAATACATCCTGTTACAAATTAGCAAAAATGTGGCAGTTTGTTAAAATCAAATAATATTTGGTAACGTTTGTCAAAAGTTACTACGTTAGTCTGCATTGGCCTATAGGGATGGGGTATACGATAATTGGATTTTCTATTTTTTTATACCTAAAATTAAATGTTCGTAATTAGTATTAATTCATAGTGGATCTTGGCCTATTTAAAGATAGATACAAATCATACAGTACATTAGAAAGTCAGTATAATGAAAATTAGGAATTAAAACGTCAGTTTAGAGAAAAACAATTTTTCGATTTATAAAAAAACTATTCGATTTGCAAAAAAAACGATTTTATTCCATCCCTTTGATACATGACGTTTAAAACCCATCCTACATTTTCTGAAGCATATATGCCAGTAATATGGGCTTTTTGGAAGAGGTATCGATCATATGAAAATACGAGACCGAGACAACGGAAATCTAGTTTATCACGTTAAAACACGGGATCTGGATACCTAGTGTTAATAGTATGGTAGATTAAAACACGGTACCGATACCCAACGTAAATCTAATTTATCACGTTAAAACACGGGATCTTGCTACAAAGTTTTAATAGTAGATTAAAACACGGTACCGATACCCAACGCAAATCTATTTTGTCACGTTAAAACACGGGATCTACTCGTATCTATGGTAGATACAAAGTGTTAATAGTAGATTAAAACACGGTACCGATACCCAACGCAAATCTATTTTATCACGTTAAAACACGGGATCTATCTATGGTAGATACAAAGTGTTAATAGTAGATTAAAACACGGTACCGATACCCAACGTAAATCTAATTTATCACGTTAAAACACGGGATCTAGATACAAAGTGTTAATAGTAGATTAAAGCATGTACACATACCATCATGCTGGGCTATGTCTCATTGTCAGGGTAGGCAGAGGACACAGAGCGCTAGAATTTTCTAATAATCAGTCAGAAGACTAATAGCTAGCCAGAATAATATATGCATAGGTTATTGCTGTTATGACTTGATACTCTGTATGTTAGTGTAATAATATTAAAATATTTTTACAGCTTAAGATATATTGTATATTTTAAATCGTGAGGAAAGCTTAAGTCTTGAGCAGGTGATTGTGGCTGGAAGTATGAATTCCAAAGCGAACAAAGGCCGGCAACCCATCCCATGAATTGACCAGGTGAAAAGTCAGCGAAATGTTCATTTCAGGGTCAACATATCGCGTGTGCTAGAGAAGAATGGTAAATTACCATTGATAATCACAATCCTCAAAACTGAGGGAACGACCAAGAGCCTATTTATGTAGAAATGTTATTGTATTGTATATTACACTTTCGTTGTATACAGTACAACTTGATAGGTTTATTGCTAAATGGAAATCTATTCTAACCAACTAGAAAGGTATCAAATAAACCTTATATGAAAATTAGATTTATTTAATGTGTTGAGCAAAATGAAGAGGAGCACTCTAAGATGGTTTGTGGAAAGAATGAAGAAATACTAACAAAACTATAGAGCAAATTTGAGTGGAAAGTCTGTGAAAGGAAGACTTAGAAAATTATGGTTGTATCAAACGAATGTTATGTTGAAAGAAGGAAACATAAAAAGTCAGAGAAATCGTTCGAGTTGTATGAGAAGAGGATATCTAGGTACTTACTGTACCCGGCGGTAAATAATAGACATCGGGCTTAAGAAAGAGACTGTCGGCCATAATCGGCTAACTTCGGCTTTGTAGACCGTCGTCTCTGTCATTCATACACGTGTTCCGTCGCGATTTGTCTGTTAGCGCATCGTGCGACAGAGACGACGCTCCACGAAGCCGAAGTTAGCCGATTATGACCGACAGCCTCTTTCTTAAGCCGGATGTGTATGACTTACCACTGGGTACTATACATATATGTATATATGTATATATATACGAGTAAGTGGTTAGATGATGTAAAAGGCTAAGGATGTGTGTGTCGAGACAGGAAAGTCTGACGATCTGTTCTTTCTGCCTACCCTGACAGAGAAATGGCGTGATGGCATATATTTAAGTACTTATTTTGAAAAAAACTTGAGAGCCAATGGAAATCGAAACCGTAGATAGCCCATTGACTGAAAGATATGTCTTGAAACAACTAAGCCACGGAGGTTGTCTAAAAAGTAACTTAAATAATTGTTGTGTTGTTTACATAATTATACCTCGTTAGATTTGGAACACTTTTATAAAAATAATATGATGTGTGTTTATGGAATTCCATAACAGTTCTACCTAAGAGGGTCCCCGAAGTTCCCAAGTCGATGAGCACGTATTATGTAGACGAAGAAAAGGAAAATTAAAATATTTACTTCTTCAAACACTTATAGTACTTAAAATCGGAAATTTTACATTGGAAAGAATGCCAGTTGGTTTTACGACTTCGATGATACAACCACTTATGAATAGGTACTATTAACTGTTGATATTTTTTATGCCACGTAAAAGATATACCCCACATTTTTTAATCTTCACATGCCAGATGAAAACAGGGGACTGAAAATAGGGATACTCGTGAGGTATATTGTATTTATTTAAATTTGTAAAATACATTAAATTATACTTAAGAAATTATAGCACGGTTCCTGTGACAGTTCACAAATTTGCCCCAATACAACCTTGTAACGATGTTCAGTAATTTTAATTATTTTATTAACTTTAATATAAGGCTCGATTCTAATAAATAGCAAGTTATTTAGGTAAATACATTATGTTACATAAAACTAACAATAATGACAAATTAATACATCTTGTTACAAATTAGCAAAAATGTGGCAGTTTGTTAAAATCAAATAATATTTGGTGACGTTTGTCAAGTCACAACGTTAGTCGGCATTGGCTAGGGATGGGGTATTCGATAATTGGATTTTCGATTTTTTTATACCTAAAATGAAATGTTCGTAATTAGTATTAATTCATAGTGGATCTTGGCCTGTTTAAAGATAAATACAAATCATACAATACATTAGAAATTCAGTGTAATGATAATTAGGAATTAAAACGTCAGTTTAGAAAAAACAAAAACAATTTTTCGATTTATAATAAAAATATTCGATTTGTAAAAAAAAATATTTTACCCCATCCCTTTGAGACATGACGTTTCAAACATCACAGGAACCATCCTACATTTTCCCAAGTATAGGCCGTGTACAAATCGGGGTAGACATGTAAGACGGAGCAAAAAATTTGCCTATTACGACATTTATCTTTTTTTCCTTCCACGTCTATACATCTTATAAATTATTCGTCGTATTTCCTAGACTCCAGCATATTAATTCATAAGAAGAAAAGAAACTAAATATGCGATGCATCTATTGTGTATCCGCCTTATTCACTCATAACATTATATAAAATAAATAAAATTCTCCGATGTATTTCCTAGTTTGCATCATACTAATTCACAAAAAAAATCGAAAATTTAGATAAGTATTTATTGTATTCGTATTTCGTAGTCTCGCCATATTCATTCGTAAGAAAAATACGAAGTGTATAATAAATAAAATTACTCCTACTTTACATCATATTCGTTCGAAAGAAAAATACGAAATGTATTATAAATAAAATTACTCCTAGTTTACACCATATTTATTCGTATAAGAAAAATACGAAGTGTGTAATAAATAAAATTACTCCTAGTTTACACCATATTCATTCGTAAGAAAAATACGAAGTGTATAATAAATAAAATGACTCCTACTTTACATCATATTCGTTCGTAAGAAAAATACGAAATGTGTTATAAATAAAATTACTCCTAGTTTACACCATATTTATTCGTAAGAAAAATACGAAGTGTGTAATAAATAAAATTACTCCTAGTTTACACCATATTCGTTCGTAATAAAAATACAAAGTGTAATAAATAAAATTACTCCTAGTTTACACCATGTATGTTATGTATTCATTCGTAAGAAAATATACAAAACTTATAATTATTCCTAGTCAAAATCATGTTCATTCGTAAGAAAAAATATAAAATGTACGTTAAATAAAGCTATTTCTAGTCTACACCATATTCATTCGTTAACAAAAATACGAAATGTACCATATGTTATGATAAATAAAATTATCTGCAATATTTCCTAACCTCGAACAATTTTATATGAACCCAAAAAAGTTTTGACCCGCGTTTTACCTGTTTTGAGATAATCCAGAAAACATACGGAAGGTTTTTTAAGATGAAATTTAACCGTGAAATACCAATTTTATTTGTTTGATATTTTCCCGAACCCCAGTGATATGTTTTTTCCATATTTCAAATTAGCAGAAAAAGTGTTTTTATGTATAGGGTTATTTTTATATCTAAACGTCCATATCTTTCTTGAACTCGTTTAATGAATGCTTAAATAAAAAAATAATCCATTCAATATGACGATTAGTCTTCTTTGTCTTAAATTAGACATGTGGTATATAATTATCAGAACTTCTCATGAGATGTTGGCTCCCAACTATCATTTCAACTTTTTATAGTTCTTCCTGGGGGATGACTACCAGCGGGTATTGAATTGCCATGTGGGGAGCTCTTGTCCTATTCATCTATTCTACATGATCTCGTCAGTGTCTTCTGGGTGGAAAACCTCAACTCAGAATGCGAATGCCTATACACAGATATAAGAAGCCAAAGTAAATAAAATTGTTGTTGAATCCGGATGCCTAATGCATGTAGTCTGATAAAACAAATACATAAGAATAAGGAGAAAAGTTAAAATTTATAAAACACATGTGAGATCAATCACGACTTATGAAATAGAATCTAGAACAGAGAAAAAATTATAATAAAAAGTATGCTTAGAACAAATTAAATGAAAATCCTCAGATACATTGTAAGCAAAACACTTAGAGATAGAGCTAGATAGTCTTGTATTCGAGAAAAACGTGAATTAGAAGATATTCCACTTCACGTTTTTCTCGAATACAAGATTATCTAACTCTATATATCTAAGTGTTTTGTTTACAATGTCTCTGAGTGTTTTCATTTTATTTGTTCTTAGCATACTTTTTGGTTTAATTTTTTCTCTGTTCTAGATTCTATTCCATAAGTCGTGATTGATCTCACATGTGTTTTGTAAATTTTAACCTTGCTCTCTATTCTTATATATTTGTTTTTCCAGAACACATGCATTAGGCATCCGGATTCAACAACAATTTTATTTACTTGGCTTCTTATATCTGTGTGGCGATCATTGTAGCATACCTGATAGACTCTAAATATTTGAACACTGACGCGAATAAGAATAGTTCAATTCTAATAATCTCTTGCGTTCCTCATTACGGAGAGTTGTGATCTATGGTACATGTTTCGTCGACACGTTTCCACTCCTCGGTCACTTGCCGTTTGATTTGCAGTATATATAGTCAATTCCTTCACCTAATCACTCCATATTTCTGGCGCTCGTCCTCTTTTTCCTGTTGCATTTTCTATAACCATCAATTTCTCCACGTTTGGATGATGTCAAAATAACTGAAAGCATATTGAAAACGTCATACTGTGACATAACTCATGTAGTATGGAAACGTTCGTTTTTTTTTGGTGGTCTACGGGATTCTTAGCATCCGACGCCAACACCACATCTCATACATAAGAAACGATTTTTTATAATAGTTCATTTCTATATTAGACAAAATATCAAAAGAATAAATATATAAACGTATCGGTTGAAAGCCGTCTTTAAAAATCATTCAACTAAACTCAGACACAAAGAAGATATGTTTTCTCAAATATCATATATTCCTCATAATATGCATTATAAAATGTGGATTTGATCTTTGTGTATATACTCGTATGTTAACATACACTTGTCCTTATGTTCGAGTTAGTTACCTTATCTTCTTAATCGTTATCACTTTAAAAGGTTCAACGTAAACGCTTATCTATTTATTGATCGATTATATCAAATGATTTTTTTCGAAGCTGTGTTTTTATTTATTCCAGATAATTTTATTTAACTTTACTAAAACTTCATAATTTATTTTTTATTCTCATATTCGAGAGAATAATGTGCTGCTATCTGTATTTTTTTTAATATTAAGATTATTTGTGTCAATAAATGTAAATTATGAATTGATAAATGTAAAGTACCCGACGGTAAGTAATACACATCGTTTGTAGAGCGTCGTCTCTGTCGCACGATGCGCTAACCGCATCGTGACTACGATACCGTACTATTAGCGCATCATGCGACTGAGACGACGCTCTACAAACGATGTATATTACTTACCGCGTACCCGGCGGTAAGTAATACACATCGTTTGTAGAGCGTCGTCTCTGTCGCACGATGCGCTAACCGCATCGTGACTACGATACCGTACTATTAGCGCATCATGCGACTGAGACGACGCTCTACAAACGATGTATATTACTTACCGCCGGATACTGTAACAAACATGTATATAGACAATATTTTTTTAATGCAAAAGTTTATATATATATATACATATACGAGTATGTACAACGACGTCCTGCAACAATATGGATGGATGACTGAATTATTAATCTCAAAACAAGATGTCTCTTCTGAGACAGCTTATTTTGAGATTGATTCTACCTTAAAAGCTATTACTAGTTCAATAATCGTATATCCATTCTAAGTTAGTAACATTATTATAAAAAATAAACTACGAGTGGAAATCGTATAAACCTGTTTTTACTTCATTGTGTTAGCAACCCTGTTTCCAGTGGATTACTGAGACACTTGACAAAAAATGATATTTTTAAACAAAAAATGCTCCACTTGAAGGGTGAGAGTAACGGTACACACTTGTTACTTGATGCCGCCGCTTTTCCTAGCGCATGAGCCATTATCGGTTCGCTTATCTCCAATCTCCAACACTTGTCTACTGTACCCATTGACGGTCTGGGCTAGCCTAAGGTCTTCTTAAACCCTGTCGCACTTCGATCCTAGAGCAAAACAGATTTTATTTAAGTGATTTAACCCTGAGAGATCGGCGCACTGCTATAGCAGTGGAAGAAATTTGTTCTACCCTTGTATTCTAAATGAATATTATTCATTTAGAATACAAGGGTACATATTCTAAAATATATTTATGTTGTAAAAATATATATTTTTTGTTTTTTTGTTGTTTAAAATAAATATTTATCACGAACGTCCGAATCGTAAATATATCTCTGCACTAGATAGACAATTATATTTTTTTCTCGTAGCACTCTCAGGGTTAATAACCCCTAAGAGGCGAGCGAGCAATCGAAGGTTTCAAATTAAAGTGTATTTTATATAATAATAATAAATTTATATAAGTACACAAAATATAGAAAATGTACAATTCTTCTGATGATGATCTCTGAGAGATACAATAAATTATAACACAAAAAATTACTATAAAATTGAAAGCAAAACAATAAAAATATATATTAATAATCTGAAAACTACTCGTACATCAACAATCATCTTCAAATAGATTAAATCATCAAATACATTTTAATGTTCAAATGTTGTTGGAATGTTCAAAAAGCAATTGTTAAAACGTATATTGGATATTTTTTGTTAACCATCCATTTTACAGACAGTTGAAATCCTATTGCTTTGCAAATTTCATAGTTCGAAGCCATGAAATTAGAACATATTCAAAATCATAAATTCTGTGCTGATTTGTGATTATTGAGACTTCTAACGTGTTATTAGTTGATAAATCGAATTATAAATGCTGTGTGTATACTTTTATTTATAAATTTGCACTACACACTTACTACAGTACTAACGTGTTCCTTTCATATGGCAGCGGCATTGGGTATGATTTCTCTCATTGATATTTCAATTGCTGTCCTTTCATTTTAATTGCTTGCCTATTTAACATGCTCAACTAGCGTTTGCATAAACGATCAATAATGCACATTACAAATGATACTAATGGAAAACATACAACACTGAAAAAAAAAAAGTAAAACAGCATAAGCAATCTAACGAATATCATGAGTTTCATACAGTCAAAATTAGCTATTGCGACATATTACCAATTGTATTCCTTCTGTTTTTATCTTGCCAGCAAATATTTCATTCAAATGAACTGTCTGTCACCCTCAAAGAATAATCAAACTCGTTGTATAATCTGAGTGACAAGTAACCATGTGATCTCTTAGGCCGAGGCCACACCAAAGTGCTTCGTTAGGTGCTAAGCTAGGTTTTACGTGACTCATATACTAGGTGACTTCATGCCTGCCAAACCAAAGTGCTACGCACAAATTCAATTGACAGTTGGGAGCCGTTGAGTCAACACACGATGTTACTCTCAAAACAACCCAAATTCATTATAACTTACCATCTTTATTTACTTTCTGTGCAACTTCATTCCAAAGTGATTTTATTATAGGTACAATTTTCTATAATTTGCTCAATGGGTTCCACAAAGGGTCCCTTTTATACACAGCTGTCATTAAAACTTCCGCCATCTTGTAAATTAACCAACACATCTGTTCGCTAGGAGATTCACTCGATGACTAATCGTCATGCAACGTAGCGCGAAGCGTGCAGTGTGGCCACTGCGACAGTATACTGTACGTTGGTTCGCTAGGATATGTCGCCTAACTCGCAGCATAGCTCTAAGCATCAAGCGAAGCTCCTACCTGTGTGGCCGTGGCCTTAGCAAATTACTTTGGATTTCATAACAGCTGCGTGCATGGTCGCGTTGTAACGCACTGGACTTCCGTGCTGAAGGTTGTTGGTTTGAACCCCGCGCTGTGCTACTCACCTCGAATGATACATTCATTTTTTCCGTCTAGTATTCGCGAGTATAAGGATACCTATGACTTATCTATTCTTTCAAAAAAGAGGGGGAAAAAACATACCGGTGTGCTCCGATCGTGTCACTTCGGAATGCCATGGGATTCAGTACAGCGGTGTTATCGGTGAGTTTGATGGTGTGCAGTGGCTCACTCACTTTAAAAATACTCCACGGCACAGCTTCGCTTTCCAATTTAATTGACGTTGGAAATACGAGGGGATACTCGACTACGAGGCCCAGCAACGATATACTCGTATATGTGAACTGCGGTGATACCTTTTTCTGCGCCGGTACTAGCGCTCAAGAACACCTAAGGCATACGTCCGTATTTAAGATATGGCGACTACTTGCATGCATCCTTTTTTAAACAGAGTTTCATTACGAATTCAGTATTTGAAAATTCATATGAAATAAAAAACATCATTATGGGGAAAAATATCATCATGGAAAAAAAGCATTTATGAAAATAGCTTATGTAAACAAAGTCGTACAATACTTTTCACGGTGCTTTGTGCAACGTTTTGTTCTTTTTTTTTCTATAACGTTACTAGATTTTTATATTTGGCAAAAAAATTATCAATGAAATAAAAAAATACATAAAATGTTTCAAATTATAAGACTAGAAAACTCCTTTTTTTAGCGGAGGGTTACATTTAATCGGACGTTTGAATTTTCTTGATACGAAAGATCAACACTATCTCACTAAAACTGAAGACAGAGTGAATATTTTTTTACCTTTTTTATAAAATTCCATTTATTTTTTCAGGTCTTTTGCATATTACAGGTTTATCTAATTCGTACAAGGACCAAACATAACAAGTACAAAAATAATGTATAAAACAATTCAACATTTTAAGACTTGTAAAAATCTACGTTATATATGACAAAATATTTTGGTAAATTACAAAATTCGTGATCATCGTATTAAATAAATATATAATTTAATAGCAGCGATATTCGAAGCCTTTGGTAACAGACATGTTTTCTTAATCCTCTAGGTTGCCCTGTTCACAAATTTCTCTCGGCCCGCTTATAAATATACGACATCCGGACACTACTGTAATGAAATGTGCACCCAAATTAGTTGTTCCGAAGCAATTTGTTACGAGCCACTATGCACCGCTACATGTAGGAACACGGAACCCTAGCGGGCAACTCAAGTAGGCAGACTTGTTTTTATCAAATTATCAATGTCATACGAGTATATTGAACAAAGGTGCCGTGCCATGCCATGCAGAAAAGATTCCACATTGTGTGAAAAAAGTTTAACATAAACAATACATTTTATTTGTAATTTAGATGTATTATATACACATATGTATACGTGTATATACAAAAAGATCCTAACATTGTCGTGGTTTTTATTTATTTATTTTCTCAATAAAGGCTTATCCCAATTACACTGAAAAATACACACATATTCAAAGTCACTTAAATACGTCAATTAGTGATTTCTAACGCCCCCAATATTAGAAGAAAATTTTGTTTTACTTCTGGTAATGTGATATGAAATATGTCAATATCCGAAGCAGTCCCGTTCAAAAGAACTAAGGCCCTTCCAACAGACATATCAGCTGGAAGATCCGTTCTTGCGTATGTGATTGAGAACAGTTCTTACCGGCGCAATTTAGTGTAATTGTTAGGAACATTTAACGCTAATCTTTGTAGTATTGCTGGACAGATTACAACACCTCGCACGAGTCTGACAACGAATACCAGGAGACGCAGATCTCGTCTTACGCTTAAGGAGTTATACCCGAGCATGCCCAGCAGAAACTGAGTAGGATAAAGCCATGGATAGACACCGAACTCTCTCATATAGAGATATCGTAGGTATTTTTTTTTGTACCTTCTCCACCATGAGTGAGTTCTGCGCCCCCAGCGGGCTACAAATGCAAGCATTGATTTCTAGTTTGCTACGGATCAATGAATTAAACAACGTTTGGAGCACCATTTAATTTTATTTCTTTGGTATACCGTCAAGATACCCGAATTGATAATTCTGACATATTGAAGAACGTGTCCGTGTCCAGTGATCGAAAATTCGAGTTTAGAACCTCTGAAGTAGGCACGGAACTCAGCATTCCTCGGTATTCCTGAGCAGGATTGAATGTGTAAAGGCTTATATAAATACTTTTTAACGCTGAATTGTATTATGAAAAATACATATTTTAATTTCTTCAATTAAAATATATTCAACTATTATTTATATTTTCATTCTTTCTTCAATCTACTTTTTCTTCATTCCGCATACAAATCAAACATACGAATACATTATAAAATTGGTATTGTAAATTTTTTACAATTTATTTATTTTCACATTTCATATCGGTATTAGTCATTATTTTAAAAACAAATCTCGAGAATAGTAATCCCTCTCAGTCATCCTGTACCTCATGCCTGAGGGTGGCGACAGCCGTCGTTGACCGTTTTAATGGTCTTCCATCTGGATCTGTCCCGGGTCGTTCGGAGAGCATCCGACATTGCAGATCCCGTCGCAGTCCTGATCAGGTCACTTCGTCTGGTTGGGAGTCTTCCTCGAGATCTCGTTCCTTCGACGCTTCCGACGACCACAAGTTTCTCCAGGCCATTCGGCCCTCTTCTCATGATGCGGCCGAAATACTGCAGGACACGTCGCTTACGAGTACACAATGACAAAAGGCGATCCTTTATTTGGAGCTCGGCTAAGATGGACACAGACAGAATAGTATCAATGTTTTCTAAAAAAGTAAGAAGTGATTTTTAAAATACAGACAGTACATCGTTAACACTGCGCGGAATTTTTTATTTGCTGATTATATCCAAGGTTATTTTTTAAATATTGGGTTTAGTCAGTGTTTTAAAGGCGAATTAAGGCGTGGTCGATTTGTCTTTAAAACATTGCTTATCATATTTAATAAAATCGCTTATCATATCTTATAAAAAAATATATGGCCTATTTTAGAGGAAAACATTTAAAAGTGCTGATAATAATTAATTTGATAAGCACTTCAACAATATATTCAATTTTTGTTATACTACTATATATGTATATACATCACGCCATCTTCCTGTCGGGGTAGGAAGATAAGAGGACAGAGCGCCAGACTTTCATCATCATCTTTCAACATCCTTAGTTTTTTCTACATCTACTCGTATATACCTTTTCATACAACTTCTACGATTTTTCTAACTTTCTACGTTTCCTTCTTTCAGAATGTCATTCACTTGATCCAACCGTCTTTCTTTGGTCTTCCTCTCACGCGCTTTCCACTCACATTTTCACTATATACCTGTTTTGTTAGACCCAACCCATCTCAACGTGCTCTATTTAATCTTACTCAACACATCAGCCTTCGGTTCACATTTATCGCTAATCATTTCATTTCGTATTCTGTTATACATTGTCAGTCCATGTATTCATATCAAAGCAGGAATTCATTAATTAGTCTAGTACTAGAATATTTACTATCCATCTGATAAACTTTGGTTCGATTACCGATGGTAAGTAAATAAAAAATATCAATACGTTCTATTTTATAATATGGCGTTTAATTCGTCGGGTTTCTGGCACGAATTAACAAGTGCGATTTTTTTTTTTGTAATTATCATCAAATGAAAATAGAAAATATGTAAGTTCCCAAATGTACATGAATGTACTCGTGTGTACTATATATTGACAAGTGTGTCAACTTTTAAATTGAAATAACTCGGAAACAACATTTTTTTAGCTAGCAATTTGTGCATGAAACCCGAAAAAAATAGTTTTCTGATGATATATTATTTACCGATGACTTTATTCCGCCTTCTTTCAAACAGTGACAATCCACACATTTTACTAAGTGCACGCATCTCTACAGCATTTATCTTTCTTTTATCCTTCTTTTGCCAAGTACAAATTCCCCTTCAATACATCAAGGTGGGCCCCAACACACTATTATGCATTTTCATTTTTGCTACTGTTGATATTGCGTCCTTTTTGTACATAACAGTAAGTGGTCCGTTTACCTTCTTTCCTGCCGCTGCTCTTCTTTCAATATCTATTTCAACTCGGTCATCACATGCAAATATACTGTCCATCACATGCAAAGTACAATAGAGAATGAGATGGCCGCAAGGACATCGAATGTTTTTCAGCCCACATCCTTGTATATGTAAATTAAAAACAAAAAAAAACATTACAAATAAATAAGTAGTCAATACAATCGATTAAGTCAGATAAGTTACCAAAAGGTACAGGCTCATCCTACGATACAATCGCAGCCGAGACACCCTCCCTCCCAACATTAATTAGAAAGGCGAGCACACTCTTAAATATAAACTATAAAATTGCACTGCGGTAATTTCTTCCAAGCCACAATATTTTTTTTAAAAGGGGCAATAACTTAAATCCAACTAGAATCCTTTATAAAAAACTGGATTCCAACAGGAATAAAACCATTAACCCCCCCGACTTGGCGGACAAGCATCGTACCTGTCTGAAATGCTGTTTTTTTTTAATATCGAGTTGTATCATGCTCTCGAATCCGCTTTTTACTCTTTAAGTTCAATCACCTTAAGATATTTGTTTAGCGAAAAGTCAATGTAATATTTATATGTTATGTTAATTTATAATTATTTAAACTTAAAATAATTTTTTCATAAATTTTTCATAAGATTTCAGAAAACGGCGTTTTTCTTTATATCCTGTCTTAAGGACTGAAATAATTTCTCACCGTATCGAATCCTCACGACGGACGATGTTCAGTCTAGAAGGTGCACAGGAGTGGCCAAAAGGAATTTGGCCGTACTAAAATAGCTCAGGATATATAGCCATGGGATATATTTAGACGACAGGACGGCAGCGCATTTTGCACATATCTCACGAATAAACTTGCCAGAGAATAAATCGCAGATTTCTTGTGATTGCAAACATTGCTGAAATATGGACATTTTATATGATTATTCAAAATAGTCATTTCTCGGCAAAATTTGTCATTCCCACGGAATCCCACGAAACTCGCCATTCATTACTTAGGAAGTTAGTAAAGTGATAATTATATTCACCCAAATTTGGTTGTTATCAGCAATAATAAGTAAATTACATTCTTATTAACTGATTTAGTATTTATACCGTAGAATTCCATTTTTATTACACAATGATTTGACATTTTAATGAAGAAAAATTCTACAGAGGAAAAAATACCAATGATTTGTTTTGAAAACCCATTTCACTAAATACTCGTAGATTTGTTCTTGTTTTATATAAAAGTTAGGTAAAGATAATATTGTAGTATTCAAGTTTTATGAAGGATGGTTGTTCAAAAGCTGGTGGTTCTCAACATGTCAGGATAGTCGACTCCTATTTGAACAATTTTTATTTTAGTTTTAAGCCATATATTGTAAAATATTTTGCCGTATAAGCTTGGTAAGCAATATATAGTTTAACAATGCTTTTATAAAGCGAAAACAGATATGTCACTTTAATTTAAGTTATCGTGTAGATTTTTTTCACATTCAAGTAGCAAATCATTTTGTAATATATTACATTCATTCAGAATACAGACTATTATATAATAATATTCTAGAAGCGCAATCATAGTAAGTTCACGCCAGCAAAAATAGAATAATATCACGTTTATCGAAATAGAATATTTATTTTATAATTTCAATTGATTATAAACCCCTTAACTTTATTAAGACTGTAAATGGAGGGTAACAAGTTTGTCAAGAGCGTTCTCATGAATTTAGTAGAACTTCTTATTGAGGTACCGTCTCTTATCGGAGGTTGGTCACCACGTAGCAATCCATATTATATTGACAGCAATCGGAGGTTGGTCACCACGTAGCAATCCTTATTATATTGACAGCAATCGGAGGTTGGTCACCGCGTAGCAATCCTTATTATATTGACAGCAATCGGAGGTTGGTCACCACGTAGCAATCCTTATTATATTGACAGCAATCGGAGGTTGGTCACCGCGTAGCAATCCTTATTATATTGACAGCAATCGGAGGTTGGTCCCCACGTATCAATCCTTATTATATTGACAGCAATCGGAGGTTGGTCACCACGTATCAATCCTTATTATATTGACAGCAATCGGAGGTTGGTCACCACGTAGCAATCCTTATTATATTGACAGCAACCCGGATAATCGAACTCTTGAAAAGTTTAAAAGTTATCCTAAATATTCGGATTGAATTGTTATTTAACAGAAATGCCAAGCAAAACATAAAATTTACAATATATATTTTTAAACTTTCTCATCAAAATCAATAATAATAAAAATATTTAAGATGAATATTACAATGATTAAACACATTGAAGTAAAAACAATCTTATTTGTTTTGCAAACTTTTATTTTTGTTAATTTTTATTCTATGCGATATAAACCTCTATATGTTACAATATAACATATAATTGATATTTTTGCTAGATTTCATTTAATCTGGTATACATTTTTAAATGATAATACTCTGGAGTCGGCAGCAACAGTGGATGAATTAAAAAAATAAATGTTACTGCTTGGTTAAAAATTCAAAATTCAATAAATTAAATGCTATTGTAATTTATTTTTAACTAACACTGTTTATTCCACTTTTTTGTGACGGTATAACCCTACCGGTTTCAAGGCTTTCACCTCATCTTCAGGGGAGCGCAAACAAGACTCCGCAAATGCAAACAAAGCTCCCCTGAAGATGAGGTGAAAACCTTGAAACCGGTAGGGTTATACCGTCACAAAAATGTGGAATAAACAGTGTTTGTTAAAAATAAATTACTATGTCTTTAAACCTCCACAACGTTAATGCCTTAACTATAAACAACAAATTAAATGCTAATTTTCATATCACACAACATGTCTCTCTTTTAAATTTCACATGACCCAGGATTTTACCATAGTTTTTTTTTCAATCGATTGTGTCAATTAATTCTTAGACATATAGTATGTAATTAATGCAATTTAAAAAATCGTTAATTTTTCCGTCCTATTAATGCTATTTGTTTTTTTTATTAAGTCGTTTCTCTCAGCATTCGACATGTCACAAGACAAGAATCGTTGAGCTTCGGTATTCGTAAAAATATTTTTAGATTAGAGAAAATAGCACAGATAACTCAATAGCTCTTCAAGTTCGGTATCTTAAAGACTCAAAGACCCGTTTTACGAAAATATTTTTTTACAAATATCCATAAAAAATTATATTGTTTAAGTTTTAATATACGTAACATATGTCATATAGTTTAATCAGATCGCATAACATACTATATAATACAAGTCCACAAAATTAAGTTACCAAATAGACTAAATAAAAACATCTACAATTGCCATGCTGATGGTGACATTTATTGTACATGTTTTTTTTTGTTTTGTCTGTTTGTAAAAAGACAAAACAAAAACGTCTACAATTGCCATACTGACGAAACCACATATATTGTAAATGGTTTTGTTTTGTCCATTTGTAAATAGACACAACAAAAACATCTACGATTGCCATGCTGACGATGTCATATTTATTGTAGATGTTTTATCTATTTGTAAAAAGACAAAACAAAAACGTCTACAATAGCCATGCTGACAATGCCACATTTATTGTAGATGGTTTTGTTTTGTCTATTTGTAAATATACAAAACAAAAACATCTACAATTGCCATGCTGACGATGCCACATTTATTGTAGATGGTATTGTTTTGTCTATTTGTAAATATACAAAACAAACACATCTACAATTGCTATACTGACGAAACCACATCTATTGTAGATGGTTTTGTTTTGTCCATTTGTAAATAGACACAACAAAAACATCTACAATTGCCATGCTGACGATGCCACATTTATAGCTGAATCTGAAAATTACTTATATAAATTGCTGCAAAAATTTTATCTTCATTAAAATATACCTAATCATCATAACTGAGTAATAAATGTCTCTTACAATATCTAAAAAACCTGTGAGACGCAAGTTAGTAATAAAAACTAAAATAATTAAGTAAGTGATATCTTCAAAAAAACTCGGAGTAACTATTAACAGTCACAATGCCAATTCAATTAAGTTACAGAATGTCTCATAAATAAGAACACAGTAATAGAAAGTTAATTGAGAATCTATAAAACATGTCTTATGCGTGTTATGACATATGCCATTGAAACTAGTTGATACCACATGAACGCACTCCTTAGAACATTAAAAACATGTCTTATGCGTGTTATGACATATGCCATTGAAACTAGTTGATACCACATTAACGCACTCCTTAGAACATTAAAAACATGTCTTATGCGTGTTATGACATATGCCATTGAAATAACGCAGAAAAAACAGGTCTAGAATATACTAGTATGTACTGCAAGAAGGAGCAATACGAAAATGGGCTGCAAACTTATCTGATGTTAATCATTATGTGGTTTATGGAGGAAAGAAAAGAAGGAATCGATCAATGTACGAGTATGCATTTGTTAGTTCTTCGTCAAATATCAACAAAAAATATATACAAAAAATGTCCTGCGTTTACCATATGTTCTGAACGCGGATGTCTGAACCACTTTTTTGTACTAAAAAGTATAGTTACATTCAGTGGCGTACCCATAAATTCACCACCTTCCATATACTGGTAGACACACACATTTTACCGTATTATTTATTAATGGACACGTTTTTTTGTATTTTTTTTGCTAAACACTATTGACTTCAATAAAGCAATTTTGGCAAGATGATTTATAATCTTTGTTGTTTAATCTTCTTCGCTTTGTTTTTTTTCTTTCAATATTCTTTGTCATATTTTTCACAGTATTGGGTTTGATCACGTTATTCATATTGCTTTTTATTATTAAAAGGGCAATCAGAAAAAAACTCCACAAATCCAAATAGGAAAAGTGGTGATAGTAAGATACATGCGGCAGAATTTATCGTTGGGTAAAATGTGTAGAAAAATAATGTATGGCATCATAAGGTATTAGTTATTAATGCGGATTGGAAAAAGATGTGATTATTAAGACTAAAAAAAGAGCTATGAAATGATTCGGCCACATAGAAAGAATAACGAAAGATTTACAAAAATAATCTATATAAGTAATATAGAAGATATAAGAAGTTCGTGAAAAGCCTTATGAGAGTATGCATAACGAAGTGTATGGACTTGGCAGAACCGAAATATACATGTAAGGATCTAATTAAGTGGTGATATGTTATCTCTGATTACTCCAACAGGGACATGGCATGATGGTAGGGCTGATGATGACGGCGATGGTGATGATAATGATGACTTTTAAAAAAAATTAAATATATATAAAAAACAGTTTAAAAAACGATAGCAAAACTCATTAATACGAGGGTTGCTCAACTTAAGTTTTGAGACAGACAAGTAAAAACAAATATTTATCATCGAAAATGGCTTTATTGTTTTTCAAAATACTCTCCATGAAGATCAATACACTTTTGCATGCGTTTGAACCAATTTTCGAAGCATTTTTTCCACTTCGAATCAAATTATGCGGTATCCAACGCGAACAAACTTTTTTGACGGCCAAATTTTCATGCAATATTGAATGTATGCGAATAAAACTAATGCCCAAACATGCCTCAATCTCACGATAAGTCACATGACGATCTTTCAATATCAGTTCACGCACAGCATCGATGTTTTCTGGCACAACAACCGATTTTGGACGACCTTCACTTTTTTGACAATTCCATTTTTGGCCGAGAGGAATTTTTCAAGTCACTGCAACAACACAAATAGCACTCGTATGACAAAACTTTCATACCATGTATATCATTAAAAACGTCAAACTTTACGATGCTGATGCCAGATTTGACGTATCTACACTGGTGTTGCCATATCTCAAAACTTAAGTAGCAACCCTCGTATGTATGATTTATGAGTAAAATCGCTAATAAGAAATAACTGAGCTCACCGACATCAGAATTGAATGAATGTAAGACATCAGTAAGGACAACCTCCGTAGCCTAGTTGGTAAGACGTTTGTCTTCCAGTCTGGGCTCCTGGCTTGCGAGTTTGATTCCCGTTGAAACCCAGATTTTTTAAATGATTCCTGCCCGGTTTTTACTAAAGCTTTCTTTAACATATTTTTAGTTGGTTGAAAGAGATTGCCACATGGCAATAATCCCGCCAGGTTCTACTTTATTGACTATCTATGACTCCATTGAATATTTAGGCAACTTAGAGATAAGGCATAACTTATAACCCTTTCCCTGCTTATACTCGTAGTATTATCATCACAAGTTAAACTTTCTTAGGGATGGGATGGCCTGTATCTCGTATATAATTTATGTTGTTAATAAATATACTATATATTACTATATATGATACATTTAATAACTTTGTTTTATTTTTTTCAGGTAAGCATTTCGCAGCCTCTTTTGATAAGCGATAGGACTCTCACGGTATGTAAAAAATCATACTACTTTGTATTCAAAGTTAACTAATGTATCCATATTTGGTTCTTCAACTCCATATAACATATATTATACTTATAATCCACTCCTCAGTTCATTGCCTATAAATCAAATATCGAAATTTTCGTCATCCAGATTTTATTCGTACCAACGATGAACACAGTATTGCACACTGAACATAAATAAAAAATGCTCACTTTTTGCAAAAAAAAAAAACATTTTGGGAAATATTATACGAGTAAACTAATTGATTGAAAACTTACTATTTTTGTCACGCATTAAATGTCTTTTTTATATCCGACTAGTTTCAGCTCATCAATCGGGAGTCATTCTCATTGTGTTAGTGCTTCCGCGTGAGTAATAACCTCATTAAATATCGTTGGCATCTGTCACTAACGCTTGGTGTTGCCATTTCATTTTAAGATTTTACGTTTTCGTTTTAATAATCACAGTAATTACTTGTTGTGTTTAATCTTGCTAGGTTTGACTGGTCATGAGAGAGGTATTTATTCCGAGTGTGAGTTGCCAGATATGTGATTTATAGCGGCTATCATCTTAGCGTAAACAAATTTCGCGAGTATTTTACATATTCCTTAAAAATCGTATATTTAAGGAATATGTAAAATATTCGCAAAAATGTTAGACGTATTAAACTAATATTATTTTACTTTTTCCTTATTTTTAAATAATCAAGTTTCACATAAATACATTCTTAAGAATTGTCATTTAATTTTCGGATTATAATCAAGAAGCAACTAAAAACTATAGGGCTCTTTGAGGTCCAATAGGAGGGGAGAAAACGTTGAGACGACTACTGCATCCTTTGATAATAACGATGATATTTAATTTATAATTTCGCACGTGGGATTTAACTTCTAGAGAAGAAGGTCGTGGGTCGCAAGTAGTACAAACATAATATAAACCCCGCTTGAAGAAATATGATTTATTTATATCGTATTTATAAAACGATACATTAGGCGCATCAATTTCTCGGCATTTTTGAAGAATTCGAGAGGATAAACAAGCAGTTATTTGCGTCAAGAATTTACAGAGTAATTCGTGATTTTATTAACTGTGTGCCTTCAATTTGAAATATATATGTAACATAGTGACTCTTTGACACAGTGAGAAAGAGTGAGGAGCTTTTGAAGATCTTCACGTGGCCTGTAAATGAATGTATGCTGCGATTGTTGTGTAATGAGAAGTTGGACACGATTTTAATGTAGTTTGGATTATGATGCGGTTGAAATTTGTGTGTGATAGTTTTAGATTTAAGTATTTGTAAGAATGTGAATCCCGAATGTCAATATTTAAGCTGTGTTTAAGAAAATTCACGATTAAGGAACGAGACAATTTTGTAATAGATCTTGCCTATTGTTGTGGTTTTCTGTATCCACAAAGTGAGATTTTTTTTGTATTTTTTCAAGAATTTAAACAATAATAAATAAATAGTGCACTATTTCACTTGAGGGTACGCCACTGTGTTTGGGGGCTGTTGATCAGTATCATTTTGTTGAATCACAATATTGCGGATGCAAAGTAACTCTTTCATAACTCTAATCAGATCACTTGCTTCCTTGAGTGAAATGTACGCACAATGTACGAGGGCGTCTATTATGCTAATATTATTTTATTTTAAATACATATTAAATTTCAAGTTTTTAAAAATCTCATTTATTTCATACCAGGAAACAATCTCATTTCTATCGTATATATCTTACTTCCACTTTTAAGGGACATATTCCACCACGACTAGTCAGCTTTGCTTCTCTTCGAATGTTTCGGTCTATTGTTTAATGATTGCATAAATATTATTTATGGTTAGTGAATAATTTTGTGATATAAATAAATATCACTAAATTATTTAAAACAATATTTGAACACTATCTTCTGTATTTTATCACTATCTTAAGTATTTAAGCATTATCTTCTCAATTAGTTAAGCATTTATATACATTTTTCATGTAAGTATTGTCTATTAAAATTTTGAGTGCATAATTTGTAAATATGACATCAGTTTCAAGATTCGTTTGTTTCATTTATTGACAAAATAAATGACATTTAAGTGCTCTTTAAATGTCACAGTAAACATTTATAACACATTTTTAAAAACTTACAATTCAGGATACGTATATCTTTTAAAATAAAAGGCATAATAAATATACCAATTGTAAAGTGCAACACGTTAAGAAAAATATAAAGATTCACATATAATTCAACAACACAAAACCCCAAGAGAAAAAATAAATCTCTCAGATCAACACGAATATGAAATTACAGGGCAAATAATAAAAAAAATGTTGAAGATAAAATGGAATAACCAATTAGATCTAAGATTGAGGAAATGCCGAACAAGGACCTTTCTGAGCTTAACAACATTTACATTAAAATATCCACTTAACCAAAACGTTCATAAAAGGTTAAATAATATTAACATTAAGTACTCTTACGGGTACGATTTGTGCTAATCAGGCGAACGCGAGATTCGATTAATTGCGGATTAACTGCCGGACTGCTTTTAAATTTTGACCATATAACATATTAATTTAAGTGTTTCTATATCTCATAAGCGACTTATTATTAAAAACTTTGACCATATAACATATTAATTTAAGTGTTTCTATATCTCATAAGTGACTTAGTATAAAAAAAATTAATACCGAAGGTACGATAAGTTTAGGAAGACTTAGACAAACGTGGCACGGCCAAATGAATCAAATTCTAAATAGGTAACAGTGAAAAACCTTTATAATAGGAGAGCATGCACGACAAAGTCTATGATATGTACCAGGATAGAATGATGTAGATATCTGCCCTCTCTGCCTACCAAAATAGGGGCAAGGAGTGATTATGATGATCTACCACTGAAATTGAAGCGGTCAAAAAGGTTTTTTTTAAATTTAATTAAGTAATATATACTACAAACATTTTTCAAAGGCCTATATACAAATTTATATCTTAAAATTTAATCAAATTTATATATTATAACATAACTTATGAACTACCTTAATTTTAATTTCCTACATGACATTTTATTTTTAATAGTCCTTATATAACATATAATATAATTTCTTAGAAGTAGTTGACACTTACGTACTACTTATAACTAGATAAGAATTCTTACAACTAATTATTTGGCAAATACATGTCATACTATATGGAATAAAGTGTCATTTCAAGCGGACATCAGTTGTTCTTACCTCAGTGTATGACACGAGAGTTACAGTATAATGCGAACATTGTGATAAGTTCGTATTCTTAAACCCTTTCTCTTCGGATCCACTTTCACTCAGGAGAAACAAGTGTTTTGCTTACCTTTTCGGGGCCACTGAAAGCCATACGATTGTATCGTTCAGCCGGATCGCGAAGCATCGTGATCCACTAACCTGAATGTTGTCCGAGATATGAGGTCGGTAATAAAATAATATTATGGAACTATGTTCTCAAAACACCGTTAACCGCTGCTAAAATAAATGCATTCACTTTGTTCCTTTTCATTTACTTTTGTTTATTTATTTATTTTATACTTTTTTGTACATGGTACATCTGGAGGGCTTATTGCTATAATGTAAATAAGCTTATTGAAATATCTGAAAAATGTATTCTAGTTAATGGTGAATATGTTGAAAAGGAAAAAAATGTTTTTCCCCTTCATTCCGTGAATTGATTGACCTCCCCTCGTATATCGTTATACAGGACTTAGACTCTAAAAGGAAAGTTTTATTAAGCGATCTGATGATACATGAGAGAGTGGGGAGAACAAAGCTGAGATAGTGAGATGGTGTGAAAGATAATTACTGCACACTGAGTATAACCAGTTGAATGTTGTTCCATGTCGAACGATCTTGGTTCATCGAGCTTTTATCTTTATCGTAGGTTCTCCAAGTCGGCACATCATATTATGCTTAATACGCGTTATGTTTTAATACGCGTTATGTTTTAATACGCGCTATGTTTTAATAAAATATATTGTGCAATGGTGTGTCATAATCAAATGACATTTTTAACTGGTCATGGTTCCGGCGTAGGAATATTTGTTTGTAGTGTGAACACTTGAGCACATTTTCTCAATCTGTGGTGCGCACAGATTTAATAAAATTGTGGAATTCATCGGAAATCGTACCTGGAACCTAAGTTCGCTTAGATAACCTTTTTACACTCGAGTTCGGATAGTACGAGTACATAATAGGATTTTTACACTCGAGTTCGGATAGTACGAGTACATAATAGGATTTTTACACTGAGTTCGGATAGTACGTGTACATAATAGTATTTTTTTTACAATATCGCTGTTTTGAAATGAGAAATATATTTTATTTTCTTACAATGTACGGTCAGTTTCAATCATTAAAATAAAACATTATTTTTTTTATTTCCTCCTATAACGCATGTCAATACAAAACAAATGTTATAAAGTACAAACATTAACATGATTTGTACAAAATTATAATCAAAAGAAACACACACATACCACAACATAAACAACCACTAAAAAACAGAAATTAAACTTCACTCGCATAATTCATCAACTCAATATATATATATATAGAAAAACACGATAATACTCACGACAGTATGAATGAAAACTATAATCAAGAATAAAATATCAATTAACAATTTGCAAAAGAAGAAAGGCAAAACTCAACATATGCATAAAAAACAGCTATACACATTAAAACTTATAACGAGGACACCCGTAAGTTCTTCATTCAGGATATGGGTCTTTTCCCGCACTTATTCTGCCCTGAAATATCAGCTGAAGGATTATATATTTTTCTCATCGTATATGTCCAAAATTACTCTTATATTTTCTATTTGATTGCACTGTGTTTAGTTAAAAAATATACAATAGTTCAATCGAAAAATCATAATTTATTTCAATCAAACATATTTTGATTCAAAATTATCTTCGGCATCCGTGACCGTGTATTAAACTTAGTACATAATATAATATTTAAGTAGATTCAAAATTTAAATCAAAAGATTAATATCAATGGCAAAGATGCGAATCGTACAATACAGGTCTGGGCAAATATTCGAACCAAAAAAGGCTGCATTGAGAATTATGTTGCCAAAATTAAAAATAAAAGTGTGACTGCGAAGGAAAGTGTTATACTCGTACAAATCGTACTGACGTAACATATTCTATCGTATAATGCGACTCGGCATGTAAATAAATAATAAAACATAGTTATAGCTTATGGGCCACATTAAAATACGAAGCAAGTCGTTGCTCATAGCTGGTATAGGAATTAGGGACGAAGAATATTTCAACAAATTGTGTTTTTCTTAAAAAATGTTAAGATAAATCACATCTGATTGAGTTAATAAGATCTTTCCAATATCGAACCTAAATAACCTCAAAATATTGTTTGAAGAATGATTTGTGATGCGTTGGAATACAAAAGAACTTGATATTTGTGTGAGCTCGTGAGTGTGGGTTTCTTCTTGTTGTTGTTTTAATTTTGGTTGTTTTTGTATTTGTGTTTCTGTGTATTTTTCGTTTTAATTTTTATTTTTATTCTTATGATTGTGAGCGGTATATTGTGAGATGAATATTTTTGGTCTTTCTGGAGTGATGATGTGTGAGGAGTTGAATTTCGCAAGATGTTTCCAGTTGTAGTTCAGTGTCACTGTTTGTCAGGTCGATGAGAGCGTGCAACGGGGTTTTGTTTTTGTGTAATCAAAAATCGGAAAGAAGTATCGATTTATTTTTTCATGCTAAATATCCTCAGTGAGTTACAGGCAAAAGCCTAGTTTACTGGGGATACGACAAATGAAAGGCAACAAACCCAGATCCATTAAAATTGTATGTCCAAATCAAATTACCTGTTGTTTTTTCGCATATTGTGTATATTTCTTGTCATGTGTAATAATAAATAAATAAATTAATGGGGTCGACAACAATGTTGTTTCCTTGACACCTTTTTAACATTTCCGTAACATCAAGTCGAAAAATTAATGATGGAGTTTGAATACTGCGGTATGTTAAAGCTATAATTTATTTCGTTTATAGAAATACTTTTTTTAGCATTACTAAAAATTGCTGACTTATGCCCAACTTTGCACTCACACAAGTGTTGTGATTTTAGATAAGCGCACGGCGTGGAAT
>OX463843.1:13244395-13489709 GCA_949825065.1 Odontocerum albicorne
CACAACGATGCAACGTAAAAATTATAAAATTATTATATTTGATCAATTCTAAATATATATATATATATATATATATATATATATATATATATATATATATATATATATATATATATATATATATATATATATATATATATATATATATATATATATATATATATATATCATCACATCATCATCACCATCAGCCTGTATCTATCCACTGCAGGATGTAGGCCTCTCCAAGTTGTCTCCACAAAATCCTGTCCTTTGCACATTGCTGCCACATAATACCTGCACGCTTACGTATTTCGTCCACCCAGCGCGCCTTAGGTCTTCTTACAGGCCTTTTTATACCTATTGGGTACCACTGGATTACTTCATACGTCCAACGATGGTCTGTTGCTCGGGCGATATGTCCAGCCCACTTCCACTTGAGTCTTTTTGCAACCTCTATAACATCTTCAACCTTTGTTTGGGCTCGTATCCACTCATTACGTTTTCGGTCTCTTCTGGTATAACCTAGCATGCACCTTTCCATGCTGCGTTGTGTTGTTTGGAGCTTTTGTAACATTCGTACCGATAAAGTCGAAGTCTCGCATCCATATGTTAGTACTGGCAAGATGCACTGGTTAAATACCTTCCGTTTGAGGCAGATTGGGAGCTTGCTCTTGAAGATGTAGTTTAGTCGTCCAAAGGAAAAAAAAAAAAAAAAAATATATATATATATATATATATATATATATATATATATATATATATATATATATATATATATATATATATATATATATATTATATATATATATATATATATATATATATATATATATATATATATATATATATATATATATATATATATATATATATATATATATATATATATATATATATATCTTTATCTTTATCTGCCCTTTTTCTACCCATTGCTGAGTGAGGGCACCCCTATGACTTAACTTTTGGACTTCACATCTGTTCACCGGTTGTCTTAGTGAAACCCGACAGGTTTTGTCATATAAGGGTAGTGGCTACCTCCGTTTTCTGTCTGCCGTACAGCTTTGGAGGACACCTAGTGATTTTGTCTCAGCATGAAATGCTTCGATTTTAACCATATTGGTACACTTGGTGTGGTATTAAAATGCTGGAAAGAAGGAATTATTAGAACATACATTAGTAGCCTCAGTAGTTGAGAGCATAGATATTATTTTAAAGTAGTAATTTATTTTCGAATGAATTAGCATAAAAGTTTGTGAATACGTCGGGTTCAGGTTTAGATTTACTTGTTGGTCGTTTTGTTTGGTTTTAATCTTTATTGTTCTTCTGTGTCTTGATTTGATCGCTGCTGGGTAAAGGCGCTTTTCAAAGATTTCCATATCTTGCGGTCTCTCGCCTCTCTTTGCCAGGTCACGCCTGCGAATTTTACGAAGGGTCTGTCCCATCTGTTTTGAGGTCTTCTCCTCGGTCTGATTGCTTCTCGTGGTATCCAATCTGTGCTCTTTTTAGTCCATCTATTGTCTTCCCTTCTCACCACGTGTCCTGCCCATTCCCATTGACTTTTGAGTATTCTTTCCATTATGTCTGTGACCTTCGTTTGGCTTCTTATCCACGTAATTGTCTTTCTATCTCTTTTTGTTATCCCCAGCATACTTCTTTCCATGCTTCTTTGTGTAGTGACGAGGCGCTGTATTATTTTTGAGTTAAGGGTCCACGTTTCACAGCCGTATGTGAGTACCGGGAGGATGCATTGATCGAAGACTTTGCTTTTTAGACATAACGGGAGATTTTCTCTGAAAACTCTGTTATTCCTTCCAAATGCGCTCCAGCCCATTTTTATTCTTCTGTTAATTTCATTGATCATATTCCCGTCTGCTGATATTTGTTGTCCTAAATATATATAGTGGGGGACTTCTTCTAAGGCTATGTCGCCAATCTTAATTTGTCTCGTTGATGCACGTGTATATTGGTTGAACATTACTTTGGTTTTAGCGAGGTTCATTTTTAAGCCCACTCGATTGCTGGCTAAGTTAAGCTCTTGAATCATTTTCTCCAGTTCTTCTCTTGTTTCGCTTAGTAGTGTGATATCATCTGCGAATCTCAGGTTAGAGAGATATTCGCCATCGATCTTTATGCCCATACCTTCCCAGTTTAAGGTTTTAAAATATATATATATATATATATATATATATATATATATATATATATATATATATATATATATATATATATATATATATATATATATATATATATATATATATATATATATATATATATATATATATATATGTATATATATATATATATATATATATATATATATATATATATATATATATATATATATATATATATATATATATATATATATATATATATATATATATATATATATATATATATATATATATATATATATATATATATATATATATATATATATATATATATATATATATATATATATATATTATGATTTTATCGATTAGTATATATGTATATATCATCATCATCATCATTGTCAACCAGGGTCGATCCACTGCTGGATGAAGGTCTCCTCAAGTTGACTCCAAATAGTTCGGTTTTTTGCTCGTTGATGCCTTGTGATGCTGCCATGCTTCCTGGTTTCATCTATCCAACGTATCTTCGGTCTTCTCCTGGGCCTTTTTATGTCTCATGAGTACCATTGGATTGTCCATCGGGAGTTTGACATTCTGGCTACGTGTTCTGTCCATTGCCACTTCATTTTCTTGCACACCTTTATGAGGTTTCTACCTTTGTTATATTGCGAATCCAGTTGTTTCGTTTACGGCCTCTTTTAGTATATCCCAACATGCATCTCTCCATGCCCCTTTGTGCGGTCTGGAGCTTTTGTGTGTTCTTTACTGTGAGCGTTCACGTCTCGCAGCCATACGTAAGTACTGGGACAATACACTGGTTGTAGACCTTTCGCTTCAAAGATATTGGGAGATTACTTTTGAAGATGTTGTTCAAACTTCCAAATGAGTTCCATGCTAGTTTTGTTCTTCGTGCTATTTCCTCCGATATGCCACCTACAAAGGAAATAAGTTTACCCAAATACACATATTCCTGCATAAGCTCTAGGGGCTTTCCAAATTCGATTATTGGTTTTAGGGTAGCAAAGCTGTTCGTCATATATTTGGTTTTGATATATTCATTTTTAAACCAACTTCTTTACTGACCTCTGCCAATGCTTGCAGTTGATGCGTAATCAGTTGATCTATAAAAAAATGTCAATATAAAAGGGGGATTTTTTCGAAATTTCTGTTTTTGGTTCCTTCGGAAAGGAGTAGAACTCAAAGGTCAATTACGTCTTTATCGATTCAATTGGTTGTTCTGAGTCGATCCAATAGGGAAGGATACTATGACAGAGTTTTTGTCTTTGCTGCTCCTGTGGCGTGGAATAGTCTGCCTGACGTGTTAAAGATGTGGATGGTGTGTGCTATTTTAGTAAGAACTTGAAAATAATCCCCCTTTGAGATATATCATTACATTTTTAATTGTATATGTAAACTACACATGTATACTGCACTCCACCAAAAGCCGAATGTGTTACTATCATACATCGGAAGATCTACAAAAGGGTTCTTTGTACTCGTAATTATTCTTCCTCTGCTAAGTTTTCTGCGTTTTTCTTACCAACATTTTTTTTTCTAAACATTAACGGATGTGAGGAACTTAACTAACTCGTAGTTATCGCACTAAATATATTATATTTATTTTGTAATATTTTAATCTGTCAATAAAAGTCTGTAGAACCCTTAAGGATAGTCTATTGTCTAAACGGCGCTTTATAAAATGTCATTTTATTATTATGTGTTGCAAACATGAGTGCTGTAAGATTTGAATACAGACGTTGACAAAAAGTTTTTGCGCATATACCTAAAGTTGTATCAACTAAGTCATGAAGGTGTTCTTATTGTTGGATATTTGTCTAACGAATAATAGATTTTTGTTAATTTTTGGCATGCCGCTTTTAAACTAATTTTCAGACATTATTTCCCCCATATTTATGAGTTGTCTTTTAAAAATTCAATAAGAAAGCATTTCGGGGGATATCGTCTATTCATTATTATTGAATTAAATACATACACATATTTGTATTAAACTTTAAAAACAGTTCTTATGATTCAAATTTTATCCCAATTATTAGCAACTTCGGTCTATGTCCGAAAAGTCAGTATCTATGATTAATTTTACCTTTTTTTTTCGTTTTAATATTTTTTTTCATAAATCACTCAGATTTAATACATTTTTCTTAATAATTTCAATAAATTCTATATGTTTTTCTTCCCATAATACATTTTAATGGAATTACGAATTGTCGAGTACAAGCATATAACAATGTTAAAACCCCTCAATTTTATGAATATATTGTAGAAAACAGCTTTACTAGACAAGTGGTTTTATTTCTAAATCCCTTCAGACCTGGTGTCCATTATAATGAACATAATTCATTTGCACTCCTACACAACTTTGTAGTATATTTCTGTTCCCAATGATAACAAATAAAGTTAATTATACTGTATAATGTTGCATTTAGTGTAGATAATACTTTCACGAGCAAGAATATTTTTTAAAACCTTAGAATTAATTCCGGCCTGAAGAGTTTAAAATAAAAAAACCTACATTTATTTGTCCCAAATAATAAAATAAACGTCCTTACAGATAGTTCAATTTCATCCTTACAGATAGTTCAATCACATAAACAATTCCAACTGCACCATAATCTCAATAACCACTTCCAAATCACGTCCAACAACTACTCATCACTTTAAATAATTCATTCTCTTACACGCCTATATGAACCCTTTAAAATCTCCTCATTTCTTACTACCCCTGTCAATGAGCCACTTTGTTACATAAATATGGTTATAATATACTTGTCTATACTTGTGTCCATCTTCGATATTACTTTTATGCGTAGTTTTCACAAATCCTCTATCAAACATCCTTTCAACATGTCTAAGTATTTTTTTTCTGTGTATTTTCTTATCCTTGTCAATTTATTTCTAGTATTTTGTCTTTAACAATAATAATGCTTTAGTAAATGTCAACAAAATATAAAATAATATCGGCCCATACACTCACTTCCTCCGATGAAAGCTAATCCATTTGACACCCTTCTGTTTTTATTGTACGAGAATGCGGGCTACCTCCTGCAGTTGGGAATTTTGGTGGGGGATATATTGCGTCATCTCATATCCGGTATCATGTATCTGTTAACCGACTAAATGTGGAAGCTGCTTAAATACATCACATCGCGCTGTGTCTCTTGCGACAGAGTAGGCAGAGACAATTGATCTCCAATCCAAACTTTTCAATCTGAGCACAAGACTTTCGGCTTCTCCACTTTTATACATTTCGTCATCTTCCATTATTCATACTTCTCACTTTACCTTCTTTAAAAATCTGGCCAAATGATTCAGCTACGTTTTCCTCGGTCTACCTCTTCTACGCACACGTTACACTTCGACTTGTATACTAGCTTAGTCATTCTTTCCACATATCCAAACAACCTCCTCTCTTCGTTTTACTTTTTATCTTCTTCTTCTTGTCGTGTCTTATCAGGTCCCCCCGACATTGGCAATCACTCTGGCAAAG
This sequence comes from Odontocerum albicorne, assembly GCA_949825065.1. Classification (NCBI taxonomy): domain Eukaryota; kingdom Metazoa; phylum Arthropoda; class Insecta; order Trichoptera; family Odontoceridae; genus Odontocerum; species Odontocerum albicorne. The sequence goes on from OX463843.1 coordinate 13,250,003, forward strand.
GCTTCTCTATCTTGCACAACCCGGAACAGGTCCTCCACACGCCCCATCCCCGTCCAGTCTCTTATATTGCGCAGCCAAGATGTTTGCCTTCTACCAGGACCACGCTGCCCCTCGATCTTACTCATCAGTATCAACTGGAGGATTTCGTACTTCTCTCCACGTAAAATGTGACCCAGATAGGATATCTTGCGGAACATCAATTTTATACATTGTTCATATTTTTATTATATTTTTGAAATAGAAATATGAAGTCTTCTTCATGTTTACGAGTATATTTTATATCTTGATTTATTCTCACAAAAAGAAGGAAAGGAGGAAGAGAATCAGAACACAAAAAACTTAAGGTACATAGTAACTTTTTTGGTACATTTATAACCAGTGACTATTTATAATCATGAACGTAGAATAAGTTCGTGCCTTATATCCACACCACGATTCTATTTTTCTTTAATAGGGTTTATAACACGCATCGCATGCGATTGATGCAGTCCACTCGCATTTCGACCTACGCCATCCGTCTTTGACAGTGTCTAAAGCGATCATCACATCTGTATACATATCTTAATAAAGACGAATTTCAACTGAGACGAATCTCGTTGCAGGACAAATTTGTCCCACGTAATCTTAAATCAACAGATGAACCAGCTGACTGTATAAAATTGATCAATCTTCTACTTCACTCATCTTCGTCTCCTTTAAAGTTATTGTCCTCTTCAGAGGTTGGCAATCGACATAATCCATCACTTGGACCTTGGAGACAAAAAATCTGAAAAAAGATACAGTGAAACCACTCTCGTAAGCCCTTCAACCTGGACATGCGTCGTCTTCCCGCACTTCTGCTTTGAATTTCCCCATGCAATATCAGTTTAAGTATCTTTTATTTTTCGCTTCACATTATATGACTAAAATACTCTGAATTTCTATTTTTATGATGGATAATACTCTATTTTTATTCATATTTTTCAAAACGATTTTTTTTTTCAAAATTTTCCTATTGCACTACATTTCAAAAGCTTGTACGAGTATAATGTCGTAGTTTCTTTGTGGTGGCCTGGGTAATGTATCCATATTTCAACTTTCTCTTTATTTCCACTATTACTTTGATCTCGTGACACTGCTCTTATTTATTATTCAACCAGCATTGTAAATATTTCTATGAGTTATTTGTTTTGCATTTGATACTGGTTTTACATAATCAAATCAGACACTTAGAAAAGAGTGACTCAATTGTAACACGGAAACATTGTTCAGAGAAGCTGCGGACAAATTAAAATAGCCATGATGATTGCCAACATCCAACATGGAGAGGAACGCCAAGAAAAAAAACAAGAAAAAAGTGAAATTATTAAAAGTCTAAATATAGCATAGTGACAATAGGAAAAATCTTACTCATGCTTCACTGCTTAGTTGTAAGAATTGTTATCTAGTTGTAAGTAGTATATAGGTTTTAACTTTTTCTAAGAAATTATGTATTAAGATTATTAAAAATAAAATGACATGTAGGAAATTAAAATTAAGTTAGTTAATAATTATAATATATAAATTAGATTAATTCTTGAGATATAAATTTGTATATAGGTAAAGCATTTGGTAAATGTTTGTACTACATATTACTTTGTTAATTTTTTTAAAATCATGCTTCACTGTATAGTGACTCAGTTATACCTACGAATTCTATTAAGGAGTTTAATTTATCCGTCGAGATGTGGAAGACATTGATATCATAAAAATTATTCAACAAGGTCATTCCGTGTACGAGTGATGATGCTCTTAACAGTTCAGTTCTTGAATACGCTACTGAAAAAAATTGTTTCCCCTCACAACTCCAGCCAAAATCCACCAAATAACCCATGTCCGTCTTATTTATTCGATGAAGGAGTAAAGTGTTCTTAAATCGGACCAATTCTCTGGGTTCAATTATTAAAAGTGTATATTAAAAATTTGTATTTTCCCGTTAGCAATGTTTATATTATAGAGTTTATATAATGCATGCCCATTAAAAAATGTAGAATAGAGCCATGGGTAAAATCCACACTCTTGTTTAATTATAATTATATTTTTAACCATTTCATTATTTATATAAGAAATACCCTTGTCTGTTCATTCCCAAAAAAACATATTTTGTTTTATAAAAAACGTGACCGAAGTGAAAGGGGGTTTTCTCCATTCCCTCGTAAGTTAATCAGAACCTGTTTATTTGAATCCGAGTATCTCAGTACGGAAATTAAATTGGTGAAATATGTTATGTTATTTACGACAATATATTACAATTTCGTTGGATGATAGCAATATGTTAGAGACTACAGGTATTCGTCGACTTACGACCGCACTCGGTTCCGATAAACAGGTCGTAAGTCGGCTTATGCAATAATTTCCATACATATTTTCTATGTTCTTGTTATAATCAATGTATCACCACTGTCATTTATCGGGTTTCTTTTTTATTATTATTCGAGTTTGTCTTTCTTTTCTTTATCATATATCAGCATGCAGCTGATATTCGAATATCTTGACGTATTGCTTTGTTTTTTTTATTTTTACATTTGTTAGGATTAAGTAAAAAATTATGCTTCAGTAAAATTGGTTAAATATTATATTAATAAAACTTATGAAAATACAAAATACAGGTGTTTGTTATACATATAAACTTTTTATTGGCCGCATGTTTATATTTTTTTGCATAAACATGGTGAGCTTTGTCTGGATTGTTTGTTTCTTCTTCTCCTCGTATATTTCACGATATGGGTTCTCCTCGTATATTTCACGATACACGTCGTGTGCCATCCGTTGAATCCTTGCAAAGCGTTCGATGTTTGGGTTCATTTCTTCAAAATGTGCAAGAAGTTTATTCAGACGATGTAAACCTTTGGATAGTCCCTTAACGGTGAATTTTCTTTCTGACTCCTCCTCCTGTTCTTTTTCTGCTTATCTTCTTTCTTCTTCCGCTACTTTTCTTCTTCCAATTCGATAAGTTCTTCATTCGTAAGTTCTCCAGACTCGTGATCTAATCATTTCTCGATGTTCTCTACCTCACACTCTAAAGACAGAAAAATTTGCTCCGGTAGATACCCTTCATCCGTTATTATTTTATCTCGGAAGGGCTTAAAAATGCTTATAAAAAGACTACACATACTTATTGGATGAAGCCGCAGCTAATACTGACCGCGACGCGCACATGCACATATAGTAATACAATATGTAGCGTACATGGACTGCTAGCGCTACGCTTAGCGCAGGCGGAAAACCGATCGTGGATTGTGGTCGTAAAGTCGAACAGTTGTAAGTCTCATAGGTCGTTAGTCGATGACTTACTGTATTTCTAAAAACCAGACTAACATCCTATTTAAAAAAATCTGGATTCCGACGGGAATCGAACCCGCAAACACCAGGTTGGAAGACATGCGTTTTATCAACTAGGCCATGGCGATAAGCATATGTATTATATATTTGAAATTTTAATTTCGATCTAAAAAAGGGGTTTGTAAACTTTCGCAATTCACTACAAAATTTCTGGTCCTCGATGACTTTGTTAAATATGTATTCGTTTTTCACTTTAGCTATTTTTTTATATTGCATTGTTCTTGTTTTATGTATAGTCTAAACCATAGGTTCCCACACTTATTTGACCCACTACCCCCTTTTCAGCAAAAAAATTACACAAGGCCCCTGTAAATTTACCTTTTTTAAATTAAATAAAACAGAAAAATGAAATGATTTTTTTAATGTTCATAACATATCTATAGTGTTATAAATAAGATACGCTGATACTTAAATTGTTGAAGTATTTATTAAATAATCCTAATGAGAAGGTTGAACCTGATGTACTGCCACCAATTTGTTAATATTTTGCAGTTTGTTATTTGCAATAAAATTTCGGCAAAAAAAATACGCAACTATGAGAGTATTTTTTTTAATTTCAAAAAGGTATTTTGGAAAGAAAATAATTTGGAAAAGAAATTATAAAGGTATTTATTAAAATAATTAAAATACCCCCCTACTACCCCCAGGGCCAGCATGGCCCCCTCAGTTCCCTGCAGTACCCCCAGGGGGGGCGATGGGCCCACTTTCACTCAAAACTTTGTTAAATAATTGTATACTTGGTTGGAAGAGATTTATATATAGCAAGAAATTTTACATATAACATATATATGTAATTTGTGGAAAAATAACAGGTGATTTAATGTGGACACACCTTTTAATGGATCTGGGTTTGTTGCTTTTCATTTGTCGTGTCTCCAGTAAACTAAGTTTTTGCCTGTATCTTACTGATGAGTCACTTACAGTGAACCTGCCATATTGTATAGGGTAATCTTACAATGAGTGTTTTAAGAAATAAATAAACGTTATTTAAGAGATTTATACTAAACTGGATTCGGTTACGATTACTGCATATGTGTGAGCGTGATAGATGGAATTTACGATGGTTTTTGCAAACAGCCGATACCTTTACGAAAATCCGATGAAGTGTCGAGTGTGTCGGTCGTGGGTGGGTGTCATAAACATTGGGTTATTTCGATCGCCTCCTCCTCAAATACAGTACGCCTGCTGTAGGCAAATCGCTACTGATAAATATATTAGAATACTTAATTTTTTTTCTCGTATGTTTGTTAACAGAGAGATTAACAGAACTTTTTTTTTACTTTGCAAGCCTCATTTCGAATGTAGTGTATTATTTTATACTTTTGACATTTTCACACGTGTAGAAGAATCATATTACGATGGTGTACAACATGATATAAGTACCAACATTGATGTATGGACTAGGAAAGGAGGTATTCACTGTGCCTATCCGGTGGGCACGCTCTTGTGCCGCTGCAACTCAATTCTGGAAATACTTACCATATAACGCGAGACTAGACAAAGAAATTAAGGCCGGCTTTTTTCCTAACTTAAGTTCAAAGAAGTATAACTGCTTAACAATTCAAAATTCCTAATGTATCTTGCCCATTCAAGTTACTGTCTAATTTTAGGTTAGGTTAGGTTAGGTTAGGTCGGGTTAGGTTAGGTTATATTAACCGTCACATAAGAAATGATAATAATAATTTCTTAAATGACGGTTGTTTCAACCTCATCAAGCATACTGAGATGCGTAGACTTGTCCTGTCATTCTATATTGAAGATGTAACGAAAGTGTCTTCTATTAAGGTCATATGTTGCATCCATATAGCACAGAAGGTTTGCAGACCACGAGACCTGCTTTATACTCGTAGATATACTTATGAATGAAAAAATGCTCATTACCTGAGACGACTATAATAAAAGGTACAATACAAAGTAGTTGGTTAGAGAATATGTTGTTAGTGTCACTGGAGATGATGTAAACTAACTTGAATAGGCATATTCTATTGCTCTATTGGGTATAGGGCAAAGAACTTCAATACAAATAGCTTGTCAGCGTCTTCTTTCTTCATTGGGACCCTGCGACAATTCTACGTTATCAAGCTCGATCTGCTGTTGTGTGTTTCTAGTTGTACTGAGCAGTATATTCTTATATCTATATACTGACTACCCTGCTTTTTTCTGCCCTCTATCAGCATATTTTTTGGAAGTCTGAAGTCAGGTCCATATCAATCAGATATATTTATGTCACCGGGAAAATATTAGTGCTATTCGAATATAGCAATTTACGTGTATTCATCACATTTTCCGGTAAGCACCTCAATTGCAGCCCGTGTTGCCTTCGATATACTCGTACACCCATATGGAGCGCTTAAGGATGCGGTAAATGGGTATAGCGTCTACACGTTGTGCGCCCACTAATCTTCGGTACAGTAAGCCGCCGTATTGATAGCTAACGGATACATTATTATGCAGGCGAAACCGACATTTACATTAGTAAATTACATCATTTTTACTGAGGGGGCGACTGTATCGAAATTGCGCAGAATATATTATACAAGTATTTAATATTGATTAATTTATGTAGGTTCTCATTTTTTTCCATGAGAATAATATTCTTTTGCTATTTAGATATTTGTAAAGATACATATTTATATTACAAGAAACATAACACGAGGTTTTATTTAATTCTTATTATTGTATGAAATTTTTTGTTTGTGTAGAAGTAATTTTCGGTCTGTGAAGAAAAAGGAAGAGTGTGTGGCTGGTCTATATCTTCTGGTCCTGGACAACTCACTACATCTTCTGGTCCTGGACAACTTCGCTCTGTAGCCTATTTACATTAAGGCTATTTATTTTTCGTATAGAGCCTTCTTATGTTATCTATCAGGCCTGTGTTTATTGAGAGAGCTTTCTGTGTTGTTGGTTCCTTGACTTAAAAAGAAACAGACATACGCTGAGATACTCAGTGCGTTTATGAGGAGTTCGAACATATAGTTTTTTTCGTACGAATTGTATTTGAAGGTGAATAGATGTGAAAGATTTATGTCGATATAGGTAAGAAAGGCGATCTGTCTTCTCTACCTACCCCACTGGGAGATGGTGTGATGGTATGAATGTAATCTGTGTAATATACTAAAAATACTTTTTATTTTCTAATAAACCAGAAATAGAATAAATGCTAGGTTGAATTTTGTAACAATAGTCAAACTTTTTCGGTTTTTGTTTACAACTGAATAAAGAAAATTGGGTATTAATAATTGACAAAATATTTTGCGGAATTACTGAATTGTTATAAACCAACAAAATTGGAGGAGTGAGAATATCGGGAGATTGTCAGATGAGGATGAAGTCATCTGATAAATATAAACAGGCGTACACTAGTGCAGTGCTGGGGGGGACGAGGTCTTTGTTTGGGTTGAGTCAGCCTTGTGTCAGCCTCATACGTAGCCGAGTGCATATTGTCATAATTAAGCTAACAAATACATTCATACACACACTCACACTATTTTCAAATTGGGGATAGATTGCCAGACTTTCCTATCTCGATACACGTCCTTAACCTCTTCTAGAATATATCCATACACCTCTGCATTGACGTTTCCTTCTTTTAAAATATAATTCACTTCATCCAAAAATACTTTCCTTCATCTTCCTCACATATTTGTACTATATAATTGTTTTTTTAGTCTTCCATCTATCATTCATCAACATGCCCAAACCATATCAGCGTGATCTTCTTTATCTTAGTCAACACATCAACCTTAAGTTCACATACGAGTAGATCAGACTTTCCTATCTCGACATACATCCTTAGGGCCTGTCCAGATGAGGCGTTTTACGCGTTTGAGTAGAGCGTTTCAAATTAATTAAGGTAAATTGATCTAGCTTAGCGGTATTTATAAAAATTACGAACATGTATGTTTCTGTAAAATGTCTTCTTCTTCCGTGCGACTGAGTTAAGAGGAAGAAGACATTTTACAGAAACATAGATGTTCGTAAATTTCATAAATACTGCGAAGCTAGATCAATTTACCTTGATTAATTCGAAACGCGCTACTCGAATCGCGCGTAAAACACCTCATCTAGACAGGGTCTTAATTAATTCGAAACGCGCTACTCGAATCGCGCGTAAAACACCACATCTGGACAGGGTCTTCATTAATTCGAAACGCGCTACTCGATACGCGCGTAAAACGTCTCATCTGGACAGACCCTTAGTCTAATCCATATACATACATCTCATACAACTTTGTAATTAACACTATTAGTGTTTGATAAAATAAATTACAATGTCTTTAAACCTCCACAACGTTAATGCCTTAACTATAAACAACATCTCATACAACTTCTACGATTTTTCTGACTTTCTACGTTTTCTTCTTTCAACATATTATTCACTTGATTCAACCATACTTTCCTTGGTCTGCCTCTCAAACGCCTTACTTTCGCAGTATGTATTTGTTTTGCTAGTGCTTCTTTATTCATTGTTTTACATGCCCAAACCATCCCAGCGTACTTTTCTTCATCTTAGTAAACACATTATCCTTAAATTCACATTCATCTCAAATCACTTCTTTTTGTATTCTGCCAAAAATGGTCCACCCCGTGGATTTTTCTCAACGCACTCATTTCTACGGCTCCCATCAGTCTTTTTCTATATTCACGTTTCACTTCCGTACATCAAATTGGCTGATGTGCAACAGCTCTCACTTATAAAAAACTCAACGGCTCAGCTTCGTTTCCCAAATAAATTGACGTGATGACGAAGGGATCCTCGACTACGATGCCCAGCAACAATCACACGTCAAAGTTTACACCAATAACGTTTATGGACGATCATCTTAATAGTTTTCGATGTTATCCAGTTAAAAAAAAATTTAAGTGCCCCATTGACTTTTTTTCCTATCGCTACACGACGTTCGATATCCCTCGTAACTCTTGCTTCCTATCGCTACACGACGTTCGTTATCCCTCGTAACTCTCATCATCTGAGAAAATATTATCAAAATAACAGAATACCTCAACTGGATTTAGATTAATACGTCTTAATAATTACGAAGGACGATAAGTGATGAGGCTAGTTTAAAGACCTTTAGATAGCACGATCTATTCGATCAATGCAATGTTGAAGATCTGAGTTTGAACACTTCGACATCTTCTGTGAGATAAATTTTGCAAAAATGCAACTTAACAACTGCTCCAAGTACATAACCGGTTCCGTCACAATTCACTATGACTTGACATGCAATAGACGACATCTGCTCGTGTTAGAACAAACAAAATACATTGCGTGCATTGTTTGTCCCTTGTGTTGATCACATCACCCCTTTATTTTTAATTTCCTATTAATAATAGAATACTATACAAAGGTTAGTACTTATATGTCTTATACAATATTCACAAACAATAATGTCATTCATCCATTGTTATTAATAGTAGTTTCAACGCCTTTATATTGCCAATATTGAGTATGATTAAATAAGAGACGCGCGGGCATTTAGAGGTCCTGATCTATTGGGTTGAGTTATCAATATGCAGTGTGTGGTGGAGGAATCATAACTGACCGGCAAGTGCAAAACTGGTTTGTGAAATTTCGTTCTGGAGATACGTCATTGAAGGATGAACCCAGACTGGGACGCTCAAATAAATAACACATTAAACTCATTGGTGGAATACATTGCACGCTAAAGTACTCCAGAATTAACAGACAAGTTAAACACACTACAATCCACCATATCCCATCACTTAGAAAATATGGGCAAGCTGGGTATTTGGGTACTACACGCTCTTAAGTTAAATAAACAAGACAGCGATAAGTCTTTCACAGCAGAGAAACGACCTATTTCTTGATAAAATCATTACTGGTGATGAATATGGATCACATACGACATCTCAACAAAAGTTAGTGGGTTGAAAATAAGAAATCTCCACAGTCGGTCCGGCTGCTGAGCTGAGCTTCATGGAAGTTAAATAATGTTGTTTGTGAGGCGGTATCGTCGCAGCATTATTGATTTCTAGCTTTCAAACCGTAATGTAAATGTCAATTGGAAAAATGTTCTCCTACATGACAAGACACAATACAGCAAGAGTTACACAGAAAAAAAAATTGGAGCTTGGCTAGTCTTTTCTACCCCATCCACCATACTCACCTGACCTTGTACCATTCATTTATTGTCTGTTTCGAACGCTGCAAAACGCTTTGATGTGGAAAAATTCCTCTAATGAAAACAAAGTTCGAGAGTTTGTCGAAAACTTTTTCACGTCAAAACCAGCAAAATTTTACTCAAAATGTGTCGAAGAGCTACTTGATAAATGGCAACAAGCCATTACAAATAATGGCGAATATACGAGTATAATTGATTAGATATTGATGTTTTTTTTAAATTAAAATTGATATACTAAAACAGAAGTGTTTATGACTCAACCCAATAGAAATTGACTGTTATCTTGTTGTAACCAAGATAGACCTTTTTCTGGGACGCCACTCTAAACTTAAGAAGTATGCTCTAAGCGAACGGATTATATATGAAAAACTGCAAGGTAAATAATTCCATGGAAATATTGAAGCAAGAATTTGTGAAAGCTTAACTATAGAAGAATAATTGAGTTAAGAAAATAATATTATGCTTTATTGTGGAGGAACTCTAGTCAACGAGTTCTGGTGATACTTACAAAGAAGAGTTGATTCAATATGTTTCGAGTTTTCCTACGACTGTTTCTACTCGTATGTCTCCGGGTTTCCACTGTAATGCCAGATTTGGGGTCCAGGATTATTCACAACTTATTTTTTTCAATTTTTTAAAAATTGAAAAATAGATTTAGTACATAGATGCCATTGCGCCATTTCTATGTCGGGGTAGACAGAGAAGATGTAATGCCTGACTTTTCCATCTCGACACACATCCTTTGCATTTCTACATCCATACACCTTCCAATAAAACTTCTAGTATTTCTCCGACTTTCTACGTTTCCTTTTTTCAGAATATCATTAATTTGATCCAATTTTTTTTTCCTTGGTCTTCCTCTACAACGTCTTCCACTCACATTTGCACTATATATTTGTTTTGTTAGTCTTTCTTCATTCATTCGTTCCACATGCTCAAATTATCAAAGTGATTTTCATCATCTCTGGACAGAACTTTTATATCTCGCCAGACTTTTATATCTCGACACATATTCTCAGCTTTTTCTACATCCATACACCTTCTCAATCTTCTCATACAACTTCTACGATTTCTCAGATTTCCTTCAAAATGTCATTTACTTGATTGTATCATAATTTTTTTGGTCTTCCCTTTAAATGCCTTTCACTCACATTTATAATATGTATCTGTTTTGTTAGCTTTTCTTCATGCATTCGTTCCACATTCCCAAACCATCTTAGCGTGCTCTTCTTCATCTTACTTAAATGGATTTATTTGTATTTGTTAATTTAAACATAAATATGACACGTGGTGGCTTTTTGTTTTAGACGAGTTAATTATAAACTCGTTTTTTTAGTTTAAGGCATAACTGTAGTTTTTACTGCATTATATTTTATGTGCGTTATATAGGGTGGCGTAACAAAAACTGCAATTTTAAATTTGACGTCATTTTTCAGCTGTCAAACGTATATTTATAATGGACATACGTCATCTATATGTTACATTAATCATGCAGCGGTATACGATTGCAGAAAGTAATTTAATTTAAAAATTGCAGTTCTTGTTGCGCAGCCCTATAGAATATGGGTTACAGTCTTTTTATTATTGAGAATCTTTTACATTTTCTGTAATGGGGCATTGAAACATATATACACAAACCGGATGAGAATTCACAATAGTATTTGAACACCAACTTTAATGTATGGGAGTAAAACGTGAACTTGGAAAAATACTGAAATGAGCTGAATAAATGTTGTAGAAGTGAGTGCAATTAGAAAAATACCTTATGTAGTTTCCTAAACGCACTCACTTCTACTATATTTATTCAGCTATTTTCAGTATTTTTCCAAGTTCACGTTTCATTTACCTAACCTAACCTTTTTAGTATATTTACAATAAATCTTATTGTGTAAAAACCTTTTTTTTAATTGTGCATATTGTTTGACACATTTGAAGAATTAGGTTCGCCGTCCCTGTTCTATATGTTGTTGTTTTTTTAATCTTTGTATCAAAAAGGTCATTTGACCGTTTTAATAAAATTAAATAATTGGAAGTGAATCATCTTCATAACGTTGTTGCAAAATTTAAAAAAAAAAACAGGAGCTCGCAGACATGAAAAAAAAACATGTGATTATTTCAAAAAATCTTTATTCACTTAAAAATAAAAATAATCTACTGACTAAAATTGCATACATTGTAATATGGCGTACATATGTACATCTTTCTTAAACAAAATATAAACTTTTTTTATCTAACAGCAGCTTATAAATTCTATATCTACAATACAATTTAGTTTTATGTACAATTTAACATAGTCTTGTGGTTAATATCACAGTAACGCTTACGTACGAAGCGAACTAAATATCAGTAGATTGGTGGACAGTTAGAAAAGCTATTTATTGCCATATAAGTCATTTCGTAAATGCATCAAAAATCATTCGACGATAATCAAAAACTTAGATCACGTATTTTATTTCGTTTCGAAAATTAATTAATTAGCTTTGTATTTTTGCAATTTTTAATAGTTGTAAGTCTTCTAAAGGTGCCGTTTCCTCTTGGAGATTGGCCAGCATCGTGACAATCCTTATATTTTTTACTGCACCCAGGGACAACATAGTGTAGAACATCATCCAAACCACTCCCGCAAGTTCTTCAGCCAAGACATACGACATTCCCCTCTGCTTTATTTATTTTCCTCTGGATTAGTTGCGTTGAGAACCTTTTCAGTTTTTATCAGTTCTCGTTCCTTAAACATACGAGCAAGTATATTTGTCACACTGTCTGTTCAGAGATTCTTGAATACATGTCTAGATCTATATCTTAAAAACCTAGACCAGATCCAAGTTTAGACCACCCCCTTCTCAGAAAAAAAAATACTCAGCACCTTCCTGGAAATCTACCTTCTTTAAACGAACAAACAGAAAGATGCAGTGACAATTTGGCGTTGTTTTATGTATCTACGAGTATATTTCTACCTAATCACAACAACATGGTAAAGAAATATGTTGTAAATAAGACACTTTGACGCTTGAAAAAAAGGCTTACATGTCGCCTATTTAAAGTATCGTATTGTAAACAAGTAATTACACGCACATATTCCTGCCGATGCATGTTGGACTTCCCAATAATGCGCGACACGCTCGCCTGCTAACACTTGTTAAGATTAGTCGGCGGACTTGGCCACTGATCGCTTATAACTTGTGATTTGCGTGTTTATTTAGAAAGCAAAGTTATCACTACGGATTCAACTCTATGTTACAAACAGATGAAACATGCATGAACGGTTTATCAACATTTTCTTATCTCCTCTTCTTAACTGCCTTTCGAGCCGCGGAGTGCAGGGGTGGATGGAGAGGAGTCGTCGGAGGCTATCATGAGAGTCACCATGCTCAGTCAAGAACTACACCACATGATGACGATGTTTTAATTTTTAATTAGATACGACGTTTTCCACCCTAGAAAGAGTAGAATTTATATATGGTTGTTTAAAATTGTTCTTTGGGTACATTGCTCGTAGCCAAGAAGATACTATAGTTTGAAGAGGTTTGTGGTTACTGGAAGAAGGGCGACGCACAATATGAAAAATCCTAATACGTTGGACTGACCAAGTGCGAGACGCAACTACACTACCCTTAACAACTACCGTGCATGAGCTACATGACAGGTTGACTTATAATAATCATATATAGGAGTATATAATATATTATTTGAGTCAACTCCTAACTTTTCTAAGTTCATAATCCAACAATATTTTTTTAATGGTACAGTATATTTTTAATAGAGTTTTGAAATAAAAATGGCCGATATTTTGGGCCATGAATGCCGGTTTTTGAAGACGGAATTAGACAAAATTTATTATTAGTTATTTAGATTATGTACCTCATTCTGTTGGGAAATAAGACATTAAAACCGCTTTTTGTCAACGAGTTAGTAGTACAAGATTATAAACGAAACAGATATATAATTGTTTGTAGAAACATCAAAAAGCAATTTTTCTTGCAAAGTATGCAGAGTGAACGTACCTCTGTATTTCTCTACTAAAAACTACCTTAAACCTGTACATGTATACACCTCTACATCGGACACTCTTATACCTATTGTTATTCTTACTTGCCAGTATCTGTAGTCGAATACAGGGGCGGACTGGACCGGTGGCCCACCGGGAATTTCCCGGTGGGCCGGTGTGCGAATTGGCCGAAATATTCAGTATACAATTCCAAATACAAAAAAAAACGTAAATTAAACAAAATACACTAAATTTTATCAGCTCTCCACGGTCGGGAAAAGAACACGCACACAGAAATGGATAACTATTAGATTCACACATGCGAGTAGCTACATAAGTTTGCGAGGAAACTGGGATGGAATCATATAAAAGCTGCACGGCATATTACAATTATGTTCTGTAGAAGTTTAACTTACACTTGTTGGACTACTCGTATAAGAATATTTTATAACTTATAAATATTTGTTAACCCTTTCGTCAAAACAGGTATCCTGCGAGAAGTCCTTTTCAAAATTAAAATGTTGTCCAATTACGAAATTCCTTAACTCAATTGCATCTCGAATCAATCATGACGATGTCTGACTTTAGTATTAAAAATCAAATAACTATCTAATGTAAAAAAAATGCTAATTGGAGTGTGGGGTGCACGAAATATTTGATATCAAAAAGGGGCCAATCCTGACTGATTTCTCGGGCGTATTACAATTGCCAGTCCGCCACTGGTCGAGTGATTAATATTATAGTGTTCCAGTTTAAACTATATTTCATCGTAATTTATGTTGTTCTGCAGATTTTTTAAAATCATTTTGAATAAATTGTAAGAGCTGTGTAGCAGTAAAAATAACGTTATCAGAATAAACCTGCCAATTATTTTTGAACTTGGACACTTAGCCACCTCTAGGATCAAGACTGTGTGCTTACTGAAGACCTACAGGTAGCACAGACTTTATTCATTCATATAATCACTTACGATCCTCGATACGCCTATCATCATCATCCTAAATTTTGCTTATTTCAAAATACGGCCAACAGTGTTCAGAATAGAAACTATCGAAAAAAAATTACGGCTGTTTTCCACCAGTTTAAAATATTTTACTGGAGTTATTGCCATATTGAGTTGGCTAACGTGATGACCGACATTTCGAAGGCGTTGCAGCCTTAATCTTCAGGGCGAGATCAAAAAACATAACCAAATATGATTATCTATATTTATGATATGATTTCTATGCACTTCTGTTTCGCAAAATATTCCATCGTTCATTCCAGTGCTATAGATCATTCGGCTATTTTCTCAATTATATAAATAAACAAATTAAACAGGAAAAACTAAAATCAATAATATTTTATTTTTATTATTCGTGAAATGGCAAATTATAATTAGTTAAGAATAAGGAATTATACTCTTTTTTTAGAAAATTTTATATATGATTTTTAAGCATAATTTATGTTTAAAAAATCTGTGTTATCAATCTCCGGTTAAATTAGTTGTTTAATTAGTGAGAAAAAAATTATATATTCGAAAATCAAGTACAAAAATATAGTAAAGTAAGCATATGTTAAATTATAACCATTTTATTCGAACATTTTTGTAAATCTAAGTTTTTTTGAGTATATTTTTTATTGAAAATTAAATATCTATATTTATATAAATTATCGTTTCAAATTTAAAAACGTAAATGCGTTGAACTCAGCACATGTTTACTAATTCAATAAATGTTTCACTGTACTAAATGAAATATTTAAATGTCTGTAAATCTCCTAAATAAACAAAACACAGCCAAAAATTGTTTATACACAAAATAAAATTGTTTATACACAAAATAAAATTGTTTATACACAAAATAAAATATTTCCCTTCCACAAAAATCATACTGAAGCGCAGGGGTTCTTAACCTTTTCATTGTTACAACTTTCATTGAAGTTACAGTAATGTTTACTCTCCCCTACTTCCTAAAATTAACGGAGGAATATTGATTTAGTAAGAGGCTGCCAGTGTTAGCGAGTAAACAAAAGAAGAAAAAAAAAATAACTGTTCACATTTTGAATCGAGACGATTTTATCATTATTAATAGTAAACTGAACATCATGATTATATCGGTTTTAACGTGTTCCTCGCGGGAAGCACAAACGCCTGTGATCTGATCTGTAGCATTCCTTTGTGTATTTTACGTAATGTTTAGTTTATCTCCTTTATTTAATGAGTCTCCTTAAGAGTAATGACTATTATTTATTGTCAGAAAATTACTTGAATGTCATTTTTACTTGGTGGTGTAATCAAATATCAGTGGTTCTAAACTTAGAAATTAAAAAACGCCGAAATTGTGCCGCGCACAGGATTCGTGGAATTTGATTTTTAACGCGGTGTACAGGTTAAAGAGCTTTAATCAGCTTTCACAGCTAAAAACTTTGATTTATTTAATAATTAAAATTTAATTTCGAATCTTCCAATTATGGTTAATTCATATTTGCATTGCATATCAGTGTGAACAAATTTTTGTATCTTTTTCAGCTAGTGTTCATTCATTTCGATAGTTCTAGCTGATTCAATTTGGTTGACAGGAGAGAATACAAACTCGTAAATTCAGTTAAAATGAGAAAGGTTTAGACCTGAATACAACGAAAATTGAGAGAATACAAACTCGTAAATCCAGTTAAAATGAGAAAGGTTTAGACCTGAATACAACGAAAATTGAAACCGAAACTTTACATTGCGCATCAATTACTAGACTAACGACGTCGACAAAACAATAGGCTTTTATTTTATAAACATAAAAAAAATATTAAATAATTATAATAAAAAGTTTATTCCTACAGCGCCGTTCAGAAAGTCGACTCTCCTCGATGGCTCTCTCTCTCGGGAATCGAATCCACTATTATTGAAGGATTAATTACGTATTTTTGCGCTTCCTTTTCGATAGTAACCCCTACTGGTCAAGAACCCCCCCCCCCCCTTGCTGTATCGTGGGTCGAATCACCTGACATCGAATTAGCATCAGGGTCTTTGGAATGACGTCCCTTCCCCAGGATCTCGCGGCTTTTCAGGCAACGGTCTGTTGGCCATCTTACTTGACCGGCCGGAGCGACTGGAGCCACTAGTCCCGGTCGGCATATTCGCCGTTGCCGAGATACTCTCTCCGGGCTGTTGGATTTTCTCCCCTATGGCGCGCAGGAAGCTCAGCGGCCGCGATGTTCTCTCCCCCACCACATCTGGCATGTTCTTGCTGCTGTGTGGCAAGTCGGAACTTCTGTCGCCGGGCAGTTCACAATACAAGTGCGGGGCGCGGTCTTTCGGTTCGAAATACTCGTGGCACAACGCCGTCGGCCTCGCATATGGGGAAAATGGAGCTAGTCTTTCTAAAGAAGGCACTCTGGTTCCTACATTTATCATTATCTTCTTGTTTTTTCCCTGTCGACGGACCGGAAGTTGGATTATATCGTAGAGATTCTCGTGATCGTCGATATAATCTTGTATTTGATTCTCGGCATGGAAGTTGTTATTTGTATTGCACGATTCTTCGACTTTGATCAAATCATACAAATGTTCGATCATCTCTCGAGCTTCGCTATAATTCTCCGGATCGTCTAATTTCTCCCTAAGACTTTCCAGAAGTTCTTTGGTCAATTCTTCGGGTAACGTTTGTGTGGCTTTATCGACCATCGGAACATCCTCCTCCATCAGCTGTTCTATCTCCACGGCCCCGTTTTCCACATTGAGCATTCTTGTTTCGTTAAGTCTATGATTTTCATTGTATTCGTGGACAGATAGTCTCGATATTGATCTAGCTGTGTCTAATCCATAGTTCACATGAAACAACCTATCAAATATCGCTACACAACAGTTATTCGATGATATAAGAGCATTTTTAACATCCGCACAGTAACCTTTTCTCCTGGCACACGCGATGAACGTCACCACTAAAATAGCGAGCACACCACAAAGCGCGGCTATCAGCACTATAATTAAGATTCGCTTATTCCACATTTTCGTTTCTTCTTGTTCTCGAAGCTGAATCTTTCTGTTTAGGAACTTCGTGTTAAGTATATCGTTATTTAAACTATTGTTTTTCGTTACTGCCGGTACACACTTGATTTTTGTTTCATTACTACAAACCTCTTGCGTGAACTTCTGCACTAACATCGTTTCCACAAATATATTATAACACCTCGCAATGGTCGGGTCCTTCACGGTGCAATAACTATTGTTGCTCACAACTTGCAGAGGAGTCGAGTTCCCATTGAAAACATCGCGCAGCCAATCGTCCATTTCACAAGTACACGTCTGATCAAAGTAATTATTTTCATATGCAATAGGATGGACGGACTGAATATCACTGATAAATTTTAGACTGCGACTTGCAACTTTGAACATTCCGTTATTTGCGAAAATCAGGGTGTACTGCGGGTCACTTTGGTACTCGATCGGGCACATTATGGCATCCGTCTCCAGCTCGTCAAAAGTATTACCTTTTATAACGATACGGTCCCATTCTTGAAATTGCAAGCCTCCACTTCTTATCCTGCCAAATTCATTATCTTCTATGTTCACTTTAGCTGCACGTATTCTTATCGCAGCCTTGTCGATATCCTTCAATCTGCAAAAAAATAGTCGCTAATCAATTTTATTCATTTCCATTACACTTACTAATACCACAACGTTAATATAAATCTCCATTTTATTCATTTCCAGTACACTTACTAATACCACGACGTCAGTATAAATCTCCATGTTTACTTCATTAGTTGAGTATTTACTTAAATATTACTTTTTTTAATAAATAATAAACCCACCGCAATATAATTATTTGTGCCATTACTGATAAAGACAAAAGTTAATAATAAATGAGTCAACGTAATAAATGATTCAGGAGTATGTGATAAAATACATTTTTTAGACAATTTAAAGTTTCAACTGGAGAAACTACAATCTATTGGACGTGACAAAGATATTTACGTTTTTTTTAATAAGTTATAATTTTTCATTAAATAAGATAAAAAGGTTATTAAAAATTTACCAGAACATAACAATATGAAAAGAAATAAATCAACAGAATATTTGACTTTTTTCCGAATAGCACATCAATGTTTTGTAATTTGACCATTGCAGTTTTTTTTCTTTTTTATGGATATTCCATATTTGAAAAGTAAAAGATATTTTTAAAATATATCACGTGTTATATTTACATAAGCGTATTTTATTTGAAAATGAATTGGTCGACATTCCTAACACAAAAGTTATAAACTACCAAATAATTTAATTCAACATAAAAATACTAAATAAAAGCGAAAAAAATATCCAGACAGGGTTTTTTTATTCAAATACTCGTGTGTTATCTTGACTAGCTTCACTCTACATGATCTAAGACCGGATACGAAAAAGCTAATGGGTTCAAATAATTCGTCAGTTGTAATCGATTAAAAAGTCAATAATGAACGTGACTTAAAAGAAGATCGATATTCCACTTACTTGCTGTATTTGATGGTTAAGTTATTCATGGCTGAAAGTAGTGCATCAGAAGCCAATGAGATGATGGTACAATTCAGGAACTCCAGTTTGTTGCCAATGAGAGTCTTCTCGTGAAATGCTTCTTTGTAGAACTTATTAAATGTCGAGTTAATGGCAATGACGGTGTTATAAGATATGGCACAGAAGGCATCTCCATGGACATCACGAATTGTTACTTCTTGAAATCGTACTTCGTCCACTGGAGATCCAAATGTTCTTCGTGGTAAACTTTCAATATGTACATTTTGGAGCAGAATCTGAAATTTTATTTACTAATAATACACACTCGTACATCAAATACATTATACCGAAATTAAGCTGTTCATATACAATATATATAAAAAAAATACTCATAATACATACTCTTACATAAAAATACATTATACCGAAATTAAGCTGTTCATATACAATAGATATAAAAAAAATACTCATAATACATACTCTTACATAAAAATACATTATACCGAAATTAAGTTGTTCATATACAATATATATATATAAAAAATACTCATAATACATACTCTTACATAAAAATACATTATGCCGAAATTAAGCTGTTCATATACAATAGATATAAAAAAAATACTCATAATACATACTCTTACATAAAAATACATTATACCGAAATTAAGTTGTTCATATACAATATATATATATAAAAAATACTCATAATACATACTCTTACATAAAAATACATTATACCGAAATTAAGCTGTTCATATATAGTAGATCTAAAAAAATATTAATAATATATAATCTTACATAAAAATACATTATACTGAAATTAAGCTGTTCATATATGGTACAATAGATGTAAATAAATACTAATATTACATACTCGTATATTAAAATACATTTTACCGAAATAAAGGTGTTCATATACAATAGATATAATAAAACAGATGCGTTATTTTGTTCTTATTATAAATAATCGGCTGTCCGGAAAATAGTATGGTATTTCTCCCCATCGGGAATTTTCCGGGTCCGCAACTGAACATGAAAATATAGGTTGATACTTTTTACCAATGATTGATTATTGTTCAATTCCTTCATCAAAAATTATCCTTAACTTGATAAGTTTTGCGACGTAGTCATGAATTTGTGCCACATTTAGCGTACTGTATTAATTTAAAGCAATAAACTGCATCTTACAATTCCCTCCATACACTCATCAAACATATTTAAGAAATAGGAAATGCTTGACAAGATGTGATCAACTTCAAACCCGGGAGAGATAAACTTTATTTTTTTTCAGTATTTTACAGTTTCTATAATTTATCTTTCTTTCACCTTATAAAGAGACAGCAAACATGAACTTTATAAAAAAATCGGGTCCGCAACTGTAAGCGTTAATAATGTGGCAATCTTATGCTTATGAGGCTGGTATATGGTATATAAAAAACTGAGATCAGCAACGTTACATAACTAAATGCGACAGCGATAATGTAGCGGATATATATATATATATATATATATATATATATATATATATATATATATATATATATATATATATATATATATATATATATATATATATATATATATATATATATATATATATATATATATATATATATATATATATATATATATATATATTTATATATAACATCACTTAACGCTTCGGGAAAGTCATTATCATCATCAATCAAGGACGGTTTTTTTTTATCAGAGAGATAATGATGAGGGAGGCCATCACCATACCTTCAATATTTAGAATTAAGCGCCTGTTACTCTTCCATAATGGAAGTCATTTCATCTCCTTACCTTTGTGACAGGTCCATGGCGGGTGTCCGACTTTATCTCCAGAGCGAAAGCTCCCTCTTCCAGCTCCAGGCGGGGCACGTCCTGTATGCTGATCTTGATCAGGCGGTAAAACGACTTGTTCTGCAGCTTCACATGCTTACAGGCAAATATGTTGACTGTTGTGGTACCTTCGAATAAAACAAATTATCAAACGCTATTGAGAATATATAGAACCTTAGTCATAGTATAAAACAAGTTATTTGAATATATTTCCCTCCAAGATCAAGGGCGCGAATGTTATCACTATACTAGAAGATATTCTATATTTTTAACATTATTTTGTTACGAGTTATTTATTTTTGTATTATTAGTTTTTATTAACATTCAGTAGTGAATTAGAGTAACATAATGCCTTTTTAACAAAACAAATCATTATGTCTCGTTTGCTATCGCTGTTGTTAAGGTAATTAATTACATAATATTAAGTTAAAAAGGGCTGAAATTACTATTGTATGTCCTGATATTGACTAAAACTACTAAAAAACGCAAGCGGATTTTATTATTGTATAAAAAGTACAATATCAATTTGTATACGTAAATTCTATAGTTGTTTTGACAATACAAAAATACAGAAATAAACATGACTAACAAATATGCCCCTTAAAAGGTTTAGCTGCTTTACAAAGAGCAGAATATTCGACGATTCCGGTGGCCTGTTTAATGACACATGACGTCCGACAAGGAGGTTACGGTTATCAATTCAATTTTTACTTTAGACCTAGTTGCTTTACAAACAGCAGAATATTCGACGATTCCGGTGGCATGGTTGATGACACATGACGTCCGACAGGGAGGTTACGGTTATCGGTTTTTACTTTAGACCTAGTTGCTTTACAAACAGCAGAATATTCGACGATTCCGGTGGCATGGTTGATGACACATGACGTCCGACAGGGAGGTTTCGGTTATCGGTTTTTACTTTAGACCTAGTTGCTTTACAAACAGCAGAATATCCGGTGGTCTGATTGATGACACATGACGTCCGACAGGGAGATTACGGTTATCAATCTGATTTTCACTTTAGATCTCTTAACATCTTTCTGGTTGATTGTAATATATTGCCCCGTGGTAATCAACCGGCCACGTTGTATGGTCTCGTTTTCAATGAATTATTTTTTGGTCTAAGATACCTTAACACGAATATAATTCATTTGAACCAAGTGTATACATAAATAAAGTGATTCAACATTAAATTTTCACATAAACATGTGGTTTGTTGAATCGAACATGACATTTTTAAAAACATCGCGCTATTAAAGTTTTCCATATATAAATCCATCGCTTGCTATTTTCTTTTAAATTGATTCATTTCATTTTGATCTTGCTCATATAAGATAAATGGCGCTTTAAGTATTATACTAGAATTAGGTGAGAAATCATTTTCCCGACATACTCGTACTTGAATTTCGTATTAGCGCTTTAAATACAATATTTATTCGAATAATGCGATAAATACAATATTTATTTCGTATTAGCGCTTTAAATACAATATTTATTCGAATAATGCGATAAATACACATTAGTTTTATATTTCATTTCGCAAGCCAACTTTCCAACATCGATTTCATAAAAGTGTTATAAAGATAGGTATAAATAATTTATCACAACCATAGAAAGATTTTCTATTACACTAAAACGGCCGATTAAAGTTCTGTTGCATGCATACATTAGAATGATGGATAAGAAAATATCAACATCGCAGTTTCTAGCTTGTAACAAAATTTTCAACACTTTTCATCATACGGTTCAATTTTACTAAATGATTAAAAGTATTTTATATCAGATAGTTAAGCAATAAATATGGTGTCAAACATCTTAAAATCGCATCGTTTGTAAATGGGAAATTAAATTACATCTTTATTATTTTATTTATATTAAAAAACAAAAGAAAAAGTTGCATAACCCCGATGAATTAACCAAAGAAGTGGTAATAGGCTAACCAGAATTTTCGAATGCGTCTTTCTCAATGACGAGCTTATCACAGTGGAAGAACTGCATCAGAGGATGGTTGGCGTTCATTTTGTAGATTGCATGACGAGATACTCGAATGCTCAACACGTTCTGTATCAACACCTGCTTCGGATCTTCCACGCCAGTGAAGCTTTGCGCTTCGAGAACCACTTCTGCAGCTCCAGAAATCACCAATTTCCTCGTTGTTCTCGGCACCATACCTTCAGACACGTGTATCACCTGTAGACAAAAAAAACTCATTATTAATATGTATATTTCACACGAAAGGTGTAAGTTAATCGAACGGGCTGAATGTTAATATTAGAAAGTCGAAAGTTATGGTTATCGAACGAGTAAATATAATTGAGTGAAATAAAAGAAAGAGACGAGAAAGTTTTGTATCTTGGAAGCATGTTCACATCGGATGGTCACGTGAAGAACGATACGTATTATTTATTTATTTATACAATTACGTAATACCATCACGCCATTTAGAGGTAGACAGAGAGAACATATCGCCAGACTTTCCTATCTCAACACACATACTTAGCCTCTTTTACATCCTTATACCTTTTCAGACAACTTTTATGATTCCTCTAACTTTCTACGTTTCCTTTTTTTTAGAATACCAATAAATGACACTTAAGTGACTTTTACATAACACAGTAAAACTTAAGTATCAAATAGATAAAATATCGATATGCTCCAAAGAATATGACGAGTAAAATATATCTTTCAAAATATTATTCTTAAACATACCATTGAACAACAAAAGTAATCAAGAATGTAAGACTACAAAATATAAATTAAAAATATATAAAATAATCTTTCTCGAGGGAATATTATAAGACAAATTACATGTACAAGGGTGTAGGCTTAAAAATATCTGGTGTCCTCTCGGCCATTCTCGCCCTATATTGATGGGGTGTATCTAGGCTGGGGAATGTTATAAGATGAGTCAGACCCAGACCTTTTGATAGCTTATCTCTTAAATATATTTTCTGCAGTTAATCTCGGGATATATGTGCGATTTCGGAATGGATTGATATATGTACATACTATGTTGCTATCAATAAACCTATATTTATTTATTTATAAATATACTTCGATTAATAAATCATTTAATAATAACAAGACCTAAAATGATTTGATTTCGCGTGATGTATACATGTGTAATTGTGTCACTGTTTGCCAGGTTGATGAGAATGTGCAACGGGGTTTGGGAATCAAAAATCGGAAAGAAGTATCGATTTATTTTTTCATGCTATATATCCTCAGTGAGATACAGGCAAAAACCTAGTTTACTGGGGACACGACAAATGAAAAGCAATAAACCCAGATCCATTAAAATTGTGTGTCCAAATTAACATAAATTATCTGTTGTTTTTTTCACAAATGATGTATATTTCTTGTCTAGTGTAAAATAAATAAAATTAAAATAAATAAATAAATAAAAATGAGTAAATATTGTAGACGGACCCTCCTGAACTCGACAATATCGTATCGTTTGTAAATGATATTGAAAAAAAGAGTAGTAGCAGGCAGCTGGAATGGTGGGTCGTACAATGTGTTTATAGAACGGATCACTTCAAAAGGCTGTTTGTAATGGGATATTGTTCTCAAAATAAGGATACACAAGTGAAATTTTAACTTATCAAAAAGTGATGATAGTAAAATAAACGCAATATAAAAGAACGTTACGTAGAATATTTGTAAAAAAACAATGTATTATAGACTACGGAATGAAGTCATTATAAAAAAAAATGTGAAAGAAGTATTAAGATGGTTTGACCGCATAGAAAAAACTAATATTAAAATATTTACAATAATCAATATGTACTAGTATTGATGGTATGAGAAGTTCGAGAAGATTTAGAAAAACGTGGCATGATAAAATTAATGAAATCCTAAAAGAGGAAGCGTGAAACGCCTTTATAACATAATATGAGAGAATGCATGACGAGCTGTATGAATGTGGGAGAAGCGAAGTATTTGTGCAAGGATAGAATGACGTGGAGATCTGTTTCCTTTGCCTACCACAATAGAGGCATAACATGATGATGATGATATATTTCACACAACTCACGCCAACAATCAAATTGACTGTTGACTATTTTTGATATACGAGTTACTGAAGTTCTTAGTCACTATCTGATGATAATATAAGAGTATTTGAAGTTCTTTGCCACTATCTAATTATGATAAACGAGTATTTGAAGTTATTTAATTGCTGAACAGGTCTTGTGAGTCCTTTCGCCCCGTTGGGGACATGATTTGGACAAACACCACGAAGCGCATCCAATGTTTCCTTTCTTGTCCACGTCTTTTTCTCCCTACAACACCCCTTCTTAATATACATTAATCTAGCGTATAGGTTATCTTCTAAAAATGTTAAACCGAATGGTTTGTTCCTGCTAAGGTTGAGATCCTTTTATTATTGCTGAACCACAGCTGTTTAATTTTTTTCGTATGGTACCTTTCAACATATCATAGCGTGGCCAGGAAACAGGATTATCTTCGGCCTCAGTAATCGAGCTTTTGGTTTTACAAATTCTAGAGTAGGAACAGAATCGCGGTTGGATTTGTTGGTTCACTACCGCATGTTAAGAGCCAACAACACTCGTATACATTTACTCGGCGCATTCGAATATTATTATCTGATGAAAATTGTTTCTCTTTTATCAAACTGGAAACCATTTTTTTCTATTTTTGTAGACGATCAGGAATAGAACCCTAAATTCCAGAATGGAAGTCAAGCGTCTTACCAACTAGGCCACCGAGTTTTTTAATGAACAAAGTCATTGACAATTTATATGCTGAGTTAAAAACAACACTAAAATAACTCAAATTCATGTTATTTTTTTAAATTTTAAAAGTAATTTAAATATTATATTTAGTGCACTTATAAATTCGGTATTTCACGAGACAGGTAAGTAAACTAGCGACAAACTAAAAATGAATTCACTTAAACTTTAATAATAATTATGCCTGTAGTGTGCTGTGTCAACGTATTCTCTCTCCAGTTATAAATTCGGTATCTCGTCAGGCAAATAAGTACAACTAGCGACCAACTAAAAATGAATTCACTTAAACTTTAATAATAATTATGCGTGTAGTGTGCCTGTGTCAACGTATTCCGTCTCCAGTTATAAATTCGGTATCTCGCGAGACAGATAAATAAACTAACGACAAATAAAACAATTCACTTTGATTTTAATAATAATTATGCCTGCCGTGTGCTGTGTCAACGTATTCCCTCTCCAGTTATAAATTCGGTATCTCGCGAGACAAATAAGTACAACTAGCGACCAACTAAAAATTAATTCACTTGAACTTTAATAATAATTATGCCTGTAGTGTTCTGTGTCAACGTATTCCCTCTCCAATAATAATTGCGGTATCTCGCGAGACAGATAAGTAAACTAGCGACAAACTAAAAATGAATTCACTTAAACTTTAATAATAATTATGTCTGTAGTGTGCTGTGTCAACGTATTCCCTCTCCAGTTATAAATTCGGTATCTCGCGAAACAGCTATCGACCAACTAAAAATGAATTCATTTTAACTTTAATAATAATTCTGCCTGTAGTGTGACGTTTCAACATTCTCCCTCTCCAGTTCTGTAGTCTTACAAAGATAGACGCGTACTTCAATTGCATTGGTAACACGTGTAGTGGAATTCAATTAAGTGTCGTTCTATGGCCATTATTCTATTAGAATAAATCAATCATCTACTGTAGGTGTGTTTTAACTATCAGAGACGTTCAATATTAGATAGGCGATCCAAATTTAACTATCAGAGATGTTCAATATTAGATGGGCGCTCCAAATTTAACTATCAGAGATGTTAAATATTAGATGGGGGCTTCAAATTTTAAACTTAAATTCTGTAATAAAAAGGCGTTACTTTTAAAAAGTTTTTTCAAGAAAATGCCTCACATATTCACAAGCCATAGACCAAAAATGAGATGGATAAAATTATTATAAATATTAATAAAAGGACATATTTTTTATAGTGCCGTTTAAAAGCAGACTGCTCAATGACGCTCTAATTATCGAAATATTAAAAATATCACAAAACATAAAATTATTTTTAGACCAAGTATAGAAAGGTGACGGCTGCTACCAATAGATTGCGTAAGAAAACCGAAAAAAATAACAAAATTGTTCGACAAAAAACAGGAAATTGCCTAGTTTGTTGAATTCTGAAAACATTTCATGTCATTTGCAATAACTTGTTTCAAATTATTACGTTTTTCTTATAATATGCATGTATAACGACCTCGGTGGCCAAGTTGGTAAGACGCCTGTCTCCCAACTCGGAAATTGCGGGTTCTAATCCCGCTGGAACCCAGATAATTTAAAAAAAGATTCCAGTCTGGTTTTCTCTTCAGCCCATTTCAACATCTTTCTGGTTGATTGGAAGAGATTGCCTCATTGCAATACTTCCGCTAGATTGTACTGTATACAACGGAAGTGTAATACGACACAATAAATGTATAATTGAAAAAAAAATTGTCACAAGGAACCTTTGAAAATCTTCCGATATGTGATAGTAACTCATTTGGCTTTAGGTGGAGTGCATTTTATGCTGTGTTTATACATATTGTAATCGTGAATTTTGAAAAGATCTCCCAAAAATTGTTGTCTTCAACTGTTTCCTGAACCTGCATGTGCTATCCATATCTCTAATATTTAACGGGAGACCATTCCACACCATGGGACCAGAAACAGCAAAAACTGTCACAATATCAATAGCAAATAAATTTTCGAGGTCAAATCTACACCCATGTGCCTGAAATAGAGTAAGCAACCTTGGACGAAAGTTGATGAACGCGATTTCGTGAACCCAGGACGTTGTGGAAAAAGTTTAAAAAATACTCATGATGAGAGAATACCCAGAACGAAGATGCATTAAATTAGATAATTTAAACCTTTTCACTGCTTCATTTGTTTTACATTAACTTTTTTTTTATATATTTTTAATATAAATTTTATCTGATTTAATATTTTTATAATAAATCTTATACACGAACTTTAAGCGAAGAAGAAAGAAACTAAAGAAAACTCGAATGAAGGAAGAATGAGTAGAGTGAAGGACAAAAATGGAACTATAATAATAGAGATAGAAAGTATGAAGAAAAGATGGAAGAAACACTTCGAGAAAATGTGTGAAAGTACGACGGGTGGAAATAATTAAATATTGAGCGTGTGTGAGTGGACCTATTGAGATGGATATGTGTGAAATTGCCAAAGAAAAGGTAAAAGCGGCTGTCGAGAATATGAAAGTGTGAAAGTACGACGAGTGGAAATAATTCAAGATTGAGCGTGTGTAAGTGGACCTATTGAGATGGATATGTGTGAAATTGACAAAGAAAAGGTAAAAGCGGCTGTCAAGAATATGAAAAGGGGGAAGGCTGCAGGGCATGCTAGTATAGTCCTTGATAGGGGGGGATGGATTGACTGAATATATGCATATGTTTTTTAATAAATAAAGGAACTCTGGATACAATCCCTCTGGCAGGAGGAAGGTAACCGATATAATATACTTGTATAAGGGAAAAGGTTCTAAAATGGAGTGCAACAACTACATATGCATCAGTTTATTAAGAGTGGTAGGTAAACTGTATGCAAGGATTGTGTTAGAGCGAGTGAGGAAAATAACTGAAATAAAAGTATAGGGTGCGCAAGTAGCTTTTTTGGTGATGGACGAGATTTTTGGGTTACGGAACATATCTGAGAAGTGTTTAGAAAAAGGGGGAAAGGTATTTTGTGCATTTATAGACTTAGAAAAAGTGTATGATCGTGAAAAAAAGAAGAAATTGGGGGAAGTATTGAAAGAATAAGACGTCAATGATAAATTACTGAGTGTAATTGCCTCCCTGTATGAAGACAGTAGTGCGTGTGTAAGAGAAAATGGAAAACTTACTGAGATGTTTGAAATTACGAAAGACGTAAAGCAAGGATGTGTGTGTCACCATGGTTGTTTAATTTATAATACACCAAGGAAAATTTGTGGAGCGTTATTGTTTGAAAGAAAGCGGAATGAAGACATCAGAAATTAATGCGTGGATAAAATGGATGGTTTAAGCAAGAAAAAAGCGCTTTAAGATGGTTTGGACATGTGGAGAGAATGAATGATGAAATAATTACCAATCTAGTATACAGGTCAGAAGTGCAAGATGTGTGCGTGTGTGTGGAAGAGAAAGACCGAGGAAAACGTGGTTGGACTAAATGGATCTTGTTTTTAAGAAAGTAAAGCAAGAAGCTGTAATTTGTTTTTATCAAACACTGATTATTCCACTTTTTGTAACGGTACAACCCTACCGGATTCAGGGATTTCACCTCATCATCAGGGAAGCACATACAAGACTGAATTATGTTCGAACTGGTACCGACATACACGCTTCTAACGATATTACATACATTCAGGTTGGAGACTGTGGGTGGAGGGAGTTTTAATCTCCGGAAACTCTTATTAAACGGGAAAGACAAAAGTGGAATACTTAGCAACAGTGGCGTGTATAAACTTTTATGTGCTGACTGTGATAATTTATATATAGGAAAGACAGGAAGATCATTTGAAAAGAGATTTCGTGAACACAAATCCGCCTTAATTAATCCTCTAATTTATTCTGAAATGGCTAATCATTGTCACCGTGAAAACCATACATTTTCTATCGACTATGTCAAATTCTTACATATCAGTAGTAACGGAAATAAATTAGACAGATTAGAGGCCCTAGAAATTTCTAAGTCAGCGCTCCGTGGTGAACATCTGGCAAACACATATATTCCA
This sequence comes from Odontocerum albicorne, assembly GCA_949825065.1. NCBI lineage: Eukaryota > Metazoa > Arthropoda > Insecta > Trichoptera > Odontoceridae > Odontocerum > Odontocerum albicorne. Next base: position 13,279,556 of record OX463843.1, read on the forward strand.
AAAATCTCGCCAATGTTCGCTGAGGTTGTCTCCCCCCTTCCTCAACCCACAGTCCGCAACCCGAATGATAACCGTTAGAAGCGTGTATGTCAGTACCAGTTCGAACATAATTCAGTCTTGTTTGTGCTCCCCTGATGATGAAACGAAAGCCTTGATACCGTTACAAAAAGTAGAATAAACAGTGTTTGATAAATTAAAATGTCTTTAAACCACCACAATGTTAATGCCTTAACTATAAATAATAGAATAAGAAGTATTAAATAATAGAGGATTGTGTCGATGACGAGATGTCTGAATGTGGAGGAGGCGAAAGTTGTATGCTTGGATAGAAAAGTGTGGAGATATGTTATCTCTGCCTCCTTCGCAAGGGGCACGGCGTGATTATATAAGGATGATTTATATGGTCATTGTTACACAGGAAAATGTTCATTCAGTAGTAACCATTCAACGACGACCTCCGTATCTTAGTTGGTAAGACATCCATATTCTGACTCTGGACTTGCGAGATCAATTCCTGTTGAATTTTTTTTTTCAAGATGGATTTCAGTCAGGTTTTCTTTTTAAGACTTCTTTAATATATTTCTGATGGTTGGAAGAGATTTCCACGGCAAGGGACACGGCGTGATTATTTGTGTGTATGTTAGTCGAGAAGTAGGATTTTATACAGTTACCATACTGGTATGAGTGAGCTATGAGTGAGCCCGTCATGGCTTGCTGCCGAGTTTCGTAGGATGACTCAAATAAATGGACACAAATGCCAACGTCCATTCCACCTTAAACAATATTCGCTCGTTGGTCTAATTAGGTCGCGTCCAGTCGAATGACCGTACACAATATTTCGCATGTCGGTTGTCAGACAGAGATTAATATCTTGATTCGTGAATGAACTTGAAGTGTGAAGTTTTTTCTATAATATATTGTAGTGTATTGTTGCAATGTAATAAATTTTCACTGTATACAGTACAACCTGGCGGACTTGTTGCGGCAAATTTTTTCAACCAACCAAATAGATTTTGAGAAAATTTTCAACGTCTTTTTAATCATGGACTTGTGCTACGTTCAAATAGAGATTGTTTATTGGCCTTCCCAGATCACCGCTCTTCTATTTTTACGTCGTCCAAGTGATGAATAACACCGTCCGATCGTCACTCTGAACCCCCCATCAACGACAGCTCCTCCGGATGACAGCTTACCCCCATAGGCAATCACATATCTCTCTCTCTCTCAATAAACATCTACTCTCAATAAACATACGTATCAATATCATTATAAAAGTCACACACGTCTCCCATATCACTTACCTATATATATACTATAATATTCATTTTTTTTTTTTATATTTTATTCACCACCATTATTTTTTACACACACCCGTTCAATATATTACCGTGTGTGACGACACTACTGTCCATGCAGTGAGACTCTGGAACCAGTTACAAACCAATGTTAGTCTCGCTCGCTCTGTCCTCGGTATGTTTTTAGAAGCGACTGAAAAAACTCTTAATTTCTAGTCAGTAATACTACGTGTTTTATTCCTGATTTTTCTTTCCTCTCCACCATCTTTTACTTCACCTTTGATTGATATGTCACATTTACTTTTGTATGTTTATGTCCATAAATTTCATAAATATGTTTAATCTTTTGAATATTTTTATCTACCATGTAATTTACTTTTGTTTGGTTGAAGATTGCCGCCTGACAATAAACCCCCCAGAGTACATTTACAATTAAGTGTTAAAAAAATAAATAAAATTCATGTATCTTAGAAAACAAAGTCAGTGGCAATTTTCCTTATAGCAGACAAAGTGATTCATTTTAACTTGCGCAGCATTAGCTTGCAGGTGGCCTTTGTGAAACAAGACTGAATCACTATTACGGACGTACGAAAAATCGTAGTGTTGACAGTAAATTTACTGACTTAAGTCATCTGCTCATACGAGTATGACTTCTTTATATTACAAGTGATGTTTTCACTTATGTAGGAGAAAACTCGTACCTAATACTTGTAGACTATAAAACTAAAACAGTTAAAACCTTTATTACCTTTTGTTCTTTGTTAATCAACCGAATGCGAAATGAGAAATACAATTAGTTGATTTAATACAACACACATACAGTACCAGGCGGTAAGTAATACACATCGGGCTTAAGAAAGAGACTGTCGGTCATAACCTGCTAACTTCGGCTTTGTAGAGCGTCGTCTCTGTCATTCATTCACGTATTTCGTCGCGATTTGTCAGTCGTTGTCAAGCGTTCTAGGGACAGAGACGACGCTCTACAAAGCCGAAGTTGGCCGATTATGGCTGACAGTCTCTTTCTTAAGCCCGATGTGTATTACTTATCGCCGGGTACTGTACTTAATAACACACCATTTCCCTGTCGGGTAGGTAGAGAGGACAGAACGCTTGACTTTTCTATTTCGACACACATTCTTCGCCTCTTTTATATCCATTCACTTCACACAACTCCCACGATTTCTCTGATTTCCTTATTTTAAAATATCATTCACTTAATCTAACAATGCTTTATTTGATCTTTCTCTACCACCCCTTCCACTCACATTGCACTATTCTTTTTGCTAATCTTTCTTCCATACCAACTAAGAGTGATCTTCATTTTACTCAACACATCAGCTTTCCTAATGACTTAATTTTGTATTGTCATACATTGTAACCCCATGTACAATTCTCATTGTTTTTCAACAAATATTGCAAACGCGACTACATCAAAATACTGGAGGATTGCATTGATAGTTCCGTTATATAAAGGCAAAGATGTAAGAATGGAGTGGGAATGTTACAGAGTCATTAGGTTGTTGAATTCTTCTTCATCTTATTTTAAGCCTGTTATGGTCCTGCATCATTGTTTGCCACTTGCGACGTCGACTGCCAGCTGTCTTTCCATCTTTTGGGAGGTCGTCCTGGAGGTCTGCTTGCTTGGGGGATACTGTCCCTGGTCATTCTTACGGCTCTTGATTCCGCCATTCTGGATACGTGTTCGTTCCAGAACCTTCTTCTCTGTCGTCCCCATTTGACAATATCTTCAACTTCGCACGTCTGTTTGTTGAGTGTACTAAGTAAAATATACGTATTGTCACCCAGTCTATTATTCTCAGTGCACGCCTTTCTAAAGCATTATTCGGCTCCTTTCAGTATTTTTTCACATCCATGTTTCACATCAATGCATTAAACACTTTAGTGGACTATCACCTCAGCAGATTTTGATACTGTCCGGTACGAGTATCCATTTTTTATATACTCGAACCGACTTATTTATCTTTAATTGATTAGGTATCAAAATTTATAAACTCAAACCGGACTATATTCTTTAAGAGGCGAACACCACAAACCATCTTTATCTTTAAGATATGAACAAAATTTAGCCAATAAGAGTAATTTACATCCAAAATAGTCTGAAAAGAAAGTTCCATCGTAAATCGATCCCGCCATCCTTAAATATCAATAATATCCCTTTAATATCCCGCCATCGGCATACACGCGCTTTCCAACTAGGGCACGGAGTTCGTCAATATTTTCATTTACTAGATCTATTGTTTTGAACCTTTTTTTCACGCGTTTTTTCTACTTGAATTAAAACATTTTTTTTTAAATTTTATATGTTTTGGATTAAAATAGTTTAATGTATACAAGATGATCTGGCTGGTTGGAAGAGATTGGTGTACATCAATAAGCACGTCAACAAAAATTACATCATCTTCGATGGTGGAAAGAATAGGATATAAGAAAAAAGAATGATAAAAAATCAGAAAGAACACGCGATGTCACTGAAGGTGCATTTTTAACAATAGTGAACGAATCTAATATTAAGATTATTTATGATTTTAGATAGTGAATAATTATAAAATGAAACAAATTGGAAAACTATAAATTAATAATAAAACATGGTTATTTATTGCTATTAAGTTTTATTACACATCAAAATACCACAATACCGCAATATTTTGATGTTATTTCTACATAAATACAATATATTAATCCAATTCCAAGAACTATTTTTGGTCATACATTAATGAATTTACTTGTTATGTCCCTTTAAAGTCGAATTGAAATCCTAGAATCAAATTAAAATATTTAATTAAAAAATGTATTCCTTTTTTATTACAGACAAATAGTCAAACATGTAAATCAGAACTATATAAAAATATTTTACTATTAATTTCAGGAATATATAAAAAAAATCATTGAAAGGAAAAACTGTATGAGTCGAATTATTTTATAATTTACTATTAATTCAATGGGCTTATTGTCAAGAGTCCATTTTTCTCAACCTACCAGAAATATATTCTGCCCTGGTGTGAAAAATTAAGATATACTATACCTCTTTTAGTTCGTATCTGCAATCCGATAAGCATTCTACAAATATCCCACAGAGGTCGACAGGTCATGCGTTTTATTGCAATGTCCATTGACATTTTACTAACATTCATTTTAATTTAAATTAACTTTATTAAAAAAATATATAATAATCCTCAACCTATACACTCAATACGCGCGTTAGATCCGGATTATATACATACCATCACATCACTCTGTCGGGGTAGGCATAGAGGACAGAGTGTCAGACTTTCCTATCTCGGTACACATCCTTCGTCTCTTCCACATCCATACGACTTCTCAGACTTTCTACGGTTCCCTCTTTCAGAATATCGCTTCTTTGATCCAACCTTACTTTCCTTGGTTTTCCTCTCACACGCCTTCCACTCACATCTGCATTATATGTCTGTTTTATTAGTCTTTCTTCATGCATTCGTTCCACATGCTCAAACCATCTCTGCGTGCTCTTTTTCATCTTACTTAACACATCAGCCTTAAGTTCACATTCATCCTTATCACTTCATTCCGTATTCTGTCATATATTTTCACTCCATGTATTATTCTCAATGCACGAATTTCTATAGCATTTATTCGGCTCACAGTATTTTTCCATGTCTAAGTTTCAGTCCCATACATCAAATTTGGCACCAAAATACTATTGTGAACAATCATCTTAGCAGATTTTAATATTGTTTGGTTCGAGTATATATGTTTTAGTGGCCCCATTGACTTTGTTTCCTATCCCTATATCCCAATTATTAATTATGTCACTGATATCCGGATTACCAATTACTAATTATGCCACGTGTTTCCAGTAGAAGGCAAAATATCATACTATAGATCGCTCTATCATTCGCATCGATCAGCTTTGCCCAGAGCACATAGTCCCTATGTTCAGACAAACTATCATGTCTTGTGAGTACTTTATAGCCTTAATACTACTTTCGTTTAAGACACTGTCTCTGCTTGTTCACCGTACATCTAGTCACCTTTACTCGGAGACTATTCAGGGCTCTCCAAGTAGGCCGAGGCAAGGATACACAACTCCAACATCACATCTCAAATGATGCCCTTGAGAAGTGATGTTGGAGGCGACTCTTGCGTATTCCATGTACAGTTTTCTCCGCGGCAACAGATGTCGTCAAAGTTATAGTATTTAAATTTGTATTCTTTATTCATGGCAATATGTGATGGTAATAATAATATGACATTTTATACAGCGTTCAGATAACAAATTAATACAACTAGTTGCAACCCGTGAAATATTCACGGAACTAAAACAAAATATATATTCATAAATGTAAAATTTGTTTATATATATATATATCATTTATACATCGTCCCCTTTTACACCGGTTCAAAAATGGTTAGCTAGGTATTTAAAATTCGTTCAGTATCACGGACCCGCCGAGATTCAAATTTCGAATTACTTTCGGAGAGAATCCAAGTATTCCTCTCTCGCTCTCTTGTATTCGAAATTCAATTCTCGTATTCTTTCTTTGGCGACAACCATCGTATGGGTTTTGGCCTATTTATACTATGATTGCAAGCAATTCTAGAGTGTCATAATTATTCTATATATTGCTTATAGGATTTATAAGAAAATACTGAAGGTAAGTTCAGTTCAGTTCGATCCCACCTCTAACCACGCTGTTATGGGGGGCAAAATAAGTCCCCATCCAGTGCGATCTACACTAGAAGATCGAAATCTTTTTTATTATTTTTTTATGAGCTTGACGTCACATAGTGATGAAGAAAGAACTGCCCAAAGGGACTCCTTCTCCAGTTTTTATGAGCTTGACGTCACATAGTGATGAAGAAAGAACTGCCCAAAGGGACTCCTTCTCCAGTTTTTGAAGTGAAAATTAAAAAAAAATTTAAATAAAATTTAAAAAAATATTCCTTTTAAATTGACCGGCCAAGTTTGCCAATTCATACAGGAGCGATCTCGAATATGCACCGGACGGAAACGCAGATTCATATAGGGCAGACAGAGACATACAGTAAACCGTGAGACTATTTCTCTATATTAATATTTTTTTAAAACGAGACAAAAAAAATTATTAGCCAATGTCGACTATTTAGAAGTCAAGATAATATTTATGACTATCATATTCGTATATAAGCCGGGTAGCTGCATTGAAAACAGACTTTTTTATCTCATTTTTTTAAACGGATATTATGTTGTTCCAGTAAATAATGCATATTATTTAAAATATACATATATGTATATACTCGTATATAAAAATAAATAATAAAAAAAAACGAAAAAAAACTGATCACAATCAAATTAACACGTGAACCAAAACCTAAACCCGACAATTCGTTAACACGTTTAAACCTTATGCTGTCTCATTCAGAATTTAATTACTATTTATCTATACTCTCAACTACTGAGACAGTTTCCACATTTACTAATCATTCTTTATTTTCAACCTTTTAATACTACACTAAGTGTACCCATAGGCTAAAAATCGAAGCATCCTATGCTGAAACAAAATCACTAGGTGTCCTCCGAAGCTGTATGACAGACAGAAAACGGAGGTAACCAGTACCCTTATAAGACAAAACTTAACGGGTCTCTTCTAATACATCGGGTGTACAGGTGTGAGAACCTCAAAGTAATAGTTATATGGGTACCCTCACTTAGCAGTGGGTAGAGAAAGGGCAAATTAAGATTAAGATATATAGGTACGAGTATATAGTATGGTATATGTACTCGTATATATATATATATATATATATATATATATATATATATATATATATATATATATATATATATATATATATATATATATATATATATATATATATATATATATATATATATATATATATATATATATATATATATATATATATATATATATATATATATATATATATATATATATATATATATATATATATATATATATATATATATATATATATATATATATATATATATATATATATAATTTTTTAATAGTCAATAATAGTGGGTTTGCATCCAGAGTTCTAAACGACGCAATATAAATTGTCATTTTATTATCATTACTTTTTTTTATTATAGATTGATTTTTTATTACATATTGATTTTTATTATTTTTTATTATAGATTGAGTGTGGGTGCCCTGCAATTGGCAAATAACATACGCTCGCTTTCCTGACATTTGCTACCGATAGATACGAAATTACAGCGCATCACGTATTGAAACAACATTGACAAGGTTAAAGGGCCATTTGCATACTAGTGTTTATCGCGACTGGACTTGCAATAACAGAGGATGCTTTTACATATTGCTCTGGTTAATCATTAGTAATCATGAAATATACATGAATAATATCAATCGTAATAGTTATACGTTGTTCTGCGAGTGTATTATGTTAGTCAAGCTTTCTACCGACTACGCCAGAGTTGTATTCTATTTTGACAAATTAGTAATCATAAAATATACATGGATAATATCCATCGTAATAGTTATACGTTGTTCTGCGAGTGTATTATGTTAGTCAAGCTTTCTACCAACTACGCCAGAGTTATATTCTATTTTGACAAATTAGTAATCATAAGGGAGGGTGACCCCTACAGAAACACCTATCAGGGAAGGCAACGGGAAACCACCCTGATTATCATTCCCAGGATATCACTATGGAGAGAGAAGGCAAACGTCTTGGCTGCGAAATATAAGAGACTGGACCGGAATGAGACGTGTGGAGGAGCTGTTCCGGGTCGCGCAAGACAGAGAAGCCTTCGCCAGAGTGATTGCCAACGTCGGGGGGACCTGACAGGGCACATCAAGAAGAAGAAGTAATCATAAAATATACATATATAATATCCATCGTAATAGTTATACGTTGTTCTGCGAGTGTATTATGTTAGTCAAGCTTTCTACCAACTACGCCAGAGTTATATTCTATTTTGACAAATTAGTAATCATAAAATATACATGGATAATATCCATCGTAATAGTTATACGTTGTTCTGCGAGTGTATTATGTTAGTCAAGCTTTCTACCAACTACGCCAGAGTTAAATTCTATTTTGACAAATTAGTAATCATAAAATATACATGGATAATATCCATCGTAATAGTTATACGTTGTTCTGCGAGTGTATTATGTTAGTCAAGCTTTCTACCAACTACGCCAGAGTTGTATTCTATTTTAACAAATTATCTGATCGGACTTAAAAAATCATCTGTTGTGATGGACAGATTTTTTTATAAATCAATAAATGCACTTGAAATCTTCCGAGACCTGGTTGATTAGACAGACGCCTATCTTTCAGCTCGGAGGTTGCAGGTTCTATTATCGTTGGAACAGTTTTTTTTTAAAGAATTCCAGCCTGTTTTTCAAGTAATGCCTTTCTTTCTGGTTGTTTGGAAGAGATTGCCAAGGTTGTACTGTATACAGCGAAAGTGTAATACAATATACACATTACACCCAATTATATGCGAAGCTTAAAAATAAATACATGTATGTACGTACATTTAAGAGTGAAGCTATCAAAAGGTCTGGGCTCATCTCATCTTCCTAGTCAAGATACACCCTCACTTGACCCAAAAGATGTTTGATTAAATTTAAATGTACTATAACAGGACCTTTTAGTACAAGATGCGATCCTGTTTTTTTAAGGGGGGACGTCGCGATCTACAAGTCTAAAGGAATAAATACAAAATTATAATTATATAGAATAATTTAATATAATATTTATTAAAAACAAAAGAAAAATACACTATAATATTAAAAAAAATATTTTAGTATGTGCAATCGAAAAAAAAATAAAGATCTACTTAAGAGCATGCTGCAATCGATTGAAATCGCAATTGACATGTTGGGCACCCCTGAACTACAATACAATCCTTCGGTACGTCGTGCGTACATGCGTACAAGCATGCATGCATACATACATACACATAAATATAAATAAACATATACATACTTATTCGAATTATTTCGATATATAGGAGAGAGTGGCTTGGAGACAATAATGTCTTCGGTCCCATTAATTGAGATTTTGAATTTAGAACCACTGAAATAAGTATGGAACTCGTTCATTGCATATGTTAGCAATACTAACGCACGAGAAGAAGCAACAATACTAATCATTGTTAAAAGATTAATTATTTTACTAGACTGGCACCCTTTTTCAGTTAGTTTTTTTTCGGGTAATACCAGGAATTGCACCCGAAACCTCCGTGTGGAAGTCAACCGTCTTACCAACTAGGTCACGGAGGCTTTCAATGTTTAATTGATATTTAATAAGTCTGGAGACATAAAAATGTGACATGGACAAGTTACTCTAATTCTGAAAGAGAACAAAGTGAAAAGTCTTTATAAAAAAAGAGAGAGTATGCATAATGAGATACGTGGACATGACAAAAGCGAAAAATGTATCAAGATCGAATAAAATGGAGATCTGTTATCTCAGCTTACCCTAATAAGAACGATGATATTTTATAATTTTACAATTTCGATTAATCAAATATAAAATTATTTTTCTGAATTCTGATTATATTCGTATACGATTATAAATGTTATAAATATGGAAAGCGAGGGAGAGATTAACCAACGAAAGAATGGATAGAACTCATAATATAATTATATCCATTTATCGTTTTCACTCTTATAGATGAGACTATATCCGACCAGTTTTGTCATATAAAGTGATGGGTTACCTCCACGTACTCAGCCGAAATTCTTTAAATTGAGCCTATACACAAGTTTTAGTTTTGTTACTTACAATAAGTTCATAGCTGCCTGGAATAAATTATTGGAGGGCTCATGGGGACGGAACAATTGTTATGAAATCACGCTGTGTGAGTTTTTATAGCTGCCTAGCATAAACTCTTGAAGGAATCATGGGGAGACAATTATTTCGACACCACGTTATATGAGTTCATAGCTGCCTAGCATAAATTCTTGGTGGGCTTTTGGGGTGAACACAAGTTATGAATAACACTTGATAATCACATGACTGCCTAGCATTCATTTATATAGGACTCATGGGGGGAAAGATGTTTTGAAACGCGAGTCGGGTTTTTTAATCAAATTATCATTTGATAAAAAAAAACTGTTTATAGACTTAGTTCAAATCAGCAAATGAACTTGAACTTCAATAATATTGAACTAAAACCTTGAATCGTCTTCATATGTCGGAAAAATATGGAGTCACACCTTAGTACTATTAACTGACGTGTTCCCTCAGAGACAGAGTCTAACGAAATTCTCTTTCCCGCAACATTAAGTGTTGGAAATATTCCCTGGCATTGTGCCATCACGCCGTGGCCCCGAATGTCATTATCGGGTAAATGTTGAAATATTCATTCCATTGCGATATTTCTGAAACTTGTATGTTCTACTTTCTAGGCGGGTGAACTTAGGTCAGAAAAACAAATGTTCTAATCATAATCATCATCATTGAGCGTATCGTACATCTTCCTTAACATAGCACTATAATTTTCTACTTTATGATATTTTAATAGGCAATCCACACAAACTAGGATGATTTGTGCCACCAAATTAAAATCATTGTGTAATTATATTAGTCAATATAAATATATAATTCAAACTTTCAGCTGATTAAGCCTCATAGATTTAAGAATTAATATTTAAATGGAAAAGTTCCTCGAAGAAAGAAGAAACGCAACATTCATTGGACGCGGTCAAGATATGATTTTTAGTAAATCAAATCTGTCTCGCAAAGGAAAACCGAAAAATACATGGTCTATAGTCTCATCAACCAGACTACAATCGCAGCCAGGATTATCAACAATACCCATTCTATAAAGGTGACTAGCCACCACGCAGTGGCCCGTCCGCAAACGACACAAGACAGACACTTTCATCTTATTCATTTTTATAATATTAAACCATGGTTTCAACGGGATATATTGTTGGATTGATTTATATCTAGAGCCCTTATTTACACCAGTTATATCCCAAATATCACGTGAGAACTCTTCAGCGTTCAGTTAAAAACAAATTTTAAAAACTATTTGATTCGGTACAATAATCGAATTCTCTGTATTTTTTATATTATTGTGGAAAATTGACATTAGATATATAGTAGATATTCCTGCATTTTTATTTGAAGGTAGTTCATTTATTCATTATTAGTTTTCGTTATAGTTTATGTATAAAAAAATATATTATTGTGGAAAATTGACGTTAGATATAGATATTCCTGCATTTTCTATTTGAAGGTACTTTATTTCTTCATTCTTAGTTTTCGTTATAGTTTATGTATAAAAAATATATTATTGTGGAAAATTGACGTTAGATATGGATATTCCTGCATTTTCTATTTGAATGTAGTTCATTTCTTCATTCTTAGTTTTCGTTATAGTTTATGTATAAAAAAATATATTATTGTGGAAAATTGCCGTTAGATATGGATATTCCTGCATTTTCTATTTGAAGGTAGTTAATTTCTTCATTCTTAGTTTTCGTTATAGTTTATGTATAAAAAAATATATTATTGTGGAAAATTGACGTTAAATATAGATATTCCTGCATTTTCTATTTGAAGGTAGTTCATTTCTTCATTCTTAGTTTTCGATATAGTTTAAGTATAAAAAAATATATTTTGTCTAAATCAGCAAGTCAGTTAAGCAAATTATTTGTTTCAAAACATGTAAAAAACTTAAAATAATAAACCGTTACAAAAATATTAATAAATATTTATTATTTTAACGTGTCCGTATTTATACAAACATTTTCAATAACTGAGAAAAACCTTGTGCCAAATTACGAAAAGATGATGAAAGTTAATTTTCTTCTTGCGAAAAACCGCTCTTCAGCTTTCCGGCAAGAGTAGTTTTCCGACAAAAATATGAGGGGTGACTCGTGAAATTCACTTTTGAATGTTTGATATTAGAAAAAAAAATGTTTTTTTATTATTGATACGCATTAAATGTTTTTTTATTATTGATACGCATTACGACGATCTCCGTGGCCTAATTGGTAAGACGCCTGTCTTCCAACCCGGAGGTTGCGGGTTCAAAGTCCGCTGGAACACAGATTTTGTTAAAAAGGATACTAGTCTGGTTTTCACTTAAGGTTTCTTTAACAACTTTCTGGTCGATTGGAAGAGATTACCACTTGGCAATAAGTCCGCCAGGTTATACTGAACGAAAGTGTATACAATAACACAATACAACATTTACAATTAACGAAATACAACGATGTATTACAACGAAACGATGTATTACAACGAAAGTGTAATACAATAACACAATACAAAATTTACAATTTTAATATAAAAGTCTTTTGTATAAAAATAAATCTGTCATATTTATCTACACAGAAAACGAATATGGCGTGATGGTATATATTTATGGACCTCAGCAGATTATACTGTGTACGTCAAATATTTAATACATTATGGTATGTTGTCATGAGCATTTGTTTAATTTTGAACGAGATTTAAAATTGTTTTTTTCCTGTAACATTTTAGCAAATGAAGATCTTATAATCTGATTAATTAATTAAATATAATCAAAACAGTTTTTTTAATGTGGCGGCTTTTTATTCTACACTCGTTATATTAATAATCACTGACGCAGTCTTCCTTTCAAATATCGCCCCATAAAAGGAATGGTAGCTATACGCTCACTATTTCTTGTTTTACGTTTTGGTCACACTCCCGTGTTTTGTCGCAATTGCAGTTTACGATGCGATGGGTGTCGATCTGGAAATACGAGATACAGTAATGCCAAGTTGAATAGTTATTGAACGCACTCTCGTGTTTTATCGCTACTGCAGTTTACGATGTGATGGGTATCGATATGGAAATATGAGATACAGTAATGCCAATTTGAATGGTTATTGGACGTACTCCCGTGTTTTGTCGCAACTGCAGTTTACGATGCGATGGGCAATCGATATGGAAATGTGAGATACAGTAATGCCAATTTCAATGGTTATTGGACGCACTCCCGTGTTTTGTCGCTACTGCAGTTTACGATGCGATGGGTGTCTATGTAGAAATATAAGATACAGTAATGCCAAGTTGAATGGTTATTGTACGTACTCCCGTGTTTTGTCGCTACTGCAGTTTACAATGCGATGGGTATCGATGTGGAAATATGAGATACAGTAATGCCAAGTTAAATGGTTTTTGGACGTACATTATATCATCACGCCGAATCATAGAGGACAGATCTAAAGCTCCTTCCATCCATTTTATCCATGTTATCATTTCTGATCTATCGTCATTCCACTTTCTTGAAACTCCACAATTGTATTTTAGTGTACGCATCTCCACAGCATTAATCTTAATTTTATTCTTCTTCTGCGAACTCCAAGCTTCACTTTCATATGTCAATGTGGGCGTCAACACACTATCATGTATTGTTATTTTTTCTACTGCACTTTGTCAATGCGCGCACTTCGAGAAATGCATGGAGTGACTATGTATGACAGAAACCCGAATTAAGTGATATGGGATGAGTGCGACCTTAAGACTGATGGGTTGAGAGAGATGAAGAAGACCATTCAGTGATTGATGGTTTGGACACGTGGAATGAATAAACGAAGAGATACTAACAAAATATACAGTATAAATGTAAGCGGAAGGCATGGTATAGGAAGAACAGGGAAAGTATGGTTGGATCACTGCACGATATTTTTTAAAAAAGAAGGAAATGTAAAAAGTCAGAGGAATCGTAGAAGCTGTATGAATGAAGAATATACAAAGGATGTGTGTCGCGATAGCAAATTCTGGCGCTCTCTCCTTTCTGTCTACCACGATAGGAAGACGGCGTGATGCGTATTTATGTATTTTTGCTACCTTTATGACCCCAGGCCGAAACAAATTCTTCGTACCACCCCTCGTCCCCCATCCGTAAAGGTAGGCGTCAAATTGTCCCAAATTAACAAATATAACATATATTTATCTATCCCCCATATTTATCTATTTAAAATATTTATCTTAGTATCAGCGTTATTCCCCTGCCTCCATCTTTGCAGTATATTATAATTTAAAATATTTATATTCCCATCTCTATCCTTTCTCTCTATATATTTATATAAACGCGTGTGACATATAAAAATATAAGTATATTAATATGTAAAATATATCTATTTAATAACATTAATATATGCATAAAATTCTATAATTTCCTCTCTAGTACCATTGTTTTCTCCACCACCCAAAAAAGGAACCCACATCCGTTTTACAATATTCGATGAAGGAGAAAGGTGTCATTAAATCGGACCGATACTCCGAGCACAAATCAACAGTGCTACATTTAATATAATGTAGTTGTTGTATATAACATTAAGTGCTCCGTTCACCTTGTTTCCTGTTGCTACCCTTCTTTCAGTGTCTTTTAAACTCGCCCATCACACGTAAACATATGGACGTAATTATGTAAAAAAAAGCCCATGTCAATACTCGTATTCGTATAATCTACTCGTATATTGAACCACGTTTATTTTTATGGGTCTTAAAATAATCGCCACTAAAAGAACATGTAGCTTTTAAACATAGATTATATTTATTAGCAGTAATTCATGCCCTATTTAATACTCTGATTGAATGCGCTGATTTTGTTACGCTTAAGAAAACGCTACACATTTCGTTAATTCGGATATATAAAATTCCCAATAAGCAACTTGTTGGACAATTTCATGAGTGTTTCTTCTCCATTTTTCATGACATTCTGCGTAACGAAGGACATTTGTTAGGCTTGTAGCAGTCTTTATTTGTTCTACGTGCTAGATGGGAGACCTTAAATCATATGATCTTTATTAATAAATCACTCCATCTTGCCACGTAGTAAAACCAAAAAATAAGAGAAATCTTGGTAGTTTTCTTACCAAATATCTATAAGGAAGTTTCTATATAATGGACAATTTTTTTCCTTTCCCTGAGTAAATAAATCGTATTCAATAACATTTTATGTAATTTTTTCGATTTCGTAAGTTTTTCATATTAACATACAGTTTTGATAACGATATATTTTAAAAATTATTATCTTAATATTGTTCTCAATTGAGAAAAGTTATAGTGTAATTTAAACGCATCGGAGGTGGTTTAGTTCTAAAAATGATATTAGATTGTATTAATCTGATTGTTAAATGATGTATAAATACTAGCCCCCGACTTAACATCCCTCGCAAATCAGGTCGGACTATTTGTGGATGTAGCTTACCTTTTTTGCATACGACAGATATGTCTTTAGTATACCCCTAGGCAGAGTACTCGAATTGTACCCCCATTTGGCTTAGAAGCACCCACACAAACCTTGTTAATACCCAGCTTAATGAGATAATGCGGATAGTCAGTGGTACTCTAAAAGTAACTCTTTTGGCATTGATTCCGGTCTACTGCTGCTACCTCCTATTTAACGGCGAAAAGACACCTGAAGAGGGAGTGCCAGAAGATGTATATAAATGGCACGCTATCAATGCACGAGTGTTTCCTCCAGCTCCCGACAACGTTTCTGGATCGAGAGACAAAGATTGGTTGAGAGGAATGTGAGCTCACCAGATACTTGGCGACAATAATGGACTCAGTCCTCTATCGGATATCTCTACCTTGTAAGTAATATTTACGTGATTATCCAAAGATTTGACCCGTCACGAAGATTGAGGTGTACCCTGAATCGTCTTAGATGCGGCTATGGTTACACTGCAACACCTTGTATAGATGGGATTTCATTGATGCACCGTTATACTCGTGTGGAATGGTCCAGACTGTCGGTCACATCGTGTAAGAGTATCCGATATATTCACTCCCTAAAGCCTCGGCCACACTGGTATGAGTCTCGCTTGGTGCTTAGAGCTACGCTACTAGGTGACTTAGTAGTCACGTAGCGTGGCGCGAAGCGTGCAGTGTGGCCATTGCGATAGTATGAGGTGCGTTGGTTCGCTAGGATATGTCACCTAGCTCGCAGCGTAGCTATAAGCACCAAGCGAGGCTCCTACCTGTGTGGCCGAGGCCTTAAGGACTGGAGGAGATTCATCGAGCTATTCATGAGGCTGCATCATGGATAAGAAACCTGAACATCCGACTATGAGAGAGGAATCATGCGAGAGGAGAATAAAAATATACCAGTACGAGTAATATACTCGTAGTATATCTTATAATTGTTCATTTTTTAAACAAGTGTATTTTTTCAGGTTAAAATTAATGGTACAAAATGAAAATACTTCCAGTATTTTAGTATAATTTTTTATGTCGCAATTTCGTAATCAATTTGAAGTTGGCAAAGTGAATTTAAGATAGTTGAACTGGTCGCATTCGCTCAGGTTATAGAACTGGTTTTACTTGTATTAGATCTGGTTTCAAATCTGTTATTAAATACGAAGACTTAAGTGTATTTGGACATACATTTGCATAAGAGATACATACCATGGAATATATTTTTGGTGACAAATATTGAATAACTTTACTTCATTTATAAATACGATAAAATAGTCAGTTCTGTTAAATGTTTCAATTTGGTTTTCCAAAATCGTTTTCATACAATCGTGCTTATATTAGATTTATTCCAATAAGTCTAATTGGGCGCAAAAAGGAACCAACCCACATATTATTTTGGTTTGTACAAATTATTAAATATGCACGTAACAATTCGGTCTAAAAAAACTGCTTATGAGAAGTTCTTTAACGCGTGAGAATCAGAATTCAAGAAAAAAATCGATTTATTTACCTCTGTGTGATTATCAAAATCTCTGTATTTTAATATAAATCTGGATTCAGGACATTGCATTTCGATTTTCTTTCTACGTCAAATTTGTTAATTTCTTTATAGTTTGTGTTTAATTTTTTATGTATAAAAATTGTAATATTTTATTTGATGTAGCAAGAACCATTGCCGAAAAACTATTTGACAGTAACGAAAATTGTCTGTTCTAAAACTTGCATAGAATTTATAATAATACACCACTAAAAAAAATTAAACGGGTTAAACACAACTAAATTCCACATGAAAAAATTTGCGTTCCATACAAGTTCATACAAAGTAGTGTGAACTTTTCTGAATTATTTCAGAACAGGTAAATAAGGATTGGGTCCTTCCTATATGTATACTAATGTTATATTTCGAGTTCGATCTCTGACTATATAAAGTACATTTTCGATTAAACTTTTACCAATTTCGGAAAAATTATAAATGATCGCGTACTCGTTTCTAGAATTACGCGTATTGAGCATAACTTCTAAGTACAATATATTTTGTATACACTTGTAAAAAGTCATTCATTGTGAAATAAAAAAAATGCTTATTATAAACAGGGTTTTTAGTAAAATTAAGTAAGAAAAAAGTGTAAACCAAAAAATTTTTATTTTATCACAGTAGAATGAGAAATTTGTTATGTTTTACACAAGTGACAGAAAACAAAGGATATCAAAATTCCAGGAACCTCTTTTGAATACAGCTGTTTAGTGGGAAATTGTCTTCACGCTAGTTTTAAAAGGTTTAAATGGTATTTCTGCACGTACAGAATGGATATTTTATTTGAATACAGCAATTTAGTGGGAAATTGTCTTTCCGCTAGTCTTAAAAGGTTTAAATGGTATTTCTGCACGTACAGAATGGATATTTTATTTTTCGAAATTTAAAATAAACAAGAGAGTTGGTGATTACTTTTCGCATACACGTACATACTCGTATATATTACGTTCATATATTGTTATATTCAGTTATTGGCTATTTGTGTATATACATTTGGCTACTGTTAATACGTATCATAATTATCAACTAGTTCCATGGTAACACTGGGCAATATTTCAACACAATAGTCGGTAGCAAGAAGTGTACCAAGGCCGGTATGTACGTGTATACATTATATGTCATTTTTGTGTATTGTCAAATGAAAGGAATCATTTTTAATAATAAAAATGCCATCACGTCAAATGTGTAAAGAACTACACAAGTATAATATATTATTCAAAAATGTTTAGCACACGTACATATGTACTATTTTATGATATTTGTGAAATGCCCACCTTACGAGTACGAACTAATCGGATAGAGGATAACTATTTATAAGAAATGAATGTTTTAAGAAAAAATAAGAAAACTTCCACAACTTATTCTCTAAGTTTGGCCACATTTAGAGAATAAGTTGTGGAAGATTTACGAAACAGATATGTGTTGAAACCGGGAAAAGAGTGAAACGAGGTATTTGTAAAAAAATTAACTAATGGGAGGGCATGACAAATCGGAGAACATATGTGAATATTGATGTAGACAAACCGAGAGTCGTGTATATTGATAAAAAAAACGTGTGGAGATATGTCCTCTCTGCCTACCCTGCCAGGAAAATGATGTGATGATATGTATTTATTTGTGTAGTTGTTATTGAAATACCATACGTTTTTATTCAAGTTTTTCCTTTCAACCGATCTAATGTTTAATATTTAAATAAACAGTACAAAATAAGTATCTACTGACTGGTTTTCACACTTAAGCTCTGGAATCCATTAGTGTTAAAAGCCCTGAAGGATTTTTATAAGTAGTTTTTTCACCAGGACGGAACTGAAGTCCTAAACCTTTTGGAAGTAAATTTTAATCCCTTTATATACTCGTATTGAAAAGGTTACATCACTTGATACTTATATAATATTTTAATCCCTTTATATACTCGTATTGAAAAGGTTACATCACTTGATACTTATATAATATTTTTAAAGTGTTAGACTAACTATTTAGCTATTTGGCGCATTTACGGGTTAATTCATTTCTGGGATTGATTCCTAAAGCGGAAAACCGTAAACTGAAAAAAAAACGTTCCTATAGAAATAACATTATAAGTGGAACTTTTATCACATAGATTGAGACATGGCATGGAAAACAAGCTTTCCTTGTCTTTTTCATTTTAAAATATTAATTCTTACATGATGTATCAATTTGTAAAATTTTAGAATTGCTTCAAACAATTTCATAGACCTTCGTGGTTTTATCTATTGTATGAAGTCTAGTGTAGTTACAACAAAAATATGCTGCAAACTAATAAAATGAAAATTTTCAGAACTATAGCAAACGAAACAGAGATATGACTAGAAACTTCTGTATCCGACAAATGTGTGAAATAGAGTATATGAATGGTTGAAGTAAAATATGCACTAACTACCAAAAAAAATAAGTATGCAGTTTCATTCTATATGACATATAGAACGAAACTGCATACTTAGTTTTTTTTTTTGGTACTTAGTGCCTATGTTACTTCAACTATTCATATTGTGACACTGGAGTAGAAACTGCAGAATACACTGGCGAGGCAACGTGGAAAGGGTGTATAGTACAAGGATTCCCTACGTTGCAATGCACGAAATACGCGTTGGCAGTCGTGCCCAAAGAAGACCTCAAAACATATGGATGGATAGCTGGGAGTCAAAATAACAGAAGATGTACTCTCTCTATGTCGTTCGATTTGGTCTGTTTTCATTAATACTACCTCTACTGAGATGTTGACTCAAAAAGGTAGAGGTAATTTTTTGAAATATATTAGAATAAGGTATGTTTTTAGGGGTTACACCTACGTCTATTTTATAGTAAAAGTAAAAAAAACACTTTGGATTCCAAATAGGTAATGTGCGTTTTAGGATTTTTCACTAGGATTTTTCGCTCTGTGCAGAACCAGGTAGCGCGTTAAAAGGTTGTGTATTTCTGTCGGCGCTTTATACCTCTCATGTCTTAACGGAATGGTAAATATTTTGATGCCGTGTCAAGAGTTTTACGAAGGGGTACAAAACTATTATTTGAAAATCACGTTAAAATTATTAATAAGTCACAAGACGATTTCATTCAAAATGTGAAGGGAAAGTTATAAAATATATATATATATATATATATATATATATATATATATATATATATATATATATATATATATATATATATATATATATATATTTATATATATATATATATATATATATATATATATATATATATATATATATATATATATATATATATATATATATATATATATATATATATATATATATATATATATATATATATATATATATATATATATATATATATATATATATATATATATATATATATATATATATATATATATATATGTTGTTTGAATTGATTTAGATAACAAAATAAACTGAACTATGTTTCGTAAAACTGAACAGAACTTGTGTTGAATCATTTCCAATTCAACATTTTTCATCGATAAATATAGCACATTCTTTGGCATCACTACCGAGTTAAATCTAATATACAACTAAATCCTTTTATTTTCATTCGTGTGGTACCATGTAACATATTCAAACTGGTGATTCCGACATATTGAATGACTTGACCGGGAGACAATATTGTTTTAATCGAGCATTCAGGTTAGAAGCCACGTTAAGAATCATTATCGCACATGTTGTCAATACTTTTACAAAGAAATTTACACAAACCTAGCACGTGAGAGTATTGTTAGCATCCGAACTTTTTTTTATCAAACTGGGACCTGAACTATTAGGTGTACAAATAAGTTTCCGCCGTTTTTTATAAAAAAAAATGGGCATTTATTGTGAAAGAACGGAGCCTCATGTTTTATTCGAAGTAGTACCCATCGCTTGCCACTACTTTTCCCCATCTTTCTGTCAGCATACGAATACCGCGTCAGTCACCATCATCATCTTTTGAGGCTATCCACGAATCGACTCAATTTTTGGTATCTTCATATGATGTGAAGTGCTGCTCAGACAGGCCATGCGTCATCGATCAAAACAAGTGGTAATCAGAAGGAGCAATGTCTGGTGAATACAGCGGGTGGGGTAAAACTTCTCAATTGAGTGTTTCCAAATAGGTTTTGACCGGTGCCGCAACATGTGGACTAGCATTATCATGCAGGAGAATAATTTTGTCGTGTATGGCGTAGTAGTGGGCGCGCTTTTCCTCGAGTGCTCGACTCAATCTCATCAATTATGTTCGGTAGACAGCCCCAGCAATGGTTTCATTCGGTTTGAGCAACTCATAATACACGACACCAAGCTGATCCCACCAAATACACAACAAGAGTTTTTTTCCATGAATATTTGGCTTAGCCGTAGATGTTGAAGCATGACCAGGGGATCCCCATGATTTCTTCCTTTTTGGATTATCATAATGGATGCATTTTTCATCACCAGTGACTATATGGTGCAGAAAACCCTTTCGTTTATGCCTGGCAAGCAGCATTTCACATGTGGAAAATTGGCATTCAAAGTTTCTCCGTGTCAGTTCACATGAATCCCAATTTCTTTGTTTTTGAATCATTCCCAATGATTTCAACCCATGTGAAATTGCTTGTTGAGTCACTCCTAATGTAAGTGCAAGTTCTTCTTGCGTTTGGCACGAATCTTGATCCAATAATACTTCCAATTCCGCGTCTTCGTACACTTTCGGCCTTCCGCTACGTTCTTTGTCTTCGATGTCAAATTCACCGTTCTTAAACTTTTGAAACCACTCACGACAACTTCTCTCACTTAAGGCAGCCTCACCATATGCTTCTACAAGCAATCGATGCGCCTCAGCTGCAGATTTCTTCAAATTGAAGAAGTAAATCAAAAGTTCCCGCAAATGACGCTTATTCGGCTCAAAACTTGACATTTTCGAACACAAAAAAATATGTTATACTGATAAAAATTCACTAATATTTCAAGGTCATGTTGTTGACAGATGTCCAACCTTACGATAATGACATTTTACATCTGACAATTTTAACCATAACTTACTGGTGGCGCCAACTTTTGTCAAACGGCGGTGACTTATTTGTACACCCAATAGATACCTCCGGGTTAAAGTTAAGCGTCTTTCTAAGTAGGCCACGAAATCGTCACCCAAAAATACATTGCAAATGTCGGTCGGTTTAAATATTTTCGTAGATCAATATTTTGATGTTATTTTACTTGACTTAATTTTACTTGACTTAATTTTTTTCTAAGTTTTTTTAGTACAATGTACGGTAGTTTATCGACCATTAAAAATGTTACAAGTATTATACTCAAATTAGAATTTTGAGTGCGCATAAATATGATTTCACAAAAAATATAAACATTTACATGAAGCATATAAAAACAAATATCGAAAAACAGTAAGACAGGTCAAGGCTAAGGTAATCAAAGGCCCTAACATGCAAATAGAAAAAAAATACCCCAACAACTGTCATATACAAAAATCTTTTTAATAACTGCATATGTGCGTCAGTATATATAACAATAAACGGAGTCAACGGACGATGTCTCAAACAGAAGGTATTTAACCAATGCATCTTATCAGTACTAACATATGGATGCGAAATATGGACGCTTTCTATACGAATTATTCAAAAGCTTCAGACATCACAACATAGCATGGAGGGGCATGCTAGGTTATAACAGAAGATACCATAAACAATGAGTGGATACGCGCCCAAACAAAGGTTGATGATGTTAAAGAGATCGTAAAAAGACTGAAGTGGAAGTAGGCCGGGCACATCGCCCGAATAACGGACCATCGTTGGACGTATGAAGTAAATCAGTGGTAACCAATATGAAGAACTAGGCCTGTAAGTAGACCGAAGGCACGCTGTGTGTACGAAATACGTAAGCAAGCAGTGATTCCGTGGCAGCAATGCGCAAATGACAGGATTTCTTGGAAACAACTTATAAAGGCCTATTGGATGAATGCAGACGGATGATGATATAACAATAATGATATTTTGTTAATAAGATACTCTTGTAACAAATAGTGTAAGCTGGCGGCATCTTGATGGCCCCAAGACGTTGGCTCGATAGCCCCAAGCCCAAGACGATGGCCCCATCAGTCGAAAAAGTAACCATGCCAAGCTGAGATGTGATTCCACGTAAATAAACTTCTCTCGACAGTTTCTGGAGACGTCCTTTTATATTTTTTATTCTTAAACTTGTACCTTTCGGCTGGCAGGTAGGGTATTCGAGAAACGGACTCGCGTAAGGTTTGGTTCATAGTATTCAGGTATAAGTGGACCTCTCGTTTTTGGACTTTCCGTTTAAATGGACGCATAATGCACAAACAATCCGACACATTTTTGGTTTATTTAAATGTTAATATGCAAAAAGACCCAACCCATATTTTACCTGTTCTGAGATAACTGAGGAAACATTCAGCAGTTTTGTAAACAATATTTTTCAATTAAATATATATTTAACTGTTTTGATATTTTTGTATATACAGGATCGATTTATGCTTATTCGATATTATTCGTAATTTGTATTACAAATAAACCTTCCCTTGTCAAATGAACACTTCTTGGTTAAATTCCGTCTTCAAAAATGTTTCATACAATGCGACTTTTCTTCATTAACTCAGAACAGAAAAATGGATGTATGTTTTTTAAAAGGACTCAACCAACAAAACACACCTGACTTGTTTATTTTAAATACGAAAATACATAGATCAATCTAGTATGTGGTAAGTTTTGAAGCCAGTAAGTATAACGGTATTTTCATAGTTAAATTCTGTGTTTTTCATACAAGCCCAAATTAGCTGGATGTTTCTTTTATTATCTCAGAACAAATGAAATAAGGTTTGGGTCATTTTTGCACACTTACACCCCAATAGGGGTTGGTTACTTGTTGCATATATATTATAATGTATTACATTTTCGTTTAAGAGCACTCTTACATGGTTTGGAAATGTTGAAAGAATGAATGAAGAAATACTAATAAAACCAATATTAAGTGAAAATGTGATAAAGACTAACAAATTAAATACTTGGCGCAAGACCAAGGAAAGTATGGTTAGATCAAGTGAATTATATTTTGAAAGAATGAAACATACAAAGTCAGAAATCGTAGTTGTATTAGGTGTACGGATATGGAAGAGGGGAATGATATGTGTCGAGATAGGCAAGTATGGAGTTCTGCCCTCTCTGCCTAACCCGACCGGGAAATGGCGTAATGGTATGTGTGTATATATATATATATATATATATATATATATATATATATATATATATATATATATATATATATATATTTTTTTTTTTTTTTTTTTTTTTTTTTTTTTTTTTTTTTCACACACTGTATTAATGTATGCCTATTTGATGAGGAACTAAAGGCAAAATCCCTGGGTGAGCTATCCCAAAAAGTGCGTTCCACAAATGTTTTGTGGATTGGAAAAAAACGTTGGCAAAAGTGTATTTTATCTTGTGGGAACTACTTTGAAGGGGACAATATTAATATTAATGATTAAATCAATACTTTTTGATAAAAATGAAAATTTTCGTTATTTTTTTAACCAAGCCTCGTATGCAAAAATAGCAAGTTTTGGTTTATCTGAAATATCGAAAAAGCATAGATCATTCCTGTATCTGCCAGCTGAATGTATATTTCATGGTTATTTTTTTTTATCTATAAAAGCCAATACAAAGTGGCTTGATATTTACTCAATTAACTCAGAACAGGTATAAGGTGGGCAGGGTCCTTTGTTCATATATACATACGTCCAAATTATACCATTTAAAATCAATTTGTCTTGAACAATTAAACGAACATAATAAATAGTAATACATATGAAAATGATCAGTAAATATTTAATGACGACACGTTTCAATAATAACTTTGCATAATAATGTTCAAATTGATGCCTATATACAAAAACCACCCAATTCATTACATATATTTTTTTGGTTATTTGAAATATCGAAAAATCATAGATAAATATTACAATACAAGCTAGCGGGTTTATTGCCATATGGTAATTTATCCAACCAACTACCATATATGTACAATGTGTTAAAATAAGGTGAAAAACCACAGTGGGACCCTTTTTCGAGGTTCTATCAAGAACCTCCGAATCGTAAGTCAAGCATTTTTTCAACTAAGCCAGGGAGGTCGTTACGTTACGTTCAGAATGGTTAGCCATGTCGCATGCAATGCTTTTTGTATCGAATTGGTAAGAAGCCTTTGGCAGGCTTCATATATTCACTGCTTTTTATGTACCAAACGGTAACGGAAACGCTCTTGAAAGACTTCCGTCACTTAACGGCGTTAGATAATATGAATTATCAATGAATTGAGAAAAACTCAGTAACTAACTGGTTATGCGGGGTGTCGATATTTTTTTATTTTTTTATCCACTTTGCACGGATTTCTCCTGTTATACAAAGAGGGTCTGCTTCTAGCGTTAGCTAATTCGTTAGGAAGAATATCAGCCAGGATTCTTCTCATACTGCTAGACGGTACCGAGAATATATCAACAGTGTCATTCAGTTGGTTCAATATCTCTTATTCTATATCTGTGTTTACTAAGTTGGTATGTAGAACAGATATGTAACAGACTATCAAATGTAATTATGCTGGATAAATGTTGGATGTGTTAAGTAGGGTGAAACAACCAACACGTTGAAGTGATTTGGATATGTTGAACGGGTGAGCAACGAAAGACTAAAAAAAATTAAGACATCAGTTTTTTGTATCTATTTTCATTTGCTTTTGGCAGTTGTAGGTACATAAATTTATTTATTTTATCGAAACAGTCATCCCTCCACTTATACGGGTAATTGATTCCAGGAAAATAACGAGATGGAGCGCCCTTGAGGAGAGTCTTGCTCTTTAAACGTCGCTACATAAATTGTACTTTTATTATTATTGTTAATCTTTGCGAAAGCACATAACAGGTCAAGAACAAAGCAATATAAGTGTTTACTTTATCATGTATTCAATAATTAAAATGTATTTCTATTTCATAATGCTTCCTAAGTCCATACATTAATCGACCATAGAATAATCAATTCACCTCACGCACTCTACACAACGACCACATTGTATAAATGTTTAATAACGCATCGCTTCAGTATAAAGATGAAAAATAAACAAATTTAATGTACAATATTACGAACTGTCAAGTAGCGAGAGAGTCCCGTTCCGCGTAAAGCCCGGGTTCGTGTCACTCCAAACAGAGCCGTACAATGTACAATGCATCGTTCCTTCTCTGTTGTGCTGGGATCAGTACCAGCTTTGTGTAGTGCCGCCCGCATGTAACGGATTCGGCTATTAAAGGACGTTACCACTCGCACACGGAATGTCCTTGTTGAATTGATTTTCCGATATTGATATATTCCGTGCTAGAGATATAGTCGGCGGTGTATGGTGATTTAGGAAGCACTTGAAGACAACGTTTTTTGGGAGGTTTGTAAAAGTAATAATTTATAATTATATACGAACACTATATACATATACTACAACTAAAGCCGAATGTTTAACTATCACAAAATATTATTTTCAGACTCTTGTCTACCTAATATTTTTCTTGTACTATGCATTGTATGATATTTTATGTAATTGGGTTAAACCTCTATCAAATGTAACATAAAAATAAAATAAATAACAGCTACAAAATTTTGGCACAACGAAGCTTATTTCAGACTAATTGATACTCTGCAATGCGATAACATAAAGTAGAGAAAGATTGAAGTCGTAATAATGGTGTTAATAACAGAATACCTTAAAAATCAGAGTAACTAACAAACGTTTTAAAAGTTTCAAGTCAAAATGACCCTTGTATACAAAGAAACATTATGGTAAAGCGATGTATTTTAAATGCAATTAATTCATAAATGCATTACTATATATGAGAAGAAAGAAAATAAAAACCAACACAAGATAGATTTTCAATTGTTTTTGTGTATAACATATTTATTGTTCTTAATTTTAATATAAAGTGTCTCAAAATATGTAAACACACTTTTACACTTTGCCATTTACTTAAACTTGTAGGAATTTGTCATACCACGCATTCGTGAGGAGTTTAGGGATGAGGACTTTTATTTCCAACAAGACGATGCACCTCCCCACTATCATCGTGATGTGAGGGTTTATCTTAATGAAAATTTACCGAACATCGAATGGATGTTAGCATTGAATACTCCCCGTGCTCCACAACCCTCACGCCAATGGACTTTTTTTTATGGGAACTCGTCAAATATAAAGTTTATGGCACAAAACCGGCAACAGTAAATTAATTGAGAGCAGTAAATGAATTGAGAGCAGCCATTGAAAGATAATGCGCCCAAATACCAAAATTAATTATTCATGATGTTTACCGTTCTACGTTGGACATACACCAAAATGAACACCTGTGATAACTAATAAAATCTATATCTGTCTTCGTTAAAATGGAATTTTAATTTTAGATAAACCTTAATAAACACAGAATATATATAAACATGTAAAATGTGTAACCTTTTTTTGGGACATCTTTATACAAGATTTTTTTGATTTTGCATTTTACATTTATTATCAGAATACATCTCCACTTAATTCTATCCTGACACACATATTTCACGTTCTGCCACGTTCATAAACTTCGTCATGCATTTTCTCCCATTTAGAAGGACTTTCACTATTCTCTCTATAAGAATTTGATTAAATTGGTAGTGCCACATTTTTTCTATTTTCTTAATTTTCTCGTACCTTTTATACTACTTGTATATATTACCTTGATGTACGGAAGTGAAACTTGAACTTGGCATAAAAAAGATAAGAGTAAGATTAATGCTGTGGTGATATCGGCACTAAAGAAATTTTGTGGTGTAAATGTTTGAAAAAAAAGTGAAATGAAGACATCAGAAATAAATGCACGGATAAAATGGATGTTTTAAATAAAATGAAGAAAGGAGATTTAAGATGGTTTGGTGGATGAAATGACTAAGCGAGTATACAAGTCAGAAGTGCAAGGTGTGCGTGGAAGAGATAGACCGAGGAAAACGTGGCTGGACCAAATTTATCAGATTTTGAAAATAAGGTTAAGTTAGAAGTATGAATAATAGAAGATTGTCCATGATATTTGTTTTGTTAGTGTTTCTTCATTCATTCGTTTCACGTGCCCAATCCATCTCATTGTGATCTTTTTCGTGTGTTTCTAGTAGGAGTGTAAAGAGACTTTTTTTTACGTTTCCTATGAAAATGAAACATTAACAGCGACAATATATTTAACAATAATAATTAATATTGTTGTAAAATGTTAATCCTGTTTTATTTGTATCCTTTTATATTCGTATTTATAGACATAGTCGACTTTATAAGTTGTTATTGGTCTTCATGAAGTTTTAAGGTAAATTTTATGTCAACAATTTAAAATATTTAAATTAACTTGTCTTGTGTTTTAGTATATTTATTCATGTTATTTGACGAGCTGGTGGAGGATATAAGAAAGCACAGTGGTTAGAGCAAGGAATTTTTTAATCCACTTTGCACGTATTTCTCCTGTTACGCAAAGAGGGTCTGCTTCTAGTTAACTTATTCGTAATGAAGAATGCCAGTCAGGATTCTTCTCATAGGCGGTGTCGAGAATATATCCACAATCTTAGCCAGTCGGTTCAATATATCCATTCCTCGCGTGACTGAGTGTTTAGCCACGATATTCGTTCTGTAAGTTGGTATATAAAACAAAGGGCGATTCCTTGCACGGTTATATTTATTAGGGACATATAAACTTAGTGCTTCTAGTATCGCGAGACAGTTCAACTAACCTTGAAAAACCTTTAGTTGGAATATCGCAATGGATTCTTGCTTTCTTGTTTCGGGGTTTCTATAGTTACACACCGTGAGAAGTTCGACGTGGTGAAGCATATTTTGAATAATCACCCTTTGTTCTGTACCACATATAAGGACATACGCTTAAAAACATTTATGCTCAGCACAACAGCAGATACCTCCAAATAGCGTAGAACTGTTGCTAGTTATCAGGGGCCTAATAGAGAAAGAAGACGTAGACAAGCTGTAAGCACTGAAGCTCCTTGCCTTATATGCAACATACTTTAGGGATGGTTGTCCCGAATGGAAAGATGATGAGGATGATCGTTGTTTTAATATAACTCGTTTGAAATCGGCATATGGAAAGAGGTATTTTAATGTTAAACGTCGGTATTTATAATATTTGGAATGTGTGTAGAAAGGCGCAGAAGATATGTCGCTGTCTCGTTCTCGCTAAACAATATTTATTGTTACACGTCCCGTATTTATATGATTTGTAGAAAGGCGCAGAAGATATGTCGCTGTCTCGTTCTCGCTAAACAGGGATCACAGGGAGTGAGGATCGCTACAATACTATGATGCTTATCACAAATTGGCTTATATAGTCGTCTCCGGTAGCCTGATCAAAAACTTTGTATTGCACATTTTATTATACTCGTCACAGATAATGGACAAAATTCATTATTCATGTTATGTAAAAGACTGCTGTAAATTGAAAAAAATAAACAATCATTATAAAACGACGCATTTTATATCGGCCGCCCGCGTGCGCCGCGTACACGTTGTACAAGGAAATACCCGCCCCGAAGCAGACACAGGCGGAGAGCTAACATAGAGGTAGACCCTGCTAGCACAGCTCGTCGGGCCAGACTTTATAATGTGGTAAAGACGACTCTGTTTCATAAATATCTCGCTACTAACAGGAAATGCCTCGTATTATTCTTTTTACGCAACGACTCGATGTATCCCAGGCGAAAGAATGCGTCCAACGGACTGGATGATATGGCTGAGACATCATTGAATCAAATCGGAGACTCAAAACACAATATTTGTAAATAATAATTGTATCGGACGTATGCGTCACCCTTAACATATGTAAATTCTTGCTATATTTTATATATTTTGAGATTCTTGTGTGTGTATAATTTAATATTTAAATCCTTGATATTGAAATTTTGGGTCCGTGCGTTGTCGCGACCGCAATGGAAATGTGGACTTATGGACGGGCGTCGTGACTAGATCGCTGACCGGTCGGTTTAAGCATCGCGCAAAATCCTCGAAAATTGTTGTATTTCGCGGGGTGTGAGCCCTTGCGATGAGCGACTGACCATTCATAAGAAGAGACCTTTTATTTTTAAATATATTACTACATATTATCAGTACACTCTACCTCCTGTGTTTTACTTGAGACCTGCTACAACCTGCCATAAGAGGAATCTCTTCACCGTCGCTACCTTCTCTCATCGATCTACGCCTTTTGGAATTGACCACTGAATTCTCCGAGCATTGCGCAGCAGCTTGTTGCATATACGTTTACAGTTCTTTGTACGGTGCAGTACAATAATATATTCCTTACCTCGCGAGATCGGCTCATTTTCGGGAGAATAAAAGAGATTCCTCGAAATAAAACTGTATTGTAAATCGTGATATATTTGACTAAAACTCAATCGAGCCCTTTTGGTATAGACAAAAAATGTTAATTTTTTAATCGATTTATTTGTGAATCGTGTTGTATTTGTGCTCGGAATCAGGACAGTTTTAGGGTGATTCGAGTCTAAATGTAATATTGTGAATCATTCTCTGTTTGTGTACAGTACCAAGTACCAGAGCAATTTTAGACGATTAGAATCTAAATTCAATGCTGTGAATCATCTGCATTTGTGTTCAATACCAGAACAGTTTTAGGATAATTAGAATCAAAATATAATTTTGTATTTGTGTTCAGTATCAGAGTACTTTTAGGATGATTAGAATTTAAATACAGTGTTGTGAATCATCTGTACAGTACTAGAGGAGTTTTAGAATGATAAGAATCTGAATATAATTTAGGTGAATCATGTATTTGTGTTCAGTAACCGAGTAGTTTTAGGTTGATTAGAATTTCAATCCAGTGCTGCGAGTCGTCTGTATTTGTTTACAGTATTAGATCAGTTTTAGGATGATTAGAATCTAAATACAATATTGTGGATCATTCTATATTTGTTTTAAGAGCAGGAGAGGTGTATATTGTAATTATTTGAATTAAAATATAACAAATATTTTTATGCATTTTACTAAATGCACTATTGAGTTTTCTTATAATTGCTTTTTTTTTTTGGAACAACCATTGTATAGATAGATGTTTAGATTATATGGGCGTATTTTATTATTATATTACATTACATTTTCGTTGTATACAATACAACCTGGCGGGCTTATTGGCATGTAGCAATCTCTTTTAATCAGCCAGAAATACGTGAAAGATGCCTTATGTGAAAACTAGGCAGGAATTATTCAAAAAAAATCTGGGTTCAGACGAGAATCCAACTCGCAGCTCCCGCGTAGGAAGACAAATGTTCTACCAACTAGCCCACGGAGATCGTCACATATATAAGAAAAATATATCCCGCCCAAAATCTTCCTGCCTTGATATATCACACATGACAACATAACGTTGCATTATATTGGCTTGAATCGAATGAAAAAATAATAATACGTTATTTTTACAAATAAATGATTAAGGTATGCTCATTCAGTATTTGAAATAAAGCCATAACTATTTATATTGTGGGTTGGATCGTTTTTTTTTTTTTGCATATATTTACGTTTGTTCATGGCGTGGCCGACTCCTTGGTCTAGTTGGTAAAACACCTATTTTCCGACTCGGAGATCGCTAGTTCGAAAGGGTTTCAGTCTCGTTTTAACTTGGTTGGAAAACATTACCAGTTGACAATAAGTCCGCCAGGTTGTACTGTATACAACGAAAGCGCAATACAATATATTTAACTTGCGTAAAGGGAACAAAGCATTTTTTATAGATTTTTAATTTAATTTCTGAAAATGATGAATGGTTAATGCCACATAAGATGAAAAAATAATTATTTATTTATTGATACCAACATAGTATAATACATACGTATATATATATACCATATACATATATCATATCCTGGTTCAAAATAATGACAAAGAAAAATACATAGAAGATATAAGCTATTAAAAGATCTGGACTTATCTCATAACATCCTCCCATTCGAGATACACTCCCACAAATAGAGGGCGAGCCCGGCCGTGAGGATATCGGATGTTTTTCAGCTCAGACCCTTATATAATAGCTTCCTGCTTATGACATGTCCAGGAAGATGAAAACAATTAGAATAAATCTTGCAAACAGGCACTTGAACGATGAATTTATAAGATAGAACTACAATAATCTATGCTAGTATTATAGAAGGTAGAAGTTTGGAAAGACCTGGAAAAACAAGGCACGACCAAATGAATCCAATTTCAAAGAGGGAAGAGTGAAAAATTCTTATAATGGGAGAGAATTTTTGACGACGTATGTGGACGTGGCTGAAATGAAATATGTGTGCTTGGATATAATTATGTGGAGATCTGTTTTTTCTCTATATTCCAATAGGGACGTAGCACGATGGTGATGATGACTTGGATTAGTGATTAGTAGGAAGAAAGTGGTACGTATGCAATGCCATTTTGAAGGAATTGGTGGAAGAATTGTCACCAAACTAGTGTAAGAACCCATTTTAGATATTTTCATATATTTTGTCAGATCCATTGTAAGCAAAATGAAAAGCGGGTGGCTTCAAGTGGAAGCCCAAGAAGTCACCAGTCCTTTCGCAGAAAACTTCGAATGAAGAAACACTCTTATTTGACGTCACTAGATTGGAGTAGTCAATCCGTTCGAAGATGTACCGATGAAAGGCTGAATGGAGATCCCTTCGGAAATTATTGACTTGATTCACATTATAATAGGTGCCCCTAAAAATGTATTCACACTTTAAAACCGTGCCGTTTACTTGAAATTGCTGTAGGAATTTGTTATATCACACATTCGTGAAGAGTTTAGGGAATGGAACTGTTATTTCCAGCAAGATGCTGCACCTCTCCACTACCATCGTTAAGTGAGGGCCTATGTTGATGAAAATCTACCGAATTTGCCGATTGGGCTAGAGGTAGTATTGATAACCCCCGCGTTCCCAAGACCTTAAACCAATGAACTTTTTTTCATGGGGATTCTTTGATGATCAAGTTCATAGCATAAAACCAGCAACAGTTAATGAATTGAAAGAGAATGCTCCCAAATACCGAAACAAATTATTCGTGATGTTTGCGATTCTACTTTATCAACAGTGAATGGACTAGAAAGCTCATAAATTTGAACATTGGCGATAATTAAAAAAACAAACTAGGATTGTTTTTTTTAATTTGGAATTTAAATCTTCGATATACCTTAATAAATACCGAATTTATAATAATTAAAAATGTGAATTTTTGGGGCACACTTGATCGTGATCAGATCAAATTTCAACATGGCGAAGACAAGATTGAAGCTAAAAAATGGTGTATTAAAGCTCCCATTGTTCAAAAGAAATTGAGTAGTCTCATAGCTGATGAAGACTGCAACGCGTCCGAAACGCCAGCCAACTAACTCCGAAAAACATTTTGAACTAGTGGAAAATGTTTTTCAAATCTTCGTTCCTAAGGAAAGTACAGGCAGTCCTAGTACATTATGAGTACAAAATTAGAGCAATATAAAAAAAAAACTATGGAAAGGTGCACATTTAAATATTTATTTTACAATGGAAAATATGTACTATAATGGTAAAAATGAAACAATAAGGCATATATATCTCGTTTGGTTAATATGTTTAATGTTGATGTTGTGTTGGAGGGTATTTCTCTACAATTTCCTCAGTCTTAGCATTAAAAAAAATACTGAGAGACCATAGTATAATAATTTATCTAGAGTATATTTTTTTTTGATAAACATAAGCATTTTTTAAACTTAAGCCGTTTTTTTGCAATATCGATAATTCAACCTTTTAGATTGTTAGAAATACCTAGTTAAATATAAAAAAAACTCAATTAGTAGTTAGTAAATGTACAAGTAAGAAATAGCGAACTGTACCAAAATCGAGGACTGCTTGTATTCACAATTATTCCACCAAGAATAATGATTTGGTTAGTTTTAAATATAATAAATTCAAAGTAATATGGAAATGAGTTCGATAGCCGTGTGTTTATTGTATTGACCGCTGTCTCACCTGATCGCTGTCAAAGTTGCAGGTGATGTTGATCCATACAGATGTCCACACATTCTCACACTTGCAGGCGGGCATGTCGCATAGACCGGCCTTGATACCGCTCTCTGTATCACTCCTTCTTACCCTGTCTTCTACACCGTCACTCCCCTTCCATTCTCGGGCAGAGATTGTCTCTGCTAGAGAGCAGTTCACAGAACAATACAAGAAGCACAGAATGGACACGAGTATAACACTTTTCCCATCCATTGTTGGGTGGAATCTTGACTAAACTCATTATTTTTTTAATATTTGAATACACATTTAAACATTTCGTCTACTGTTGTCCTCTTTGGACAAAGGTCGAGAATAACTGCATTTGTAGTGACAGTCGCGAGATTCTATTTTTCGCTTTATCTTAACTCCGACCGACAGAATACACACGCTCGACCACCGCGGGTGATGCGTGAATGTGACTGAATCTGATTCCATATGCTGTTCCCCTCCACTCTCGTTCATTATCCATTTAGGTTAACCAACGTTTCTATACATTTACTGGTACATAAAAATTTATAAAATTATTATAAAATAAAAAGTTAATCACACTATCTTATCTGACTATTTACGTGACCTAGTTGGGAAGACGCTTGTCTCCCACCCGGAAGTTACAGGTTCAATTCTCGTTCGAACCCAGATTTTTTAAAAAAGAATTCCAGCCTGTTTTTCACTTAACGTCAGTTTAGCATATTTCTGGTTGGTTGGAAAATATTGCCACATGGCGTAAGCCCACCAGGTGGTACTGTATACAACGAAAGTGTCATACAATACAATATTAAAATGGAACTGCGTTTTTTGTAATAGATTTTGTTTTCCTATGTTGACACGTTTTAATTTTTGCTAAAAAGAATTAACCTTCAGAGCCTGGGATTATTTTATTTTCTTTTGCATTTAATATAGGTTAGATCTAATGACATTAAACAAAATGCGTAATATATTATAATAAACATTGAAATATATATGTCTAATAAAAATAATTATTATTATTACTCATGTTTCCTTTTAAAGCTTTTTTATTTATTTATTTATTTATTTTACATGATAAGAAAAGATACAATAATAACATAGCAGGAGCAAACATACATTTAATAATTATATAAATAATATATTCCCCTTCCCCACCATGTGTAATTACTATGCTTAAATACCGTTGAGCTGAATATCTAGAAATTCCTGTTTTAAGTCAGCCAGCTCATCACACGTGTGAATTAAAAACTCTCATCACTAAAAAGAACATTAAAAAAACAATATTTATATTTAGGTGAGATTCGCACTTTTATACAATAGTTCAAGAAACAAAATTTCAAAAAAACAGCAACAACGAGTATCTACTCGTATTACAAAAAAAATAATAACCACACTCATATCGGTGTATGATGAACAAATACTAAGAATTCTGCATTTTAACATAACAAAAAGAAGATAAGACCGATCACCGCTATCAATTATTTCACAAAGTGCAAAAACATTTTCTCAGATTCAGCAATGCAAGCGGTTTAATTATGCCTACAAATTTTGTTAATTAACTCAATCCTTAATTTTTCATCAAGATAGGGAAGATATCAATATAGGATTTTTTTTTCAAAAAGGCCATTATTTGTGGTAATGGTGACATTTTTAATAGGACAGTTCGTGACTACGGCATCGATTTTGATATTAAGTATACTTAAAATAACAAACGTGTATCAATCAACAAAGGGTTCGCAGATTTTTATGTTATAGTTCGGAAATTCTAGGATGAGTCCTGTGACAGCTCACAAATTTGGCCCAATACAAACTTATGTAATGTACGAGTATTTACCTAAATAACTTGCTATTTATTAGAATTCAGGCTTATATTAAAATTGATAAAATAATTAAAATTACTGAACATCGTTACTAGGTTGTTTTGGGGCCAATTTGTGAGATGTCACAGGACTCATCCTAGAATTTCCGAACTATAGTAATCTGTATGTGTACAAATTGGTTCTCTGTTGCTTAAAGAGTAGTAACCAAGCATTACCCATTGAAAATTCACTGGAATAAAGGTGTCGCAAGGCAAAGTTAATTTGAAATAAATTATTGATTAAAACTATATTAAATTATAAATTATGATTAAAATTATATTTATCATACAATGACCAGTTTTTCATTTA
Source organism: Odontocerum albicorne (assembly GCA_949825065.1). Taxonomy (NCBI): domain Eukaryota; kingdom Metazoa; phylum Arthropoda; class Insecta; order Trichoptera; family Odontoceridae; genus Odontocerum; species Odontocerum albicorne. The sequence continues at coordinate 13,315,757 of OX463843.1, forward strand.
TTTTTCAAATACTTACATGCGTATTTATTTACCATTGACTATTATTTATTTCTCGTGTAAAATATTTTTAAATTATTGATGTACTAAATTATAATTCATATTTATGTCCTGAATTCTATATTTGAAACTATTAATTATCAAAAAAAATGGAGAGACATACTCGTATAATATGTTGGACTACAGGAAAAGAGACCGCAAACGCTAAAGACCTATTTGCTTTCAAACAAAACTTAAAGGTACTAACTATTTAGACCATAGAATGATTTAAATCTAGTGGGGATGACATACTCGTATAATCTAGTGGGGATGAACAGCTAGAGCAGCAGATACTTGTTGGATCTATAAACTCATTCAGTGGTACCCAAGAGAAAATAAAATTCGAGATCAATGCTGGGTGAATCACATATTAAAAATCGAAGGCGAAACGTGATTGCAAATGGCGAAGGATTTTGGAAAAATCGTGAAGATGTCTATGTTCAACAGTGAACCAGTCAAAAGGTTTTAAACTACAACTGAAAGTGCAGTCTAGCCCTTGGTTTAGTTATATATCCCAAGACATGCATTCAACATTTGTAATAGATCAGATGTGCATTAGACATTCTTCAACATATGAAAATTTGACAAAGATCAATGTTTTAAATTGTAGTATTTGCGAATGTGATATACGCGAAGAATTATGTTTATCAAACCTTTAATGAAGATCTCTTTTTTACGAATAACCCAATATTAACCAGCATGAGAATGATCGTAATGAACTTATCTCTTATCGGCTGTGAGTGTGGTCTGGATGATGAAACTATAGACCATGTATTTTTCGGTTGTCCTTTGCGAGACAGATTTGATTTACTTAAAACCACATCTTTATCGCGCCCAATGAATGTTGCGTTTCTTCTTTCTTCGTGGAACTTTTTCACTTAGAGATCGATTGTTAAATTTTTGAAATCTGATTATTTGAAACTAACATTTTTTTAAATTACTTTATTATCATATAATTTCATAGTGACTTTAATTTGGTGTCACAAATCATCCTAGTTTGGTTGGATTGCCTATTATAAGAAAAGTATGGTACAATATCTTTTATTTTTCAAAAATAATAACTTGTGTGATTTGAGATATGAAAAAAAACTTATAAGATCTCATTTTCCTACAAAAAATTTGTTAAATTATAGTGCACTTTGCGAAAGGCCACCCCTCGTGGTCAAGTATGATTGTCAACCATCCTGCGGTTTAAACTACCTGTGATTTTATTTGTATATTGCGTACAAGCTGTTGCACTTTAGCAAGCAAACTGTTTTGATTGATCAAAATTACGATGGCAATTTCAGAGTTCCAAGACTATAAGCAAGTGAAATCTGCTGCAGACTTTCGTTCGGCAAATTTATATAATATTATTTTTGTGTTGCTTATTAGCAATTTAAGAATTTATAAGCAACTTATAAGTTACAGAAAATACATAAATTCAGATCTATGTTCTATGAATGAAACCAGTTAGGAAGTTTATTCGGAATGTTTTGCTTTAAGTTGTATCACAAAAGCTTTAAGAATTTATGATATACAACTTGAAAAAAATAGTAAAACATTAATTGAGATGTATTATGATATCAGAATAATGAAACTGACAGGAATCGGACCTACATATTCGCATGTGCCCGCTTGCTTACTAATATTAGACAAAAGTCGTGCGTTTTCTACGATATGTCCTACTGATTTTACATCACGGTCACCCTACTAGAACCCCCTTCACTCCAATCCCTTCCACTCATCACGGGCATTGCAACCGAACTACACGGGTTTGTTGTCGCGCTGGGTACCGGAGCGTTCTCCCTACAATACAATATGAACAAGGCGCTCTCCGCGGCTAGCCTGTGCGGACCTGCTTGTAATCTGGGGATTGACAACCGACGGATTGCGTGACACCTGATGGTACACGAGCATATTTTATATATTTTAAAGAAAAAATCTAATTTGACGAATTTCGCAACTTGTACTCTTTCCCTGCCAGGCATGGAGTCGGTGGTGTATACCTAGGTCTATTATAGGGCAGACTTGGATTTTTTACTGTCTCGAAATTAAATTCTGAGTTGTCACTGCACTATGAAATGTTAACAATATAACACAATGCACAAATTAAATTTAATTCATTATATGATATATAATACAAATTTCATTTATATATATAACCGTAATAAAATATTAAATTAGCGTTAAAATTCATCACATCAAATAAACCTTTTCGACACACGAGATAAATGATGCCAAAAAGTATTGCGACACACATATTAATTAATATATATCCACTTAAAATTGTTGAATAATTATAAACAAAAAAAAAACTATTGAAGCGCCAGCCCTAGCGACACACATAGCGGTTGTCAAACAGATCACTTTAGAAAACTGACAATATCTCAATCAGAAATCATCTTAACAAGTGACAAAAAGATTTAAAATCTTCTTCAGAGATGGCAGTATATGCACTAATCAGAATATATAGCATAAGCATATGTAAATTTGATAAAAATAAGACTATATAATAATTTATGTTAAATGTGGATAAAATCCCACTTGGCTTATACAGTACATATCAATTATGCAGATAATTCCACTTTTGGCATTGAAACAGTTAATTCAATATATTGAGAGATTACTGGAGAGGGTTAACACAGCCTCTAATAAAAGAGGTTTCAGAAAGAATATATAAAAGAAAAAATATAAATCAGCCAGTTAAAGTAAAGTACAGACAAGGGTACCTCTTGGTATAAATAATGAAATTGTTAAAATCAATATATGGTAAATATCTGAGATTCTGGCTTAATGATCACGGTACACTAAGCTCGGTTTTGGAATGATTTCCTTGGTTCAATCAGATGTGCTCCATTCTTATCGATTTTTTAATTAATTAACTATCCACAATATAATATTTAAATACTTGAAAAAGCAAACGGAATATAAGAACATAACAATTAAAAAATCCAACTATATTGTGAATATAGGGAACTATTACTCTATATTTGAGAAAATGTAGGATGGTTCCTGTGACATTTGAAATGTCATGTCTCAAAGGGATGGAGTAAAATAGTTTTTTTATAAATCCAAAAATTGTTTTTCTCTAAACTGAAGTTTTAATTCCTAATTTTCATTATACTGACTTTCTAATGTATGATTTGTATCTATCTTTAAATATGCCAAGATCCACTATGAATTAATACTAATTACGAACATTTAATTTTGGGTATAAAAAAATCGAAAATCCTATTATCGTATACCCCATCCCTAGCCAATGCAGACTAACGTAGTGACTTTTGACAAACGTCACCAAATATTATTTGATTTTAACAAACTGCCACATTTTTGCTAATGTGTAACAAGATGTATTAATTTGTCATTATTGTTAGTTTTACGAGTATGTAATGTATTTACCTAAATAACTTGCTATTTATTAGAATCGAGGCTTATATTAAAGTTGATAAAATAATTAAAATTACTTAACATCGTTACAAGGTTGTATTGGGGCAAATTTGTGAACTGTCACAGGAACCATGCTACAATTTCTCAAGTATAGGTAACACCTATTATTTAGTAGTCTCTCTTAATCCCAAATTTCCTACATTTTTTCTAAATATGTATACTCCAGTCATTCTCAAGAATCCTTTCCATTTTTTATTTAATTGATTACAGTGATTATTTTTTCCTTACAGATATCATGGCAACAAGCAAATGTTCCTGCAAGATTTCATCCGGTGCCAAGGAGACTCAGCCGGGACCCGCTTGGCTCGCTGGCTACAGCCTGATTCTTACGTGGAATCCAAAAATTGCCGTCTCATACCTCCGGACACCATTGTGCACTGCGGGGATACGATTGATATCACCGTTTTACTGCGGGACCAGCATAATAAACCGGCATATTGCCCCGGTCTCAATGTAGAAGTTTCAGTACATCTTTTAAGTTTAGGAACAACGGGTCCCTCAACATCAGACTACGTCTCGCCAACATATGCAGTAAACCCGCCTCCACCTCTGGATTGTCCATATCAAGTTACTGTTAAAGATAGTATGCGATTTCACTGCATCACAATGATGAAGGTAATTATCAAAAAACGTTCATAAAGTATCTTAATTTTTTTACAAATAAGGCAGACATATTGTTAATTTCTTAATCAATATATCTTCATTTTCTGTAAAATAATAAGTGACCTTGAGTTTAAGATGTAATTTGGTTGAATACATTGGACGCAATTATTCTCCATACATAAATTATCTCCTAAATTTCATTCATAATTGTTATTTGAAAACCATAAACTTAAGAACGAATATTGGTTATCAAAGACAACTATGGGAAGGCCTAGATCAATTTGTGTATTTATCAATTTTCATTTTAAGTCTTCTTGATCATCAATTGCTGCACAAAACATTTTTTTACCATCTATTATACAAAAATCTAAGGCTACTTATTTCAATTGACCCAAAAGATATTAGGTTAAATCTAAATATATTCAGTGTTTTCTAACTATACAATACAAGCTTTCAACACTTTTAAGCAAACAGCTATGTTATATAACTATGAAAACAGAGTGAACATCAAATTGGATTATTTTGGAGGTTCATCTTAAAGAAATCTATAAAAAAATAATATTCTTTCTCTCAAATCAAATATGGGGTTCACACTGCTGATACTCTCAATATGTGAGCATTTGGAGGCCACAATTTTTTTCCTCCAGATCCAATTGACTTTCAAGACTCCGAGGTTTTCGGTGGCCCATGGTGATCGAGTTAGAAATTTAGGGGAGGTTCAAGGCATCAGCATTTTATCTAAGACCAGAATATGTTCTATGCTGGTATGTAAAAACCAGGTTGAATGTGAAAAGAATGGTAGCGACGTTAGACTTAAAATTTTACATCATGGAAGAAGCGAAATTCACATAGTAAATAATTTGTATGCTGGCTTAAGATCTGGATTTCAACAACTTAGTATTAAAGATAAACAGTTTGGCATTAAAGCTCCCGTGGACAGAGAAAAATTGATTAGTTTAATAGTTTGGATATACTCATGGGAAGTCGAGGTATACCCTGATGCAAGGAAAAAATTTAAATGTCTTGTCTTCCCACTGGGGATGATGACTATTGATGTTACAAAGTTGATAACTGGGCCTCTATCTTATAGAGGCTTAGAAGAATCATCTCTGGTAAGGGATGAAGGCGGACATTGCCTATCCTTGCAGACTGACCCTAAACTACCTCATAACACTGGTTACTCTAAGAACGATAAAACAAATTATGTTAGATAGTTACCAAGCCTCTCATAGAGACATAGATTGAACTTATAAACAGTCACTGATTACAAGTAACATATGATCACATAGTCTGACCTGGATTGAGTATGTTCTCCGAGCTCGTGACGGCAGGACATCCAAAATGATATTTGAGACAAAGTAATATGGGAAAGGACAACTGGGTTCTCCAAGACAGCGGCTAGATGATATCTCCAGGACTTTGAAGATCCAAAGTGGAGGAATAGAAGGAATTTATTTATTTTATACATGACAAGAAATGTACATAACTTGCAAAAAAACAACAGGTAATTTAATTCGAACACACAATTTTAATGGATCTGGGTTTGTTGCCTTTCATTTGTCGTGTCCCCAGTAAACTAAGCTTTTGCCTGTATTTCACTGAGGACATATAGCATGAAAAAATAAATCGATACTTCTTTCCGATTTTGGATTATATAAAACCCCGTTGCACATTCTCATCGACCTGACAAACAGTGATACTCAATTACATATGTATATATCACGCGAAATCAAAATCCTCACACTTCATCACTCCAGACAGACCAAAACATTCATCCCACAATCATACAACAAAAAAAATACATATATTGTATATAAAAATATATATATAAAACAACAAAAAACACCACACTTAAGAGCTCACACAAACCTCTTCTACAAGTCATTCCACTTGCAAGCCCAAGTACTCAAACGCATGTCGCAATAACAACCACGCTCCGATCGACTGCCTAAACTGTTTTCGTCCCTTAACCTTTATTGAATTCGGCACCCCATTGTATGTCATGGGAGCTAAATAGGCATATTGCCTTTGGGCAAAAGATTTGAACAAATTGAACCTAAGACTCCTGGATTGGGGAGCATACTGACTAGTGGTAATTTATTATCAAAAATATCACATGACTGAACATTTTTGAAGTGGATTCTTTTGTGTTTCTACATACTCTCCATTCTGTATGGTGTTGAAACATGGACACTTTCTCAGGCCACCACAAAGAGGCTAGAGGCTTTTGAAAAATGGTGCTATTAAATAATATTCAAAGTCTCATACATAGGTTGACAATTTCCATAATTATGACATCTTGAAATTGATGAATAAAGATAAAGATATATTATCAACCATTAAAAAGAGAAAAATAGAGTACTTTGCGGTTATAATACCAGGAGAAAAATCAAATCCTTTAACTGATATTGCTCAAGAAAATGCAGCGTAGAAGAGTTGCGGGATGAAGACTCATCTCTTAGTTGAAGAACTTACGGGAGTAGAGTGGCCAACCTCTAGAGGAACTTTGAAGAAGAATAGAATAAAAAAAATAAAGAATAGTATTAATTACTTTTGGAGAGAAGAGGTCTATATCCAATACAGAAGTCAACCATGCTGATGATAATGTATACATTTTTTTTTTAATTTTGAACAAAATGTGTGTTCACAAGATGTTAAGATTTTAGATTCCCTAACAATTTTCTGCTTCATCTATAGATAAAGTTTTTATTTTTAATCAGTCAACCCAAAAACACAGTATCGCTCAATTTATGAAAATGAAAAAATATTATTTTAACTTTCACATTTTCAGATAGTTTCTCACAGTTCTAGTAGTCTATTTTTATCTTAAATTTTGATATATTCAGACCCGCACCTAGACAGTTGACTGCACATGTGTGATAATAATTAGGCCGCTCTTACTATATCTGTTGCGAAATACATTCGAAATAACTCCACATGCGAGTCTTCCGTAAGTTCTAAAGTCAAACGTGTTGAAATACAAAGTTGGTAATTTAGAAAAAAAATATTGATGAAAATTGGGAAATTTCAATAAAATGTAAACAAATTCTACACTAGCACTAAAAAATTGATTTCTCGCAGGTTTTTTTGGAATGTACTTTCGTATGAGAGTGAACACCAGTTGAAACTCAAACACTGTGAAATTGACATGAGAGTTAGCGCACATTTACTTTTTTGCAAAGTCAAAAAAATATATTATACTGTAAAATAAAGGTTATATTGTAACAGAAAATGTATTATGAATGAAACTTGAAAGTTGTAGAATTACCACGGGCGGAGATATCGCATGTTTATTTTTTTGAAAGTTTGAAAACGTAACTAACAAAAAATTAATTTCGATCAAACAGGTGGGCTTCCCTTCCTTTGGCTGCCTACATGTGATGTGGTGCATGCGTTACATGCCCTATTGGCTTGAATATATTTTCTTACTGAGTTGTTAAATATGAACATAAGAAACCTTTTGAATGCTTTTATATTATTAAACAATTCTGAAAAAGCTTTCTTTAATAGGCCATATTTTATAACTTTCAATACAAATATATAAATGATTTAAATCTAAATTTTCCCTCCAGGCATTCCAATCTCATACTTTGGAAGAGCTACGCATGTGTACTCCATCGGCGAATCGTCCGAGAGAAGTTCTCTTGATAAGATGCGAAGCAGGGGACCGGGTGTTTGCTACTTGGACACCACAAGCTCCTGGTTTGTATTCAGTTCAATGCTGCATTGACGGGTTTCCTCTGGTTAAGGTAAGTTTATACATTTATTGGACAATTTTAGCAATTCTTTAGATATTAAGTGTGACTATACAAATGTTTCAAGGAAAAAGGTTACCTGTAGTGAATTTTTAATATACTAGGCGCGTCCAGAAAGTAAAGAACGATTGCGCACCACGCCCTACACCGATCCCCCACCCCTGCGATCGTATGCGCGCCGGTTAGCTCCTTCCCTCTTCAATGCGAGCCGAGTTTTGTTGCGGAACGGTCGTGCGTCATTGTTTTGTAACCTTTCAAAATGGCAGCGCCCATCGGAAATCCCGCCAAAAGTGGTGCGTAGTGTCATTCGTTTTCTGAATGCACAGAATGTTCGGCCTATCGAAATTTATAGGCAACTTTAAGCGCAGTACATGAATCTTTCCGACAAATTTCACGATCGCTCTTACATGAAATAGTGGCAGAGCACCTTGGCTACAAAAAAATGTGTGCTCGGAAAAGAAAAACCGAATCTCAACACCAGAAAAGTGATGGCAACAGTTTTTTGGGACCGAAAGGGTTTGATCCACGTGGAGTTTATGCCAAGAGGACACATAATAAACTCAGAGGCCTATTGTGAAACTCTTCAACGACTTAGATGCGCCATCCAAAACAAGAGACGTGGAATGTTGTCGTGAAAGGTGGTTTTGATTCATGACAATGCGCGGCCTCATGCATCAGCACGAACACAGCGAGAACTTCAACATCTTAAGTGGGAAATTTTTTGGACATCCTCCTTACAGCCCTGACATGGCATCGAGTGATTTTCACTTATTCCCGAAACTAAAGGAATTTTCGGGTGGAAAACAGTTCGCAAACGATGAAGACCTCAAACAAGAAGTGACATTCTGGCTCAAATCTTTGGCGGTAGAAGAGTGTAAAATCGGAATTGAAAAATTGGTTCCACGTTACAATAAGTGCCTTGACAGCTATGGCGACTACATTGAAAAATAGCGTAAGGTACTGTGATTTTGTAAATAATGTTTTGTATTGATATCTTTAGTTTTTATTTAGTTGTGCCAAAACGTTCTTTACTTTCTGGATGACCCACGTAGTAATATACCTGTTGAAAAGATCTTGTATTCCACCACAAGAAGAAGAATAAAGTGGTAAAATTTTTCATCGTTTAATGAAATGTCAAGATACAAATAATTTCCATTACAACATATGTGTTTTTATATTAAATTTTTTGGTATTTTTTTATTATACCAAAAAAATTTCAGAGCCTAAATGTAGAAGTAAGAGAGCCAGCTGAAGGCAGACCACCACCGATATCTGTTCCTACTGAGCCGGAAGAGGCTGAGATCAACAACACAAGGATGTTCGTGGATGAAGACTCCGCAGGGTTAAGAGTAAGGGCTTTTCCTTCTCTACAGAGCGAACAAGTCGGTTTGATACCGACTGGTTCAACAATAACGTTTGACGACGTGGTACGTATTACGGTCATAAAAAGGATTAGTGACGCGTTTGCTGAAGTTTGATAGTATTTTGTTTTGTGCTTAGAATTTTTTGCACGCTTATCATTCGATCATAACAAACACTTGGAAGTTTCTCTTTTAATCTTAGCTTCTATTTATCCCTACATTCAGTGCAGAAAGCATTAATCGTAAACCGTAAAGATTGGTTTGCAAGTTCAATTTATCGGATCCAATTCTTTAATCAAACATCCAGTGTATTAAAATCTAATACAATTAAAAATTCCACCATGAAAACAATCACTTGAGTCAAAACATTTCACTTCAATGAATTTTGAAGCAACTTTGAGAAAATTTCTTGCCTCTGAGTAAAACTGATTTACTTCTCGCTGACAAAACACTCCGTCGAATACATACTATGATCTCCTCAGCATTTGTAGATTATATTTTACATATAATTATGTAGTATTGTGACAAAATGTTGCAAAATATATATTAAAAGCAAGTAGCACAGAATATGTCAGGGTCATCACTAAAACTGTAATTAAAGGAAAACTAAAAATCTCATTCATATTGACTCATGTATTCTGCTCATTTTCGAGTATCGTTTATGTCCACTACAAGAGACTTTTTCTATCTATCTCTTTACTCTACTGTTTGAAAAGTATTTCAGTTGTGATCTTTGTTAGGTCATTTTGAGAAATCCGAGATCCTCTCAAGTGAGCCACTCTTCCGTGTCTTCAGTAACCTTAAACTTTTCTAAATTGTCATTATCTCTGTGAAGTTGTATCTTAAGTATTAGAAATATCACCGAATTCCAGATGCAGAAAAAAGAGTTCACCTTATTGAAAGTTTTCTACTTCAAAGTAGTTTACCCTTCAAATCGTAACTTTCCAATTTATAATATAAATTGGAGTAATTTTTAAAACATAGCACTGTTACAGCTACTTTTCAATCTCAAATAGCATGCTACTCGTGAAGTGGAATAAAAAGTAGACATAATGCTACTTTACAGCTATTTGTAGGAAGAATGTGTACTAATTTTGTTTGACAAAACTTCAGTTTTGTCTGTATGCTCATTAGACCCAACTTGATTATGCATAGAGAGTTTGATACGAATCACTCGAGCTGAGATTGTTGAATTTAGAAGTTAGTACAGTTTCAGTGAAAGAAATTCTTCAGTTGAAATTCCTTAGTTTACTTCAGACGATTGTGTTCACCTTTGGTTTAATATAACACTTATATTATTCGGTAAGGAATAATACTAGTGTTGCTAAACCAAAGGTAAAATTCAAGATTTTAGAAGTAATATAACAATAACGACATTTAAAGAATTAGTGTTGAGGTGTTTTAAAATAAAACTAAATCATGACTATTAAAAATGACATATACAAAAAAGACTCTTAAATTAAACTGAAAATATATTTAATAAAATAAAAAATAACGGAAAGTAATCAATAAAATAAAAATATATGTTTAATAATAAAAAAAAATTCATTCCTTTATTTTCATTAAAGACTTGAAGAATGAGGATTTTTTAAATTAATTTCGAATACTTGGATATGCAATCGCAGGATTCTGACATTTAAAATGTGCTCCATAATTATCAGTGATGTGCTTTTACAAACATTAGAGACCTTCTAGGATAAAAATATAACTGAACAATATGTTTAATTCAATCTGAATTGTTGTAAATAAATAAATGAAACAAGTGGACTGATATCATCTGTTTCCTACTCAACAGGTTTTAGTGTTCTAAAAGTTTCTGTGCTACAAACAAATATAGTTATATGTTTTATCATATAATTACATAATATAATAAAAGAGAATTACATAATATCAATAAATATCATTTTTTTAAATTATCATATGTAGTTTTGTAGGAATCTTTGAAACCAGATCATTAGTATTGTAAATTCCATTGTAATACACATATATTGTATAACATTTGTAGATTTGTATTTAAATGTATTATTATTCTTGTAAACAATTCTGTACCTGTTTTTTGCTTATTTTACAAGAGTTATATTTATATAAGTATGATATATAAAATATATATGGTAATGTAAGTATTTATGCCTATAATATATAGTTTCAATTAGCAGATTAAAAATAATAATGATAAAACAAGGGTGAAAGTAAACTTAATGAAATATTATCTATGATACTAAGAAAAATTATATGTAGTGTGTGTCATTGATCAAAAGGAAAATAGATTTTAAAAGTAAATGTTCTTGTTTGAGTTAATATGTAGCTATGCCCAGAAGAAGGCTGAATCCTGGAATCAAACTCAAATTGCTACTACAATAGTCAGCTGGTTCCCACTTAAGATCTTTCATACCAGTGCTCCGCAACCTTTTCTCACCTACGACACACCAAAATTCTTCCTAGAATTCCGCGGCACACCAAAAGCTAAAATGTATAGATATTAAATTGATACACAAATTTTACAATAAATTTTTGTTTTTTATTTGAAAAGTATACATACGTAAAACTATAACATTTATTTTTACGCAATCTTAATAATTATTATAAAATAATAATTAATTAATGTGATACCTGCGCTTGTTTCAATGAACACAAAAGTTTTATATTCAGCTCGATTTTTGACAGCGCAACCCGAAATTCTCGGTCAAGACCTCAAGCATGACCGCTTATCATTTTTAATTAATACAAGAGTTGAAAAACTTTGCTCACATAAATATGTCGTCGAAAATGGGAGTAGTGTTAAGATTGCGGAAATGCGAGAATATTCTTTTTTAACGTAAATCCAGAAAACATCTAATGGAACTTCGGAGAAATGAAGTTTTAAAGTCATGTCATTATTTAAATCTGTGAATTCCTCTCGAATTTGCAGAGGCGTAGAATTTATTGCATTGGTTGCAAAAGGATTTCGAATCCAATCGTATTGTTCCGTATTAATGGAATAAAAATATTGATTAAATACTTAATGAAAAATTGTAAAATATCAAATACATTGAATTTGACCGCGGCACACCTGTATCCAGCTCACGGCACACCAGTGTGCCACGGCACACCGGTTGCGGAGCACTGTTTCATACTACAAACAGTTCATGACTTTGGGTCAAATTTGAGTTAATCAAGGTGTGCAGGCAGTACAACATAGCTTGCATACAGCTTTTTTATTGTATGGCAAATTAGATTATTAATTTACCTCCCTGCATCTTTTACCTTACTATCTTTGGTCAAGTGGCAATCTGACCAAAGGCTTGCACTACAATTTACTATAGATATCTCAATATTTTTTATAGACAAGCAATATGTTACTAAATAAAATATAACATCAATTGAGACTTTGAAGTTTTAAAGAGTAATACGAGTATGAAAAAATATATGAAACTACGAGAGGTCAATAAATTTGCGGAAGAAGGGGAAAAACCAATTTTTAATTTTTGCTTTTCAATATATTCACCATTAACTCTAATACATTTTTCAGATCTTTCAATAAGCTTATTTATACCCACGAAAAAAAATATACTTTTGCCCTCAAAATAAGCCAAAATTGCACTTTTAACTTCTTCTTTGTCCGTACATATCTTCCCTCAAAGTTCTTTCTTCATATTTGGAAACAAATAATAGTCATACAGAGCCAGGTCTGAGCTATAGGGAGGGGATGATTATATGTTTGGAAGGCAGTTGTGAAGAGCACCTAATGCAGAATTGCTTTTGTGCACAAGTGGATTGTCATGCAAAAGCAGCACATCTTTTATCCATTTTCCTCTTCTTTTCTCCTTCACAGGTTCTTTTGACTGCATCAGCAGACCAAAGTAGTACTTTCTAGTTTTTGTGATGCCCTTATATTTGTAATCTATTAGCAGTATGCCTTCCGCACCCCAAAAAATTGTAGTCATTATTTTTACAGCCGATTGCGACACTTTGAACTTCTTAGGGGGTTGTGTACCCTTTTTATGTCCCTGCATGTACTTCTGCTTTGATAACTCATAATAATGAACCCAGGTTTCATCTCCGGTAACAATTCGGCTCAAAATCTCATCAGAGCAACAGTCTCCGTAAAACGCTAAGATCTCTTCCAAAATTATTTAAGGTGCTTTCCCTTGTTTTGTGTGAAACTTAATGACGGCGCGGTTTTCAATTTTTTCCATCCTTGGGATGTTATTAATGTTTGACATACTCTCCTGATGATATCTTAAACAATACTGTCAAAATTAGACTAAAACTTGGTGAATATACTCACTATTAAGTGAGTCATATTATCGGAACATGCGCATTCGCACTACTGCCTCCTCCCTTAATCCCTTCATTCCGTGAATTTATTGTACATTGCCTTTAACTTCATACTCAAATGTCAATATTTCCAATAAAATAATATTTTTACAGCTTAACCCATTGCACACTTGATTTTATTGTAAAACTCATTGGCAACATGCAACGGTTAATCTGACGGTAACATCCGTAGCAGATGCTTGTGTCATAGCTGTGCTATGCATTATTATTTTTGAACCAAATTTTTCACATATACATGAAAATAAAATATGCAAAAATCTTGCATGCATTCTGACTCATGTTAATAAAAATGAAAGTTTTCTGTGTATATATATATATTTTATTTTAATTGATGCTCATCAATTACGATGAGGAAATCAATGTCATTTTTGTTCCATAAATAAGGAGCAAAGGGTTAATCTATGAACAAAAATATTGTAATAAGGCAATAAACCTGTCAGATTGTATTACGAGTATTTGCAATGTAATTGCAAAATAAGACATACTTTAATGCCAACATTTTTTGCACTTTTACGTTTTAACCTTTCCCTTCCTTACCAAAAAAAAACACGCATTCCGGTGCTGTGTATTCAATACTCATGTAAAAATGAGCGATTTAAAATCGGAAAAAATAAGAATATTCATAGCCAATCAATCACTTAAATTAATTAAATTTGTAGTCAAAAGTGATAATAATTGAAATTTAATTGCTGAAAACATGAAAAAACATCGGCCGACGTTCACAAAACAGGCGCAGAGACCACCTTGTATGGATGCCCGCGAGCTACTGAGACGGGACTCGGAACACTAACACTGTGTATGTTATACCTCGAAAGAAGAAACAACTGTGAACTGAGATTGTATTTCTTGCGTTCCCATATACCGAAGTAGAGTGAGAGTGAGACGTGAATAGCATCGCTTCTCACCCATAGCGGTTTTTTAGAATGAATATACCTACGTCACACACTGGCACACGTTTGATTGTATTGGTGAATTTATTCCCGATTTTCACAAAATATCTCTGATGTGGCCGATAAGTTCTAATTATTATTATTATTTTTTCATTCAATGCGTAAATGTATTACGTAGGAATGCCTAAATTCTGAACCCAGTATTTATTATATTTATAGAGATATTAAAGTTTTTAGAAGCAATGTGTACTAGTTACACATCACAGGGAAGGGAGGGTTAATAGAACAAAACTTCCATACATACATACTATCATGCCATTTCCCTATTGGAGTATGCACAGATGACAATGCGCTATACTTTCCTATCACATGATACTTCCTTCTCTTCCACATCTGTACATCTTTGTATGTAGTTCCCTTAATTATCTTATATGTTGTTTTTTTTTAATATAACGACCGAAAAAGGTATGGTTGAACCAAGTGAATGCAATTGTGAAAGACGGAAAGTTAAAGAGTAAGAGAAACAGAATGATGTGTGTAAGAATATGTATGGATATGGAGGAGGCAAAGGAAGTATGTCATGATAGGAAAGAAAAAACAACCTTTGTAGCCTGTTTGGTGAGACGTCTATCATCTTGGCATAGATGTCGCAGGTTTCATTCCTACTGGAAAATCAGTTTTTTTTTAAAAAGAGGTAAAGAAAAAAAACATTCACGTATAAGTAAAGACAAAAAAATATTCAGGTGTAAATTTTGGTGAAAATCCAATATTTTTTAAGAGAAATTCTGAAAGTAGAAATCTGTAAATTTATCCGATAAATCAATAATTCTAACTCTTCAAAAATAACTATTGCCTGCTCAGACTGCCTGTGTCACATCCCTCATACTGTCACTGAGTATGTACCAACTAAACTTGGGGATATGTATTACACTTTACACATTGATGTTACAATATGTAAAAGATTCCTGTTCAGGTCTTGATGTTGAGAAGTCAAGATATTTGTTTTCTACTGCAAGTTTTTGGACCCTTGCTATTATATTTGATAAATTGTGGAAGGCCACACTTCTCACTACAAAAGACACCCCAAATATAACATCTTGTAGTTCTTTATAAATGTAAATAAATCAGTTACAATTTCAGTTCTAATAAGAAGATTGAACGAGTTTTGATTTATTGACCTCTTAAAAATCATCTTGAAACTTCACTTCATACTATAGTATTTTGGTGCCAACTTTGATGTATGGGAGTGAAATATGAAAAATGACTGATAGGAGCTGAATAAATGCTGTAAAAATGCGTGCATTGAAAAGAATACATGGGGTGACAATGTATTACAGATTACGTATGAATGTGAACTTAAGACTGATGTGTTGAATAAAATTAAAAAGAGCACGCTTAGATGGTTCTCTCTCCACTTCTTTTTTCTACATTCATCAACCCAATAACATCGTCTCTTAAATGTTCTTATCATCTGTATGCGGATGACCTGCAGATAATATATTCATTTTGATCCAAATTTTTTCACGCTTTGAACAATTTAAATGCGGACCTTCAATCGATCTCGGAGTGGACTGGGGAGTTTGGCTTACTCATAAATCCTAAGAAGTCTCAAGCGATCCTCATTGGCAGCCCTCAGCTTCTCGGTAAATTCAACGCTGACTTACTTCCTCCAATATTACTTCATGGCTCTATCATACCATTACATAAAACTTAAAAACCTAGGAGTGCTAATAGATAACACTCTCTCATGGCGAGATCAAATAAATGAGGTAAGCCGAAGGATCTTCAGCCTTCATTCCCTTAAAATGTTGCATAGATTCCTTCCAACCAAAACCAAAATTTTACTCGTACAATCTCTGCTCTTTCCGATTCCGGACTATGCGGATGTATGTTACAGAGGAACAGCTGGACAAATTACAGTGCCTTCAAAATGTGTGCCTAAGATTAATTTTCAACCTACGTAAGTACAATCATATAACTTCATACCAGAAGGCATTGAACTGGTTGAATGTTAGAAATAGACGCCAAATTCACATACTGTCTCTATTGTATAATATCCTTAACTGTCCCGCCACCCCCTCTTATCTCGCCGAGAATTTTCAGCATCTTTCCAATCATGGATTAGCGCTACGCTTAAACAGAGATTGTTTATTGGCCTTTCCAGTTCACTGCTCCTCTTTCTTTACGTTGTCCTTTACTGTCCATGCAGTGAGACTCTGGAATCAGTTACAAACCAATATAAGACTCGCTCCGCCCTTGGCATGCTTTAAGAAGCAACTGAAACACCTCTTAATTTCTAGTCAGTAAAATAACGTGTTTCATTCCTGATTTTTATTTTCCTTTCCTCTCCACTATCCCTTCCTTTCCTTTTGATTGATTATATCTCACTTTATATGAAAAATAATGTTCGGGTGATTGTCCGTCTTTGTGGGGCTCGTGGACATGTGCTCACGTATATGTTTATGGATTTCGTGGGGATGGATAGTCATTTGAATGATTTATGCGACCATGTAACTTGCTTCATTTACTTTTGTCTGGTTGGTTGGAAGAGATTGCTGCCTGGCAATAAGCCTGCCAGATTGTATTTGCAATAAAAGTGTTAAATAAAAATAAATAAATAATGGTTTCGGCATGTGGAATTAATGAAAGAAGAAAAATAAAAAAAAATCTAATTTATAGTGCAAATGTGAGTGGAAGGGGTATGAGAGGGAAAGAAGGAAATGTAGAAAGTCAGAGAAATCGTAGAATTTTATGAGAAGGTATATGAATGTAAAGGAGGTTGAGGATGTGTGTCGTGATAGGAAAATCTGCCGCTCTGTCCTCTCTGCCTACCCTGACAGGGAAATGGCGTGATGGTATGTATGTAATACTTTATATTGAAGAAACCAGTCACGCTAAGCCCTAGGCATAAAGAACAGATGTCCACTTAATTTTGCCTTGGCATAAATTTTTTATTCCTATCATGTTCAGATACCTTGTTATACATATTCACATATTTTTAAGACTTTTCATTCTTCTCACAAATCCAAATCACAGTTACTTCTTCTTCATGTTCATCATAACGTTAGTTATGATGAAGTTATCCGGCTCAACATTGATTTGATTCACTCCATTCTGTAATATTCTTCTAGTGAGTGCTGGTCACCATTTAGATCAGATCTGTCCAACGTGTAGAAGAATGATCATAAGCCTGTGGATCATATATTCTTCCTTGCACGAGTCTCTCCATTAAGACTTCACTCCTGGTGAATCAGTCAGAATCCTCAACAGAATGATCGATGATCTTTTATTTTCAATTTTGATAATATTAATAAACAAGTATTATTTATTTCCAAATATTACTTGTCCGTAACTATCATAAGATTGCTATCCTAATCCTATTTTTATTACAACCAATGTTACTTTTACTCAAATATTACAATATTTAAAACACGGTAATGATAAACGAGGAATACCAAAAACAATTACAAAATCAAAACTGATTGATAAAAAGAAATTGCCTTAAAGCAATAAGCGTGTATTTTAAATAGTTTCTTGAAAATGTTTTATAAATAAATATTTAGACAGACGAGTCCTCCATTTATTTTTATTAAATTGTCCAGTATATTCACTGTTTACCAATCTTTTTTTTTACATTATCCTTTACTGTCCATGTAGTGAGACTCTGGAACCAGTTACCAACTATAATGTTGTATGTGTTCTGTTACTAACATTTAAAAAAAAATGATTGAAAAAACTCTTAATTTCATATCAGTAATGTTACGTATTTCATTCCCAAACTGTCTCTCATATCTAGCATCGCATCTTTTTCCCTTTGATTGATGATATCTCACATTTATTTTTATTTAAATTGTTCATAAACTTGAATAATTTTTGTGACCATGTAACTTCCTTTATCTACTAGTGTTTGGTTGGTTAGAAAACCTGACAATAAGATTGTTATGTAATGAAGTGTTAATAAATAAAAATAGTTTAAATTGTTAAATACAAAAGATATAGTTTAAATTCTTAAATACTTTACAATTTGTAGATGATATTGTGCTCATCATAAATGATGAACAAAAAAATACAAAACACATTAGAAGACAAGAGAAGATACCAGAAGGCAGTGGATTAATGATACACAGTAGTCAAACCAAATATTTGTACTTCCCATTTAAAAAATCAGACAATACCGTTATTCCGACAGTATTGCTTGATGGTGAGGCTTTCAACACCTTGCAAAATTGATGGTAGATGTAAACCTCAGAATCAGTGTTAGATGACAGAAATTTAGAACAACGACTGGAGTGATCTGTACTAAAAAGATGCTAATCAAATTGAAGAGAAGAATAATCAAACCGTTGTCAGATCAGCTCTTCTCTACGGCTCAGAATGCTGGACCACGTATGACTTAAAAAAAGGAGAGTGAACATTTCAGAAATACGAGAGCTTCGATGGTCTGTGGGATTTACACTTAAACATATGATTTGAAGCTTACATGTATAAGGGAACCTAGATGTTAATACTATAGAGGAGAACATAATGGAAAGACAACTTTGATGGTATAGAAATATAATGAAAAGACCGGAAAACTACGTTGTACATTGGACCTCCAACAACCACCAAACCAACAGCGTCGATTTAAAAAATATTTGTATGTCACAACAGTGAAAAATTCTGCAAGTGAACAGACTGCCAGATAATGATATCCAAAATAAAAAAAACAATTGTTTACCAACTAGAAGAACCGATCACAATACCATATAATTCAAGATGTAGAATAAGGCTAGGAAGAGGAGAAACAAGTATAAATTATTGAACACAGATCAGTAGTGATATTTTCATTACATGTGTGATAAATTGCATTTGGATGTTTTTTTTTTTTTGAAAATAAGAAAAAAAAGTCAAAATAATCATTGTGAATGATGGGATCAATTTAAATACACGGTGTCCAATATATTTTTATCCCCTTAGCACTTATACATCAAATTGTCTTAATATATTAATTGAATGTAAATTTTCAATAAATATCCAACCAACAAAACATTCATTGATTTGTTTGAAATATCAAACGTCGAATTCTTTCTTTGAAAAAATATCAAGCCAGTAAAATATATAATATATTTCTTGTTTAAATTACTTTTAACAAAATGTAGGGTTGATCTTTTGCTATAAAATAGACTTTAGATTATCTGGTGTTGCATTAACCAGGTTGCAGATTAACCGATCCAAAAACATACAAATTTTTTCATAACATTTCAAAATATCATTTAAATTGTTGAAAAAAAAAATAGAATTTTCGACTGTTAACTTAATTTCCCAGTTAACCCGTAACTCTGTTTGAACGACCTCGAATAATCGAGTCTACTGTACTTGTAAATATGTTGCCTTATCATATTTTTTTACTAATTAATTTATGATTGAAATATTCTTTTAGTTTTGAAAAAATAAATGTGTTGGCAGGAGTGCATAAGTTAACCACTTCATGCCAGGATTTTTTTTACCACTGAAAACAATCTTTGTAATTTTTTGTAAGATTTTTATGGTTTTTCTTTTGGAACAATGCACATTATGAAACGTCCAAGTGCCATTCACGTTAGCGAAAATCGGTACCTACACATATCGAGTGAGACTCAATTTTGGTCCTAAATGATTAAGGAAGCTTTTTTTATGATCTTCGTGGCCTAGTTGTTAAGACACCTGTCGTCCAGCCCCGAGGTTGCGGATTCGATTCCAACTGGAACCCAGACTTATTTTTTTAAATAAATTGTTTTCAGTAAGTTTTTCATGTAAGTCTCATAAACATCTTTTTCGTTTGTTGGAAGAGATTGTGACATAGCAATACACCTACAAGGTTGTACTATATATAAAGAAGGGGTTTACACAATACATGATTTACTCAGGCGCTGTTATAGCTACCAGATGGGATTTCTTTAATAATATTGGGTTTGAGTACCCTTGAGGAGAGTTTGCACTCTTAACGGCGCTATACAAAATTGTTGTTTGGATTTGAATTTCGTATTGTTGCTTATTTAACATTGACATTCGTGTCTCAGTACATTCAAGAGTAGTCCTGGAATTTGGTATTGTTGCTTATTTAACATTGACATTCGTGTCTCAGTACTTTCAAGAGTAGTCCTGGAACTAATCCCAAGTCGATATCGAGGGACAATTATACACATAACTATGAAATTCACTTTTTACTGACTTGATATTTTGTACATACATTGATATTATCTTCTTTGATATTTCAAATACACAAAATACGTTTTGAGAAAGAAACCTCCAATTATATTTAACGAGGTGCATGGCCGCGGGGTAACGCGCTGGACCTCCGTTCGGAAGGTCATCGGTTCGAACCCCGTGCTGTGCTACTCCGTTCGAGGGTATAAGGATACCTATGACTTCAGTCATATCTATTCTTTAAAAAAAAATAAAATATATTAAGACTTTTTCGATTTTTGTGGAGTGTTGAAAATAGTACATTTTTTTTTCATTATTATAGTTGTTTTCGCAATCAAAATTCTTAGATTATTTTAATTTTATTTTGTATGCTATAATTTCTTTTATTAGTTTGTCTTATTACCTTATTTCTTTGTCTTTAATTTTATTTTAGCAATTGGCAACTTCTGTATATATTTTTTTATAAAAAAACGATAAAAATATAACATCTGTAGTATTTTTGAAAATTCAAATAAAATTTAATCTAAAACTGTATCACATTTATAAATGGAGTCTACCGATTGTATAAACCCTTTTGTTAAGTAATTAATAAGTGGTTTAAAGATATTATATATCAATTGTAATGATATAATTTTGTCATATATGTACCTAAATCAAATACTTTTAATAAAAATATATTTTTTATTTCCTGGAACCCTTTTGTTGATAAAACCTGATTCCATTGTTATATTTTCAAAACTACAGAAATCCAGTGTATTGAAATTTTCATTTCGATTTACTCGCATGTATAAATATTTTTTATTAAATATTAGGTTGATGCATAAGTTTTTTTTATAATAAAATACTTTAATATTATAAAAGAAGTAGCATTAGCAACTTTCGTATCAATACAATAATATGTATTATATAATTAAAATACTATATCCTGACCTGATTTTAGCAGAAAAATTGCACAAAAATATGTAATAAAACTTTTTTTACATTTCCACTTCAATTCATTCAAATGTATTAATACATTTGAATGAATTGAAGTATTTATACATACCATGATTATGTTTATGTTTATGGTTATGATTATAAAAAGAAACAAATTGCATCATTTTTTTCAGATCATTTAATTACTTTACTTTATTTATACATTTAAAATTTAATTGTAAGTAAGAAAAGTAATTAAGAAATTAACTGTTTAGATACCAGGTCTGTAAATATGAAACCGGAATTTGCTCATAGATGGCTCTAGTTGTTAATGTAGTCTTGGCGTCTTTTTCTTGTGTTTACATTTGTCAAAGACTTTTAACTCACAACAATACAAGTTTAATACAACTACATATGTTTTCATAGCGTTGAACATGTCTGTTTTTGTACCTGAAAACTACGATTCGCGGACAGCATTGATTTTCTGTTACCATTTGAAGAAAACTGCTGCATAATCGCATCGAATGCTTGTCGAAACTTACGGTGAGCATGCTCTTGGTAAATCACAGTGCTTTGAGAGGTTTAAAAAATTCAAAAGTGGCAATTTTGACGTGAGTAACGAATAACGTGGAAGACCACCGAGAAAGTTTGAAGACTCCGAATTGCAAGCATTGTCGAATGAGGATGACGCTCAAACGCAACGACTCGCGGATCAATTAAATGCGAAATGAGAAGCCGTCTCCACATGTTTGAAAGCCATGGAAATGATCCAGAAGGTGGGAAAATGGGTTCCACATGAACTGAATGAAAGACAGCAGATAAACCGAAAAACTACTTGCGAAATACTGCTCGCCAGGTACAGAAGAAAATCATTTCTCCATCGAATTGTGACTGGCGACGAAAAATGGATATATTTCGAGAATCCTAAGCGTAAAAGATCATGGGTAACTCCAAGCAAACCAGCGACATCGACTGCAAGGCCAAATTGCTATGGACGGAAGACAATGATCTGTGTTTGGTGGGATCAGAAGAGTGTTATCTATTATGAGCTGCTAAAACCTGGCGAAACCGTTAATACTGAACGCTACCGACAACAAATGATGGATTTGAACCGAGCATTGCGTGAAAAACGGCCAGAATATCAAAAGAGGCAACGCAAAGTGATTTTGCTTAATGATAATGCACCATCTCACACAGCGAAACCGGTCAAGGAAACGATTGAGATGTTTAGTTGGCAAATACTTTCGCATGCGGCTTACTCACCAGACTTGGCTCCATCCGATTACTACTTATTTGCATCGATGGGACACGCACTTGCTGAGCAGCCCTTCACTTCTTACAAAAATGGCTCGATGATTGGTTTGCCTCAAAAGAGCAACAGTTTTTTTTTGGCGTGGCATCCACAAATTGCCAGAGAGATTGGAAAAATGTGTAGCTAGCGATGGGCAATACTTTGAATAAAATATTTTTTACCATTTTCATACAATAAATACGTATTTTCTATAAAAAAAATTCGGTTTCATATTTACAGACCTGATAAACTAATTTCCATTTCTAAAAAAGTGTAAAAATCTTGAAAAGCATTTTCAGCAATGTCAATATACAAGACTAAATTCGTAACAACCTAAGAAACAAAGGTAGCCAATAATTCGTAACAACCTAAGAAACAAAGGTAGCCAATAATGAATAGGATTAGACGGATATAAAAAAATGCTTCAAAATTTCAAATAAATTATTGATATTACAAAATCGATTTCGATGGTTTTTGTTTTTATTAAGATGTTTTTTTTTTATTAAGATGTTTACACAGTTTTTATATAACTGTGTACAGTAAACCCTCAGTTTATGATATTTTAAGAATAGTTAACTTATTTATACGTTTGAGATGTTTAATTTTTGTATTTCATACATTAAATTAACTTTTTTATTAATTTCTAAATATTTAATATGGCAATATTATATTACGTAACACATCGATCAATAAGTCCCGGGACTAACCAACAGGTGGCGCCTCTAATAACAAATCCATACCATTCTCAGTTAGTACCAACCTTTAGAAGTTACGTGTCAAACTTTCATGACATTCCGACATTGTGTCATTGAGTTACAGTGGTTTTAGTGACGTTACTTTTGCTACTTTTCAAAATAATGGAAAAAATCGAATTTCGTGTGTTGATAAAACATTGCTTTTTAATGGGAAAAAATACCGCTCAAACTCAGCGATGGATTGAAAAGTGTTATCCGGGCTCTGCTCCGTCGAAAACAACCATTTGTCGGTGGTGTGCTGATTTCAAATACAGACACAAATGATGCTGAACGCTCTGGTCGTCCAATGAGGCTGTTACACCAGAAAACATAAAAAACCTAAAAATTATGATGGAAAATCGCCAAGTAAAGTTGCGTGAGATAGCTGACATCCTGAAGATATCATTTGGTAGTGTTTACACTATTTTGCATGAACAAATGAAAAAGCTTTTTTCGAAATGGGTGCCGCGTTTGCTCGCAATAGAACAGAAACAACAACGCATCGATGATTCAAAGCGCTGTTTGGCACTGTTTACGCGAAATAAACAGGAGTTTTTGCATCGGTATGTGACAATGGATGAAACTTGAATCCACCACTATACTCCGGAATCAAATCGGCAGTCAGCTGAGTGGAGAGCAGCCGGTGAAAGTTGTCCGAAGCGACCAAAAATTCAACAGTCTGCCGGGAAGTATATGGCCTCCGTATTTTGGGATGCGCGTGGTAAAAACCATCAATAGCAAATATTACATAGCATTATTGGAGCGTTTGAAGGCAGAAATTGCAAAAAAACGGCCCCATATGAAGAAGAAAAAAGTTCTCTTTCATCAAGACAATGCACCGTGTCACAAGTCGATGGTAACGATGGCCAAATTGCATGAGTTGAACTTCGAATTGCTTCCGCACCCACTGTATTCTCCAGATTTGGCCCCCCAGCAACTATTGGCTGTTCGCTGACCTCAAAAAGATGCTCCAGGGAAAGAGATTTGGCTCCAATGAAGAAGTGATTGCTGAAACTAACGCCTATTTTGAAACCACACATAAATCGTTCTACACGGCTGGCATAGAAAAGCGTTGGAGTGAATGTATCGCTCTTGAAGGAGACTATGTTGATGAATAAAGAAGAATTTTGGCAAATAATTGTTGTTTTACTAGTTAGTCCTGGGACTTATTGATCGATGTATTATATCCACTTTTCTATACTTTTAATAAACTTCCCATTTCTATACTTTTACGTTTCGTAATAATATACATTCAGCACTTTCGGGATAAACATAGTAATGAATATTTTGTCCTAACGACATCTATCTGAGAAATATGCAACTACTTTCTGGGCAGTTTATTATTTTGATTCATTTTATGCCAAATATTTTTGCGTTAGTTCCATCAGGAACGTAAATTAGCTTCCGTGTAAATCAAGGGTTACATGTATACTATTTAAACTATACCCTGTTATAATACTGTCCATATAATCAGGCTACCTTGAGCAAAATTACTACAATTTCATATAATCCAGATTTTAGAAAGGTTATATACGAGTTGTTTAAATACAATATGACATTTTTTGTTTGTTGTGTTGTTGACTACTTTTGTTTTATGATAAATAGCATGTTTTAAATATTAGGTAACTAAAATGGTTTGTGCGGTGTTTTCCTTAATCTATGTCAAATCTTTCAGAAGCTCTTGTCACCATTAATGACTGGTGTATTAAAAAAAATGATACATACATACATCCCATCATGCCATATCCCTGATGCGTTATGCAGAGACGATAGAGTGCAGAAACTATCCTTTTATGACAAACATCCTCGCCTCCTCCACATCTATAATCTTCTCATACAGCTACTTGTTTCTCTCACATTTCCTTCTTTCAAAATTTCAACTACTTTGTCCAACCATATCTTTCTCTGTCGTCCTCGACCATGAATTCCACTTACACTTTCATTATAAATTTGTCTTGTCAGTCTTTCGCACTCATCTGTTCAACATGTCCAAATAACCTGAACATGCTCATTTTCAACCTAATTAAGACATTTTTTCTTATTAATTTAATTTCTTATTTTGTCATACATTATACACCATATATTCTCCTCATTGCACACATTTACTCGGCTCCTTCCGTTAATTTTCCAAGTTTCACTCTCATAAATCAATGTTGATAGTTTGAACAATTATTTTAGCAGATCTCTACATTGCTTGCTTCGAATATAAGTTTAAGTGCACATCTCTTGAAGAATTGATGGTGCACTAATATAAAATTTTTGAGATTGGCAAGAACAATGAACAAAACATGAATCATTAAAGAGAAAACATGAAAATAAAGGATACGGGTCAGACTCGAACTGGCAACTTCCATTTTAATGACAGCAGTGATACCAATAACACCGCAATTAAATGAGCCTGGGCCGCTCATTTTTCCTTTATTTTTGTTACATCCATTAATAATTATTTTTTCAATCGATAATCCGTCCACAGGCTGGATCTCACCAGAATGCAAATGTCTCGAACACAATCAGATGTATTACAATACTTTATCAATATTTTTTTGCCAGTAGTGTAAGCAGTGCCCTTATAGGAACAACTTTTATGAATGATACAGAATATTGATTTCTTTTTGTTTCTAGATCTGCTCGGTATAAGCCATGTTTTAATTATTATGATTAATACAAAATATCTTTTTCGATTTTCTTACCTTTTTTTTTTTGACATTTTAGTCTATTCTGCGCTCCTTATGTTTTGCAAAAACCTCAAACTTTGAAATTGTATCAATCTTTCATGAGTCATTGTGATTCTCAAAAAAATATTTTATTTTCTTGTTAGTTGATGATTCTCAAAAAAATATTTTATTTTCTTGTTAGTTGAAAAGCATCTTTTTCTCTTCACTGATTTTTTAGAAATCATGCATAGTGTTCTCTGGTCACTACTAAGGATTAGTCTTATGTGTATCTTTTATTCAAGATCAATTTGATTAGTTTCTTGAGTTCCCAAACATCCTCATTTTACCGGACAAATCCTCTTTTTAGAAGAAAATTTCCGGATTCAATATCAATTTTGATTTATAACGTATAAGGCATCTTTTTGCGTTACAAACATTTGATGTTTCTTATTTTGTAAAACTTATTGACTATAGATTACTACTGCCAGCAATATAAAGTTAACTAAAATGGTCATTGTCGTTGCTGGGCCTCATAGCCAAGGATCTCCTCGCCATTCCGACGTCAATTCAATTAGAAAGTGAAGTTGTGGAGTTTACTATTCTCCATTATTATAAAAGCTGTGGAGTTTACTATTCTCCATATTATATACGATAAAATTCCATTAATTTGTATTATTAAAATTCCATTAATTTGTAATAATTAGAAATTTTACTTCATTCATAATTTTTTTGACGAGTTTTAGTTTTAATGATATTTCTTACTCATAATTCGTAATATCTGTTAATTTTGGTACTCGAAAGAAATAACATGTTCGTTCAACACCCTCTGATGACTATGGTAAAAGTCACATATTTTGTGAAGACTCATTAATGTTTTAACTCTTACACAGTGGTGTAGTGCTACTAGAAGAAATACCTGGGTGCTACTCTCATTTCCAGCTCTCATTGCTAAACCCACACACAATATGGTGCCAATTGATAAATTCATAAATAAATATAGTGTTAAGAAGTTTAGCGTAACAATTTCAAACGGAATTCAAAGATCGTCAAAAAACATTAAAAAAAAAACATCAAGACAAAAAACTCAAATTTTGATAAAAAATATATTTTTACCATTTATTTGTATATACAAGTATATACTATAGGGACAACAAAGTCAGCATCCTTACTAAAACTTCCAGATCTCATCTTTAGTAATTTTTTTTACTGCACATGCTGAAGAGCTTCTGTACTTGCAGCTTGTCTGCATCTTCTTTCTCCAGTGGGTTCCTGATAACTAGCAACAATTCCTAGCCATTTGGTTCAATCCCCTGCTCTTTGTTGCTAGTCGTGCAGACCATTTTTTTTTTAATAGGCAATCCACCCAAACTAGGATGATTTGTGTCACCAAATTAAAGACATTCTGCAAATATATGAGACAATATAATAAAACCAATTTTAAAAAATGACAATTCTAGATAATTCAAAGTTTCAACTGATTAAGCTTAAAAAAATTAACAATCGATATATAAATGGAAAAGCAACATTCAACGGACGCGGTAAATTTATGGCTTTTAGTAAATCAAATTTGTCTCGCAAAGGACAATCGAAAAATACATGGTCTATAGTTTCATCATTCAGATCACACTCGCAGCCGAGATTCTCTACAATACCCATTCTGTAAAGGTGACTAGCCACCACGCAGTGGCCCGTCCGCAAACGACACATCTATCTTATTCATTCTCACTATATTAAATCATGGTTTCAAAGGGATTGATTTATATCTAGAGCCTTTATTTACACCAGTTATATCCCAATCCAACGCCCATCGGAGCCAACTATCATGCTTAATTTCATTCAAAAGATCAATTACTGGCAGTGAAAAATCAGATAGGGGACAACCGGTAGAATATACTACCTTTGCCAAGGAATCAACATATTCATTACCAGTGATACAAATATGTGAAGGAATCCAAGCTAGAGGAACATCTATATTATTTGACATCAATTGGAATAACTTGGCTTTAACTTAGCAAATAATTTCTTTGTATGAGTTACTCAAACAATTACCTGAAATTGAATGAAGACCGCTTAGGGCAGGGGTGTCCAACTGAAATCATTTGGTGGGCCAAATAAAACATTGCAAGTCTTTGATGGGCCACACATATAAATATTTTATAACTTTATAATAATATGACGTTTTTTTATATTAAAAATATATAAACAATGCACAATCGAAATTTTTTATTACTTTGTAAAATTAATGAAACATTTGTTTTTTGATAATTTTTTAATATCGACTGGTAATTTGGCCGTCGCAGTTAATATGTCAATTTTTCATCAGTCAATATGTTTCGACACTTCAATTTTATAATTTTGAAAATTAATATAATTAACGTGCACGGAATTTGTTTTTTATTTTATCAATAACAAAATTCAAAATGTATAGAAAGTTGGAAACCTCGAAAGGGCCACACAAAATCTTACATTAGGCCACAAGTGGCCCGCGGGCCACGATTTGGACACCCCTGGCTTAGGGAATCGGAGAAAATAACAATTTAAAAAAAAAATAAGCTTTCACAAAAACTAATTTGAAAGCATTTCTATTTTATTATTTTTTAAATTACGAGTATCTTACAAACTTATATTTTAATAGCAAATATTATTTGCAAGGTACGCATTTCTACCCGATTTCTTCCGATATTTTTTCTCTGATTCAGTTCTATCCCATCTCCACCCACGCTGTTATGGGTGACAAAATAAATCCCCATGCAGCGCAAATCTACACTTGAAGATCGAAATATTTAAATGTTATTACATTTAAATGTTATTTCATATTTTAAATGTTATTTCAGTACCCGGCGGTAAATAATACAAATTGTTTGTAGAGCGTCGTCTCTGTAGCACGATGCGCTAACAGTACGGTATCATAGTCACCATGCGGTTGTATATTCGTAAACTAAAATGTACAGCGCAGATTACGTCACATGTTAAGGATATTTCACAAACGGGCGTTAGTTAATAAGCACAACGTTTCACCGGATGTTTTTTAAAATTATTTTGTGGACGGTTCACAATTCCGACCGTTAATAAAGCATGTATATTAATTATACACCTAAAAGCCAATAGTATAGAGCTTTCATCACATTTTATGAATAAAATATTTCATTCGAAAAGCACCCGATATGCGCTTCGAGTCTAAAAACCGTTACGGTGCGTTTCGAACCACCACACGCCACCTTTTTACGAATACATGCATCTCAATTACCAGGGCCGTATTTGGTATTTCCGTTTACCATGCTGTATACAGTACGAGTATACTAAATAATGATTAATTTTAAAAATTCAGTTTGTTGCTACTTTCCGAGAGTAAATGTGTCCGCGTGAACCTATTAATTACTTTTCTAATTGAATTTCGTATTTTAAAATAAGTTTTACATATACGAGTATGTGATCGTTGAAAACCGTTCTATCGACTACATATTTATTATTTTGTGTTGTTTTTCGAAGGATTTCTGTACTTTTATAATAATATATTCCCGCTACGATTTATAAAATAATGTGTGTTAGTATTTTTATTTGTTTTTTTTTTCATGTCAACACATATCCTTGTACTATATACCAATTTCATAAAAAAATGAGCCTATTTCGCGGAGATATACTACTGAAATTGGGAATTTTATTATGGTATACTATTTATCTTGATACCCCCCCCCCCCCCCTAGTAATAATAGGTTATAAGCTATTATTATTGTGTGTGAATGAGTGTATTTAATAGTCTCAGGGTGCCAATGACAACTCAACAGAAATGTATACACATTTTATAACCAATATAACACGGTTTAATATTTTGATTATTATCAAGCGTCTTTGCACATAATGTTAATTGTCTTTTTCTCACTGAAGTTTCTGTACTACGATATTAGTCACTGGTCACTGAAGGTCAAGACGAGGTCACGCTCAAGTGAGGTGTTTCAGTAGGCTGGTACCGGTCCAGCTAGGCCATCAGCGGTGACCCGTGCAGAGCGCTAGGGCAGCTCGAACAAAGCGGCTGGCTGATCGACTGATGATTGGTCCTCGGTTAGAGCTGGCAGTTATTTTATACCAGCTGGGTGGCTCACTCTTCCCCTCCAGGATGAGGTTGTTGGTCCTAGACGAAGGGAAAATCAGTCTTGTAGGCAGCCAGGTGGAAATCTCACCCAACAAGGCAGTCGGGTGGAGAGTGAATCTCGGTCATCAAGTATCCGCTCACATCATTTGATCTTTCCTGTTCAGAATTGAAATAGGCATGGTTAGGGCGTAGCAAGGGGTGTGGTCAGTTTTCCATCGGCGTGTTGAATTGATAAATACATTTTATTTTTTACGGCGGGTGACCGGTAGACAAGTGACACTCATGGGCGAATCAAATTAATAAATATTTTTTGTATACAATTTTTTTTCGTTTTTAGACAGTGAATCTCCCCACGATGGGTGATTGGTCGTCTTTGGGTGCATCAGTCTATATACTCAAAATCAAATAGACATTGATTTTAATTGACAAATATACTAAAATTATCTATAAAAAATCGCAGTAAAAATACAATATAAAGTAAATTATTATCACCTGCTCCGGCACTGTAGTTTAGCATTGCGAAATTCAGGATGCCAATGGCGCGCGTATAAATTTGAACGCGGTATGATTAATTTAAATATTTTCTTTAAAATGTATTGTAATGTGATTTCAATAACTTGTTAACTGTAAATTCACAATTTTTTTTTAAATTCATTTAATTATTGTGAAATTAGCGATGTTAGTGCAAATGATGTGCGAAAAAATGCGGGGGCGGTTAAATTAGTTCATATATTGTATTTTCTCGAGTCCAGACGGTTTCATATTGAGTTCGAAGAATTGTGTTTCCTCAATTGTGCGTTTATATTTTTTAAAATCAGTCCCGTGAATTTTCAATTAAGGAGGTTTTACATTTGTATTAGTGTCATTACATGTTTTTGTAAGTTAATATCAAGTGGTGCCAAAAAGCATAGGTAAGAATACCTCGGCAAATTTATCCTCTTCATTGTTTTTTAATAATGGCTGTGAACCCCTATACTATATATGGAGTATACGCTATTGTGAAGGGATTTTGTTATATGTCATTCAAATTATTTATTTCTCAGTGTTGTCAAAGGTAATCTATGATGCAATTTATATGTATATTATTTCTGATACTGGCGTATTATCATCATCATCATTGTCAACCAGGATCGATCCACTGCTGGATGAATGTCTCCCCAAGTTGAATCCAAATAGTTCGGTTTTTTGCTCGTTGGTGCCATGTGATGCTGCCATGCTTCCTGATTTCATATATGCCTCTTGGGTACCATTGGATTATTTCGGATGCCCATCGGGAGTCTGACATTCATTCACTTCATTTTCTTGCATACCTTTATTACGTCATCTACCGTTGTTATATTGCGAATCCAGGCGTTTCGTTGACGGTCTCTTAGTATATCCCAACATGCATCTCTCTTTGATACTGGCGTATATATAGGAGTTCACGGCCATTAGTCACGAATAAGAGCATGGTGTAATTCTAGTGACTAATAAACAGTGAAAAACAATTAGTGTTTTGTGTCAATTCGCTTAACGTTTTATAGTGAAACAACTAAACAAGAATACGATTTATTTTTTTTAATTTGAGAAACTTGATAAATTAATACAAACTTTATTATTTTTATATATATATCAATGCTTAATTATTTGTTAAAATAATAAATACCCTTATTATTTTTACAAATATAGTCTTTATACGTGTTACGTATTGGTTAGTTTGCAAATTAATGTTCACAGTGAGATACAGGCAAAAGCCTAGTTTACTGGGGACACGACAAATGAAAGGCAACAAAGCCAGATCCATTAAAATTGTGTGTCCAAATTAAATTACTTGTTGTTTTTTCACAAATGATGTATATTTCTTGTCATGTGTAAAATAAATAAATAAATAAGAATACGCGATTGAATGACTACAGAGATAACTTTCTTCACCTTTCACAAAATGTCTGATTATTATTTTTTTCTTCATATTTCCACGCGAATTTTGAAATAATTTTTTTTCACGCAAAAAAGACAGTTCGCCGAAAAAATGGACGTTGTTTGAAAAGTAGTCCAGATATTATGACAATGAAATTAAGAAAAATTAACATTTTTTCTTTACTGATCCTTAAAACATGACACTTTCCGCTGCCTTTTAAAAATAACAATTCCACTGACCCATTTTTTAAGATTTCATGTCTTCCTCTTTTTTCGCCCCACTGATGGTGGCGATCATCAGCTCCTCAACTCTATGGATACTTGTCCATTCTGGAATGTTGCTTAACCAAGACAGGCGCCTTCTATCGATTCTGCACCGACCCTCAATTTCCCCCATCAATATTAACTTATAGAGAGGATAAAAATACGAAGCGGTATTTTTATCCTCTCAATATGTAATCCAGATAGGCAATCTTTCAACATTTTATAGTATTTAACCCTAGATTACTAAACCATCACATGACTTAAGTCATTGCGGCCTACGAATACACAGAGAAAACCGGATGTGCTCAGTGGCTAAGACGTCACGACTGGCCAAGGTCCAGATGTTTGGGAAAGGAGAAAAGTATAAAGTGTCAGGGTAGACAATGAGGTATCTGGAACTCCCACGGCAACTGATTGAACCCACGGAAGCCAGTCTGGAGCAGATGCGGGAAGTCAAACCAATGATACTCATCAGATAGGACAACGTATACTTGATAGTGTCACGAGAGATACGAGAGAGGAGAGAAGATGGTCGCGTGACCTCTATACCGCACTGGGATGATCATCACCCATGGAGGCAGTAATTCACCCATTCGAGCAACTACTTTGGTGTTGAGTCATGAAACGGAAGAAGACTTGTGCTTGAGTATGATCTTAAAATTGAATTTCGCTGTTGATGTACTGGGAATAACATAGACAGGGCGAGTCAACAAAGAAGAAGAAAGAGTGCTCATGGAAAAAACAACTCGTCCTTTGCTTACGGGATGCTGGGAAATGGGATTTCTGTGGAACGAAGACCATGCGTGGTTGTCAGACAATAGGCAGTACGCCGAGAACAAGCTGACAAGCCTAGAAAAGAAGTTGAAGCGCGATAAGAGATTCGCATCCACATATCACGCTAAGATAAATGACACCATCGCCAAAGGATATGCATATGAGAGTCCTGGAAAGAAACGATCATTCCGTAAACTAAAATATGGTACTTACCATACTTTGCGGTAGTGAACCCATATAAGTCAGGGAAAATATGAGTGGTCTTCAACGTAGCGAGCCACTGCCAAGTTACATCGCTCAATGACCACTTGTTGATCGGCCCTGACTTACTGACATCCCTGATGGAAAATAATTTCTGCTTCCACGAAGGAAAATTGGAGATGGATCTCTTGAAGTTGAACCCCATAAATATAGGAATGTGGGGCGGAGAGGCACCGGACCAATCACTTCCCCATGCTCTTCACCAAAAATGCAAGAAGCAAACCGGAATCTCCAAGTATTGAATGGCAGCATTGGTTCATTTGGAATCTCCAAGTATTGAATGGCAGCATTGGTTCATTTTCAATGACAATATTTATTCAAATAGAGTTTGAATAAAAATTGTGAAAGGATACATCTCTGGTGCACGCACACCTTATTGAGTTGCCAGTAAAGATTTTTTACAAAATTTATCCCTTTTTCACCAATATAAGAATCTTGAATTTTTTTTAATTAGTTCATCATGTTGTACCTGGTCAAAAGCCTCTTCATAATAAATGAAACACAAATACATTTCTTTGATCATAACACTTTTGTTCAAGAACATTAAATGGCATCTTCTTATTTCATGAAAGCATAAAGAATAAAATTAGAGAGAGAGCTCCTGAGACATTATACTCAAGTTAGTTTGGACTATATTACCTTATTCTTCATTATATTTGGTAAAAAAATTCTGACTGGTCTTCTAAATAGAAGTTCTTTTAAAGAAGAATCTTTAATTTTATTTAAACATTTTAATCGTTACAATTCCCCACAAAATATTGGTGTTTCTGCAGCGTATGGATAGAGCTTTTATTTAAGAGTATGTACCAAGCAAACTCGAATTGCACCAAAATAAATTTTTATTTCAATGTTTAAAAAATAGTTCCTTACCTGTCATTTGAAGTGAATATACGTATGTTAGCCATAATATGACTTGAAAGTGATTTCATAAAAAGAAAAGATTTTATAGAAAACAGCACAAATTTTTTTAGTTATTTAATATATTGCATACCATATCTAGTCTGACTTTTAAATGTGATGTTAATATTATAAAAACATCACTCCTTTATTATATAAGGTATTTTGATTTTAGTAAATCATTAAATACGTTGTCTTTTATTAGGTTTTGAATGGTGATGGTGTTTGGGTACACCTAAGCCACGACTCAGCTGCAACACACTGCACCAGTGCGATAAGAGAAACTGAAGCTTGGTGCATGCAGTTCAATCATCACGTCGGCAGGAACCTTCTTCATCCGAATGACGACAAGATTGATGAAATTGAAAAGAAAAGGCAAAAATCTCTGGCTGAGTTGGGCTACAATCTTGTAAATTTCAAAACCAACTACCGTGTAATCCGAACATGTAACGTAAAAGGAGTCCCAAAGAAAAATGCTCCTGTAATCGGTCAACTACCTAGTGGAGCAGTAGTCAGAATTAGACAAACAGTAAGTTGTTTTTTTCTATTAATAATATTAATTTATTTAACACTTTTATTGCAAATACAATCTGGCGGGCTTATTGTCAGGCGGAAATCTCTTCCAACCAACCAGACAAAAATAAATGAAGCAAGTTACGTGGTCGCATAAATCATTCAAATGACTATCTATCCTCACAAAATCCATAAACACATACGTGAGCATATATATATATATATATATATATATATATATATATATATATATATATATATATATATATATATATATATATATATATATATATATATATATATATATATATATATATATATATATATATATATACCCACGAATTCCACAAAAAAACGGACCATCACCCGAACATTCCTTTTCATATAAAGTGAGATATCATCAATCAAAAGGAAAGAAAGGGATGGTGGAGAGGAAAGCATATATGAAATAGGAATAGAATAGCATAAAGGAAATTGTATTTTGTACTATTTCTAAGTAAACTGAATATTGAAATGAGATGAGATATCCTACCATTAACATCTGCCACAGATATTAAGTTTAAAAGGTACAGTAATAAAAAATACAAAAATTATTTATCGTTCAAGAATATAGTTTGATTTTGTAATATAAAAAAATTATTCAATGCATAAGTTTTGAAATGTTTTTCAATTTGGTTTTTAAATTTTATTATTGACAATTTTTGTTATGCGATATTTTTTAAAGTTTATTTGATTACGGTTTTGATTTAATTTTTTTTTTATAATTTGTATTGAATTGAAAGTGTGTCGGTGCATGGAATATTTCAGTGAGGAATAATTAAAAAGAATAATGAACTATGTGATATGATAAAAGATAAAGGTTTAAATATTGTGTACTCGAATGAGACAAAGAGAAAAATATATGGGTCCGACGAGGTATGAAAAATTTAAGGTATGTGGTCTGGTGTGAAGGGTAATGGAAGTGCAAAGCTGGGACCTAAGGGTGTGGGACCTATAAAATCCTAGCGGTTGCTATAGAATACGACTTAATCCTAGAGTGATGTAGATCAAATTTAAAACAGATATAATGCATGTTTTTCTTTTGATAGGGTATGCTCCAGTCAACAACGAAACTGATGAAATTAGGGAACAAATTTTAGAACTGTTTAAGAAAGGTTTTAGAAAAAAGTAAGAATGACATGATGATATCGACAGCTAACTTGAATGCATAGGGTTGGTTTTAAAAGGGATGGGCTTCAATCTGTGTTAGGCAAGTTTGGTGATACACATACAAATGCCAATGGGGATAAAATGCTTCAAGTATATTTGAACAATGATCTTCTTACGTCTAATACATTTTATGAACACAAAATAAATCATATGTATACATTGGAAAGAGGAAATGAGCCATTTATTTATTTATGAGTTATTTGACTATTTGTGTGTGTATTGTACTGCAAGAGCAATTTTAATGTGTGTGTGTGTGTACTGCAAGAGCAATTTTAATATAAGAGTGATCTGGTATACATAATGAAGCGCAATTAAGAAAGAGTGTTCAATGAAAAATGAGAATTATATATGGATTAAATATTAATGAAGACTGGGATGAGTATTGCTGGTCACAGCAAACTATGTCTGTGGCACTGGGAAAGTTGGTTGTAAAAGAGGAGATGTGTGGGGGGATAAGGAAGTTAAAGACTGCACGAAATGGAAAAATAGAGCACAGAGAAAATTTATTGAAGCAAGAATAGCAAAAAGTGATGAAGTAATTAAAAGAAAGAGAAAGTACAAAATAGGAAGATTAAAACAAAAATATTGGTTAAGGAAAAGACGAACAAACTTAGAAATTAAGAAGGTAGAAAGTTGAATATGAATGCGGAGGGAAATATGAAAATATTTTGAAAGGAAATAAGTAAAATGTGGGAAAAAACCACGAAAAAATGGACCAAGTTGAGGAATTCTGCTATTTGGGTAGTATTTTCTCAAATAATGGAAGAGTTATTCGAGTTTTAAGTTAAAGGGGCCTTTAAGACATTTATACTGAACTGAACAATATCAAAATCTGCTAAGATGACGGTCCAAAACAGTATTTAAGTACCTGTATTAAGTACCTGTATGGGAGTGAAACATAGACGTGAAAAAAAACTAAAAGGAGCCGATGCTATGAAAATGGGTGCACTGAGAAGAATATATGGTGATAATGTATGACAGAACACAGAATGAAGTGATTAGGGATGTAAACTTAAGGCTGATGTGTTGAGTAAGATAAAATAAAGTACTCTGAGATGGTTTGGACATGTGACACCAATGAATAAAGAACGTAAATTAACAAAATAAATATATAGTGCAAATGTGAGTGGAAGGTGGGGTAGAAGAAGATCCTTGATCTTAGATAAAGCATGATTAGATCAATGAATGATATTTTGAAAGAAAGAAATGTACAGTTCTAGAATTCGTAGGAGTTGTATGAGAAGGTATATGGACATAGAAGAGACAAAGGATGTGTGTTGAGATAGGAAGGTCGGTGCTCTGTCTATCTCAACAGGAAAATGGCATGGTGATATATACAAGTATGTTTTGATTTTTTTGTAACGGTGCATCCTTTAAAAACGAATAAACAAATACTTAATATTTTCATAGTTTTCTACACTAAAGGAGACATGGGTAGAACTGAATGCTTCTATGCTCAATCGCCATGGATGGCGTTGTGAGACTGGGGAGTGTTGGGTTCTAAGGCCTGCGCTGCAAACCATCTTGGATGAAGATCTTCCTGGTAAATATATAAATAATTCGTATGGTATTTGTATACATAATATCATCTGTTTGTCGTTGACAGACGACTTTAAGTCAGAGGGATTGAGGTGAGATACAAGACTGATGGGCGACTTCATAATCTGCATATATATGTGCCCAAACAAGAGTTGCTCACACATACATCACAGAGCTGCAATATGCTTATGATTGCGCATTAAGAGGAAAACCTCAGAGAGATCATCAGTGTCTAAATAGAGGTGATGTTTGAATTAGAAATAAATGTAATGAAAACCTAGGTTCTAGTTTGTTCTGTAAATAAATGAGGTGCTACAATCACCCGACATTCCAGTGAATGGTGTACAACTGAAGAACGTATCTAGCTTCACATATCTGGGCTGCATCCTGGCATCAAACTCTTCTCTTGACGATGAACTGAATAGTCGCCTCAGGAGCGCATCAGCAGCTGTTGCTAAACTAAATAACAGAGTATTCTACAGCAGGGACATCTTCCAGTCTACAAAGATATCAGTCTACAAGACCATTGTCCTCCCCACACTTTTCTATGAGTCTGAGACTTGGGTTCCCTATAAAAGGCACATTTGAAGCCTAGAAATGTTCCACCAATGTTTCGAGTGATCATGTTACAAATGTCTCAGTCTTGTAACGTTGCTACTGTAAATCTATAGAGGATATGGTTATAAAGATGAAATTGTGGTGGACTAGACATGTGATATGTGTGTGCGGTAATAGGTTCCCCAAACGCGTCTTTTACTGGAAAGTAGTGGGCAGAAAAAGAGCTATAAGAACAGCGGGAGTTGCTGACTTTGTGCGGGACTCCTGAGGATTGGGAGTAGGTGGCTCACGACTATGGAGGATGGAGAGCTATCTGTTCTTAGACTGATGGCGTCTCAATGGCTAAACATGTGAGAAATAGTCAGCGTGGTGCAAATATGCGCCAGCATTACCAGGCGATTGTAATTCATCTTCATTCTCGTCATCAGCATACAGCATTTGCATACATTCCCATTTGTCATTTGTGCGTTACTCTTTAACCTCTGCAGTTCCTTCACACATAAATCGACGTAAATATTAAAGAACTGTGGTAACGTAACATATCTTTGCTTTACCTGTTTTGAAATATTAAACCAAGGCACCGTCTACTATGTATAATACATACTCTACTTTTGGCGTGTAATGACATATCAATTGCATTCAATATCATATTTATTCAATATTTTCCATAGCTTGTCTCTTATCATGTGGACATATACCTTTTCCAAGTTCATAAATATAAAATGTTTTTTAAAATTACCATTTTATTAATGTATTGTTTTGATTTACAGGTGAAGATAATTCCGAAGATCAAGCTGTAGGGTTTTCAAGAAACAAGAAAGGGAAGAAAATGGACAAGTCGAGGAAGGTGACTATTTTTTTCTATCATAAGGTTATTTTACTCCATTGGAGCCAATAAAATAGTGCAATTTGTGATCAACTATCAAGCAACATCCTTAATAAGTGGTCTAACCACCTTAACTGTCTCACTCTTATTGTGGTGGTCATAAGTTGCTGCAGCATCCGACGATGAACTACCTCTTTTCTCACTTAATATTTAACAACCCTCGCCTAATATTATAATGACATATGTACTCGTCAAATAGCCCAAATAACACTTGCAGCACTTA
The DNA here is from genome assembly GCA_949825065.1 of Odontocerum albicorne. Lineage (NCBI taxonomy): Eukaryota > Metazoa > Arthropoda > Insecta > Trichoptera > Odontoceridae > Odontocerum > Odontocerum albicorne. The sequence continues at coordinate 13,355,017 of OX463843.1, forward strand.
CCATTCATCCCTTCATTCGACCCCTAAATTGTCATTTTCAGTTTAAATTATTAAACGCACTTGTCACTCATAATCTTCTTAAGGCATCTGTTCTCAAAACTGATAAGACTTTTTTGTTGGGCCCTTTGTAACATGTCAAGATTCAGAGATGAACAGAAAAACAGGAAAGATACAGACACTATAATAGCACGACTCTTCAAATATGGCCTTCATCTTGTAAAAGGCGGCGCTGGCAGCACCTACCCTAATGGGCAGTTCTTTCCTGAGACCTTCATACTCAGAAAGCGTGACTATCCAAAATGTATCAACTTTATTGACAGTGGATGTCTTTGTACACATCAGCTGCATCTTTCCTATGTTTATTTACATGCTAAGATGAGAAAGTTCTCCAAAAGGTCATGTGAAATAAAAATTAAATTATTAGTAGGAGATATTTAGCGAGCAGACACTTCTCAAGGGTTCTCTAGCTTGGGAATCAAACCTAAATATAAATCAAACAATTTACCTATTTTTCCCGGATATTAAATGAAATTAAATTATATACAACTCATACTATTTTTACTCTCCTTTTCTAGGTTAAAAGTGCACTATTTCCAATGGATAGTGCAAAAATTCGCATGGGTCAGCCGCGAAATGATATTTCTGATCGAGGTGATATAGCACCATATAAAGTACCAGAACACACAGAAAGAGTTCCAGAACCTGTCAACTCATCGATCAATAATTTGAAGAAAGCAATTAAAAATTATCCTGAAAAATTTTCTGACTCCGCATGTGCAAGAGATAATCTTAATGTGTCATCAGACGATTCGGAGAAAATAAAAATACGCTCCACAAAATTAGCCGAGTATATTAAAAAAAGTCAATCGAAATATTATAAGAAATTCGATATTGATGATCAGACTACATCATCTGCTGAGAAATCAGACGACACTTATGACTATGAAGCACCTCATTTTTCATCGTCACTTTCGTCGAGTCCTCACAGGAGTAACACAATGATACAAGAAACACAATTGTTGAATACATCAGAAGAAAATATTGCAAGCTCCTCTGAAAGAAGCATTTCTATGGAAAAAGCTTCTTCTAGCTTTGGTGAAAGCACAGGAAGTATTCCAAAATACTACGGTAAAAATGCTGTAGACCAATCCACTGGAACGATTCCCAAAACACGGTAAATTAATTGTTTTTATTTATGTTCCATAATATAAGTTCCTGAAAGAATTCTAAACTGTATACTCAACTATCTATTATATTTTTATGGTTGTATACACTGACATATCTTTATCCATTCACTGTTTTCCCCATCTTCTTTGGATCAGGGTTTCCGACTTGTTAGTGCAGATCTCCATTTCCCTCAATCTTCGCCAAACTCATCCACTGCCACTTTTCCAGTATCAGTCTCTTTTAATAAAACCGCATCATCTGCTTCCTCCAACAGTTTTTGACTTTTTTGATCTTTTTTTGTTGTTTTTAATTTAGGTTTTTATATTTAATTTGAAATTTATATTAAAAGCTGGTTTAATAAATTTCAAGTGTGTAACAAAGTTAATATTATTTCAGAGGCTGCAGTAAGAGAAAATCAAAAAAGAGAGGAAAGTTCACAAATAACACAACAAGTATGAGCATCTCGATGGAGGGTAATATATTGAAATTAATGAGCACTTACATTATCAAATATTTTGTACTTTCACAAATTTCGTAACAAGTTTTGTTTTTTTAGGATCTTCTGGGGAGCAAAGCATTTTTATGGAGGTAAGAAACATTACATTGAATCAATGTTTCTAAATAAATTTACCAGTATTAAATAAATCAATAATTAAATATAAAATATATTTTTTTATAGACTGATCCGGTGGAAGAACAAAACTTATCTCGAAGTAATGTAACTTCTACAAACCAAGAAATAGAAGAAAGTGTGGCCAATGTAAATTATTCAGAAGATGGAAGCCAGCCAGTTCTTGCTATTAGTCCTTCAAGGGCAGAGACTATCAGAGCTGCATTTGCCGCATTTTTGTGGCATGAAGGTAATACATTTTTTATAGGAATACATTATCGAGTGGAGAGGAACTTTCAATTTAAACAGATGGATTTTTCCTGTCAAGTCATTACCACCTGAATAAACCACCCTGGAAATCTCTAAATAGGCTCCCAACAAGAATTAAGAGTACCGAGGACTAGTCAAAGCGGAGTATGGTGCTTGATGGATCTATTCTCTACTGTGGTGACAACCAATTCACGCCTACACTTGTAGCAGTGTCAAGAAGTCTTGCACCAAGGAGTGATTCATGGAACGCTGGATAAGAAGATACGGATAAATCCTTCATATTTTTTATTAAATCCTCTTAGAATCTTGTGAGACGGCAGACTAACTATTCTGAGATATACAAAACTGTTATAATTTTTAAAATTACTTTTAAATTAATTTAAAAAAACCCTTTTTATTTAGGGATTGTCCATGATGCGATGACATGCGCTTCATACCTCAAGTTTCACCCCAACTTGCCTAAAGAAGGAGCTGAAGTTGTTACAAGGACTGCACAAATGCCTTCACCCATTTCTCAGAGACATTCCGTAGAAGTGTCCAATGCTGGTCAGTTTATTATTATATCTAGATATGGCCTTGAAATTCAGACATAATTTGGTCGAAAATATTATTCTCCATATAAATTATGTCTAAAATTGAATTGTCATTTTTCAAAAATAAAAATGGAAAAACTGTTGGTTAGCATATGTTATGTACGAGTAAGTCAGTGTGGAGAGGCCTAGTTCAATTTTAGTACCAATGATTGACAGTATAAAAACTCCTTTCAGTTTACTAGTGGACAAAACATTTAATTACTATCTATTATATATAGAACCCCTAGATCATCAAGGTCTGTATGCATGTAGTTAAAATCATAAATCGGGGAAAAAATAAATAGTATTGATAAAATGATAAAAAATATAAAGAGAAAGGAGGTTTAAGAAGGTATGGAATGGCCAAAGAATGACTAAGTAAATATATATGTGTGAGTTGTGCGTGAAAGAGTTAGACCGAGGAAAACGTGACTGGATCAAGTGGACCAGATTTCAAAAGAAGGTAAAGTAATAAGTATGAATAATAATGTTCTCCAATATAAGACTCGCTCCGTCCTTGGCATGCTTTAAGAAGTGACTGAAAAAACTCTTAATTTCTAGTCAGTAAAATAATGTATTTCATTCCTGATTTTTCTTTTCCTCTCCTCTCCACCATCCCTTCCTTTCCTTTTGATTGATGATATCTCACTTTATATGGAAAATAAAGTTCAGGTGATTGTTCGTCTTTGTGGGGTTCATGGGCATATGCTCACATATGTGTTTATGGATTTCGTGGGGATGGATAGTCATTTGAATGATTTATGCGACCACGTAACAAGCTTAATTTACTTTTGTCTGGTTGGTAGGAAGAGATTGCTGCCTGGCAATAAACCCGCCAGATTGTATTTGCAATAAAAGTGTTAAATAAATAAATGTTGAAGAATTCTGCTATTTAGGTAGTATTTTCTCAGATGACGGAAGAGTTATGAGGAATATCGAACGAACTGTAGCGATAGGAAACAAAGTTAATGGGGCAGGTCAGGAGATTCCAGGAGACTACACAGTACCAATTATTGCTGTATCCACCGCACACTGACAGCTGGATTCTGGTGTTGGTAGAGAGTGGTAATGGCTCACTTGTCGAAGTCGCCATGCACAATCTAGCACCTGTTACTCAATATCACAGCAAATCCATGACATTTTTCTTCAGCAAACATTGTTTGAATGTAAAAATCATCTATACTATATATGCATGTATTATAACTATTATTTAACATTCTTAACTGTACTGCCGCCCCTACATAATCATATCTCATTAAAAATATTTCCTCTCGGCATTTCCAGCTCATCGCTGTTCGTTCTTATGTTGTCCCTTACTGTCTACGCTGTTAGACTCTGGAACCAGCTACCAGTTGCTATGAGTTGTTCTCTCATCAACTTGTTTCAATAATCGACACGAAAATCATTATAACTCTCTTCATTATTATATCGTGTCTTTCCCTATCCCTCCCCTCTCCAAGTTATTGGTGGTATTAAGAAATACGTTTTGTAAACATTATTTTTATTTCTTTATTCTCTATTTTCAATTTGTAATTTGGTTATTATACTTGTTCTAATGCTTTTTAATGTTCATTGTTTTTTTCTTTCTATTTTTGTATAACCTTTCAACAAGCAATTTGTTTGCACAATATGTGTAAATCCTGTCTGGCTGTTAGTTAGAAAACATTTCCGTAAGGCAATAAACCCATAGATTGTACCTTTGTCCCATGAAGTGTCAAATAAATAAATAAATAAAATATTTTCTAGGCAACTACTTAAATATTCAACAGTCAACACTGGAAACTCTAACTCGTTCTGCAATCAATGCAAATGCAAACAGATCTCGAAAGCGTACTTCAGGCGTTGCAGGTGTGGAAGTTTCCATGATTAAAGAAGAAGATGCTGGACCGGGGACTTCAGAAGCTACGACAGAAAATAAGGATGTCATATGCGTTCTGCCAGCAGCTTTTCGTGCTCTTCTCGCTTTATGGGAGGCAACTACTGAACTTCAAAGTCAAAAACCTAAAAAAGACAAGTGAGTTTTTTTTAATGTTTATTTAAAAAATAGAGTATTACTTGTGTACAGCACCGGTACAAAGACTGTAAAATAAGTGGATGGCTGCTGCTCAATCTTTGGAGATTCCGATTTGCTTCTTGCGTTTTTGGTGAAGAGCAGGGTGAAGAGATTCCAATTTGACAGGTGAAAGTCTAAGTGACAGGTAAAATAAAAACACTGTAGACGTTTCAGTAGATGAGGATATATCCTTTCCCAATGAGGTACAAGTTTGGAAACTCCGCTTTTATAAAACTTGTCTTTAGAAGTAAAAAATCTACTGACCTTCGCTTCAGTCTCTGCTATAAAGGTGAATTGTCTTTTTTGCATGTGATTATCTAGTGCCAAGAAAAGGTGATAATCGCTTGGAGAAATGTCAGGAGAATATGGGGGATGAGATAGTGTTTCCAATCCTAAAGCTCATTTTTTTCCATGGGTACATCTTGCTGTATGAGGTCTCGCATTCTCCTTCAAGAATAACACTTTCTTTTTCGATTAACTGGGCCTGACTGTTTCTGATGTAACCCATTTGCCTAGCTTCCATGATTTTCTAATTTGACGCAAAAGTGTATGAATCATTTCATTACTGAATTGAAATATTTCAAAAAGTTCTTGACAAGTTACTTTTAAATAATTTTCAATAACGACACATTAATCTTCATCGTCATCATCAATAATGCAATGTCGTCCTGTAACGAGGTGAACCTTCAAGTGATTCATCACGAGAAGAATTTTTTTAAACGACTTCTGTGCGATATGTTATCTCGAAATGTCATACATGTCTTATGGTATCCTTTTGAACCAAATTTAAATTCATAAAGCAAACATGCTCAAATTACACTATATTTAATGGACATTTTAAAAGGGTTTTACAAATGTACATACCAAGTCAAAGCATACCAATTGACTAATGTATATCTGTGCTAAATGATACACATAAAACCTTGAGCTTTATAAGTTACAAGATCTAACAAGTTACTGCAATGAACTCTACCGAAAGCCGCTCCAACTTTTTTGCCTACCGAATAATTTCAATAAAAAAGTAATTAGTATACAAAATTGATTAAACATTTTTTACAGACCCTCAAGCAAGCAGTCTGATATCAGCAAGAGATTTGATAGTGATGACAAAGACCTTTCTCAATCTTCGTCAGATTCTGTGGGTGACATGAAGAAATTGTTGGGCATATCTGAACTACCAGAAGACACTTATGGTGAAGAAATCTTTTTATTTTTAGAAACCTTTCACTTTCCTATTATTTACTTAACAGGGAACATTTTCAATAATCACAAAAACTTTGTGCCAAATGTTCTTAGGTTGAGAGAATATTTTATCATCAGGTTTCGAGATATTGAACTTATTGAGTGATACAGTGGATATATTCTCGGCACTGCATACCACTATGAAATTAATCCTCCTTAGTTTTCTTCCATATGAAGAAAAATTAATCAGACCCACATTATCTGTATTAATTGTGTGATAAAAAGATCACCCTTGGATCTACAGCTGATGATACGGATGAAAACTTATTCAACAAGCCTATGCCATAGTTTTATTAAATTTTAGTTTAAGTCGGATTGCTTTAACCTCAAGCAATTCATAGATAAATTTCTCATTGTTATGTAATTCGATACTGGAGTCCTTATAATTTTTAGTTTTAGGTGTTTTTCTTTTAAATTAATTAATACTGTACGATCTGATGACAGCAGATTCCTTTGTATGTCAATGTATCACACACATGGCTCGACTTTGGAACGATCGTCCTGACTCAATCAGATGTGCTTCTTCCTTATTGATATTTAAGAATAAATTAAAGAAGCATTATTTATCACAACATATTATACGGCTTCAACTCTCATTTCCCATCAAAATCTTTATTTTTCATGATATTTTTGAATGGGATTTTTACTAATTGAAATGTTGTTTTCATGAACTATGTTAAAGACGCGGTCATGGATACCAGTAATAATTATGAAAGAAAAACTGGTTGATTGGAATAAATTGATTTAAAGCAATAAATCAGCCAGATGTATTTGTATGAGTTGTTGTGTTGAATAAATAAATAAGTGTTGAATAAATAAATAATATTTCATTTTCTTCACCAGATATGCCTGTTGATGAAGTTTTCCGGAACTGTGAAAAACACCGTTGTGAGCTTTGCAATGAACTGGTAGACCTACCAGTCACAGAACATATGATTAAAATGCACAAAGGTTGTGGAAGACACGCGGCGGGAATGGGCTTTAACTACACCGGGATATATATTCGAGGCTGGAATGGACTTTGTGGTGTTGCTTCTCAAGGTTATTAATTTTCTTAATTTATATTAATCAAGACCATGATAGAAAGAAGTCTGTTGAAGATATAGATTAACCGGTTTATACTCAGAAGAACCAAAATTTGTCTAGTTAAAAATCTAGTATTCTTCATAGCACAGTATGGAGTGGAATCATGGGCAATGAAGGAAGAAACATGATAGATGCCTTCGAACTGTGGCGTTGAAGGTGAATGCTTGAGGAAGGTGTCCTATAAATGGGCAGATCAAATAAAAGAGTAATCATGATACACTTTAAATGTTGCATTCAACATGGCCCAGGACTAGGAAGAATGGAGACGGATCCTGCACCAATTTCCAGACATAACAGAGGACAATATTGCTCAGCATTGAGCATACAATAAATAAGAAGTGGAATGAAGGAAAATATATCAATGATACAAAAAAATATGAAATCAGATAAGGTTTTTTTTCACAATTCATCCTATAGTGAATATACTTCCTATCAACAGGAAAAAAAAAATTTAAATCAACTGATACATACAACTCTTCATTATGGTAAATGTGAATACCATGAATACCATGTGTTTAATTTTATGTAAATTACTTATGTCATCTAATAATTATTTTTTTAAATTGGCAATCCACCCAAACAAGGATGATTTGTGCTACTAAATTAAAGTCATTATGCAATTAAATGTTTGCAAACTGTCACATTAATTTAAGTTATTGTGTAGAATTTTTCACATTTAACTCTTTCTACTCTGTTCGCGACAGTATGTCGACATGGTAAATTCGTTTGTAACTCGTTGGCGACTATAGGTTGCCATAAAGTCTAGGTACCTATTAGAGCAGGTATAAACACCATTGTTTACCCTTAAAAATGTCTAGGTACATATTAGAGCAGGTATAAACACTATTTATCATTTTGCAAGGTTATTGCTACCATTCGGACGCATTTACGTTGTGTTGTTAAATTTAGTACGTGTAAAAATATTTTAGTTTTTTTTTCATCCTTAAAAATGGAAGAAAATTTCGAACTAAGTGAGAGTGAAAATGAGTTTATTTTCAGTATGTATGGTGACAAAACATATGAAACTATGTTAGAAACAAGTGATAATCAGAGTTCTAGTGGGTAATTGGTAACAGAGAAACCAGCCGTGGTACTGAACTACACGAAATCTATGGGCGGAGTGGACCGTGCAGACCAATATGCATCCACATACTGCTTCCTTAGAAAATCTTTGAAGTGGTGGAGAAAACTTTTTTTCTGAGGGATGGAATTGTGTTCAATTAATGCTTACAGCATATACAAAACTATAAAATTAAAAAATAATGAAAAACCTTCGAGTCACTTGAAATTTATAAAACTCCTGGTAGACCAGCTAGTTGGAGACTTTCATGAGCCTCGAAGTAGGCTATCTACTTCTTCGTCTGAAGTACGACTGGATGGTAAACTGCACGTTTTGCGGAAAGGATCGAAGAGGGACTGTGTGGTGTGCTCACAGAGGAACAATAAAGGGCAAAGACACGAAACATATGAGTACTGTGACACTTATCCTGGAAAACCTAGGATGCATTTGGGAGATTGTTTTTTCAGATATCATACTATGAACAATTATAAAATTTAAAAATATTTATATATTGTTGTTATTTTGCGTAAATAAATTAATTTATACATATATCTAATCATTTGAATGTCCATTTGCATAATACCTTTTTTTTTTATTTTTAAATAAATTTAGTCTAAAATCTACCATGTTTGCTTGAAATTGCAAAAAAGTACAGTCGAGTTACAGCTGTCATACAAAAAAAAATCCGGAGTTGAAAGGGTTAAATGTCGAATTATTCTGTAATAACTTATTTCATATTTTTTTACTGTTTAATTTTGTCCTATGTTTAAATTCTACATGTGAAAGAAGTAATGCGTGATGATAACCTTCTAATGGATCTCATTTGACTAAAAGATAATGAAAACACATTAGTTTTATAAATTTAAAAAGAAAATCACACTACTAAATTAAATTTCATGAGCCTGTGATGAGCAGATTGCCGATTCATTATTTTTGTTTTGTAAAAGTGTTTCACATATCTTTCAGTATTGCATATCTTGATTCTTACCAATTAGCAAGAGCCTATCCATGATGAGGAGCTTGAAATCTATGGAAAGAACTGGTTTAAAACCTCATCATTACCACCCTATCAGACATAGGGATGCCATAAAATGATTATATCTAGTTCATTCTACAGCCTGCCACTTCATGTCATCCCATATTAGACCAACAATGTGAATCTCCTACACAGGTGTATATTGTAGGATGGATATCCAAATTGTTGAATGCAGGTGATAAAATAGTGTAGCTCTTGACCACCAGGTGGAAGATGAAATGATTCATTCATTACATGGTCGTACTATCTGACATCCATCATCCTCTTTAGACATTTGTTATTAAAACTGAGGTATTTTCTTCTCTCTGTCATATCTCTCGGCATGTCTTCAGAATAAATGTTGAGGAATCACAAATTTATTTGTTTTTAACAGCCGAGCTTTTACAATAAAAAAACAAAGTTAATTATGAAAGATGAAAAAAAAATCAATTTAAAACAGCAGTCAAACAATCTTCAAAACATATCATGGAACGATAATCAACAACAAAATTGAAAAAACTTTATTTACAACACAAATAAAAAAATGGTATATAAAAATCATTAATAATAATCACAATTGTGCGGTTTAAGAGGATGCATTGATCAGATTTTCTCTTTGAGTATGTATGCTTGTGGGAAAATGTATAGCAAAAAATAGAAAAGTATTTTGTGCATTTGTGGACTTGGAAAAAGCTTATGACCGCGTGATAAGAAACGATACTGAAAGAATTTTGAAAATCTCGTAATATTTGAGTGAGGTAGGATTTATTTTATATAAAAAATAATAAAATTAACCATTTCGGTATAGCACTTTAGGAAAAAAATAAGAAAAAAAGCTTAGCACTAAAACGGCAAATATCTTAAGTGCAAAAACATTGTAGGTAAATACGAGTATTATGGAAACATGTCTACTTTTTCACTTGTGCTTTAAGTAATTGTGATTATAAATTAAAATGCTCTATGAATTAACATTTTGTAATTTTTTTTCAGGTTTTATGGGTCCAGGGTACATGTTCTGTGAGTGGTGTAGGGATAGGTGCCTGAAAGAGAAGTGCTGCAGCGTTTCGAGCCGTGGTGGTAGTGACGCCCTCCCAGACATAGAACCTGATCGCCTAGAGGCCTATCCTCGCCGTTCCAGTGTAATGGGGACTGGTCAACACCTCATCGTCAAGAAGAATGCCATGTTCCTGCTTGATCTGAAATCCGCAGCAGATAACAGTAAGTATACTCCCCAGTTGAGAAACAAATAAAGCACACACATAAACTATATAAGATAACAATCGCAAAGTCATGAACATCCAAAATTTGCAGTGGGTGCAATCCTAGTCAGTTTGATTCAGTGCGATCCCACCACCAGCTATGCTGTTATGGGGAACAAAATAAGTCCCCATACAGCATGATTTATACTAGAAGATCAAATTTACTTTTTATCAGGGCGACGTCACTTAATGACGAAGAAGGAACTGCAGAAAGGGACTTCTCCGGCAGGCTTTCACCTGAGTTTTAAAAGTAGTAATGACGGACTTAATGTCTGATATCACAGGGGAAGAGATATAACTCTCTGCATAATAAATATATTTATAAAGTGTCTTAAGGCCTGGGGTTCAAACAGCCAAACAAGTTGCCAGTACTTTTGCAGAAAACTTTGAATGCAGCAATAATATCCTTTGTCTCCACTAGATAGGAGTAGCTAATTAGTCCAAAGATGTACGTACATGTAAGACTGAATGGAGATCCCTTCAGAAATTATTGATTCGATTATGATCGCAGGACCGCAAAATATGATATGCAGATTAATACAGATGGCCACAAAAATTATAACGGGACAATGTGACAAAATTGAAGTTAAAAAGTTTGCCAATCAAGCTGTTATGGGCAGAGATATTTGGTAATCCATTAGCTAGGATACATCCATCCCTTAAGACAACACACATATTATATGTACGTATTCAGGGCCCTTTGTTAAGAGTTCTGGTAGTGACATCCGTGGCTTAGTTCTAAGCTCGAAGACTTAATGGGCAGAAGACAATAATGTCTCCCAGCCACGTTTTTCATCACATCTGAATCACCAATTCCGATGTGTTGAAGGGTACCGTATAAATAAATATCTCGATTCTTTTATCAGTCCCTTTGGCTAAAACCTCAGGATAGGAGACAGAAATGTGTGTCGCAGTGGTAAAATGTAATAATTGAAATGACAAATGTGCTGGTAATTATGTCAGTTGACTAAGTAAATAAATAGAAAACATAGATTTTATGGTTTATTTTATCTTACAATTATTTTAATTTTAATAACCTAGAAGGGCTTAGAAAAAAAAATTTAAAATGCACCATTTAGTGACTGCAACGTTGGTCGGTAAACAAAATTGTTTTATTTTTTTTATTTAGATAGTGGATTAAGTCACTCAATTTTTAGTATACTTTATTTTTCTGAAAAAATGCATGTAAATTCAATCATTCAAATCAACGGATTTTTACTGTATGTAAAAATAGCTTTAACAGTGCTTTTTTTTCCAAGTAGCTTTAACAACACTTCACCAGTTGTATTTTCAACCTTTTTTGTTCTTCATAAAAAGTTCCCTAGATCTTGAGGCATTAACTTATACATAGTTGAATTAATCTAATTTTTATTTTTTCCTCTTCTTTGACCAGATGATAAGACTACAACTTTGGAATATGGAGAGATTCTTGTCACTGTGGAGAGCCTATGGTCTCTACCAGAAGAATACAATTGCTTCCCACAGTGCGAGAAGAACGATTATGACTCATATGATAGTGTAAGTATTTTGTAAAACTATTTTCAGAAAATAATGTGGATAAGTGAAGGGAAAGCAGCAACTTTCAAGACTGAATTGAAGTGATTATCTACTTTACAAGCTATCCTGAAAAGCATTGGAGTCTCTGAATCTATTAAGAGATAGAAAGAATTCAGGGACATACATCTTTGTAATAGGCAAATTATAAAGTAGATCTAATTTCTGTATATGTGGTAAGGAACAATCCAGGCCACACTTTATGTGATACTTGAGTTGTCATGTAATGTGCACTGTAGGGGATTCTGTCCACGCAAGTAACACTGTGACCACAGTACATGCTGTGCAGTTGCTGGGCCCTGTGGGTCAAGAATCTCCTCGTCATTCCAACATCAATTTAGTTGAAAAGCGAACTGTGCTGTGGAGTTTTGTTTCTTTTTTTTCTCATGTTTAAGTGAGTGACCTGTTTGTTGTACATAAGCAAACTCGCAGTAAACAGTAAATCTAATACTGCTTTTGCAGGATATTATTATATTTTAAGATTTATGTTTGAAAAAAAAAAGGCGTATAGACTAATCAAATAATAAAGAATGACTAACTAAAAAAATCATCAAAATAATACAACTCCTTGTTGGTATCGACTCAACTTGGCGAGTGCAGTACCAATGTTATAGTACCCGGCGGTAAGTAATACACATAGTTTGTAGAGCGTCGTCTATGTCGCACGATGCGCTAACAGTCCGGTATCGTAGTCACGATGTGGTTAGCGCATCGTGCGACAGAGACGACACTCTACAAACTATGTGTATTACTTACCGCCGTGTAATGTAATTCTTGAACCTTATAAAAAAAGCATATAAAAATATATTGAAAGAAATATTTAAATATACATAAATAATCTCATTGACAAATCATTTATTTTTAAGAATGTAGATATAATTTTCACCCTTTTAATTTAAATTCCCCAAGTGAGTTATTCAATTTTTATTTTTCATGTATATAGTGAGATGAAGAAGTGCACTCTGATATGATTTGGGGTAGAAAAATATTCACTCAATGTAAAAAAAATAATTTATTCAATCAACAATACAAGATTTGAGATGTAAAAAATAAAATCTCTCTCAAAGACGAGAATACCAAATTATAGGACAAATTAAAAAATATATTTTAGATAAAATGTAACAACCAGTCTCTCAGTCAAGACCTAAGATTGAGGAAATGCCCAAGAAGGACCCTCCTAAATTCGACAACTTCATCGTGAGCCAGGGTTCTTTTTCATGGTCTGAAATACATTGGCAATAATAACATATAAAATACTTTTCTTTAAAAAGCGTGAATGTCTGTCTCTAATCCGTCGAAACTATAAAATTATAAGTAAGATGTTACTGTTAATATAGTTAAACTAGACATTACTGATTTGTAATATTGTAGCAGGAAATATCTTGTTACAATGACACAAACGTTCTACTGAAGTCTACGATTTCGTACAGATCTAAACAGAATCTGTATTTGCTTTACTCATTACTTACCATTACTATATCACATACCATCATTACATCACATACTTATCATCATGCAATTTCATTATCAGGGTTGGCTGAGAGGATAGAGCTCCAGATTTTCCCATATTGACACACATCCTTCAATATCTCTGACTTTTTACATTTCTTTCTTACAAGATATTCACTTAATACTACCTTACTTTCATTGGTGTTTCTCTACCACTCCTTCCACTCACATTTTCAATGTCTATTATTTTTTATAGTCTTTTTTCATTCATTTGTTCTACATGCCCAAACCATCGAGTGCTCATTTTCATCTCTGAACACATCACCCTTAAGTTCACATTCACCCCTAATCACTTCATTCCGTATTCTTTCATACATTGTATTTTTTTCAGTGCGTGCATTTCTTCAGCTTCTTTCAGTATTATTCATTCACATTGGTCTATCTATTATGAACTTCAAATGATTTTGCAATCAATCACCTAGATATCTGCAATCAACTATTTGCCCACCTCTGCCCTAGAGTATACTGATTTGAAATTGATTGCCTGATAACTGAACAAATGTTACAGTGGTTTTATTTTTGTATTTACAGGATATAGATCTCTCTAAGAAACCATTCGATCCATCAATGCCTTCCATGTCTACATCAGGATTCGGGGCACGTGTCCATCGTTCTGCCTCCATGGGCCATGATCAATGGATATTGCCACCATCTGAAGCTGTGCTTAGAAGAAAGAACCGCAGTCAAGAGGATCCATGTACAGGTAAAAAAGAATCCATGATTTTGAGTTTTGCAATCCAAAAATTTAATGTATCCAATAAGTTTCTAAGTTTCATCAACTTTATATTAATTATTTCCTCATAATTTTTTAGGTCCTTCATCTCTGTTGTGTAACCCGAGTGCTGCTCTTCGAGCTTTGGTCGGCATTAACCCTGAGGGTGGACAAGAAATCAGTACAACCATGCCAATGAAAGTCAGCAAGGAACACTTGCTTACTCGTCCCGTGATCTGGATGCTATTCCAGGGTGATCGAGATGTCCAAGCTGTGAGAAATAGAATGGTTAATTCGGTGAAAGTTGCTGCGATTCGCAAGCATGGATTAGAGGTAAGCCACCTTTTTTTTAAATCTTTATCCTATTTTTATATCCAAATTATGGCATAATGGCCTTTGAAAATAATTCCGTGCAAAGAACTACACTGTTTTATCACCTACTACTAAAGACTCGATCCACCAGTGTTTTCATAAAGAGATTTAAAGTTTTCATCTAATATGTGAGTAAGAGGAGTGCCAGTCAGTAAACCTATCTGGGTGGAGACATTTTGTGGCATCCCTGCATCCCTGTCCTTGAAATAATGAGGGTGATAAATATATTTATTAACACTATCATGGCCAATGATACAACATGTATACCATGTCCTTGCCAATCATTACTAGCCGATGGTACCACATGTGTATCATCCTTCTGACAATGGTTACTGTCTGATGATACAACCCTTGTACTACGTTTTCGTCAATCATTATTGGATGAAGGCACAGCCCATGTGTCATTTTACTTTTTGACCAGAATGCAGGGGTCCTTAACCTTCTTCAATGAAGAGCTATATACAATTTTTTTAGCATATGGCGGACCGGTCTAGAAAAAAAATTGAAAGGAAAGAACATGTTTATATAATATATTTGTACATATTTTCTATTGAGCTTGTAAATCTATTCAGAGAAGTCTATTTCCAAAAAAAATATTCGGGTTGATTTTACGTATAAAAAATGAAATGTATTTCGTGCGCAACCACAATTAGTTTTTAAAATCAAATTTGTCATTTATTTCACATATATTTTTGCATTTTTTTACATATATGTATGAATGAAGTTTTTTTTTCTAATTCTTGAAAAAATTACCTGACCCATGGTGATATTTACCTGTGTAACCACGCGGCCAGTATAGTGTTAAGGATCTATAAAAATTTGATGCTCCTTTATCTAAATTTGAAAGCATTACATGTACTGTATTAAAATAATTTGATTCAGTCACTGTACGCGTGATGTAAGTTTTAAATATGTAGGTGCGATATAGTTTTCACTTAAGGCAAGGCCACACCAAAGTGCTTCACTAGGTGCAATGTAACTAATAGACTAGGTGATTTAATGCTTGGCCACACCAAAGTTCTTCGCACAAATTCATTTGACATTTGGGAGCGGTTGAGTCAACAAACGATGCCACTCTCAAAACTAACCAATTTCATTACAATTTATCATATTTATTTACTTCCTGTGCAACTTCATTCCAAAGTGGTTTTATTACAGTTACATTTTTGTATAATTTGCTCGATGGGTTCCACAAAGGCTCCCTTTTATACACAGCTGTTATTAAAACTTCCGCCATCTTGTAAAATCACTTGGTGACACAATAAAATTAACCAACACATCTGTTCGCTAGGAGACTCACTAGGTGACTAATTGTCACATAGCGTGGCGCGAAGCATGCAGTGTGGCCATTGCGATAGTATGCAGTGCGTTGGTTTGCTAGGATATGTCCCCTACCTCGCAGCGTAGCTCTAAGCACTAAGCGAGGCTCCTACCTGTGTGGTCGAGACCTTATGGTTTCTTTACTATATTGCTGGTTGGCTGGAAGTTTATGTCACATGAAAATAAACTCGCCAGGTTTATTTACGCCAGGTACAACAAAAGTGTTACACAGTACAATACAATGTAAAGAGCGTGTTGAAGAGTTGACGATGTTGAGATTGAATGTAGAGTGTGATGTTTCAGCTGAGTATTTAAGAATATGTAAAGAGCGTGTTGAGGAGTGGTTGAACATGATGTTGAGATTGAATGCGGAGTGTGATGTTTCAGCTGAGTATTTAAGAATATGTAAAGAGCGTGTTGAGGAGCTGTTGAACATGATGTTGAGATTGAATGCGGAGTGTGATGTTTCAGCTGAGTATTTAAGAATATGTAAAGAGCGTGTTGAGGAGCTGTTGAATATGATGTTGCGATTGAATGCGGAGTGTGATGTTTCAGCTGAGTATTTAGGAATATGAAATTTGTGATAAAGGAATGAAATTACATCATTACAGGCATTGATGGGTTACATTTGTTATGCACTTGTAATCATGAATTCAATTTTCCATTCAATAGATTTTAAATTATAAATATTTACTGTAGTTCATAATTAACAAAAAAAATATATCTTTCGACAATTGTGGACAATAACAGAAAATAAATCTGTTCCTAGAGAATATTGCTTCCTTCTTGCGATATATATTTTACCAGACCATAATTTGACTTGAATATATAATTTTTGCAGGCAATGAATTGGCTGCTGCACCAGGCGACTCAGCCAGTTAGTCTCCATGACCTGATGTGGTGGTTCTCGAATGCCATGACTGAAAACCAGGATGAAAGCAGAGGCCAAGAAAATGTATAAGTTTTTTTTATTAATAAGGTTTTCGATTCCCGTATCTGAGAAATATGTGAAGGAGAAGATATTGTGAAATGGGGTAGAAACCTCAGAAGATACTGGCTGGGTCACATAGAAAGGATGATTAAAATAAGGGTTCCCTACTGGTAATGCATGAAATATCTACTGATAGTAGTATCATAGGAAATAATCTACACGGGACACAACAAATTAATTCATAAGAGTTTTTATTTCCCTTGTTGGAAGACATAGTCGAACGTAAGAGAAATAAGAAAAAAAAAATTATATATCGGTAAGCACATTGTAGGTAGAATTACTAAAGATGGTACATACATAACATCATGCCATTTCCCTGTCGGAGTAGGCAAAGAGGACAGAGCACTATGTTTTCCTTTCTCGACACACATCCTTAGCTACTTCTACATCCGTACAACTTCTACGATTTTTCTGACTTTCAAAATTTCCTTCTTTCAGAATATTATTCACTTGATCCAACCATACTTTTCTTAGTCTTCCTCTCATACCTCTTCCACTTACATTTGCAACATATGTCTAATTTGTTAGTCTTTTTCATTCATTCGTTCCCCATGCCCAAACCATCTCAGCGTGCTCTTCATCTTACTTAACACATCAGCCTTAAGTTCACATACATCCCTAATCACTTCATTCCGTATTCTGTCATACATTGTCGCTACATGTATTCTTCTCAATGCATACATACAGCATCTATTCGGCATCTCAGTCTTTTTCCATGTCTATTTTTCATTCTCATACATCAAAATTGGCACTAAAATACTATTGCAGATTATCATCTTTCAAATCAACAGATTTTGATACTGCCCGGTTCAAGTATATGGTATATGTTTTAGTGTCTCATTGACATTGTTTCCTATCACTACACACCATTTGATAACGCTCTTAAATCTTCCATCATTTTTATCAGTACATACTCAAAATGAGAAGGCTCAAAGGTTATCCCTGGCTAGTGAAGCTTTATGAATTTAAACTATTTAACAACTATTGACTGGAATTGAAATTATTGATTGAATAAATATTTACAATACATAAATTATGGAACTGATGAATAATTTGACAACCTCTATGACCTTGTTGATATGACACCTATATTTCAACATGAAGGTTACAAGTTTGATTCTTATTGGTACCCAGATTTAAAAAAAAGGGTTTGCAGTCCAGTTTTCACTTAAAACTTGTTTAACACCTTTATAATTGTTTGTACGAGATTTCCACAAGTCAAAAATCTCAGTAGGTCGTACTTTATACAATGAAAGTGTAATAAGTTATGTATAAATCTTATTTATTTATCTATTTTAAAATAAGTATTGTGAGAACTTTACATATCTTCAAAAATAAAAACTAAAAGATAAATTAAACTCCATATACCATGTATAAATCTATTACAATCCTTTCTAATGGTTCGATGATTATTACTCTAGGCAAATTGTGAAGGAGGCAGTTTCCAATGGTGGTCAGAGTGGTTGGCAGGTTCTGAACTGTGTGTAGGAGTTCGCAATTCCCTACATTCACTCCTGCAGTCCATCAGTGACCTCATGCTGTGTCTTCCACCGTCTTCGCCGCTTCTGCTGCAAGCCATGCGGTGCTGGGCTCTCAACTTTACCGCCAAGGACCACCTCTTCCTTCATAGGTAGGACTTAAGTTTATTTTCCTTTTCATACCATTTCATATAGATAACTGAATAAATTTTACTAAAAATCACATAAGAAAATTCAATAAACGTGATGTAAATATGAAGAAAATAATGAGAATAATTTAAAGCTGCGAATTGGTAATTAAAAAAAGGTCAGATAAATTGGTAGAGACCAGCCCCTTTATAATGCGTAATACTTTATGCACCACTCTCTTAATTGTATTTTACTAGATAGTTATTTATGTTTCAATCTCAAGGATGTAATTATTTGCACAATTAATCCGTACCACACAGGCCAAGCACGGTAATATCTGTGTTCATAATGTTAAGCTTATTTTACCAATTTGACGTATGTTTATGCTATATTTTATAATTAGTACAAATACTGCCATCTTTGTACAAGATTATGAATATTTTAGTCACTTGTTAAGATGATTTCTGATCAAGATATTATCATTTTTCTAAAGGAATCTGTTTGACAACAGTTATGTATCACTAGGGTTGGCACGTTAATAGTTTTAGCCAGCTTGAGTGGCAGGACGTGGTTAAATACCTTGGCCTGCACCTCGACCGGCGACTGACGTGGAAAACCCATCTGAATACCATCAGACAGAAGGGTTACGAGGGCATAGGGGTCAGTTTGATATTTCATCTACGCAGCTTTCTTTCGCCCAAAAATAAGCTCCTCTATAAAATCCTTATTCGTCCTATCTTGACCTATCCTGCACCCCTTTGGGGTAGTGTGAGCAACACGGATTACCTGAAACTCCAGAGAGTGCAGAACAAGGCATTCAAGATATCTTTTAACACCCATCCCAGAACAAACCTTACCCGACTTCACGCCGAACAATGAGAAGAAACCCTACAACACCATATCCTCGCTTGGACCGTGAAGTTCTATAAAAGTCAACAAAATCACAGCAATCCCTTAGTCGCTGCCCTGGGGGCTTACGAGAGTAAATCCGACCTACCCTTCCGTTATAAGCACAGGCTCCCGAAGCATTATCTGTTGCCTGACTAGTCCACCTACAGTATCAGCTGGGACGACCAAGGTCTGAGTGAATGTGATGGAATACAAGTAGTCAGAACGAGTGGACTTGTTTTTGCTAAATAATTAGTTGTAAGAATTGTTATCAAGTAGTATGTATAGTAGGTGTTAATTATTTCTAAGAAATCATATATTAAGATTATAAAAAATAAAAATAAAATGACATGTAGGAAAATAAGACAAAGTAAGTTCATAAATGATAATATATAAATAAGATTAGTTAAGTAATAAATGTGTATATAGGTATAGCCCTGGCAAATATTTGTACCATATATTACTTTGTTAAATTAAAAAAAAAACTTTTGTTATACTATACTTGTATATGAATGAAATTTGTATTGTACGAGTATATAAATAATGAAATGAAATTTGTGCTTTGCGTTATATAATTAACATGTCAGTGTAATGACAACCCTGAATTTGAGTTCAAAACAAAAAAATATATTAATTATAGTTAAGGCATTAACATTGTGGAGGTTTAAAGACATTGTGATTTGTTTTATCAATCACTGTTTATTCCATAATACATAACGGTATAACCCTATGATCTGGGGAATTGTTTCACCTGTAATTGACCATTTACGCTGTTCTTCCTCTTCAGTTCCTATGAACAGTTGCTATCATGGAGTATTTCTTCCGTCTGAGGGTTTTTTCTCCACTTGCCTCGGTCATGAGTGACAGACTTCCACTGATCAGCGTCCATATAAAAAATTTTGAGGTCTCTTTTACATACGTCTTTGAAATTAAGACATTTGACCTCTATGAGATTTCTTCATTCACCACTCATCTACAGTGGCAGACTAGTAATTAAAATTGGTCCTGGAAATCGGATGAGACTGTCTCTTTTTTTATATCAAATACTTAATTCATCAACACCCCTCACAATTTTCGACAGTTTTTAAATAATTTAATTATTGTCGCTGAAATGTTTCTTACATCCTCATTACTAATCTTGCCAAGAGATCTTTTTCGCAAGACATAATCATGAAGGATTTGAGATGCAAATTGGTTGAGAATATATTTTAACTTCGAAGAAGACCTTTTTCAGGATACCTGTTTTGACGAAAGGGTTAACAAATATTCATAAGCTATAAAAATGTGCTTACAGTTATTTTTTCGTTAAGAGATAAACCCTTAAAATTATTTCTTATAAAAAGTACATCATCTTCATAAAATTTAAATAAAATACACCATTTTTAGTCAGCAAAATTACCATAACAGCGTAAATGTAGGGATTACTTCGTCAGTTAAAAGTCTCTCCAGCCAAAATACATTTTAAATTTATTTTTCAAAATGATATACAGGTAACCCCCGTTGATCACGGGATATACGTTCCGGACATGGCCGCGATAAGCGAAATTCCGCGATCAACGGGGGATTTAAAAAAAATCATTTTAAGATTCTAAAAACGTTTTATTTTTAAAATAAACATTTAATAACAATGTCATATAAAATATAATTCATTATTTATTTATGAATCTAGATTTCCTTGTTTATTGTGTAAAATTTGTCTATAACCGTCAAATAATCCATTACAACCACGCTTTACAGCAAGCACTCACTCGCTCATAATCTTCGTCATTTTCTTCTAACAACTGCATGCACTGATTGTGAAGAGAAAGGGCCTTTTCGATTATTTTAACACTTAATATCTTCGACGATATTTTGAATATAATTTTCGTAATTCATTTGATCACCAATTTCTCTGAACAACCTTTTCCAAACGCTCTTAATACAATATTGGGTGACTTCATTCCACGATTCGTCGATGTTTCTGATAGCTACATATTTTGTCTCACTTGAGCTCGTGAATTTACATATATATGTACACAGGGGCGGCTCGTGACTTTAAACACAGGTGGGGCATGATGAGGCTGAAGTTCCCCCCCCCCCCAATTTTTTTTTTTCCAAAAAAAATTAACTATATACATTTTTAGTACAGTGAGGTCGAACCAAGCAAATACTAAGAATTATCAAATTTTTTATTGCGAAATTAAACAAAAATAATTTTTATTTACATATAAACATTAACAAAACTATCATTATAAAAAAAACATGTATTTTTCACAAAATCAAATGAAAATAATTTTTATTAATGTATAAAAATGAAATAAACAAAACTCTTTTTATAAAAATATTAATTTTTCACAAAATCGAATGGAAATCGTTTATATTAATATAATACATGAACATGAAAAACAAAAAAATAAACATCTCTCAGTACAGCGCAGGGCAGGCCTGCTTCTGCCCCAAATAGACCTTTACGCAGCAAACGAAAAGCGACCTTCTGTAAACGGTAATACGGAACTTTTCTCTTTACCTCCACTGATTGCCCTAGCACGACTCGATCGCGTAAGAGCGACTGCTCAACTGAAGGCAGCGACCTGGGCACATAGTAAACTGCCCATAACTCGTTTAGTTGTATGCGTGCATCGTATTTCGTACGCTTGATGTGCCGTGTCGCCCATATGAATAGAACTACCTAGATACTATGAAGCTGACATCACTGGACACTGGCGTATACTCCTTCATATATAGGAGTTCACGGCCATTATTCAAAGAGAGAGAGAGAGAGAGAGTATTTCGTACTTCGTGCGCGTATATATTTCACACCTACTTACCAGTAATAAGTTAATATAGTTTTTATTAAAATATTTCTAAATCATTACGTGCAAATAATATTCCGAAAAACTAAGAATAATTACAATTATACCAATAATAAATACACGTTTCAAAAACATTTCAGCTAATTATTAATTTTTGATTAGGAGAAATGTGTGTGGAGCAGTGCCCAGGTTGCCCTTAACACGTTCCGCGCCGCGTAGGTCACCGGTGACCTACCATGTTTTTGACCAGGGCGCCACATAGGTCACCGGTGACCTACGTGTTTTTTTTTTTATAAACAGTCCCAGTGCGCCAGCGGACACATTTACTACGAATTTTAACATTGAATGTGACCTATACGGCGCCCCTGAATATAATGCACATAAAAACTTCCAAAATTTAGTTTGAAAATGCAATTATTTTTAATAAACCTCCAGATGTACATGAGCAAGCTATATAATTAAAAATGAAGTTTAATTAATAAATGATGTAAGGAATATGAATGAAGAGGGTACAATATAATCCAAAGAGAGCATTCATAATAGCAAAACATTGAATGTTACCCTTACGGTGAATGAAAAGCTTTTGATACCCCTGAGGCGGCCCGGCCCATTGACAATGATACCCTTGTATATGTTTATTGAATAGAACTATAACTAGTACATGCATATATAAACGGAATTACATATAAAATGAAACTAAGCGCAATTTTTTTTATAGTATATTCAAAAATAATAATCAGTAGGCACAAAATATCGAATTAGCATAATCAATTTACAATATCAGAAAAACACACAAGATTACAACTTATAAAATTACAAGTCCAAAAACATAAATTACAACCTAAAAAATTACAAATACAAAAAAAAAATACAACTACATGTTCTTATTTCGATGTTCTGTATTGAAGCAGGATAAACAATAGTGGGGTTGACCATCACACCCACCACAATATGTGACTACATGTTTTGTTCTATTTCTTGCGAACTTAGTACCAAATTTCGCATTTAATTTATAGCACCTTACGCAATAACGTCGAACTTTTCGCATGCTCATGACGTGTCCTTTGTCGCATGGTTGATGTTGATGGTTCGCTTTCTCTGCAGCTGATCAGGTGTAAAGCGAGTTCCTTGCGAAACTCAAAAATGCTATTTTTTTTATTTGTGACCTGGTTGTACATGATCCTTGCATTTACAACTGAGGTATTTAGTAGAAGTTCTATTGCTAATTTCCTGTACCATTTCACAGTTTTCCGCAACGGGCTGCAATATGCAGTCATCTGATCTGATAGGTCTTTACGTAAAAGTGGATTGGATAAGGTCATCACAACATGTGTTGGTACCGATCCCTGAATCCAATACCTCTTTCCAGTATATACCTGCAAACTATACGTATATCCGGAACTTGTGCATAGTTTAAATTTTTTTAGGCCGTATCTATGTCGCTTCGATTTCATGTATTGGCGAAACGATATCCTTCCTCGAAAGGGAATCATACTCTCGTCAATGCAAATATTTTCTTCAGGATCGAAATATTTTTTTAAATTCTCGTTTAGTGCATCGACGACATATCTCACTTTAGCTAGACGATCTTCGGGGTCAGCAATCATATTGTCGGTAAAATGTAACATTTGAAGCAGAATTTCGAATCTATTTCGGCTCATTACGGTTTGCGGGAATGTCTGTTTGAACGCAATGTCTCTGCTCCAATATAAATGCAACCTTGGAAGTTTCACCAGCCCCATCCAAATTATAAGTCCAAAAAACCTCTTCATTTCATTCTTGTTGGTAGGTGACCATTGATGTAACCGGGAAGATGATCCCAAAACTTTGCCTTCAATTACTTGCACTGCATATCGATTAGATTCTCTTGAGATAGCTTCGAAAATGTCATCTGTTACCAAGAGTTGGAAAAACTCAAATGGTTTTCCATGAAGTAACGTCTCCGAAATTTCAGCCTTGACTCCTGAACAACTCACAAATGGTGGCACATTAGTTGTGGCACCCACGGGATTGAACCACATATTATCATCAACACTGTCATCAGAAACACTAGTATCAATCACATTTATTTCCGATTCACTTTCACTCTCTTCCTCTGGTAGTAATTGTCGACGAAGGATAATATTTGGGACGCCGGTAAATGAATCGTTATCTTCACCTCCAGAAAAATCTTCAAAAGACATATCTTTATCTGATGATGTGCTGCTTGCCATGTTTTCTACTTGCCATGTTCTCTACAATTAGGCTAGGGGGTATAGAAGAGATTCCAGGGATAACATAATGAATGGGACCATCCATTTGTCACACTCTGGAAATTTATGAGGGTGCATTGTCTATACAACATTGTGACCCTTTTTTTTGGAGCTATTGTCTCAGTAATCATAAGAGATTATTATGTTATGGCGTAACACTATAGCATATTACATAAATAAATAAAAAATATAATAAGTAATAAATTAGGCATGCTACAATTTGTTTGGACTACAAAAGTTTATGTTGTATATACATGTATTACCGTACGACGCCGCGTAGGTCACCGGTGACCTACGCTCACAATATCACCTAAAATCAGTTTATTTTTAAAAATAAATCATTATTTATGAAGCCTATATATGTATACATAATATAAACTATAATTTGTTTAGTGGCGCAGGTACTCATTTTCTCAAAATGTACTGCGGCACGCAACGTGTTAAAGACGAGCCGCCCCTGTATGTACATGTGTATTATGTGAGTGAACGAAAAAGAAAGATAGCTTGATCGTGCAACTACAAATTATGACAATTCCGGGAATGTGTCGAAGCTGGACAAGTGTTGTTTAAAATACTGCGTTATAACGAATCCGCACTCACCGGGGTCGCGATGAACGGGGGTTACCTGTATTGTAAATAAATTCTATATTTAACATAATGTTTTCTTTTATTTAGGTCGCAAATCTTCAACAATATTAGCCGGGTTCTTTCTCATACTGAAGGAGAAATTACTGAAGAGGCCGCATTGTTTGCGGTATCTGCGATGGATCCTGAGAATGCAATCGAAAAACAGGTCAGTTTTTTTTTATATTAACATATCTTGAACCCAGTAACAAAAAAATTCAGTATGATAACTTCCGTGGTCTCGTTGAGAGACTCGAAGTTCTAAGATTTAATTGCCGATGATATGCATAACAAAATAAGATTTTAGTCTGGTATACTCAATAATACTCGCTTAGGTCAAGTACGTAAACAATGTTAAACCATAAGTTTCGTGGCTACTTGTTACGAACCAAAACACTGGCCTGAATGAAAACTAAACTGGAATCCTTTTTTAAAAAACCCGAATTTCAATAAGAATAGAACCTGCAACCTCCGGTATTATATGAATGAAAACATGATATATCAATTGAGGAAACTAAATTCTTTTTAAAGATCACTGTAGAATGACAACCTGTGGGACAAATAAATAAGTTTAAATACCTGAGTGTAGAAATGTCCAGTAATCAGGATCCTCATAATGAAATCAAAGATCAATTCAACACAGTTGTTGCTAACCCCTGACTGGTTAAACTATGTAATATAGAAGAATAGTCTCGGAATAACAAGCAAGGTGAAAGTATAGGATGTAGTATAATAAATTACCCTGCTTGATTTGCTTTGTAACTTTAAATAATTTTTTTTTTCTTTGCGAATAATTCAAAATTAACCCTTTCAACTCTGGTTTTTTTTTTGTATGACTTACCTGTAACTCGACTGTACTTTTTTGGAATTTCAAGCAAAAATGGTAGATTTTAAACCAAATTTATTTAAAAATATTGTAAAATAAAAAAGGTATCATGCAAATGGACATTCAAATGATTAGATATAGTATATGTATAAATTAATTTATTTAGGCAAAATAACAACATATTTAAATGTTTTTAAATTTTATAATTGTTATAGTATGATATCTGAAAAAAAACAATCTCCCAAATGCATCCCTGTGTTTTCCAGGACAAGTGTCACAGTACTCGTATGTTTAGTGTCTTTGCCCTTTTTTGTTCCTCTGTGAGCACACCACACAGTTCCTCTTTGATCCTTTCTGCAAAACGTGCAGTTTACCATCCAGTCGTACTTCAGACAAAGTAGATGGCCTACTTCGAGGCTCATGAAAGACTCCAACTAGCTGGTCTACCAGGAGTTTTATAAATTTCAAGTGACTCGAAGGTTTTTCATTATTTTTTAATTTTATAGTTTTGTATATGATGTAAGCATTAATTGAACACAGTTCCATCCCTCAGAAAAAAAGATTTTCTAAGGAAGCAGTATGTGGATGCATATTGGTCTGCACGGTCCACTCCGCCCATAGATTTCGTGTAGTTCAGTACCACGACTGGTTTCTCTGTTACTAATTACCCACTAGAACTCTGATTTTCACTTGTTTCTAACATAGTTTCATTTTTTTTTTCACCATACATACTGAAAATAAACTCATTTTCACACTCACTTAGTTCGAAATTTTCTTCCATTTTTAAGGATGAAAAAAAAACTTAAATATTTTTACACGTAAGTACTAAATTTAACAACATAACGTAAATGCGTCCGAATGGTAGCAATGACCTTTCAAAACTGATAAATAGTGTTTATACCTGCTCTAATAGGTACCTAGACCTTTTTTAAGGGTAAACAATACAAATGTACATTATGGTGACCTATAGTCGCCAACGGAGTTACAAAAGAATTTACCATGTCGACATATTGTCGCCAACGGATTAGAAAGGGTTAAATCAAAAACAGCTTTAATAGAAAGGTTTGCAGCGCCGCAACGAGCCCAAATCATCGTAGCATTTCAATTGCAGTATGCTAACCAGTCTCCACTAACTGCTCAAAAATTCGGCATCTGTCTTAATGTCTGCATTGGTTTCACACGGATATGACCAAAATGAGATAAAGACGTAAGTCGCTATGCAATTTGCAATCTAGCGACTGTTAACATACCCAATTGAGAGGCACATGTTCTTACAGAAGATCCTGGAGATTCTAGCATATTTCCCTGTACACGAACAACATTCTCCAAGGGCTGGATCATTCGGGATCTCCCTGTACACAACAATTAGGTATCTGGTTCATCAAAATGAGGAACCAGATGCCTAATTGTTGTGGTTAGCATATTTCTATGGAAATACGTTTTGGGCAGCAATTATTGAATTATTATTTCTAGTGTACAGCATCACGTTACTTGTTGTGGGGTATATACTATATAGGTATCCTTTTAGTTGTAAAACTATTTGAGTTAATTTTTAACTATAAAAGTAAAAAAAACTTATTAAAACTAAATAGCGTAACTTATAAAAAAATAACAGTTGACAATTTTAAGAATGAGGACTTTCAAGACCATAATAGGAAATTTTTTAGATGGAAGCCATTGTCAGACTGTGAAGGCAATGGTATGCATCAGTATAGAAATAATGAATAACTACAGAATAAATTGATATGTAGAGCATCTCAATTTGCAGACAGCCTAAGAGGTGATGATTTCTTTGGCACTGTTTAGTGACAGAACTATAGTTGAGTCCACATTCCAGGTGAGATCTACCTAATAAGAAGCAAACCATAGTTGAGCATAGAAAGAAAGAAGATAAAGGATAATATTTCACATTTATTGAGTATATTTCTTTATTTCTGTCAGTTTAATTTTAAATATTTCACCTTGAATTCAAGAATACGGAAATGCACCAGACTCATGACATCACACCGTGGTGCAACATAAGGGCCTCCTCACGCCAGCCCATGGTGGAGTCCTTGACGGATGACTCTACGGAAACCTTCTGGGAGTCGGGTGAGGAGGACCGCACCAAGCTCAAGTGGGTGCAGGTCCTATGCCCCCATGGTCTAAAGCCATCTTCTATCAGTCTTCATATAGACAATGCCAGAGACGTTTCGGTAATTATTTTTTATTCATCAGAAAGAAAAAGAAAACAATTATGAAGTTAAAGTAAGGAATTCACATGTTAGTATTTCTGAAAGAAAAATGTTTCTGAATATGATTGATCTTGTATGTAACACTCCCACCTGGAAAAGGATGATACAGACTGGGCCTTTTCCAGTAGTAGGACGCCTCGGCAATTGCCCAGACGAAGCACAATTTGGATTACTTGAACTAAGCAAAACAATCCTACTGTAACAAGTTAACCTGCATAAGACAGAAGAGTTTGAGAGTAGTACCTCATCAGACTTATGCAGTCAAAGATTTGTAAAGCCATGGATATTTGTATTTAAGTCAAGATTTTTTTAACAGTGTATGGTCGATTTCAACCGTTAAAAATATAAATATTAAAATTTTAATGTGTGTCAGTGTCACAAGATGTTGTAAAATATAAACATTAAAAGGTTAACATGATTTATACAAAATTACAGTCAAGATAACCACATACATACCACCACTTAGACAAGTACATAATAGGCCAGGGATGAATCTTACGTATGCAAGGATTCTCAAAAAATAACATACACAGAAAAAAAAACTATTTAGAGAAAACAGAAACATAAATTTACTTGCATAATTCATTCACTGAACACATATAGAAAACTCAATATGAATGGAAATCCTGATCAAAAATCAAATATTACTAAATGATTTAGAAAAAATTAAAGGGCAAAACCCAAGACGTACATAGTAAACGCTAGACGTACAAATGAACATTTTAAAATCCCGAAATATAGAAATCAATACAATTAAAAACAGACCCATGCACCAATCTTCAATCATACTCAAAGTATGTGTGTAGTAATAAAAAAAAAGAATAGTAAATTACCATAAATGAGTCGTTTAGTATAAAAAACAACAATCTGTAGATTTTGCGTGAATTGAGTTAAGACCAAGGAAATGTTCCAATTGTAAAACTTCACATTTTTAAATGTTTACATGGTAACAGAAACAACAATAACCCTTATATTGTTGTTTTTGTTACCATGTAAACATTTAAAAATATGTAGTTTTACGATAGGATCATTTCCTCGATATTAACTCAATTCACGCAAAATCTCCGGATTGCTGTTTTTTATACTAAACGACTCAAATATAAATACACAATATTCAAACATCCATGGCGCTTCAGTTTACCTGACACAAATGATGAGATTGTAAAGATCGTATTTTATATGTTATACATCACACTAATTCTGAGTGTTTTTACTGTCAAAATATCAATATATAAAAAAAATGCAAAAATCGTGTTCTCTCAAGAGATATACTATAATAAGAGGGGTTGCTGTAACAACTCCTCTCATTATATCTCTTGAGTTCCTCTTTATGTGCCACTAATGCAACACTTTTAATTTGCTTTTGAGTCGTTTCCTTTTCACTAATGATTAGTGAAAAAGTCAAAATCAGTCAATATAAACCTACACCAACTCTATTTATGATTCTTCTTCGGTTGTCCCTTAACTTATCTGAGTGGAGTACTGATATCACCGAAGATCCCGCTGTAGTTTTAATTTAATCGATCCAGTAACATTCAACTCCTGGAGTTTGGAGTATACATGCACATTTTGAACATTTTATTATCATTATATATTATTTAGAAATCCAAGAATATTAACTTCAATTGACCCAAAATATATTTGATTAAATTGAAATATATTAAGTTTATAAACTATATAATACAAGTTTTCAACACTTTTAACTGAACGACTGACTATGTTACATAACTATAATATAACAAGTACAAAGTGTTTTTGAAAATCAAGTTAGATTATTTAAGAGGATCTTCTTGAACAAATCTAAGGAAATATTTCAAAGTCTAGGATCAATTATATATATACAATAATTAATATCTATTATATTCCTCTTTAAATGAATCAAATTAAAAAAATTATAAAACTAATTAATGAATATTATTTTCAGGCAAGGACACTACTTGTTTCCATTGGAACATGCAATAACAATGGAGAAGATATGAACAATAGACGTGAATTTGAGATTTCACCTCGATTCAGTGGATGGATTGTATATTCCTTGTCATCAGGTATGCAAATTAAATGTACTTTTAATAAATACCTCTTTATCTATACACTCCATCAGTAACCACAACCCAGCACTATACGTCTTCTCACATTAGGCCAATACTAGGAATCTCACTTTCAACACCATTAAATGGTGTAGGATGGATGTCTGATTTGTTGAGTGTTTTGTGGGTGGTAAAAAAAATGCAGCTTTTCATTATATTATGGTAAATATCTATAAAAGTTTATTTCTTGATATTACAGACAGGTCAGATGCGTGGTCAAAAAGTGATAACAACTCTTTGAGAACTATTTGAGATTAATTTATTATTATAAAAATCAGATTCATAATGTTTCAATCATTGAATTCTCTTTTTGCATTGTGAAACCCCCAAATTTTTTCATGGTTACTGAAGCTTTAATAGAGAAATCTCGTCACCCTGTTGCAATTATTATGGCTATCCAAAAACAATTTGTTGATTGTAAAACTGTTTGAAATTCAAAACTGATCTTAATTTAGTCTTATGTTACTGCATTACCAATGAGTCAAATTCTGAATGATGGAAGAGAGCGAGGAATAGGTAAACCGAAGAAAGAATGCGAGGAATTAGTTGGAGAAATTTGAACTAAGGATAGGGTAAAAAGTATAATAAATTATGAAGACTTAGCGATCTGTCTTTTCTACTTACCCCAAGAGGGATGTGAGGCAGGTAGAAAAAATACTACATCTCTTCTAATAAACCTAATAGTGACCAATAAGGAAAAAATATTTCAATGTTTTTAGTATGTTTTATTTGGCAAGTATACTCGTATAATGGGAAAATGTTTTATTTGGCTTTTTAGTCCTCGGTGCCACTAATACTGTGTCGATACGCTGCGAGCTTCGAGGGCCAGACAATGCTGTCCGTGTACGGCAGATCAAAGTTCTAGGTCCAGCAGAAATCGACAATACAGTTGATATTCCATCAGTACATACCATAATGCAAAAATATACAGAGGTGGAGACCCTGAGAGTTTTTCGACTTATAACATCTCAAGTAAGAATTTATTTTCAACATATATATATATATATATATATATTATTTTTTTCCTGATTCTTTAATTCCATACCCTCAACCTTTTTCGCAACACATTCTGTTTTCAATTGAATAATGACATTTCAGACTAATTTTATTGAATTTTTCTACACACTCAATTTATTTTTTAACACTTAAATAAAATGGATGCTACCCACATTCAAACTGTTTCATAATATCAAGAGGAAACATAGCATCACTTAATAATATATGGTTGTATTGAATTGAAAAATGTCACAACAGAATTGAATCATTCACATTTTCTTCGTCTTGGTTGTTCCCTTAATTCTGAGAATCGTGAGCAACATAGTTATTAATCAATTTTCTCCAGCGATCACTTATCATTAGCTAGGTGCTAGTGATAAGTGATAGCTTATAAAACTAGGTGTTTTAGCACTCGGGTAGCTTATAAAACTAGGTGTCAGATAATAAAAATGCACGTAATACAAAACTTGGATTGATCTTGATTTTTTTCATTGATTTTTTCATTTAGGTAAGTATGTACAAATGTGTCTAAAATATCTAAAAGTATTAAGTTCATCAGTATTCAGTTACTATTAACAGATTTAAATAATACAAATATATTTAAAATTATGTATTTTAATGTATATTTTATAGTGATGCTGCTATTTTATAGAACCTACGAACTACATACATTAAATTCATAAATTCACTTTGCTAGCTTTTAAATGTGCAAATATTTCAATAATTTCACTATAGTCAATATTTCCTTGACATAGGCCTTTCTTTAATATTTTCAAAAATTTTAAATTGTGCACACATTTGGTTGCTCATATTCTTCTGAAAAAAGTTTCATTAACCAGTGGTTCTGAATATCAAATTATCACTGGCTCTTTAATAAAGTTCCAATTCTGTGCCCTAAATCTGGACTGCACAGCTGCTCATCTTGCCCACCCATTGTCTCCCCCCTGACTTGTTCTATGCAGCACATTCTGAAATGAGGGTGTTTGGCCTCTATTGCTTCTGCCATTCACACTTTCCACCAGAATTGACCGCTCAAGGCTATCATTTTTCACCTACGCTATGTCCAAACTATTGTAAGATTCTTATAGTATCATACATAGCACAAAGAGACACATTTGAACACCGAACTCTGATAGATTAATTAGTTCTTCTGGTAGTCCATAGACTACGCAAGAGTAGTAGTAGCCTCAATGGCATAAATTATTTGCCTATTGCAAGCCATGAGTATCCAGGTCTCCGTACCATAAAAAAAGGTTGAAAAAACGAGAGTTTGTACATTTTACTGACTTGATATTTTTGGATATATAAGATTAAAGTATGATTGTATATAAAACAATATTTGATATCTTAATTGTTTGATCCATTTTGCACACAAATATTTTAACTGTCAATATTTGTACATCACCTTTTTTTAAGATGGCAATGATTTGACTTTTTTTAATTTAATACAGGTATTTGGGAAACTCATCTTCACTGACACATCCGGAAATAAATCTAATAGTCAGAATGAAGTTGTGAACAGACCAGGTACTTCTACGGAAGACACCAACCGTTCTAATGGGCATAATGATTTGAAGGAATACATGGTTGGAATTCTGTTTTCAAGAAAAAAATTAACTTCACTACAGAAACAGGTACGTTTCTAATTGTATTATTATTATAACTTTATTGGAATTCAAAATTGTAAGTTTGCTTATTATTTTCACATAATCTATTTAAAATATGATTAAATGGAATCTCAAACAATTGTTATATACGAGGGTTGATGAAAAAATAATGAGAATTTCAATTTTTTATCAAAGTATATATATACAATGTGTGTGCATGCGTACGTGCATGTGGGCGCGCGCGCGCGTGTGTGTTGATATTTTTGCCATCAGAATTTGCTGAAGTGCAACAGCTTTCACACAATAAACCAATACATTCGTTAGCATATTGCAGACAATCATGCTCGATCAAGAGGGATAGCCTGTCATATTTTAGAATGATAAGGTTTTATAAGATGCTCGATCATATTTTAGAATGACAAGCTTTTATAAGATGATTGGATAGGCTAAATTAGCTTTCATTACATTTACAAACATACAGCAAACTTTAACTATTTCATAGCACTTGTATAATTAATTTAAGGCAGAAAAAAAGTAGCACCTGTCTTTCATCGGCATCTACCAGCAATTGAACCCATTGATTGATTACATACTAAGAACACTTAAACCACAGGTGCTGACACATATTAAATAGATCATTTTCTTATTTAGATTGTTGTATCCCTATTTCAGGTGATGGCTCATACCGTTAATGCCATCAGCTCAGAAGCCCAACGAGCTCGGGATGCCTGGGAACACCACTTGGCTAGTGTGGAGGAGATTCCTGCTAATGGAGAACAAGAGGTTGAAACCAGTGTGCATGCCGATGAATATTGCTTCGAAATGCTCTCCATGGTAAGTAAGCAAGATTTACAGACCAATATATGAATTTATATTTTATTTAATATCGCACTATGAATTATAACTGTATTTTGTAAAAAATATTGATCGTAAATAAATAAAAATACAAAGAGGAAAGGCACAACAAAGTAATAAAACCCTGACATTAAGTGTTTAAATAAAAATATGTATGTATTCATTTTTGCATAAAATGGCACATATAAGCTTTCCTTAAGTTAGCCATGAAAATGCATATTTTCTCCCTATTTTTCCTACTTAAACATAATCAAAGATTGATAAGATGTTATGAAAAGGGAGAGGGGTAATAAATTTTCCTGTTTTAAATCAGATTATCTATGGCATGAATGAGTAAAGGGTAAAAGTAATCAACACTCCCAGTTTTATTACAGCCTTCAGTCGCAGTTGAGAACATTTACCTCTTCTCTTATCTATCATCTTCAATCCAAAAAAAGAACCTGGGTGACATTTTTTGACATCTCGTACTTTCTTTTCTCTTAACACAGTCTATGTATGTCCTATCAATTGATGACATTTCTCATTGTTTGATTTTATTTTTTATAACTGTTTCGCACATAACCTATTTTTTTGTTTCACAATTACTATAAACCTATCAAACTTTTGTCTGGTTGATCGAAAGAGATAGCCAATACATCATTTTACTTCAAGCAAAGAAGTTTGAAGTAATAAATAAATACGGGTGGATTTTGCCTATAAAGATAATACCGCCTGGCTTTGAAATGACCAGGAGAAATCTCTTGATATGCTCCGAATAGGAATTTTGAAAACCAAAGAAACATCGCAAAATTGGGAATATTACTTGATGGATTGACTCTCTATATCTGCAGTAAGAAAAAGTCCATGTAACACTTGCAGCAGTGCCCTAGAAGTCCGGTGAATTATATGAAAGAGGAATTATGGATCACCCAGTGCTGTCCAGGTGGCAGTATTCTGGTCAGAAATTATTTTGTTCCTTTGACACAATAAAGAGAAAAAGAAAAGTATATGATTCTTCTCATATTCCAAATGTGCGTGCTTACACGAACAATACTGTTTTTTTTATTGAAACAAAACTTCAATAATTTTTACTTTTGAAATCATATTTTTAAATTTTGCAAACACTCATTAAAAATTTAAAGAAAATACTACATGGATTGAATATAAAAAAGATAGAAAAAAATAAATAAAGTTTACATTAACCCTAATCTGTTAAAGCAATATTTTATAGTGTTGCAGGGTTTCATTCTATAATCCAAACTAGTATCTCCAAGATAAAGAAGTTTTAATTCCATATCAGAAACCCATCTCAAATTTTCACTGCTATATATGAGATATTTGTCTTGTCATTCTCAAAGTTGCTCCATGTGGTAATTCAATAATAGAAATTGTAATTTTGAGTATTTAGTGTACATAATTTTTTCTGTCATCCAATAGGGCGTAGAAAAGAAGGGAGGCCGAAATCAAGTTGTATTGATAAGGATTGTTGTGTGTCTTGAAATTGATACCCTGGAGAAGAGGTATCACAGACAGCAGTGGCAACAGACAGACATGACCCATCCTGGGTTGTAGAGTGTTGAAGATTGATTAAATAATCTTTGAAATAAGTTAATTATAAATTAAATTATTCATTCCAGGTGTTGGCATTGTCAGGCAGCAACCTGGGCAGAGCTTACTTGTCTGAGCAACTTGTCTTGATCTGCGACCTTTTAGTGTTACTGCACACAGGGAGTGCTCGTGTGCAACGTCAGGTATGTCATAAGGCTTTTTTTGTATCTAAGCCCAAATAAGATATCTCCATTCATTCTTGAAGTTATGTTAAGAGAAATCCTAGATATTGGATAAATAAGAAATAAATAATTTATATATTGCATTTAGAGAGTACATCTTCCTCAAGGGCACTCTAACTCGGGATTTAAACTCATTATTATTGATAAATTAAAAATATTACAGTAAAAGCCCATTAATTTCAAATTCAAGGGACAGTTATGTTAAGAAAAATCCTAGATATTGGATAAATAAGAAACAAATAAATTATATATTGCATTTAGAGAGTACATTTTCCCAAGGGCACTCTAACTCGGGATTTAAACTCTTTATTATTGACAAATTAAAAATATTACAGTAAAAGCCCATTCATTTGAAATTCAAGGGACAGTTATGTTAAGAGAAATCCTAGATATTGGATAAATAAGAAACAAATAATTTGTATATTGCATTTAGAGAGTACATCTTCCTCAAGGGCACTCTAACTCGGGATTTAAACTCTTTATTATTGACAAATTAAAAATATTACATTGCATCTATAAAACAGTATTTAGGCTTGTTCTGTTTCACGCTAGACTCTCTTAACATTGGTGTTTTCAAAAAATTTTTGTAGGCATGCTAAATTTGTCATTGAATTAAATTTGTCACAGAAATTTAATAGACTTAACAGTTAACAAATCCCTCTATTTTTTTTTCTTCAGGTTATTTTCGTGTTACGCAGGATGATAACCGAAGTGTCTCCTCAGAAGATGTCCTTGGCACTCACCAATAGAGGAGAGTAAGTTTTTTTCTTATTTTTTAAGGTTGCACTAGGTTTTGTTTACCATTGGATAAATATGATTTTTAATGGGACTAATGGCATGACATAAATATTTACTTTTAATATTTAATCAATTGATTTATTTTCAAATATGCGCTAAAAATATAGTTGTAAATACTCGTAAAATCTACCTTAAGAAGAAGACTGCATTCATTGAAGTTATCTACTCTGTAATAAAGACAAAATCATGAACAGTTTTAAAGGATCTTGTGCTGTCATTACGATTGTTCGGAACTCTGCCAAAAATTATTATAAATATTATGATATATTTTTTTATTGCATTTAAAAATTATATTAAACTACTATGACCTTGAAATTTGAACATAATTTAGTTAAACATATTATTCTCCATAAAAATTATGTCCAAAATTTAAAAGACGTTTTTTTCAAAAACACATTTGCTAACATATTGGTTAGCACAGACATATTAGTAAGTTGACATATTGGTAACTACAGACAAGTGTGGGAAGGCCTCTATCAATTTGTGTTTATTTAAATTGACAGTATGATACTTAAATCCAACTTTTTTTAATATAGAACATTTTATTACCAAGACTAATAACTTGAATTGGCCCAAAAGATATTTGATTAATTTAAATAAGTTATGTGTGTATAAACTATAGAATCTGAGTTTCGTATGGTTGCTAACACAAATCTTGCTTTCAACTTGCAAATACACAGTACATTATTTTACAACCTTTTATATACAGAATACTTGATTTGTTTTTAAATTTGGTAATTCTAAATTTATATTATAAAATGTATATACTAAATGAACATTTGTTTTATAGATTACATAAAAAATATATGGTTCAAAGTTGTCAGATCTATATAGTACAATATAGCGCTAAATTAGAACAAACTACTCAATATCTTGGTAAATGATGTAACATCGAACGAGTAACACTAACCCAGAAGTGACTTTTTAGTGTTATTTTGTTTCTTTTAATTATTTTCCTTTCCTTATCCTTTTTTTATGAACATATGAAAGTTAAACTTAACTCATTCAGACCCTGTGTGCATAATTATGCACACTTATTTCAAAGCATAATATAACGAATAAAATACTCGTAATATAACGAATAGCATAATATAACGGCAAATTTTCTTTTAAAAACCTATGCAACAAGATTGTCTTTTCAGTCGTCTGTGTACGTTGAGACCTGTTGGGCATAATTATGCACATGTTCAATTTCCTAGTAAAAAAAAAAAAAAAAAAAAAAAACATTTTTCTTCTATTAAAACCCCGATGAAGCCTAATCCACTCTTAAATAATTTTTTTCTCCCTTAACAATAATTCAGGTCTGAATGAGTTAAAGATATTAACAGTACACATGCTGTATTGTATATTACACTTTCATTGAATACAGTACAACCTGGCGGGCTTATTGCCGTGTGGCAATATCTTTCTACCAACCAGAAAGATGTTAAAGTGGCCTTAAGTGAAAACCAAGGTGGAATCCTTTTTAAAAAGATCTGGGTTCCAGCTACATGTCAGACCTCATGTCAGAAAATAAGTTTTTTTTTTAAACTTTTACTGTATATTTTGTAGACTTATTTGGGAACCATTATTGATAATCCCATTTTTACAGAGCATCTTTCATTGATCACTTGGTGAGTTGCATCAGCAAGGCTTTAACAGCTCAGGTGAAGAATCGTAACGGCGGGATAGGTGGGGTATCCCGTCCAGTGACCATGATGACCTCCTTGGCTGTGAGGCAAGCAGACCAACCCACCGCCTGGTTCCTGCGAGGATACATGTCCCTAGGACATGCTCAGCTCATCATACAACTACTTATTGATATGATGCAGGTAATAAATCCATCTTTTCAATTGATCAACAAATTTTTTTCATGGTCGATTCTTTATGACTAAGGGGTCATGATCTCTCCTGTTCATCTATCCATGACGATTCTCCATCTCTCCTTTATTTATTAGTTCTCTCGGAGTGCTGCCATCACATCTCCGATGCATACTATATAGCCAAAAAAATGGAGCGCTCGTCGCATAAAATTTTTGGATAGTCCGTTCTGAATCCCAAATTGTTGTATGATGAATATATTGGTACACCATGCCATTCAAAGTAACCTCAGTATGTGTTTCCAGCATCACATCATGAATGCAAAATCAAATATTACTTTGTTTTACAGTTATGTCACTTTAATATATATTTTTACCTCCTATAATTAAATCTTTATGGACAGACTGATAGCAGTAAAAATATAAAAGCAATGCTTTAGATCTAAATGGTATTATACTAAAAATGTGCAGTCTATCCCCTCAAACAGAACATTGTTATTAATGGTGACACTTTTTGAAAAGTAGACTCGATGATGCGGTCATCGAATCTACTTTTCAGAGTATAAGTCCTATGGACTAAGTGATTAAAAATGAACCAACCCGCCAGATGAATATTCATAAATATTTCTCTTGGTTTGCCTGCAAAATATCCTCTTAATTGTATTTGTATCTTCCTAGTTGGTTACGTAAGGTTAGGTATTATATAACTCTTTCGTTTTATACTCTTCTAACCAATTAGGAAGATGTTAAAGAGGCCTTAAGTGTAAATAAGATGATGATGATCCTTTCAAATAAAATCTTGGTTCCAACATTGAACCCTCAACTTCCTGGCTGAAAGACAGACATCTTACCAACTAAATCATGGAGTTCGTCTTATTCTTTGGTTACACATTCTGAAGAGGGCCTGAGAGTATTGAAAGATTTATTGGGCTCGAGAATAAGTCTGAGATTGTATAACCAGGTAAAAACGAAGGCTGAAGGATGCCTGAGAGCATTGAAAAATTGATTGTGCTCGAGAATAAGCCTGGGATGGTGTAACCAGGTAAAAAGAAGGCTGAAGAAGGCCTGAGGCCATTGAAAAATTTATTGTGCTCGGGAATAAGCCTGAGATGGTGTAACCAGGGAAAAAGAAGGCCAGAGAGCATTAAAAAAATGATTGTGCTCGGGAGTAAGTCTTAGATGGTGTAACCAGGTAAAAAGAAGGCTGAAGAAGGCCAGAGAGCATTAAAAAATTGATTGTGCTCAAGAGTAAGTCTTAGATGGTGTAACCAGGTAAAAAGAAGGCTGAAGAAGGCCTGAGACCATTGAAAAATGGATTGTGTTTGGGAATAAGTCTGAGATGGTGTAACCAGGTAAAAAGAAGGCTGAAGAAGGCCTGAGACCATTGAAAAATTTATTGTGTTTGGGAATAAGTCTGAGAGGGTGTAACCAGGTAAAAAGAAGGCTGAAGAAGGCCTGATACCATTGAAAAATTGATTGTGCTCGAAAATAAGCCTGAGATGGTGTAACCAGGAAAAAGAAGGCTGAAGAAGGCCTGAGACCATTGAAAAATTTATTGTGCTCGGGAGTAAGTCTTGATGGTGTAACCAGGTAAAAAGAAGGCATAAGAAGACCTGAGAGCATAGAAAAATTAATGGTGCTTGAGGTCTAAGATGGTGTAACCAGGTAAAATAAACTGTTGGTACAAGCCTCATATTACCTTCCAGGAGAGTAAGTTAAACTGATCTAGGCTATTCATAATGATAAATGACTATGATGAATCAACTATCTAATGTTACTTTTTTCTAGGGTAAAATGTCAGCATCATGGGCACAGACCACAATTATATCCATCGCTGAGAATATCTATTCTCTGACTAACCTCAAAGATGAAGACAGGAATGTAGATAATTGTATGGCATCGCCGATTCTATGGCGATCTCTCGGTTCTCTGTGCATCATGAATGAAGAACAAGTTGAAAGGTAAATTTTTCATTTAATTTTCACTCTATATGTTCCATCAGGAACACAGGAACATTATGTTTGTAAATGCTACAGTTCCATCAGGAACAATCTCTTGGCATATGTTTGGGAAAAAATATATGGGATAAAATAAAAAGGTATATTGTGTACAATATACGTTTGTGAACTTAGAAAAAGTATATGAATGCGTGACAAGATGCAAGATATGGAAAATGTTGAATGAATATGATGTTAAATGTAAATTACTACACGGTATTATTTCATTATAGGTTATAAGTAGTGTGTATAAGAGTGAACAGTGTCTTGAATCAGTCATGTCATCCTGGTTGTTTAATATTCATGTACAAGTGATGGATAGCTTGTTCGGAGTTTCGGTCCGATGGTAGGACACCTTACTCCTTCATCGGATAAGTTCTGACTGTTAAGATATTTATTGGAAATTTTTGGATCTTTTTGGGAATCGGGAAAGGATAGGTTTGTGGTAATTGTTTTGATTTTATGAATGATTATGAGAAATTATAAACGATTAAATACATATATAAATATGATGATATGTACATAATATTAAATACAAATATACATAAATTTGTGTCGTCACACACTGTTTTATATTGAATGGGTGAAAAAAAAAAAAAAAAAAAAAAAAATGAATTGTGAATAAATTATAAGAATGTATATAGTATATGTAGATAAGTAAATGAGTGGGGAAATGTGTGTGACTTTTATAAATATATTAAGGTGTAGAAAATGTTTATTGAAGGTGAGAAATGCGGTTGCCTATGGGGGTAAACTGTCTGCCGGAGGAATTATCGATGATGGGGTGTTCAGAGTGACAATCGGGGGGTCATTTGGGGGGATGATTAGAGTTAAAGAGGGGGGGGTCGGGGGGATTTTTCGCAATATTGATTTCGGACGAGTGTGTCTGTAACTGGTGTTCGCGTTGTAGTTATCTAAGGCTTTTATGACTGGGTTGGGATGACGGGATATAGAGCTGTAGAACCTTTCGGCCAGAGCGCGCATATGTTCGGGGATAGTATGTAGTTTGGTATCTGCGTGGAGTCTTGAATTACGGACGATGTAGGGTGCTTTTAAAATTATGCGGAGGGCTTTGTTTTGAATGATCTGAATGTGATGTAGCGTTGTTTTCTTCGCGTGGCCCCAGACCGGAAGGGCGTATGTCAGTTGCGGTCTGACGATCGCTTTATATAGGTGGAGTTTAGTGCGCGTGCTAAGTTTGCTGTATTTACTGATCAAGGGAAATAATGATTTGAGTGTTCCGTGAGCTTTTGATTTGATATTGAGGGCGTGTTTATGCCACGAGAGTCTACTGTCTAATGTGAGGCCTAGGTATTTTACGTGTTTTGACCATGGGACGCTCTGGCCGAAGAGTTTAAGAGTTCTGATGGGTTTGATGTATCTGCGTGAGAAGCGGACTGCTGTGCTTTTGGTGGGATTTATTTTGATCTTCCATTTGGTGCACCAGTGCTCCAGAATGGGAATGAAGTCTTGCAGTCTGTTGTGGGATACGGACTCATATTTCGATGAAGAGAGAAAGGCTGTGTCGTCAGCGTATTGCGCGGTGATACAATGTGTACGTGAAAATTGGGGCATATCGCTCGTGTATATGTTATACAGGATAGGGGACAACAGTGCACCTTGGGGCACACCTGCCAGAATGAGGCGAGGGGATGAGTTTATACCGTCTATTTTGACGGAGAAGGAGCGATTTTCAAGGAATGATGCGATGATTTGCACTAGTCTGAGGGGAATACCTGACTTGTGCAGTTTGAATATGAGTCCGTTGAGCCAGACTGTGTCGAAGGCTTTCGCCACGTCTAGTGAAAGGAGGGTCGTGAGGCCTTTGGAGCTGAAGTATTTGATGATGTGTTCTACAACGCGAAGAAGCTGATGGTTGGTAGAGTGTAATGGCCTAAATCCGTGTTGCGAATCTGGGATGATGTTACGTGAGTAAGTTTCTAACGAGAGACGTTCTAGGATTAATTTTTCGAGCACTTTACCTAGAGTCGGGAGCAGACTGATCGGTCTGTAATTTTCAGGGATAACGTGGCTTTTACCCGGTTTAGGGAACATGATGACGTCGGCGTTTTTGAATGGGGTTGGAAAGAATTTATGTCGAAGGCAGGCATTGTAAATGGCGGTAAGGGCGTAAATGGCTTTTTTCGGAAGTTTTTTCAAGGTGAGATTATTGATTTTATCGGGGCCGGGGGCTTTTTTGTTGATGAGATTTTTTATGATAGATTGAATTTCTAACGGTGAGAAGAAGTCTGTGGTGGGGGGGGTTTGCTCATTTAATATGTCGGCAACTGCGTTGTCGACCATTATTGAGTGAGAGGGGTTAGAGAGGTCTGCATTTGGCGAGAAGATATTAGCTAGAGAGTCAGCAAAGGTCTCTGCGCGGTCGCGAGCAGAGAAAACGGGGCCATTTGGTCCTTGAAGAGAGCTGGGTCGGGAGGGCGTTTTTCTAAGGCTACGCGTTAGTTTCCATTTGAGTCCATCATTGTATTCGAGAGACTCGACGAAGTCTGACCATTTGTCATTGCGGAGTTGCTGTAGGAGGTGTTTGATTTTTTTGACTAATCTGTTGTAGTCGGTTTTGTAAGAGGGGACAGCTGTGTTTTGCCACAACTTTCTGGTTTTGTTTTTTTCCATAATCAGTATTTTGATATGTGGAGGAAGGGGAAGTTCGGGTTTATCGGCTGGTCTCTCTTTTGAAGAGGATGTGAGAGCGGATTTGATGGTGGTTGTGAAGTCATTTATAGCGGCGTCTATGGAGTTCGTGTCGGGGAAGGTTGTCGGTATTTTGATGCTGCTGTCGACGTTAATAGCGAAATCGCTCCACGAGGTGATGTGTCGCGGAGGGGCTGAGGGCGAGAAGGGTGGTAAGCCATCCGTCAATTGAAGTAATACCGGGTAGTGATCGGATTGAAGCTGGTGAACAGTCGTGAGATCTGTTTGATAGAGAATGTCGTTATGGACAATGATGTCGATGACATCAGGGCGATGATTGTCTATTAGTGGATAGAGGGTGGGAGACGTGGGTCCTTCCACGAAGTATCTTTTCCGGGAGGAGATTTCGTCAAGTTTATTACCGTGAGTGTTGGAAGTGCGGCTGTGCCAGAAGGGGTGTTTAGCATTTAGATCTCCCGCCATGATGGTGGGGATATTATCTGCGAGGAATGAGTCCAATTCAGACTCGACAAGTGGGGAGGTAGGTGGAAGATAAGTCGCGCAAAGTTTAAGAGGGCCGTGATTGGCGGTGTTCACCACTACGCATGTGGATTCTATGTTGACGGTGGAAGGGGAGGGGATGTGGCAGTGGTCTATTGTGCTTTTGATGAGAGTTGCGGTGCCGCCTTTTCTGCCGATGAGGCGGTCGTCTCTGTAGCAGTAGTAGTTACGGATGCTGTAACGGTAGCTCGGTTCGAGATGCGTTTCCGTTATCAGCAACACGTCCAGGTTGTGCTCGAGAAGGAAATCCTCGACCTCTTGTTTATGTGTTCTGAGGGAACCGTTTGCATTCCAGAACGCGGCGGATATATGGGATGGTTTATAGGTGCGAGCCATGTTCTTGGATGTAGTTGAGGAGGTTCATGGCTTCGGTGATGGCTGATTTTAAGTTATTCAAAATGAGATCGCGATTTGGGGGGGGGGCGGCGGGCAATATGTAGTTTTGGGGTGTAGATGTTGATAATAGGGGGCGATGAGTTGCGACGTTCGCGTATGACGCGTTGGAAGTGACTGGTTTCGATGCACTCTGGGGAGCGTTGGGGAATCGCCGTGTGGCGTTGTTTGCCGAGGGGGCGTTCGGTAAGGGGGCGTTGGTGGAGGGGCGTTGGTAGATGCCATCCATGAGGGGGCGTAAGGGCTGCGAGGTCTGGAAGTGGTGGTGGGGAGCGATTGAAGGGAGGTTGCTCTTGGGGAAGCGTGGGCAGCCTCTGAAGTTGGCCGTGTGTGGGCCTCCGCAGTTACAGCAGGTGGCGGGAGTGTCCGCGGGCTTCCTGCATTCAGATGTGTGATGCGTTCTACCGCATTTCACACAGTTGGCTGGGGCGTGGCAGTTGCCGGCGGAATGGGCAAACTGTTGGCATCGATGACACTGGCCCATGCCTTTGCGCTTGTTCAGCTCCTCCACTGTGACTCGAATATCGAGTACACCGTGGAGTTCGGTGAAGATGCGCTTTGCGGAAGAGTCCCTTGTCATCTTGACGATGACCATGGGGAGTTCCACTCGATTCCGGTTTTTCATGCGATACACATTTAAAACCGGATAATCGAGTGATTTGAGTTCATCTGAAATGTCCTCGACGCTGATAGGGGTCGGTAGGCCGCGGATGACGGCTAGCAGGGGCTTCTCGCTCTCCAAATGGAAAGAGTGGTATGGAATGGCGAGAGAATCGGTAATGTGGACTAGGGAGCGGTAGGCCTCTACGGTTTCAGTGGTGATTTTAAGATCACCATTGGGCTGCACCTTCGAGGAGAAGTGAATGTTTTGAGACCTGAGTTTAGCTCTCAGGTCTCCATATTTGGCGGAATTGTGAAGTACGATGGGGGGGATGCGGTCTTTTTTGATCTGAAGTAGAGGTCGTGAGTCATTATTTAGAGGTGGGGCGGGGGCTGCGGGATGAGGAGGGCTGAGTGGGCCTCTCATTTTTTTGCTGCTTTGGGCCACGGTGGCACCAGCTGGCTTCGGGTCTGATTGGGGGCAGACGAGGGGGGGGCTTTCTTGGGATTGAAGAGCCCTTTTACGGTTTTTGGCAACAGATTGCCAGTCCATTTCTGGAATATCCGGAATGATAATTATTGGCGGGGAAAGTGGGGAGTCAAAAGTGGGGGTGGGGCGCGGCGGTGTTGTGATAGGGATAGGGACCACTGACAAGACAATGGGTGAAATAGATGGAGGGTTTTTGGCCTCAATCGAGACCTCACCTTTATTGAAGAGTTCACGAAGAAGTTTTACCATCTTCATTGTCTCTTTTTTGGATGTGGTCTCCATCTTGAAGAGCTCGAAGGCTTCCTCGAAAGTGGAGATGGTCAGATCAGGGGATGTTGAGCGGTCCGGGGACTTAGCGAGGTCTGGTATAGGCGAGG
This sequence comes from Odontocerum albicorne, assembly GCA_949825065.1. NCBI lineage: Eukaryota > Metazoa > Arthropoda > Insecta > Trichoptera > Odontoceridae > Odontocerum > Odontocerum albicorne. Next base: position 13,400,013 of record OX463843.1, read on the forward strand.
TCACGGCGACGGATGCGGGCGTTTCGGTTGGTTCGGAACTAGTTTTTCTAGTAATGATGCGTGGAGTTTTAATGATGAAGTTCGGTTTGACGGATTTGACGGACTTCATGGCTGCTTAATAGGAGGAATTGAACAAATAGAAAGAATAATTGTGGACAATAAAAAGTAGGATATAGCTGTGGAAAAAATAAATATAATTGTGTAATGAGTAGAAACACAAACAGTGATAAATAAAGAATTAAAGTTTTTAAAGTTTTGATAAATAATGTGAAATATGAAATGAAGATAGGATGGGGAGAGCTGTCGACCTTTTCAGATCTTCAACTCTGCCCTCGGAGTGTAAAAGGGTAAGAAGGATAGTAACAGTCAGTGGCTTACTTGATGAAGAAGAAGAAATTCTGGCATCGACCGGCACTCGGAACAAATTACGTCACCAAGAATTTTGTGGAGGCCGGCTCCTTATCACGAGTTAATATAAAAAATAAACCGATTTGATCTTAATAGCTGTCTGGGACGAGTGGAATGTCAATTTAATGTTTGTTGTTTGTGCACATGCGAAGCCGGGAACGGCACTTGTTATCGCTGTTTTAGCGACGATGCGCGGAAAGTATGCGCACTGGCAAAAACGGCGACGGTGAACTTTAATCGACACTATATGAAGAATCGTGTATTGTACTTTAATTAGCAACGGATTGCAGTGAGATCGCGTTATGTTAGCGACAAGCGACTGCTCTGTAGCAGATCCGTGACTGAACTCTAATATTCATGTGTAAAGGAAACACATTATGTCAATGGATGGCATATTAATATGGAAAGGAAATGTGTGCGGATTGCTGTATGTTGATGACATGGTAGTGTTAGCAGAGAAAAAAATAGTAATTTTGGAGATTATTGATAAATAATACTTATTTTTCTTTGAAGTTTTAAATAATAAAATTATTTTTTTGGTTTACAAGACCAAAGTTTTATTATTAAAATAAATTTTTGTTTTAAATAAAATTTGAAAATGAAGATTACCGCATAAAGTGCGATATTGAAAGATAGTATGAGCAGGTAATTGAGTGAATTATGAGTTATTATTTGTAATTGCTGACTAGAGCATATCAAGAGAAGTAAAGCTCGCTGCTCATAACGGAATCCTTGTCGTAACCTTAGGGTATGCAAGCGAAACTTGGAAGTGTCAAAAGAACAATGAAAGAAGAATACAAACTCTTATTATATGAAGAAATAATTTTCATGTGTATTTAATAATATTGCATTTATTTATGCAGGTTAAGCATGCGTGGATGGCAAGACACGGACGGTAACGGAGTGAGTTCAGCTAGTGGTGGCTCATCCAAACTACCTGCACGGCCCATGTGTGTGAACCACGATGATGGGGAGACTGTGGCCATCATGGAGTGCGCCATCTGTGGCCCAATGTGCCAGGAATGTGACCGATTCCTGCATCTTAGTCGATTGACCCGACATCACCAAAGAAATGTATGATTTCTTTAATACAATCGTTAAATACTTCAAATCTTTTCAGAAAATATATTATTAAGAAAATATAGCAACTGATGCCTCTCTGCATTCTTCTTTGCCTTTTGGAAATGAGTTGCTTTGCACCACACCCGCAGATCAGAAATGTGACCTCTCTTTCAAATCCATCATTGATTGTATTATATAATATGTTTAATGGAAAATATTAAAATGATCAATTATACCACTTGAGAGGAATTACATATGATCTTGAATATCTTTCTACTTAGTTGAAAGAAATAACCCCTCTTGTACCAATCACTCGCTGGCTCTTGAATTTGTTCACCAATATTAGCTTCTAGAGGTCATTTCTTGCCTGTTCAACTCACTACCCACTAAGAAATATTTTATAATTTAATAATGGTTATGAAAAATTCCAGGTTTGTAAAGAAGAAGAAAGTGCTATCCGTATCGATCTTCATGAAGGCTGCGGACGTGCAAAGTTGTTCTGGCTGCTAGCCTTAGTAGACCAGCGCAGTCTCAAGGCCATGGTGGAGTTCAGGAGCGGTGCTGGGTCCATGGGTCGCAATGGACCCAGTTCTACAGGTGGCGAAGTCGGGCCTACAGTCGGACCTACTACAGTCACAGGGGTGTGCCGATTCTGCGGAGCTCAAGGCAATTCTGGACTCCTGGCTATTGGGAATGTGTGCGCTGAAAAAGACTGTCAGGTAATCATTTACTTTCCATCACATGGTCAAATTTAAAACAGGTCTAGACTTCAAAATATAGAAGCCTGAAAGAGAATTACGTTAATTTTTTTCGGTATTTATGTATTCATTTTTAGTATTTTAAAAATAAATATAAATATATAAAAACCGGGAAAAAATTAATGTACAAACATCACATCAACATCTGATATCTTCTCTTGACCAACGATGAAGACTGCTGCCCAAGAGATCATCAAACTGGATCCATTTTCACACTCCATTAAAAATGTAACCCTCTCGAGTGTGAAAATTACCCTGGGATCACATTGTTGAGCATGCTTGAAAAGGCATCTGGGACCATTCTAGTTGTTTTGTTTGAGGAAGCAAAAATAAGGTTTTGTTCCTGGTAAGTTTTATGCAGATCAACATTTTTGTGTTCTGTTGTATTTTGTGAAATTTCTGAATTATTAGATAGATACATTAAACATTTTAGTTAATTTTTAATAAATTTAATACTATTTTACCAATAAATTTTAATAGTCGCACCTTATTTGTGGGGGATGCATTTCAAGATACCTGAAATCACAGATAGTTCCGAACCCCATACATGCTACATTTTTTCCTATTCATATATGTCTATGATAAAGTTTAATTTATAAATTAGTTACAATTAGAGTTTAACACCAATGATTAATAAAAAAATAGGACAATTTTAATAATACACTGTAATAAAAGTTATGTAAACGTGGTTTCTCTCTCTACAAATATCTTTTTACTCTGTACCCTTCTTCTTGTGATGATGTAATAAATGAAGTAAGGTGAATGATATAGGTATGATGTAGCATTAGGCTACTGTTAACCTTCTGACGAAATGTGTTAGAATTTTCCATTTAATATTTTTAAATTGTAGTTAACCGTGGGTAACTGAAACTGTGGATTACTGTAGATGAAAACATTTAAAAATGAGTCTACCTTATTGATGCTTAGGAATAGGAAATGATATGATCAGGATAAGAAGTGAAAACATATGTTCTGGTTATAAACTATATATTGGTTTATTGTGCCCAAGAAATGAAAGTAAAAGTGGCAATGTCCTACTTTAGGAGTACAGTAAGAGTGCGTGTGCCCGGGTTCTACGCTGTGGTCACTTGTGCGGTGGATATTGGGGGGAGACTCGCTGCTTGCCTTGCCTGCAGGGATGTGCTGCCTCTGCGGGGGCCTCTCCACTGCAGGATGAAGCTGCCTCCCATTCGGTAGCCTATCCTCCGCTCAGGCAGGATGCGGAGGACATGTGCATGATCTGCTTCACGGACCCCCTCGCCGCTGCTCCGGCTATACAGGTGAGTCGCATTTGCCAGGATTATATTTTCCAAGAAAAGACTAGGGTAATTTTAATAGATCGTGGGTCAGCCAACTCTTCTTTTTACATATGTGATGAAGCTTAAACTTCCTCGCCCGTAGGACTTAGGTAGATGCAATCAGACTGGTTAATAAGCCTAACCACACAAATATAACAAAAATCTCGTTAATAGTGACAAAAATAAAATAATACATGAAAAAAAGTATAAATGAATATAAGTTTCACTTGATTCCTATAACAATTAAGGTAATTTATATATTACTAAAAGGTCTTACCTCTTGTATGACCTCCTGAACTGGCATCATCCCAGTGTAAATATATGTTTGACAAGAGTCAAAGATGTTTCAGATCCATGACTTTAAATTCCAAAACTATTTTTTCTTGTCTGATTTCATGTGGAATTACACATACCCATCATCTTTTATTTATTTGTTGTAATATTTAACTATTATAAAGGAAATTGATACAATGATTATTGTTATCTTTCTTTCAGTTGAAATGTGGCCATGTGTTCCATCTGCACTGCACGAAGAAGGTCCTGGAGAACAAATGGGTGGGCCCCAGGATTACATTCACATTCTCCTTGTGTCCTATCTGCAAGGTAAGGAAAAACACACTCACTAATTCCATGCATTTTTTGTTAAGGAAATTATTTAACTATATAATTTGGATCCTTAGGAGTAAGTTGAAAATATAAATAACATATGCTTTCAGTTTTAAATTATGTTATAGAATCACAGTTTTACTTTTACATAAATACATACGAAGAGTTTGATAAAAAAAATAAGAATTTAAATTTTTATAAAAAAAAGTTCATTAATATTAATATTATCCCTTCAAAGTATCCCCCCATAGGAATAAAATATACTTTTGCCAATGTTTTTACCATCCGCAAAACATTTGTGGAACACACTTTTTGGTTTGGATAGCCTTTAGTTTACCCAGCGATTTTGCATTTATCTCTTCTATTCCGATATCTTTTACCTTTATTTCTTGTTGTCTTTTTAATGTCCTCTTCATCTTCAGGAACAAGAAAAGTCACAGGAGGCCATATTTGATGAATATTGTAGTTGGCGGCATCATGACGGTGATGGTTTTGGCCAAAAATTCACGAATTAGTAGTGAAGTGTTAGCCGGTGCAATATCGTGGTCCAAAATCCAAGAGTTGTATGTCCACAATTCTGATTTTTTCTTCAGATTGCCTCACGCAAACGGTGTAAAAAAAATTAAGATAATACTTCTTATTGACTATGCTGTTGTAATCGAAGCAAACAGTAAAGAGAACCTTGAAATTTGTTCGAACTTGGCTTGCTTTTTTCGGTTTTACCTCTTCAGGAAGTTTCCATTGAGAAGATTGGACCTTTGTTTTCATGTCATAGCCATACACCCACATTTCGTCACCTGTTATGACGCGTCGCGGTAATTCTGGGCCATCAACGACTTCAGCCAAAATTTGCTCAGCGATGTTTTTGCAATGCTGTTTTTGTTGAAAATTCAACATTTTTGGAACAAATTAGGCTGCCATTTGTTTCATGCCCAAAATGTTGATAAAAATGGATTTGCATGAACCGTATGAGATACAAATTTCCTCAGCAGCCTCCCTTATAGTGATTCAGCAATTACTAAGCACAATATCCTTAATTTTTTCACATTCCATCGGTGGTTGATATGCCCATCCCTCTTGTCATCTTCAACATCTTCACGGCTCTCTTGATAACGTTTGTATCATTCATAAGCTCTTGGTTTCGACATAGCATCCTTGCCAAAAGCCTTCTCTAACATTTGCACAACTTCACTGCATTTGATTACATTTTTAACGCAAATTGTTTGTCCAGTCATTTTTCAAATGAATAAATCACAAACGTGCCAAAATGTATTGTAAATACTTGCCTGTTTAACACAAACTGCCCATCCAATAAGGATGAAAATTGAAATGTACATCATAGACAGTACCACCAATGTTAGTAAAAAAGATGGACTCAATAAAAAACAAACAGCACATAAAATTCAACAATTCTTATTTTTTTATAAAATTTCGTGCATACATACCATCACCCCATCTCCCTGTAAGGGTAGGCAGAAATGAGAGTGCCATACTTTTCTATCGCGACACACATTTTTTGCCTTTTCTACATCCATGCACCATCTCATACAGCTCCTACGATTCCTCTGACTTTCTACATTTCCTCCTTTCAAAATATTGTACACTTGATCCAACCATACTTTTCTAGATCTTCCCCTACCACGCTTTCCACTCACATTTGCACTGTATATTTGTTTTGTTAATTTACTTTCTTCATTCATTGGTGCCACATGCCCAAACCATCTCAGAGTACTTTATTTTATCTTACTCAACACATCATCCTTAAGTTTACATTCATCCCTAATCACTTCATTCTGTGTTCTGTCATACATTATCACCATATATTCTTCTCAGTGGACACATTTCTATAACATTTATTCTTACTAACATAAAAGTTTTAATCTGTAAATAATGGTGAATTCAGTTCCTGAGTTAGAGAGCACCCTTGAGGAGAGTTTGCATTCTAAACGGTTCTATATAAATTGTACTTTTATTATTATTCCTGTCACTTTTTCAAAGTACTATTCTAAACCTTGCCTGTGATGGTAGAACTCATGATACAATTCTTTAAGATCTTTGACTTCGAGGGCTTGTCAACTTATAAAGATTCATAGCATTTTTCTACAGTATAAATCTCAGGCCATTTCTTTTCAAATCTGTCAACACATTATCCAGGAAGTTCTGTCTTGGACTTCTGAGGGGTTTGCTTCCTGATAGCTTAGACTCAAAAAATATTTTTATGACTTGCCTATCCTGCGAGTGACAGATGTGATCAAGAAATTTTGTTCTTTAAGTCTTATATTGAATAACCTTAATACATTGTGTTCGACCTCGACCCAGAAACCGAAATCAAGTGCAGAATTGAAGCATCTCGTGCGGCTTTTAATAAAATGAGAAGCGTTTTCTGCGATGATAATCTAAACTTGAAACTTCGACAACGGTTAGTCAAATGCTACGTTTGATCAGTGTTATTGCATGGAGTAGAATTATGGACCCTCAAAGTTGGTAGTATGAACCGACTGGAAGCATTCGAAATGTGGATGCACCGGAGAATGCTACGGATACCCTGGACGGATATGGTCAGCAGCACGAGGGTTCTTCAAAGAGCCAAAATTGATAGAGTTGCTGACTAATATTAAAATCCGAAAGGTGTCCTACTTGGGTCATGTACTTAGAGGAGCAATGTACAAATTACTGCACCTGATCATCCAAGGCAAAATAGAAGGCCGAAGAGGTGTTGGTAGGAGGCAAATTTCCTGGCTTCGCAATATACGTGATTGGACTGGCATAAGGGGTGTTGAAGATCTTTTTCGGGCTGCCGGGGACAAAGGTGTCTACTCTCAGGTGATATTCAACGTTGAGGGGACCTGACATGACACTGGGAAGAAGAAGAAGGTACATTGTGTTGATGTGTGTTAAAACTAAATAAATTAAAGCACTCTTTTATTTGTAGGACGAGATTGCTCACCCGGTTCTAAATGACTTGTTAGAGCCCATCAGAGACTTACAATTTGAAGTTCGCCGCAAAGCAGAGAGCCGGCTGGAGTACGAAGGGCTTAAGAATGCAGCAATTATAGCAACTCGTTACCACAATGAGCCCAGTGAGTATGCGATGCAGCGCTACGCGTACTATGTCTGCTTCAAATGCAAGAAGGTGAGTTAAAGATTTCTTAAATCATATATTGAGAAAGATATATACGGCTTTCTCAAGCTAAAACTGATGACTTAATTTGAGGGTCGATGGAGAATACAAGAAGGTGCCTATCTTGCGATTCTTCGTAGTCCTTCTTTAACACGTTGATCGCCAACAGGTTTTACTTAAAATAGTTAAAAAAAAATATTATTTGTTTTTTAGTAGTATTTGATAGGATATGTAAGAATGTATTGTTTTTATTTATTTTGATGATTTTTTTACGAGGATTATTGGTTTTTTTAATATGCCAGCCACGGGTGTCCGTTAAGGCGCCAATAGATTGATTTATTGCAATGCGCCGGGCCGGCCAATTTGCCGGCCACCTATTTTGCTCTAACATGCGCGGGCGACTGCGCGCTAGTTTGTTTTTGGTTAGAACATTGATCGTTATTTGTTTCGATTTCAATTAGTCACACATGTCACTTATTAGCAGTGTCATGAGTTGTGTCACATTAAAAATAAACCAATACCTATCGTGTTACAGTGAATAAGCTATACTGATACGATACCTGGTAATATAGTGATAAACTTCAATAAATAACATCGTTATTGCTAAATTTTCATTTTTATATCAATAAAAACACATTTACGATTTTATAAAAAAGTTTTTTTTTTCATTACAATTTCGAGCCTATATTTTGTGACTTGAAGAAATATTCTCAGGCCAAGTTGCAGTAATATACAGAAGGGCCATCCCGGTCACTGCATATAGAAAAATCCACAGTAGGCGTGCCCGCTGGCACTGTATAACAACTGTAAGGTAGGTCTTCATTGCTGGTCACCGGTGACCCCCACGGCACCCTTAAAGCAATTCAATGCCAGTCACCGGTGACCCCCATGGCGATCAATGTGTTGATGGACAAGTGTCCAGATAGTTGAGGAGCTGTTCCATACCAACACTGACAAATATTTTCTCCAGAGTTATAACCAATTAGACATGGCAATGAAAAGATCTTTTGCCTACCCGTGTACAGTACCCGGCGGTAAGTAATACATATCGGGCTTAAGAAAGAGACTGTCGGCCATAATCGGTTAACTTCGGCTTTGTAGAGCGTCGTCTCTGTCATTCATACGTGTTCCGTCGCGATTTATCAGTCGTTGTAAACCGGACATTTAGCGCATCAAAAAGTGGAGTAAAATGAAACTGACCACAACTACAATAATATATAAATAACACTTTCTTATTAGCAGAAATTAAACAATGCTAGGTTTTAAGCTCACCATGGTGACCATGTCTACCATCATGAATGTGGAAATAATATTGTAACAAAAGGGAGAGTGAATCTTAAAAAGCGACAAACTCTGTTGTTGTTTTAGTCTAATTCAGGAGTCTGCAACCTTTCAGGCTTACAGACTGCAACTGCATTAAACTTTTTTTATCACTATACAGTCCGCGCAGTTACACAGGTAAATTTCGCTAGAGACTGGGTAATTTTTTCAAGGAATGGACTTTTCTCTTTTTTATTTTTATGGACAGGTCTGTCATACGCTTAAAAAAAGTATGTGCCCCTTCATGAAAAATGTTGGGGATTCCTGCATTCTGGTCGAAAAATAAAAGACACGTGGGTTTTGCCTTCGGCCAATAATGGTTGACAAAAAGGATTGTATCCCCGGACATTGGCGGAAGCATGATACACATGTGGTACCATCGGCTAGTAATATTTGGCAAGGCCATGGTACACACGTATCATCGACCATTATTATGTTGATATGTAAAAATATTTTACCTGATTATTTCTCATTCCCTCTTCATTCTACATGTAATTTTTGTGGCTGTGTTTCCTTAATTGACTTTTCTAAATCTATTTTAAAACATGAGGCACAAACTCAAATTGAAGCATGCAGATGTTCATCAGTCAGTTCAGAAGGACATTTAATTTTTCTAAAACTAATGGGATAAAATGCTTGTTAGCTTTAATGCATGTGCTTCCGAAGCTAATTAACCACTCAAATTTAGTAAGCACCAGTAAAATGATTGGTTATTTTTCAACAAGAATGCATTTTTCAATGTTCATTCATGATGAAATGTGTAAGTTGCAATGAATACTTATGCCAACAAACCTTAGAATCAATTTCCTGAAATAGGCTATATAAAAAAATATAGACCACAAAATATGCATACATGTGTACCGAATGAGGCCCTTTTGCCATCAATTGCTTTCCCTCAATCTAATTAATTAGATGTCTATCTTTGAATACATTACTAATGTATTACATTACATTACTAATCTAATGATTAGATTGACAAGTGAAGTTTTAATTAAAAATTGTAGTTCACGACATGAAGATTTTTTTACACCTATTTCAAATAGTAGGCGCGTCCAAAAAAATAAAGAACGATTGCGCACCACGCCCTGCGCCGATCCCCCACCACTGCGATCGTATGTGCGCCAGTTAGCACTTTCTCTTGCTTCAGTGCGAGCCGAGTTTTGTTGCTGAACGGTCATGCGTCTTTGTTCTCTAACCTTTCAGAACTGCGCCCATCAAAAATCCCGAAAGATGTGAAGTACGTAGTGTCTTTCGTTTTCTGAATGCACAAAATGTTCGGCCTATCGAAATTTATAGGCAACTTTAAGCACAGTACATGAATGTTTACCACAAATTTCACGATCGCTCCTACATGAAATAGTAACAGAGCACCTTGGCTACAAAAAAATGTATGCTCGGAAAATAAAAACTGAATCTCAACACCAGAAAAGTGATGGCAACAGTTTTTTGGGACCGAAAGGGTTCGATCCACATGGAGTTTATGCCACGAGTACACACAATAAACTCAGAGGCCTATTGTGAAACTCTTCAACGACTTAGACGCGCCATCCAAAACAAGAGACGTGGAATGTTGTCGGGAAAGGTTGTTTTGATTCCTGACAATGCGCGGCCTCATGCATCAGCACGAACACATCGAGAACTTCAACGTCTTAAGTGGGAAATTTTTGGACATCCTCCTTACATCCCTGACTTGGCACCGAGTGATTTTCACTTATTCCCGAAGGAATTTTTGGGTGGAAAACAGTTGGCAAACGATGAAGACCTCAAACAAGAATTGACATCCTGACTCAAATCTTTGGCGGTAGAAGAGTATAACATCGGAATTAAAAAATTGGTTCCACGTTACAATAAGTGCCTTGACAGCTATGGTGACTGCATTGAAAAATAGAGTAAGGTACTGTGACTTTGTAAATAAAGTTTTGTGTTGATATCTTTCGTTTTTATTTAGTTATGCCCAAACGTTCTTTACTTTCTGGACGACCCACGTAGTATTATTTTTAAAGAGATTTATTTGTTATATAAACTTCATGTAATTTATTTCATTTTTGGAATACTTGACTATCCAGGCTTACTACGGTGGTGAAGCTCGCTGTGATGCAGATGGAGGAGCTTCAAATACTGACTACGACCCATCAGAGTTGGTCTGCGGCGGTTGCAGCGATGTTGTTAAGGCTAAAATGTGCAAGAAACATGGTGCTGACTTCCTCGAATATAAATGTCGTTACTGTTGCTCCGTGGCTGTCTTCTTCTGCTTGGGAGACACTCACTTCTGTAATGGTTGCCATGATGAATTCCAAAGGATTCGTAAAATCCCTCCTCATATGCTACCGCAGTGTCCAGCAGGTAAATATAAAAATTGAATTATGATTGTTAACACCTCAATACATTTATTTATTTAAACCAGGGGTGTCCAACTGAAATCATTTGGAGGGCTAAATAAAACATTGCAAGTCTTTGATGGGCCACACATATAAATATTTTATCACTTTATAATAATATGACGTTTTTTTATATTAAAAATAAACAAACAATGCACAATCGAAATATTTTATTACTTTGTAAAATTAATGAAACAATTGTTTTTTATTATTTGATAATTTTTTAATATCGACTGGTCATTTGGACATCGCGCATCGCAGTTGATTGGTTAAGTTTTCATCAGTCAACTTGTTTTGACACTTCGATTATGTAATTTTTAATTTTGAAAAAAAATTACGATTCGCAGCGATATGTGGTGCCAAATGCAGTTATAATGCACATTGCCAGTTGCCTAAATTTTGGAAATTTATCTTCAGGGATAATATTTCTGATAAAATTCGTGTATGTTATTCCCTTCGAACATGGATTTCATCTCAATGCTTGACCGCAAGTCGCTGTCACGCATAACATTTATATTACTACAAACAAATATCTGGCGTCAGCATGCGAGACACCCTGGTAATAAATTAATCGTTCACAAAATTAATAATATGGGAAAAATATTATAATTAATGTGCATGAAATTTGTTTTTTAATTTATCAATAACAAAATGTATAGAAAGTTGGAAACCTCAAAAGGGCTACAGAAAATCTTAAATTGGGCAACATGTGGCCTGCGTGCCACGATTTGAACATGTATGATTTAAACGGTCAAATGACCTTTTTGAATAAAAAAATAACAATTTAAAATCAATATTGACATGAAAGTAGTGTATTGTAAAAAAAGGGAAACCCTGAACAAGGCGAGCCCGATAAAAGAGCAAACTCATATTATAATTTATTTCTTTCATCCCACCAATATCAACACGTTTACTTACTCTTGTAAGAAGTCATATGGAAGTTCACACAATACCTGTACTGATTGCCGTCACTATATAAATAATTATTTGTGTAATTACAAAATTGTGGAATAAAATATTTTGTCCTGTGAGCCTACAGGGAATAATACTGTATTACATTTTTGTAATCAACAGTACAATTTGGTGTGTTTATGTATTTTTATTGTATTGTGGAAATATCTTCTAATGAACTGTACTTAAGAAATTGTAGCACGGTTCCTGTGACAATTCACAAATTTGCCCCAATACAACCTTGTAACGATGTTCAGTAATTTTAATTATTTTATCAACTTTAATATAAGCCTCAATTCTAATAAATAGCAAGTTATTTGGGTAAATACATTACACAAAACTAACAATAATGACAAATTAATAGGTCTTGTTACAAATTAGCAAAAATGTGACATTTGTCAAAAGTCACTACATTAGTCTGCATTGGCTAGGGATATTCGATAATTCGATTTTCGATTTTTTTATACCTAAAATTAAATGTTCGTAATTAGTATTAATTCATAGTGGATCTTGGCCTATTTAAAGATAGATACAAATCATACAATACATTAGAAAGTCAGTATAATGATAATTAGGAATTAAAATGTCACTTCAGAGAAAAACAATTTTTCCATTTATAAAAAAACTATTCGATTTGTAAAAACAAAGATTTTACCCCATCCCTTTGAGACATGACGTTTCAAACGTCACAGTAACCATCCTATATTTTCCCATGTATGGGAAGATATTTTAAGAAAAAACCAAACAGGAATAATTTATTAAAAAATCCAGGTTTTGATGGGAATCATTCCCACAACTCCGGGGCTGGAAGACATATGTCTCACCAACTAAGTCACGGAGATCATCATAGCAATTAGCCTAACAAGCTAAATTAGTTCCGGATTCTAAGAAATTTATTAAGTTTTAGATCTATGTATCTATTGATTTCTTAATTTTTTATCAAGAAATCACCAGTGATATTTTTCTGTTTTCGTAGCCCCTAAAGGAAGGCAGCTAGAGGGAACAGCCGATGACTGTCCACTACATACCAGACATCCTCCAACTGGGACCGAATTCGCCCTGGGCTGTGGAATTTGTCGGAACTGTACAACCTTCTGAAAACGACAGAAAGCATTCAATAAGATGCGTGAAAATTCAAAACAACCTGAATAAATGTGTGAAATACCTATAACATTTAAAATTAAGAAAATAAACAATTACTAAAATTCAGCGGAATCAAATATCTGACATGAAAAAAACTCTTATATTATATTTAACATTGACAAAATCCTTTATTCGGAAATATATCAACAACTCCATTTCCGTTAATTGAAACGTACTTATGTGTTAAAAAAAACTTCTTAATCCAATGATTGACAACCTTTCCAATGTTTCTTATTAAAGAATGTAACATTATGGGATTTTCTTTCCGATCAAAATCATTCCATGATTGACAAATTTCTCAACAATAAACAAATTCTTCAACTAAAAATATAACACCTTGCCATCCTCTGTAAATTGAGGCCTACCCTTCTTCATTCAATGTTTGTCAAACTCCTGTATTGAAGAATGCGACATTATGGCATTTTAATCTGTTGAAGTAAAATTCATTCCATTATTGACAAAATTCACAACATTTGACAGTCTTCATTCGAAGAGCACATAGCTTGTTTCATCTGCTGAAGGAATTTATTTGATTATTGATCCATTTCATAATTGATCAACTCCTTGTATAGAGAAGAATGTGACATTTTACATCTGTTGATGCCAAATTCATTCCATGATTGACAAAATACCCAACATTTGACAAAGTCTTCATTTGAAGAGTATAACATAGCTTGTTTCATCTGCTGAAGCAATTTATTTGATTATTCATCAATTCCTATATTGAAGAATGTGACATTTTGCCATTTTCCATCTGTCAAAGCCAAAATCATTCCATTTTTGACAAAATACCCAACATTTGACAATCTTCATTCGAAGAGCACATAGCTTGTTTCATCTGCTGAATGAATTTATTTGATTATTGATCCATTTCATAATTGATCAACTCCCTGTATAGAAGAATGTGACATTTTACATTTGTTGATGCCAAATTCATTCCATTATTGACAAAATACCCAACATTTGACAAAGTCTTCATTCAAAGAGTATAACATAGCTTATTTCATCTGCTGAAGCAATTTATTTGATTATTCATCAATTCCTATATTGAAGAATGTGACATTTTGCCATTTTCCATCTGTTGAAGCCAAAATCATTCCATTTTTGACAAAATACTCAAAATTTGACAAAGTCTTCATTCGAAGCTTGCTTAGCAGATATAACATAGTTTGTTTCATCTGCTGAAGCAATTTTTTTGATTATTGACCAATTTCATAATTGATCAACTCCCATATTGAAGAATGTGACATTTTGGCATTCTCAATCTGTTGAAGCCAAATTCAGTCAATGATTGACAAAAATCCCAACATGGGACAAACTCTTCATTTGAAGAATGTAACATGACATTGTTTCATCCGCTGAAGCCAACTTATTGATTTGATTATTCACAATCTTCTTTATTCAAGAATATGACATTGTGGTATTTTCTATCTGTTGAAACCAAATTCATATCATGATTGACAAATTTCCCAACATTAGACAAACTCTTCTACTAAACAATATAACATTTTACCATTTCCGTTTGTCAAAGCTTCATTCATTGACAAAATTCCCAACATTAGAAAATCTAATTTGTTGAAGAACGGGATATCAAGGCACATTTAAAAAAAAAAAGACATCTTCGATCAAATATTAACTTTCTAATACTCTACAAGAATTACATTTAGGAAGACTTTGTTGAAGAATTGCAGTTCCAAACGTTATTCATAACTTACAGACTATAAACATTCAACAATTACAGACTTATCTTACTAAGTCTGAATTGTTCTCAATTTAAAATGACTGATCTTTTTTAATTCCCGAATTGTACGTTTCTCAATGTTTGACAATTTATAATATTAGTGCACTGGAAACTTAATTTTGATAATAACTTATAGTTGATTCTCAAGAATAATTGATATCTTTCTATATTTATCGATTGCGTAAAAATCAGTTAATGCTAAATGTTTTCGTTTGTGACTGATCTTTTTTGTGTTTCAAAGTTGCCACTAACTAGAAGCAGTGGTGTCTAAAAACGGCTTCAGGCTCTGGTTTTCAAAAAGATACCTACGCCAACTAACATCACCCAGAAAAGTAGAATCCTACTTCTTTATTTTGGGATAGAAAACTAAGATTTGCTGAATTGTTGATAATGTAAGCAACATCTGGTGATCATATACTCTGACTTGAGAGAGATATGGCAAAAAGGAAATGTGAAGATTAGAAAAGAAGAGTTATTTGGCATAAATTGATTTTACTCAATCTCCAAGATCAAAGATAATGGAAATGTCTTGATATTTGAACTCAATTTTGAGAATACTTTTGTTCTGAGAGTTAGTTATTTCATGTTGTTTAAATCCAAAGTTTTCGTCCGTGTACTAATTTTTCGACTGAGCTTATTGTGAGAATGTGTAAATGAATATATTTATGAGACGATAGGCAGTGCGTGTTGTGATAAGAGATATAGAATAAGATTTAAGTGCAATTGAGTGGAATAATTTGAACAAGTGCAGTTTAGGTGAGACCACAATTTGGTTTTACTGACCATCTGTAGCTTAAATTGTAATCTTGTCGTTATTAAAAAGAGTACAGGTAATGAGAGTGTATATTGCCATTTGGATTCTAAGTCTGAACACATTCTCTTCAAATTGTACATACTTGTAAATAGAAAAATTATAAATGTGTGTGTATCAAAAATTCTTTTTTGAAGTGCACAATATAACATATTATTAACTTTTAACATAAGACTTTCTTATATTGAATTATTTTTTTTATATAAAACAACTTGGAATTTGAGATAGAATTTTTCCTTGATTCAAATTACTTAAATATTGTGAAAAATATCTTATGTGATTTTTGCATAAATTCGAACTGCTCAAAATTTACCTCCTTTTCGCTTTGAAAACTTGTAATTTAAACAATTAAAACATTTAATCCAACTCAACACAGCAACAGTTTTTCATGGGAGATTGATGCATGTGATGCAATTGTATTCAACTGTCCGACCTCATTCTGATACGAAACTAGTACTAAACTAATAAAGAGAAGTTACCAAATTCCTTTCTTAAAGGCAGGAATTTGGTAACTTTCGTTTAAGGAAACAATAATTATTGAACAACATACAATTAAGTCAGTCATCACTTCCATAAAATGCTTATTTCAGTGTATTTCTGCCTTAAAACTTATTTTTAGCTCAAGAGGTTTAATTGTATTTTGCAAAATGTTACTATACAATAAGGGCTGACTTACATACTATATATCGTATGGTTTAATCAAAACACTATATTTTCTTTTATATTCAAAGATCAATAATCAAGGATAAATTCTTTTCAAATTAAACAACTTTTTTTATGTGATATTTGTTATATATTAATATATTTAATTTTTTATGAATTTTTGGTCAGAATCAATATTTATATTATAATCATTTCAGAGTCAAGAATCTTTTATAGTTCATTGCATTAAATTCAATCAAAATTATTCTGTTACTCTTGGTCGTGTGATTTGGTCATAACTACCACTGTTGGTCTTTATGTCTACTCATTAAAGAAAACCTTATCTTATGAAGGTTATTAACCATTTAACTGCTGAATTATTTTCTTATAGTTTACCTCCAGTGCTGGATTATTTTTGAAAATTAAAACTACCATATATTGTTGACTGCAGACTTCTAAATGTGATACAACAGAGTAACCAAAGTTAGACACCTGGCTTTAGCCGTCACCTGCAGTGAATTGCTTAAGCCACATTTCTTTTGAGCTAGCATTCACTTTAGATGTGTTTTTTATTCCCTCAATGAAAACAGCATATGTCGTACATATCACATTTTCTTATTAAAATGTACCTCTAAAAGAATACCTTCAACCGCCGGTCCACAAAAAAGTTATTGCCACTAAACATATGGTTCGGGAGATCATATATTGGTGTGGAGTGAGTATTGACAGTGCTGTGTATACATACATCATTTTGCCAGCATTGCATCAGTTCGCCTGTCGACTAATATACAAAATTATTATATAATTAATGGTTTTTATTTCTGCCTTTGAGGTTCACGAAACATTTCTCCTACTTTTCACACGGTTTGCAGGTGTAAAAAATATTCTGTGACCAAATTGCTCATATAAATGGTACATGAAAGAAACTGATTTTTCATCATTTATAAAATGAACACATGGAGGATCTTGGTAAAAATACCTATTTTTAAAAAATGAAAATCAAAATTATACACCGATAGTTTTTGAATAGTGGCCATGAATCACTATATATGAAGGAGTATACACCAGTGTCAAGTGATGACTGACAGCTGTCACAAATTCAATAAAAAAGGATATAGACCTATCACCTTTAATTTTGATTTTTCTAAAAAATGGAGTTCTCTAAATTGATAATTGACAGCATCAGTCTTCCATGTGTTTTAAAGTTCCAAAAGTTCAAAATATATTTTATATGTGTTGTATAGTTCATATAACTCTTAAAAATTAAACATATACGGGTTTCAATAACTTCCATGCCAACCAAAGGACGTTGTGTGCGGATTAGAGATAATTGTGAACAAAAAAGCATATAATGGTCACTGTGAGGATGTAGGTGCAACCACAAGTCACTTGTATTTTGTAATCTAAATTCCTCTGATGTAAAATCACTGTTTTAGTCAGTTGCTGACTTCATATGGCAGAATGAAGGCCTTTCGCCGATGTCTCCATTTCTCCCAGTTTTTTCTCATCCACAGCCAACCAAATCACTAAAATTGGGACAAAAACTGGGATCATTCCGTCTAAAAAGTCTCAAAACAGGAGGTAAAACACGTGTCGCAGGGATTATTGTAATAATAAAATAATTTATTATTAAATATTCCCATATGGAGTCCCACAACGGTTTTTGGATTGTTTTATTCAAGATTCTTTGACTCTGATTAAAATACTTTATAAAATGAAATCATTTTACATTTTGTCAAAAATATTATTATTTTATTCATATTAAGTACAAAATTTTATTATTTATATTTTATGACATTTACTAAGTGTTTAGATGCATTTTTTTGAAAAATGCTTTTAGAATTAAGTGACCAAAAATGCTTGACCTTGGTTACAATTAATCTTGTTTTTTTTTCATAGTAAATGTGAAACACTACTTACTGTGTTTATGATTTTTCAATTGTTTTTTACAAATATTTTCTTTAGTTATCAACAGAGGAGTTTAATATACTTTTTATTACCAGTTTCCAACCAAGGCAAATAAAACACGAAACAAGACTAAATGTTTTCATTTGGTTTGCTTGCAACACAGTGAAGAAAAGTATATTTTTAACTAATAATAAATTATTATCATCAGCCCTTAAACTGCCTGCAGAATTCTCCACTACGTATCTTTCTCAGCAGCGTCCTTCCGCCAATTGGTTATACCAAGTGTGCGCCAGTTCTATGTCACCCCAGCCAGTCACCTCAGCTTTGGTCACCTGACTCTCCTATGCCCCATTAGATTACTGAACACAGCATTCATCGTAAGGCCAGAACACAGCATTCCTCGCAGGGCCATTAGATTACTGAACACAGCATTCCATGCAGTATAAATGCCCTAACCAACGCAGTTGAGGAATTTTTATATCTTTTACTACGTTAGTTTAACCATACAGGGTAGAGTTCTTCATTATACTTTTGCCTCATGCCATTATCAAATTGGTACATATATTCTGCAGACCATCTTTTTCTTAAATGTATCGAGAACTTTTTATCCGATGCATAAGTTTGTACAGACTTTAGCTGTGTTTTCTAAAGTTGGTTTTTTATGTTCCTAGAGAGTAGGCAAAAGTTAAGTATCTATTTGTTTATTACTTCACTAGTTTTGTTGGTAGATTTTTCTGTGACTGGAGTACACAAAACAGTCCACGCCTTCAAAATTATACGCACTAATGTAAAGTTGAGGTAACTAATAGTAAATAACAATATTTGTGAAAATATTCACATTTATTTGCTGATAATATATGAATTGTTTCTTAAATAAATATAAATATAGGGCATGGTAATAAATCGTACCTTCCCCACAATAAAAAAATAAGGGGTTGGTGTAAATTGTTAAAAAAACTGACTTCAAATATTACTTTTCAATGAGGTTTCTTCTCAAAGTGTTACCAGTTTTTATAAAAGAAAAATCAAAAGTTTGTTCTCAATGATGATTTAATTTCCTTACCCAAATCAAACAGTCTCAAATGATATTTCAAACAGTCTCCAATGATATTTCAGCTTGGGAAATACGAGAAAGTTACTTGAGATAAAATTTGAGCTCAATTGAGAAGGGAAATAGGACAACCTGACAAAATGCCTCTTTAGAGCATAAAAATACCAACAAACTTGCCACATTTTTTTCATAGTCCAGAACTTATTTCCAGTGAATTGTATGTACCTGTTTGCCAAGGTTACCTTATTTTTTTGACATGATGGAAGCAAACCGTTCATCCAGTCCTTGTAGTCACAGTTAAATATTCTCAAAATCTTATTGATTCGATAGTTTTTTTTTCTCCAATTATTTAGTATGAAATCAAATCAACAAACGTTACAATTTACAATATAATCTTAATGCCAAGAGTTATGCCAAGTAAATATGATATATTTACAAAATAGAGAGAAAAAACAGATTTTTTGTATGGTAATTACTTGGCAAAAAGAAATTAAAAGTTTTAATCAAGGTCTCAAGCATTTTGCAAAGTAGCTTTTTATATTGGTGGATAATATCTATATTTTCAAATAACAGTTGCTGCATTCTTTACTGCTGCTTACAAATGCATAATTTAATGTAAAACGCTTATTGCACTATTTAATTCAAGCATTGATGGCTACATTAACATTAATTTTAAACCACTATTAAATCAGTTTATTAAAATTGATGTACCCAATAACATACATTTAATTTTGTAGATTTAAATAAGCTAATCCTACATGTTTATTGTCATTAATGTTTTGCTACTTTAATCATAGATAAGATTTTGTGGTGCAACAAATAAGTGCCAAAATTCCTGAAAAAGGAGCACTCGATCAAAAAAAAATTATCAATCAACAAACGCATTATTTACTGTAAATTTTGTGTGTAAAATTAAACTCGCAACATTTTCAAAATTTGTAACTAATATGTAACATTGTTGCACCATCTGTTTTATCTATGGTATCTATAAAAAGTTCATAGCAAATGTGTTTATCAATATGTGTTTTTCAACATGAGTTCCACACACAGGGTTACTGCAATTTGAAAAAAAAAAACAAACTATGGATTGAAATTTTGTCAATATTCAGCATTTCAATTAATATCTTTGTTGTAATGTAAGAAATATATTTAAAATCATTTGTGTTTAGCATAGTATTAAGAATTTCCAGGCTGGACATCCGCCATAGTTATCCAGCACTCTGTATTTTCAATGCTCTTTTATTTCTAAAATTACCACTTCTATATTTAAATTCCACAAAAAATGCACAATTCCACAAACTTAATAAAAATATACAATTTAACTTGACATATTTTTCAAAAAGAAGAAAACGTCTTTAACTGATTTTGAGGTGTTACAAATAATCAGAAATTTAATGATATTTTGTTTTAGTTTTCATCCTTCCTGGTGCAATTTTATTAATTTCTTTTTCATAATATTAATTATTTGTTATGAGGATAACTGTACACGTATATTTAAAAATATTACTTTGCAACTTTTGCAGAATGTTTGATATTTCATCCTTGCTTTGTTGTATGATAAACAAAATGTTGGTTAAACCATGTTTAAGACTATGTTAGGTATCTGTATTTGAATGTGTTAGTTACAGAAATATAAATAAGTGTGTGAATTGACCTGTGAATATTATTTGACCTGTGTGCTGGAACTTTTTAGCTTCTTAAAGTGCAATCAGTGACAAAATGAGAATAATAGTGTGATTTAATCCATTTACACTCAATATCCACGGTGAGGTAGTTTGAAATTAACCATTGATTGAAAAGCATTTTATTATAATATTCAAATAGTTGATCAAACTGAGAGTTGAATAAAAATGTTTTATAAATTGTTTATATGATTACGTACTGATATGTTTCTTTTGATATATTTCATTGAAACATCACATCTAGTTTCAGATATAAATTTAATTTGAACAAATTTCATCATTATCCTTGATCCGGATGAATGGATAAAGGCCTCCCTCTTCTTAAATTGGGAGTTTTTGGACTGCTGTTTCTGTTGAAGCATCATATCATGATGCTTCAACAGAATACGGGTTTATAACAAGGTTTTCTATAATTTATCGTCGCATTAGGATTTTCCACCTGTTTTGGTGTTACAGTTGCAGGATCTTGTTAGTTACCTAGTAGAGGGTACATTTAAGTCAGCCAGATGTTATACCCCCCCCCCTTTACCTCTGAACAAATTTATTAAAATATTATTGAAACTTTCAGAGTAATGTTGAAGTATCTATTTTGACATGAAAGCGACCTTACTAAAAATCTACCACTGATTGCACAGTATTTTACTCATAAATGTTTAACAATATTCAATTAAGAACGATACATAGCATAGACACTCTTTATTGATTGATGTTTCTCTAATAAACAATATGAAAATACTTTTAAAATAACTAAATGTCTTAATTCATCTAAAAGAGCTTTGTATCTTTTTATTATCTCAAATTCAATTTTCTTTAATTGCGAGTATATTGATGATGTAGTAACAAAGTACAGGACTCCTTATTTACTATTTTTTATCATGTTTTTTTAAGCATTCAGACATAACTTTTCCTCCTTTTTACTGAAGATTTCTTTTTATTCTTATTGTATGAAGCACCATGAATTCTACTGAATCTTAGATCGTTATTAAGGGAGTCCAGAATCTTTGCCCTACTAATTTAACTTATCTCGGATCTTAATATAACTCTTTAAGGTTCAAAGAATCACTATGATACCATTCCCACTCTTATATTTTGTCTCCAGTCTATATTTCTCCGAAAAGTTTTATCTCAACCGACTAAGAGGTCTGGTTCTTTAAGGTTTTTGGACTCGTACATTCTGAATAGCTTTTCATAAATCTTTTTTGAACATAGATGATCAAGACTATGGACAGGGGAAAGATTGGCACATTTGAAATGTGGTGCTAGCGACCAATGTTCAGAATTCTCTGGACTAAAAAGCACATAAATATGTCTATTATTGAAGTATTGGGTACCCGGGGGACTAACTGTAAAAAATTGGCGGCTTTGACAAATTATATTGAAAAAATATGCTGAGGTTTCTTAGAGAAATATCTCCTGTGTGATAAATGGGCGGGTTTAACATTACAGAATACGTTTCATTAGACGGAGAGAAGTTATCTATGAAGTTAATCATCTCAAATGTGTTACAAACCTCAACTTTGAGGTGCTGATAAAAAGGGTGGAAATGGCCTATCAAAACTAGTTGTGATCTCCAATAATGTGCTCTCTTTAAGAATTATATGAAGAGCTTATGATATATATATATATTTTTTTTTTTTGAGAAAACGTAATTTAATCATAATCCTGCATTAATAATATAATCTATAAAATTTTCTTGGTTAATATTATACAGTGAACCTCTGTTAAACAATTTCTTAGAAATGAAAGAACAATTAACTCATTTGTAAACTATTCTACATTTTGTCCACTTTTAGGTATTTTTGAGTTGAGCATGAAATATACCACAATAAAACCAATTGACAAACAAATTTTAAGAACTTTGTTGAATAGATAAAACAAATTGGACATGTATGTGCAAAAAGGACCCAACCCACATATTTTAGTTTATTACACTATATAAAAAAACCATAAATCAATATGTTTATTGTTGCCTCTTCCATGCGTGGAGTAAATTAACCTTTCAAACTGCGCGGCCTAAGTCAGTGAGATACTTGTTTTCCATCCCGGAGCTTTGGGTTTGATTTCAGATGGTACTCTAAAAAAACCACAGTTTATATTGGTTTAGTTTCTCAACAAGTATTGCCAACATACGTGTATACAGCGATAACTACTAGTAATTTGTTTAGTCTAGTCATCTAAAATCTAAATGCTCAATTAATGGGGCCTGACCACATTCTTTAGTATGCCCATCTAATTAAAAAAGTGACAGAACCTAATTATCTCTTCAAGTATGATTGTCACTCCGTCCTATGTACTCTGAGGTGGCTAAAGAGACCAATTCTGGATCCGAACACCCTCGCACAATGATAAACTGGGTGCTCTTTTTGCCTTACATGCTTTTTCCTTTTCACGGTCGCAGTTACGAAGTGTCATGGTTTCGGCCATTGTCTTTCCACTGGTCTTGCTCCTGTGCCTCTGCAACCCATCTCTGACTATGTATGCCACACAGGGCTTAAGGCTGTCCTTGTACCTCTTTTCTGGACCACCCTGGTTTCTGCTTGACAATTCGACATTTAGTCAATATGTCCTGCTCAACAAAGTTGCTCTCTAATTATCACTGTTTACATGAAGTATAAACTCGAGGTTTCATTGTTTAATATAAACATAAGTTATTTTATTAAAATGTTCATAATAATTATTTCATATTTGGCATTAAAAATATTTTTGGAATTTGGACATTTTTTTCTTGTCACAAAACTTTATTACATTTATTTTCTTATTTGCCAACTTTATATTCAGTAAATTATCATTTTCAGCAATTCTTCGAAGTACGTTAACTCAGAATATAAATAATCAACTAAATAACTTCAGGAAAAAAATGTATTCAATGGATTTAAAAAAAAAACAGTAGCATATTGCTGAAATTTTTAACACATGATAGTTTTTTTTTTTCATTATTTATTGAATACTTTTAGAGCAAGATTGTCACAAGTAAATTTTATTTTTGTAAAATGACATACATATTTTGGAACTAGATATTAATGACTTCTTCCATGGTGTGTGCTGTTATACCAAACGTATAACGTATATTTCAAGACATGTAATTTAACTCAAACAATATCTTTTTATCCTCAATATTGATGTCTGGAAGTGAAACGTGGACATTTTTTTCATTACTTGAACGATGTCATGAATCCATGCCAACTGTCATAAAAACTAAGTGTCCTCAGATTTCAGGAAATTTTAGCAATTGATCAAATTGCTATGATTTTTGGATAGTCCAATGATATTCTTGTCCCGCAAATTCAAAACTGAATTACCGCAATAAAACATTATTTAAAAAGTATTGCCATAAAAAATAAACTAAATGATATATTGGAATATGTCTCTTTTCGAAACATTTTAGAATAATTCAGAAAAAGATTACAGTATATTTTCATACATTCGAAATTATTAACTCTTATTATCTCGAAATTATTTTGTTTGAACTTTTGACTGTCTTGCATTAAATGTACAATACTCGTATAATCTGTCAACTTTGAATATTTTAAATATTGATAAAGAAAATACTTTTCTTGTTTGAATTTCTATTGATATTTCCAACATAAGAAAAACTTAGATTCATGTGTGACAAGTCTCTATCATCAATATAATTTCTATATTTACCATTATCTCGATAAAATTTTGTTGCCCTTAGATCAATCTAGAGCTTATGGCGTGAAACGCTTAACGGAGAGCTTGAGGCATTCAGTTATTTCATTTCAGAGTGTATTAAACATCTAAGAGAATAGAGCTTAGCATTTAAAAAAATGTATTGCAACACCCCAATAGTTTTGATTGCTTTTCAAAGCTTGTGATTAAGAAAAGGTAAAAAGAAAGAATATACAATATATATATATATTATTTTTAAATTACTGCAGCACTAAATGCACTAATTATTTAGTAAGAAAAAAGTTGTTTATTTAAAATATTTTACAATTATTTATTTTGTTCATTGTTAGGCTAGATTATCATTTGACTGCATGCTTGGCAACTGCGAAATCACTGCTTATTTGATTATGGGAATCAATTTCAGTATTGTCACATTCCACCTACCATCTGTTTTTTTTTCCTTTAATTCTCTGATACCAGAGGAATCTTTTGCTACATTCAACTTATATTTTGCTTGTCAGTAATTGTTTATCGAATATTTATCTTGATGGACTAAAAGTCGAAATAGATCCAGGCAACTAGCCTGATGTTTGACATTCGAGTATATATCATCAAACTAATGTGCTGCTTCTTTAAAGAATTCCAGCTTATAAGCAAGCCTGCAGACTGACCGCGGTCAAATGGGAGTCTGGCCTTAGACTGTTATAAATAAATCATTTTACAAACCCTAAGAAATTGTATTGAATTTTAAGGTTTTAACTGAAAATTTCCTATTAAGATTATGTTAATGTCGGAGACCCTTTGATAATAAATATACTGCCCAGGTTTAGTTGGCGACTTATATGAAGTGAGACTGGTGGGGAAATATAGTGAGCTCCGAAAATTTATAGCAAAAAAATTAAAATATAAAAAAAAAAAAGAAAAACTTTTTCTTTATTTGAATTTTGTTTTTAATATGTTTGTTAGATAAAATAACAAACTGTGTTATAATTTTCTGTAAAATCTCTTTTCATACCATCATTTTTCTATGCAAGGGTTCGATCCCATTTTTTTTATGTTTTATGTAATTTCATTTAGAAATGAATGGAATGCATGGATAAAATGAATGTTTTAAGTAAGCTGAACAAGGGAGCTTTAAGATGGTTTGGACATGTGGAGAGAAAGAATGACTAAACGAGTATACAAGTCAGAATTGCAAGGTGTGTATGGAAGAGGGAAACCGAGGAAAATGGCACTGGACCAAATTTTTAAAGAAGGTAAAGTGAGAAGTATGAATTATAGAAGATTGCGCATGATGAGATGTATGAATGCGGAGGCGAAAGTTGTGTGCTTGGATAGAGAAGTTTGGAGATCTATTCTCTTTGCCTACCCCGCAAGGGACAATATGTATTTCATTTCTGGCTTAATCTCTCAGGGGTCATGTCACTACTTTACATTATTCTATAACTATTAAAAAATTAAAGTGTCCATAACTATTCTTGTTTGAGCAGTTTCTTCATTAAATTTGTACACATATTGTGGAATAAAATGAATATTTGGTATAACTTTATTCTAAACAAGCTTGACACAAGCACATAATGAATTTTGTATCACTATCATTAAAAATATTTAAGCAAACTAATCTGATGGAAAAGTTCAATGCTTTTGGTCCTTTCAGGAATGTAAAACTTGATACATATATTAACAGCATACATGCTGCCTGTCTATAATAATATTTTGCTACATTACAGATAATTAGCCTTGCTAGTCGAGGAATTAATTTATCAGACTGTGGCCGGAATTTAGTTCAGTCGAAAAACTAAAGTCTAACCTTAAAATTTGATGTTTTGTATTCAGAATTGAACGTCATTTGCTCCCAAATTTAAAGTAAGGTAATGAAACCATATGACTCCCTTATTTAATAAAGCTTTGATAAATTTGTACGAAATTTAACTCTAAATACTAATTTTATCATTAAATATATAGTTTGGATTTATTATTTATTTAAGATCAGCCTATGAATTTAGGTCTTTGACTTGATACATCAATTTTCTCAGATTAAACCAAGCAATGACATTATTGAGCGCCAATTAAACTTGATCAGGGTCTAAAACATTGTTTAAATAAACAAAATGAAGTCTTGGGAATCAATTAATAAATCCTAAGAAATAAATTGAATTAAATTTCAAACTAAAGATTTTCTGTTATGTTAATGTCAAAGATCCATCCAATTAGAGAGAAAATAATCATTGAACTAAGAAAATGACATTTTGAAAGGAAATTTAAGAGTTAGATAAACCGAAAGAGCTGTACTTTGTAAGAAATTCAAATTCTGAACCTTCATTCCTTAAGCTCGTATGATTGTTAACTAGTAAGATGATTTATACAGTCAACACTGTTCTTTTATTTTTTTTTATGAACTAAAAAACCTTTTTTTCACTAAATTGATAATTTAATTAGTTATTTTTCTATGTTGAATTCAATTCATTATAATAAAACCAATCTTGTCAAAATTATTTGTGATTTCTATTCAATAAGTATTATTTTATGATAATTTTAAACATCTATTTTACAATATCATTTTTTATTGGTTCCGAAGTATGCTACTGGAATAAAATATACCCTAAATGACTTTTGTTTTATTGTCTTTGACCTCTTGACAAATATGGTTTTGCTTCTTCTTAAGAAGTGGTGCTACATCCCTCATTGAGCCTTAGTCTGGGGAATATACGAGTACAATAAAAGAGTAATAAAAAAGTAAATATAGAGATGAAGAAAGTATTTTTTATAGGAAAATTTAGCGCTCTTTATCTCCCACCATAACCCAATAATGGCATGATGGTATGTATATACGTAGTCTGTCCAATGTGAAAGGTAACTGATGCGAAATTAAATACAAAACATTGTTTAGTTTAAGTTTACATTACCTTTTATTCAAAATACACTCTTTGTGGTTGTAAAATTTTCTGAAGCACTCCTGAAATTCATCCTTCGGGATTGCCTCCAAAATCGCGGTCGAAGCCTTCTGGATGTATGAAATCGTGTCGAAACGCTTTCCTTTCATCACCAATTTCAGTTGCGGAAATAACCAGAAGTCGCATGGAGCCAAATCTGGCGAGCACCATGATATTTTTTTGGCCAATAACTTGTAAATAGATACAGATGCAATAAATATTTAAAAAAGAATTAATTACAATATATTAAAATATTTACCACCCTTTTTAACAAAATAAAATTTGATAATTTAATTTCCCACCTATCGCCTCATTGAAATATCGCAGAAACTTCAAATGAACATTTGATGATAGCCGTTAACCCTTTAACTGCCAAAAGCGTCTTAAGACGCATAATTTTCTGTGAACGGAGCGCCGCTCATACACAAATTATGTCTTAAGACGCGCCGTTTTAAATGGGATTTTACTAAAGAAAATAAATTATTTAAAATGTACAAATATATTGAACACATAGTGGCATCTATTGTGAATATCTTTGCATACTTAGAATTGAAACAGAATTTGTTTTTACCACTTTAAACGTAAATTAAAGAGAGCTTTGTCGTCGGAACAACTGATGGCGCTCAGGGTTGTGTAATAGCCTTTTATTTGCCGGGATTTTTAGGAATCCCCGAATTTCTATCGATGTTTTGCGTATATAATTTTTCGTCTACAGAGTACAGTTTTATTTCGTGTTCCATGTATAGCGGTTAATTACTTTTGACATATAATTTAGTTTTCATATTTTCTATGACAAATTTTGTGACAACCCTGCACCATGAACAATTAATTTTATGATTATGGATAAATGACGGCACGACTGGCGCGCTCTTCATTTATTTGGTAAGTTTTATAAATAAACTTTATTACACTTTCAATAACGATATGTTTAGAAGGTTTTATTTTTGTCGTAAAATTCGCGGCGTGCTGGGTACCGCCATACATGTACCTGCCGGCAGTTAAAAGGTTAAGTAAATATGCTTTTTAAAATTATTTTAACACGTTCACTGCAGACCTAATTATATTAAAAACCTTATAACCCAAGTGTGTTTTTAACTATTAGGTCCTTACATATGAAATTGGCGTTTTGCCGTACTGGCAACTTTGATCTCAAATATCTTCTCATTGGTTAGGAATTCCAAATTAAAATTTATACAGCTATTTACTCAAGTATTTGTGTTTCGAAAATTATAATTCATTTGTTTTTTCCTCAATTGTTTTTTTTCTTTGCGTCACTCAGTTTACAAAATGGAAAACTTGAAATATCGCGTTATTTACGAGTACGAGTTCCACCGTGGCACCAGTGCTGCAGAAACGGCTCGAAGGATTAATGATGTGTATGGCGACGGTGCCGCAAAAGAAAACACAGTGCGTTTTTGGTTCCAACGTTTTCGTTCTGGAAATTTCGACCTGCAGAAAAAGCCCCGTGAACGGCCGGAGACCAAAGTTGATAATGAAGAATTGAAGGCTATTGTGGAAGCGGATCCATCGCAAACCACGTCCGAGTTAGCTGCAGGCTGCGGTGTTAGTGATAAAACTGTTTTAATCCACTTGAAGCAAATTGGGAAGGTGAAAAAGCTTGAAAGGTGGGTACCTCACGAATTGAGTGAAGCAAATCAACAAACGCGCGTTGACTGCTGCGTTGCATTACTCAACCGGCACAA
Organism: Odontocerum albicorne; assembly: GCA_949825065.1. NCBI lineage: Eukaryota > Metazoa > Arthropoda > Insecta > Trichoptera > Odontoceridae > Odontocerum > Odontocerum albicorne. The sequence goes on from OX463843.1 coordinate 13,429,159, forward strand.
TAATGAAGGGATTTTGAATCGAATCATTACCTGTGATGAAAAGTGGATCCTGTATGATAATCGGAAGCGCTCATCGCAATGGCTGAACCCTGCCGAACCAGCCAAACCATGCCCCAAGCGAAAATTGACTCCAAAAAGTTACTTGTGAGCGTTTGGTGGACTAGTGCTGGTGTCGTTCACTACAGCTTTCTTAAATCTGGCCAGACGATTACGGCAGATGTCTATTGTCAGCAACTGCAAACCATGATGGAAAAGCTAGCTGCTAAACAACCGAGGCTGGTTAATTGCTCTAGGCCACTGCTGCTTCATGATAACGCTAGACCACACACTGCACAACAGACGGCTACCAAATTAGAAGAGCTTCAATTGGAATGTCTAAGACATCCACCGTACTCTCCGGACCTTGCCCCAACAGATTACTATTTTTTCGAAATTTGGATAACTTCTTGCAAGGGAAAAAATTCAACTCCGATGGGGCAGTCCAAACCGACTTCAAAGATTTTATTGATTCCCGTCCGAATGGTTTTTTTAGTAAAGGGATCGATGAACTACCCATAAGATGGCAAAAGTGCATAGATAGCAATGGTACATAATTTGATTAAATAAATATATTATATTAAAAAAAAATCAACTTTATGTTCCTCCCAAACAAAACGCCAATTTCATATGTAAGGATCTAATATTTGTGCTAGTATTGGTGTGTTATTTTAAGCATACATAATGAAGATTAAAGATAATTATTTACTAAGAAAGCATCAGCCAAGTGCAATGATTTTATTAGCGATGGTCGACTAATATACTCCTTTTAATAAAAAAATGTGAAAATTAATACAGAAAATGAATGTTTGTATGTGGTTGTTAGAACAAATAAGGATATTAAATTTTGTCAGAAATTTTTATGTTCAAGTCACACAGAGGCTACCAGGGCTACACCAGAACTGTATGGACTCATAGAAGTTACTCTTGCTCACAATGCTATACTCTATGGCTGACTCCCGGAGTATACCTTACACCACACGATATCACATAGTCTGTAGTGAACGCATTAATCAGAATATCAAAATTAGATCAAACTGGATGACTTAATTATTTAACCATTCAGGCCCGTATGCCTAAAACATTTTTTCAGCTCCAGCGACGCTTAATTTTTTTTTTATGGAGATCGTTTTTAACGAAATTGTTAAACTATTGTTAAACGATTTTTGGTGCGCGTGCGGAGCATGTCATACGTCCCTGTGGGGAGTTTTGGTTCTGATGCGCGTGCGGTGCACATCAACTAGTTATAAGTTAATTTATCTTTTGGACAACAGTATGTAGATGCTAGAGGCAGATATGATGGCAATGAAGTCAGTACAATTTTTAAACTGAAGGTAGATAATGGCCCATGTTGAAAGAGAATTTGAGGATAGTATGTTTCAAGGACTGTTCTTGTGGCATTAAGCCCACATATTGAGGTTTCACAATATTGAGAAATATATAAGTTTATCTAAATTTAAAACCAGTATTGATATAAACACAAACCCGATTTCTAAAATGAAACAATTTTGGTATTTAAGAAAAAAAACTCGGACAAATACCATCAGAACATTAGAATAGAAAAAAAACATTAAGCAAATAACTGACGAAGGTAAAAGAAAATGTCATACGTCACCACCATAAATACGGCGCAGTGGGTTGCGAACCTCGCTGGCGCATTTAGGGCATCTCTAGCACTCCGCTTTATACTAAATTACATCTTAAAAAAATAGTCCTTATATACTAAACAAAACTTTTGGTAATGCGCCAGTTTATTTATAACTACTTGTGCATCCTGCAATCGCTCTGTAGAGCCCGACATCCGTGTGTCGAGGTATCAAAGCTCCAGTCTCGTGCTCGCCAGCCTCTAATCTATCTCTGTACATAAAGACACTCCATATGTCAATTCCCATACAATGATTGTTCTGTTGCAGTCCACTGTGGCATTTTTTCTGGCTATTGTCAGTTTTGTTTTATCCGGTTCTATTGAAACGTCATACTTGCGAGAACTTTATCCGGTACCATTGATTGGCATATAAGGGTTTCTGCTTTGGTTTATTTTGTATATAATTTTCTAGTTCATAAAAAATTGTCTTTACGCCTAACCTCTAAATTTAAACAGAAGAGTAAACTCACAATTTAACACTTCCACTCCGCAAGTGAGGTATTTATTATAACTTTTATTTTTTATAGATGGTAAATTAATGTGAATTGAGAATTCTTTTTTGTAATATATGCGTCAACAGGATGATACTACCTCCTAATCTCCTGTCTTTAGTTTACTATTACCGTAGCTCGAGGAGTGTATTCAAGGGGCTTAAGGCGACAATGGCAACTCAATAAAATTATTAAACAATTTATTACTTTAAATTAAAGTTTCCGTAAGGATTAAGCGTCTATAACAGGGTGGCTCTAGCAGGGTGCAATAGTAGTCCAGGCAGAACTGCATGACGGCTCTAGCAGGCGGCAATACTGGTCCAGGAAGGATGGCATGGTGGCTCTAGCAGGCGGCAATGCCGGTCCAAGCAGAGCGACTCTAGGTGGGTGGCAATGCTGACTCGGATAGGGCGGCTCTAGATGGGCGCCAATGCTAACCCGGGTAGGATGGCAGAGCGACTCCAGATGGGCGGCAATGCTGGTTCGGGCAGAGCCACATGAGCAGGCGGCAGCGCTGGTCCAGTTAAGACAAAGGCAGCCAGGGAAGTCAGCCTCGTTAAGAAAGCTGGAGAGCTGCAGTGGAGACGTCTCTGCTGGCAGTTGTTTTATACTAGTTGGGCGGCTTACTCTTTCCCTCCAGGGTGAAGTGGTTGGAGCAGTCAGGAGCGTATCCCTGACGAAGTGAAGACCAGTCTTGTAGGTAGGCGGAGCTTCTTTCAGCACGGCAGTCAGGTGGAGAATCGAAAGCCTACTGATCCGGGCTAGGCGTGGCTAAGGGTCTTTACAGCACATTCATCGGGACTAAGGGCGTGCCCAATTTTCCACCATCGCTACCGGCATGCTGAATCAATTAATTATTCAATTCAATTGAATTTTTCTTCTTTCGGGATGATGAATCTCATCACGACGGGTGACTGATAGACAGGTGATGCCCATGGGCGCATCAATTAATTTAATAATAAAAAAAGCAGTAACTCCTTAGCTTGCATTTGATCATTGCCACTTATGAATTAGTTTTATTTACTAATTTAAAATATTAACAAATTTCTGTTTTTTTTTTAAATAAGTAGGACTATTGATTATATTCTAGAAATACTTAAACTGTGTTTAAATATGGGTTATTGTAGCATCTTTGCAAATATTACTTTTGTCCTACGATTGTAAATGATATAAACATTGTAGAGTAACAAATAAAAATTGCTAACAAAACTATAATTGATGATATACTGAACATATTGGTTGGAAGACATTGCCGCCTGATAACAAGCCCGCCAGATTGTTTTTGCAATGAGGAGTTAATAAATAAATTAACAAAACAGCTATTTTCGGAAAATATCAACAGAACGAATATATTCATTGAAAATACTTAAATTCCTAACTATATTTTGCTCGGGGAGAGCAGCGTGCTTAGCATAAATATTAGGCTCCCCATTTGCTACGACAACCGCCTGCCAGCCTGCTCTGCGAGCTCCCAAGAAGTCTAGCTCCACATCATCTCCCACGTGAAGTGCTTCGTATGGATGTACTTTAACTAATCTTGAGAATAAGAGGGCTTTGAGAAAAATCTCCGCATCGGGCTTTTCATATCCAGCATCGTAAGAACCCAACACGAAATTGAAATATTTAAGAAGTCCTGTATTTTCTAAAACGTCTTTTAATCGTGGATCAAAATTTGATATGACACCCACAACAACTCCGGTGCTTTTCAAATATTCTAATGTATCTATGGTCCCTTCGTCTACTTTCCAAAACTCCACAGTCTTATACGACTCGATCAGATATGTCGCGACATCCTCGATGACTTTTTTATCTTCGATGTAGGCGTCAAAAGTCCTTCGAATAAGCTTCCTCCACCATTCCTCCCAGTGCACATTGTTGTTCCTTCCAAAGTTAGGCAAATTCACTACCATGTGCTTGTATTGTATTTTAAAATCTCGGGCTACATGATCCGGATTAAACTGCACGCCAAATTTAGATGCTACTTCCGCGTATTGATATCCAGGTGCGACTCGAAAATGTAGCAAAGTGTTCGTAACATCAAATGTCACAAGACGGATTGTTTTGTATAGCATTGTGTTCACTATATAATATAATATTTCACAGGTTAAATTCACAACACACACGCCACTTGCCACTCGAATATACTCAATAATCTTACATGTTGATGAAACAAAACGTCAAACAGGGCTCGTTTCGGTTATTTGACATTGACCACAGCAAGGTTGCCACTCGACCTTTTATATAATTCAAATCTCAATTATTAAAAATGGACGTTTTGAAATCTTGTTCATGTTAATGTTGATACTATAGTAATAGAAAAATAAAAAGATCTCTACAGTACTACTACCGTGACTGGAGGAGCGTATTCAAGGGTCGCAAGTCGTTGACAACATAACAAAAGTTTTAAATTTTATTTGAATGTAGAGGCGATACAGTAGGCCGGTAATGGTTCAGGTATGTTAGCCGCGTTGGCGCTGGTCCGGGTGGGATGGTGAGGTGGCTCCAGACAGCCGGGAAAGTCGGCCACGTGAAAAAGGCTGAAGAGCTGGAATGGAATTCCTTCTACCGTGATGTTGACCTTAAGTTCGTCATAACTACTATTTTTTTCACACTCGGGTGTCACCACCGGAGAAGGAGTCTCTTTGGGTAGTTCCTTCTTCGTCACTTTGTGACGTCGCGTTCATAAATAAAAAAATAAAGATTTCGATGTTCTAGTGTAGCGCTGGATGGGCATTTATTTTGTCCACCATAACAGCGTTGGCGGAGATGGGATCGAACTAACTACCCTTTTCAATATGGGTTCCCTATAGATGACAAATGAAAGCACTCGAAAAATGTCAGCAACGATACATCAGATAATAATGACAATGGTATCATAGAGCATAATTCAGTTTTCTACCGAGCAAACTGCTGTAGCATCGAGATTCTGGTGTCACGTGCTCGTCTGCGTTGGTCTGGAGATGTATCTCGTATACATGACTCCAGACTTCAAATAAATATTATCTTTGGTGGTTAAATATGGCATGGTGGTTTGCGCAAATAATAAAGACGCATTACATGACCCCGTCAATATCATAAGTATCCAGCGCAATTGAGAACAAACAGTAGTAGGCCATGTTAAGTGGTTTAGAACTATTGCTAATTATCAGGATTCTAATGAAGAAAGAAGGCCTATATGTAACAGGAGATACCTATCATAAATTGGTTTACAAAGTCTTTCCCAAGTGCACCAACGACAAATACTCTAATTTCATACTTTGTTCTGTGCCTTCTATACTCGATTTGGCAAATGGCATCCAATCCAAGTTTCAATGTTCATAGCAATTTGTAAAAATTGTTATATAAAATCGCTGAAACGATGTGTCAAATAGATTTTTTCACAACCCTGCTTTGCAATGCAATGACAGATCATGCACTTGATTGCGCATGCTCGTAACAAAACATTACGGTCACCAATGTTTCTTAAGTTTATGGAACTGCATTATCCAAGCTATAACGTTTACTCGCTAACTGGAGGCCGAGCCTTTTAAAAATGATCTAAGCGATTTTTCAACAAGCCCCATTGAAGTTATAATACAACGTTATTACTGCGTCATATGTGCTAATTCTTATATCAGAGTAAGCATTACCGATACCAATATTCTTGTCGTTATTTATTATCGGCAATCCAAACTTCAAGTTAATTTTTGGACAAGATTCTACTTGATTTTTTTTCATTATTCACAATACAATATTTAAATTTAAAATAGTTTTAATGGAAAGTGAACCGCACAAATGACATAGATCGTATCTTGACGGTTTTGATTTGTTTGTTATCTATTCACTAGAGTTAGTGTCTTGTGTTATGGCCGCACTGTTCCAGATTAATATATTTTATGAACCAGCATATGAGGAGCTTCTACACTATATAGAAGTTGTCTTTCTGTGATAAATAAAATAGTATTGAGCACTCTTAGAGCAACGATAGATTGCTTTTATATTTTCTGCATATGATGTGCCCATTTTATCACATCGAGTTAAAAAATATTTCACATTTTTAAATAAATATAGGTCTATAGCAACATAGTATGTAAATATATAAATATGTGCACATTCCGAAATCGTACATATATCTCAAGATAAACTGCAGAAAATACATTTAAGAGATAATCTATCAAAAGGTCTGGGCTCGTCTCATAACATCTCTCTGTTTTTCAGCCCACATATTGTACACGTAGACTAAGAAAAAAACAGAAACTTAATAAATGGCAGAAAAATAATAAAGTAAACCCACAAATGACCACCTCAGATTAACTGTCAGCGATAAAACAGAAAAGCTGATAGGAGTCTAAATTTTATCAAAATAAAATCACGAATGGAAAATGATGTTCACACATATGGTACAAACCACAATACAACAGATGAAAACAAATAAGCAGACATATAAAATATAATGAGAAGATAACGCGCAAACACGCATACATAACCCTCGATTCACCGCCAGTGAAAAGTGAAAAAGTAAATACTCGTAAGACTGCAGATCACGAAAAAAATTATAAACTATTTAGAAAGTAACATTTCAAAGCATTTCTGAAGGCGCAACTATTCACTCGCTCATTCAAGGGCAGGGGCAACTCATTCCAGCATTTGCTGGCTGAGTATGAGAAGAATCCATCGAATAATGTTAGATTATGGTTTGGGATGATTAAAAGAGTTTCATTGCTTTTAGTTTCATAGTCTTGAAAATCTGTAACCCAATTCAGTTTTTCGAAGAGATAGGGTGGCATTTTTGTCTTGATAATTTTATGCACGAGTACGCTTAAGTGAAGAAACTATTTGTTTCATGTCAATAATTTTAAAAGTTCTCTTTAAGCCACGCTATCGCATTATTTTACATTATTAATTATTTTACTTGTAGTTGTGTCTTCATCGATTTTTAGTTTCTATTGACATTAATGCTCGGCTAATTGGATCAGGATCTGCTGTAATTATTAGAATAAGTTATACTCATATGTAGGCCCGTCCAAGAAGAACACGAAATAGCAGTGTTGCGGGATGGGTATGTCGAGGATGTAGATTGTAAATTGATGGGGTCAAATGAGATTACCTTGAGACACTCCAATAGGAATTCCTCTAGCAAAGGATTACTCCCCATTAACTCGGATGATACAGTTGCGCTAAGTCAGATAGGAGCGGAGGATTTTTATCAGACAAACGGACGTGTGAGGTGGTGGTCAATTTGTGGATTGGACCGTCCTGCCAGTGCGAAGGCTTTCTCTATGTCCAGTAAGACCGTGCCAGTGAAACTGCGCGTGTCGAAGGCCCTGGACCCGACATATAATATACTATAGTGTATTTTTGTTCTTTTTAGGTTTGTGTCTTTGTTAGTTCGTCAATTTGTTTTGTTAATGGATGGCCATGAGTGTGTTTTATGACTGTGTTATATGCCATATATTATCTATACTTGGTGTTCTACGTTTTTAAGGTTATCATAATAGTTTTTGTGTTCTGAGTTAGAGGGAATTTTGTTCGTATACGGAATGGTTGAGGAAGGTGTCAAGTATTTCTTATACTTTTTGGTGTATGGTATGTATCAAAAAGTGATTGTATACATACGTACACGTATGGATTGTATAAATACGTACACGTGGACATCGGCAAGTATTTCGAGTGGTGTTATATTTTTGGATACTTTCGGAAGTACGTGAGACTTCGTTTACTATTGCATGACTTTATGTCCCATGAGTTTCTGCTGAGTTACGTGCTATTAACGCATATATTCCTTTCGAAAGGGATCGTGTGCGGGAAGGCACCATGAAAAACTGAGAGTTCACTAATTTCTCTGAAAATATGAAAGTATTGCTAAATAACGAGAGTTATTTTTGCATCGAGCATATTTTAACTTAAATAATAGACAATGGTTATACTTGTAAGACGCTTGTCTTCCGCCACAGGGTTTCGGGATCGATTCGAGATCGATGGTACAATACACCAACAATAAAGTTCCCAGTCTATCAACTCACATTGCTAGATGTGTGCGAGTGTTGTGTTCTCTTCATGTACGATATTATTGTATTTCCTATACGTGCGATGACAAATTTTGAGTAACTGCCTACTCCAGTGGTTTATTAACCCGAATATACTATTTTCTTCCAGCAACGCTCACTGCGAACATGGATATTTAACGATAGTTAAAAAAATGCGAAAAAACTATAAAATCAGCATAAATACTATTATCAAGCTCTGTCCGATAAGTGCAAGGATTTTTTTTTTATTATATGTTAATATCTTAGTCAATCGCTTGGTAATTGTATTATAATTTATACTGTGCCTAGGCAAAAAGAACAATGGCTGAATTTCCATTGTTATAAGCCTGAATTCAAATTCCGATCTAAATACTAAATCTTAAACCTTTTTTACTGAAGAAATTAGTCTTTAAAGTCTAATGGCGTACACATTTGTCCTCGCTTGATGAACAATGTTTTCATGAGATCCAGATTTATGTGTAATGGTGGCAGCAAAACTTTCTAGGGATTCACTAGCGGTTCACACGAAATATTTTTCCCACTGAATGGCCTCACCCAAAAACTCTTGTCCCAGGCACAAGAAATTTTCGGTGAGGTCATTACTTTTGCATGTATGGAAACTCCTAGCACGGCTGTTCTATTCATATATAAAACAACATTATCTGGTATACTCACCTCACAACTGACTATTGTAATATCGTATGACTTTCAATTTACCACAAATTAGCTATTTATGTTATGTTTCCCTTAGTTTATGCTGCTTAGAATAAGTTTTATATTTTTGCAATAATGGCATACAGTATGCCTCATACATAAATACCATAACACCATCAACTTGTCGGGATAGGTAAAGAGGAAAGAGCGCCCGACTTTCCTATCATGACACGTATTTCAATTCTTCTACAACCATACAACTTTTTACATTCTCTTCCATCACAATATCTTCCACTTGATTCAATCATACTTTCCTTGATCTAATTCTACCCCACCTTTCACTCACATTTGCACTGTAAATTTGTGGTTTTGCGGGTGGTTTTAGAGGCTTCCTTGTATAATATGAGAACAAGAACCAATTAACAAAAATAAATATCATTTTAGAATTCACCATCCAAAACTCCATAAAAATAGCTGCTTTTGGTTCTATCAAAAAATGTGTAGCTGTGTAATCCTAGATTTTTCAATCGTGGTACCTGTGACTTTGCTAGTGGAAAGTCTCGAGATGTAATACTGAACATTTCCGTCAGGTTGTCCCCCTCTTTCCTGGTTCATTCGTCTTAGATCTAAAGATTTCTGTTTTGCAAATAATGAATTCAAAATAATTAATATTGTAAATTAAGAGTTAAGCAATATTTGTTTTGTTTATTAACTATTTCTACTGAATTTCAAAACATTTTTTTAAACATCTTTTCAAAAGCTCACTATTCACAATAGTTGTGAATCTCCGACAAAGAAAAAAAAACGTAAAAAAATTATATTATTTTTAAAATTTGCGTGTAAAACCTTGGAAATTGTCACTGATACAATTAAATTTATAAAATTAAATTTATAAAATTAAATTTATAAAGTTTAGTAAAAAAAAAATAATCATTACAAATAGTCGATGAAAAATATTAATTAGTGATTAAATCCGTTCATAAAGATTCTCGCTTATCTTTCTCATACAACGTGGTGTGTGAAATGTTTGATCTATTTGTCAGATTGAAGTGCAAGTTTTTGCTGTAATTTGCTACAGTTAATAAGCAACAAAGAATGCTCAACATGCCGAGAGAGCAGGCGGAAAGTATCTCCCTTAGTCTTAAGTGCAGATGTTTCACACAATGCAGTAGATGTCGAAGTTTAACGGAGCCTGAGAATCTTCTCATAGTTTCTTTTCCTAGGATCTCTAAAAACAATGAAGAATATAATGTGTGTGTATGTGTGTGTGTGTGGGTGTGCGTGCATGTGTGTATGTGCGTGTGTGTGTGTGTGTGTGTGTGTGTGTGTGTGCGTGCGTGTGTGTGTGTGTGTGTGCGTGTGTGTGGGTGTGTGTGTGTGTGTGTTGTGTGTGTGGGTGTATGTGTGTGTGTGAAGAGAAAATGAGAATGTTTCTCGTATCGATGGTTTCAAACCAGGATAATTTCAGTCAATATATTGATGACTTAACTTGTATTTTTTTAATGAGTGATTAGGTTAGCATGTGTAACATTCAAGAAAAATAAAAGTCGCGCATATTTTCACAGTATTTGGGCATTGGCTTGCTGCATTCACACGACAATCAATGTGTAGTCACGCACTCGGATTCATAGCGTGCATTTTTCAGCACGACAAGATACTACTCGACTACAAGCGGCCTTTAGAAATACATTTATCCACTCTGCTGGACGTGAACACTGGTATTGCTGGCCACGTTCTTTGCCTTGGACATCCCCTCAATTCTGAGAATATTAACTACCTAACCATCACTCTATAGTATTAACGATTTATTGCATAATGCAGCGCAACCTCTGCTTGTCCCTGATTGTGCGCTCAGCCTTTGATGCTTTAGTCATTCATATTTTCTGTCATAATTGACAACATTTTCCCGCACCACGTGTCAAAAGTATTTTACAATAAATTGTCACGTTTCAACCTTTGAGCTCTTCAATAATATATCGATCAAATCTTCTGGTTGTCCACAGAATGCGCATGCGCCAACTCCAACATCACGTATCATTGGCATCAATTATTTATCAAACGACTCATCATTATTTTTAGCTGACATAACTTTTTAACACCTGCAGAATTACTAAAAATAAAAAAACAAGAATCAAAATAAAATGAGAACAGCAACTAATCAAACATTAAAACATATCATATAACAAAAATGAAATTCCTTGTGTGGGCCGTGATGTTCTATAAAAGTCAACAGAGCCACACCAATATTCTAATCGCTGCCCAAGGGGCTCACGAGAGTAAGTCCGACCTGCCTTTCATCATCTTTTGCATGACTAGTCCATCTACAGTATTAGCAGGGAGGACCCAAGTGTGAGTGAATGTAATGAAATGCAAGAACGACTGGACATGTACGTGCTAAATAATTAGTTGTAAGAATTGTTATCTAATAAGTAGTATGTAGATGTTAATATTTTTCAATGTAATTGGGCTAAGCCTGTATTGAGATAATTAATAAATAAATAAACTGTTTCTAAGAAATTAAATATAAAGATTAATAAAAAATTAAATGGTAAGTAGGAAATTAAAATTAAGGTAGTTCATAGTTAAAATATTTAAATTAGATTAGTTCTTAAGATATAAATTTTTATATAGGTACAGGATTTGGCAAATGTTTGTGTTATTTTAACAAATTGAAAAAAAAAATCAGCGCTTAAAACTGAAAAACATCAAAACGGCAAAACATTCATGTTCAAAACTATAAAAAAATATGACACAACTACATCAAAAATAAGAATTGCGCCTTTAAATTTATTTCTCCTTGAAATTCAACTCCAATTTTTTACATTAAACGGTGCTCAAAACTCTCATTGATTCGTTCGTTTACTCTAACAAAATCTTAGCAAATAAGAAAGCAATGCTTGCATTTGGAGCCAGTAAGGGAGCACAAAACTCACTCATGCTGCAGAAAGTACAGAGAACTGTTTGCGATATATCTATAAAATACGTGTAGATAGATTTGATATACATCCATGACTATCCTACCCAGTTTCAAAAGGACAAGCTTGGATCCTTAAGTATACGAAGACATTTTCGGCTTGTGGTTAAACCTAGTCAGGTTCGAGGAGCTGTGAGTTTGCCCAATTCTAAACAATCACGCAAGACTACGCCACGCCGCGCCGGCAGGAACTGTTCTCGATCATTCACTCATGTAGGCCTCCTAGCCGATTTATATCTTCTTCGAATATTGACATATTCCATATCATATTGTTAAAAGTGAAAGAAAATTTACACCTGAGACTGGGGACATTGGAAAGCACTCATCAACGCATTGAAACGAATATTGATAATTTGTAATATAACATTTATATTTGTTTTTAATTTACGTTTGTTTAAAAGCTTTTTGAAATATGTATGTAAAATTCCAGTGTAACTAACATAGAGTTAGCTAGTATTATCAAAAGCATAAATAAATATATGTAATTAGTCCTGACAATACGTAAGAAATAAATAATACAATAGTTAAAATGAAGCCATTGCTGCTAAACATGTTTATATACTTAGTTTACTCTAACAAAATCTATATTATCTCAAACGTAAGTAAATTTAATATTTTGATAAAAACACGTTATAATGGTTTTGTACAGGGCAGTTTTCTCTTAAAATCGACCTCGTAGTTAACATGATGAAATCGCTGAAATGTTAAGCGAATCTTTATATCAAATCGTTAAAAAACTTCTTTCTCTTAATGAAAACCTGCGGTCTGTAAGCATCAGAACTACCTCTCTTGAGATGTCAACTCTCAGCTATCATTCCATCTTTTTGGAGGTCTTCCTGAGGGACGCACGCCAGAGGGTATTACATGCATTGCCACGTAAGAAATTCGTATGTTATCCATTATTTCCACATGACCACACCACGCCAGTGTCAACTGTGGTCCCATTTCATAATATATTTTACTTAATATATTTCTCGGATGCGGGAGTTTCTAATTATATTTATCTCGGATGCGGGAGTTTCTAATTCTATTTATCTCGAAATGTTTTTCCTGCAGGCAGGTTAATCTTACTCTGAAGAAGTCATGCAAGTATAAGACAGAAAGTGAACGAATTGACCCGCTTATTAATGCATACAAGATAAACTTATCTTGATAAAATGTGTTAATGTTACAAACGGAAGAAGTGAGATTGTTGTGATTTTTAGTAGATTCAGATGGCAATAAGATTGTTCAGCCGCCTACAGGTTATATATTATAGAAACATTGAAGATATAAAGAGTAACTAAAACTCGATTGGTTCAAACCTTCGTTTTTCTATTATTTTTATGGTGCAGAAATCAGGTTAGTCAAGGCTCGCTATCAACAAAGGATTAACTCATTTGAGGTGTTGTGCTGGAAGTGGTAGAAGAACCAACCAATTGATCATTGACAACTAGGATAGAAACGCGTCTATCTGTGATGTATCCATTAAGGATTTTATGATACTCAGGAAACTTAGGGTGGGGGAGAGTAACAGCCTTGAAAGATCGATTCTGACTGCAAAGGCGAATGACTGACGAAGTAGAAACCGAATGATCAGGTGTACGAAGCAAAAGAGTGCACTTTCGAAAAAGTTCTGCATAATCGTGAATGAGAATCGTTGATGAATGTTATGTTCATGATAATCAGTATTATGGAAGTAAACCAAAAGAAAATAAATATAGTTTAAAACCCTTTTAGAAGGGTGCAATATTTTAAATTTTCCATAAATGGAAAATAATGTGATTCGAGAAATTACCATTTGTGATATTGTTAACTCCTTTTGTGGGCAATTTGCTTTTACGAGTAGTTTCAGCTCTAATGAGCTAAAAAAAGTGTGATTAGTTTAAAAAATAATTGTAAACTAATTTTAACTTAATCAACATCATTCTATCATTTGACATTGGATAACTTATAATATATTTGTTTTATTTTGACAATATATTCTAAATACTAGTTTAAGTTTAGTTTAGTCTAAATAGAGTTTTCGACGTTTCGTTAAAAATATTGAGACCTTTATAGCATAAATTATTAGGATACTCACTAAGATTTTCCAAGATATTCTTAGCACTATTTTATACATCCACATTTCAAATGCCTCCAATATACTATATATAGTGTATATATCTTCAGGGTTCATATCCTGCAAGAGGAATGACTTGCAGCAAAGGTTTGTGTGAGCTCTTGAGTGCGGTTTTTTTTTATGATTATGTGCGGTATATTGTGAGAAGAACGTTTTTGGTCTATCTGGAGTGATGAAGTGCGAGGGGTTTGATTCGCGTGATGTATACATATGTAATTGAGTGTCACTGTTTGTCAGGTTAATGAGAATGTGCAACGGGGTTTTATATAATCAAAAATCGGAAAGAAGTATCCATTAATTTTTTATGATTAATGTCCTCAGTGAGATACAGGCAAAATCCTAGTTTACTGGGGACACGACAAATGAAAGGCAACACACCCAGATCCATTAAAATTGTGCGTCCAAATTAAACTACCTGTTATTTTTTTCGCAAATTGTGTATATTTCTTGTCATGTGTAAAATAAAAAAAATATATTAGTTGCATAGGTTAGAATTACACATTCTTAGACTTATGTTTAAATTAAAATTATTATTTCAGAAGAATGATTTTATACAACTGAATTTCGACCTTTCTGCTTCGTTCCTTAATAAATTTGTAAAAAGTAACAGTCCAGCTTTGTGTCTAACGCTTCTTTGCATATAATATTGAAAGGAAAATGATGCATTACATTTTGGAGTGTGATAAATATTTGTCATAAATATTAAAATACTCAGCTGAAACATTATCATTCAGTACTCGTATTCGCACCCTTACATACGTTTTAATCTCAAGTTATAACATCAACAATTCCAAATCAATTATTACAACCACATAAAAAACTATGGACATCCTCGTAATTTGGACTTATAATCGTATATTATATATAAAATTTAACCCGTTATTTTGAAATATTAGAGAAAGAAAAATTGGCGTGAATCGTATGGAATTTTTGTTATACATGACAAGAAATCTATAAATACACATTTTTTATTATACATGACAAGATATCTATAAATACACATTTTTTGTTATACATGACAAGAAATCTATAAATACACAATTTTTGTTATACATGACAAGAAATCTATAAATACACAATTTTTGTTATACATGACAAGAAATCTATAAATACACAATTTTTGTTATACATGACAAGAAATCTAAAAATACATAATTTTTGTTATACATGACAAGAAATCTATAAATACACAATTTTTGTTATACATGACAAGAAATCTATAAATACACAATTTTTGTTATACATGACAAGAAATCTATAAATACACAGTTTGCGAAAAAATAACAGGTAATTTAATTTGGACTCACAATTTTAATGAATCGGGGTTTATCGTGTCCCCAGTAAACTAGGCTCTTGCCTGTATCTCACTGTATGAAAGTAACGTTTTTTTTTTAATACGGGATTTTGCTTTTATTATGATTTTTGTATACCTATTATATATTTAAAAATAACCATTATAATAAATGTTTGTGTGTTTGATCCATTTCGTATATTTACGTATTTTTTATTCGTTTTTAGAGAGGAATGCCAACCTCCGTGGCCTTGTTGGTAAGTACTTGTACCCGAGGGTCTCGGGTTCGATGTCGAGTGTACCCGCAAAAAAGAATCCCAGACTGGTAAAACAGTTCGTCTGGTAACAATACTCGCATACGCTGGACTTGTGTAACTGTTATTACCTCTTCACGTCCGGGATGTTGTTGTCAATAACGAACCACGAGTTTCGTGTCTACTCAAGCTCGATGGGGCAAAAGACAATGTTGTCTCCAGGCTATGATCTCTAATATGCTGGAATCGCCGATTTGGAGTTATTGAAGGGTACCATATGAATGCAGAAAGTGCGTACGAGCTATTTTAATTTTTATTTAATAACTATTATTTTGTATTTTTAGTGATTGTCCATTATATTTAAGTTTTTCATTTTCAAATTTTGATATTTCAGTCAACTTTTATGATATAAATGTTAAGACCAATACCAATATAATATATCCTTTTCGTTTTTCTAGATTAATATTTCTTTAAAGGATACCGTCGATGACGATAGTTGAAAAAATAACATAATTAGAAATAATTAGATCTCTCGCATTATCGTAACGGACGCTTTCGTTATTATTATCGGTGATGTGGAAAAAAGATGAAAGTGCCAGTGCAATCAGATGAGACCATTTGTCTTGGTGTATTAAACGTTTATTCGCAACAATTGCTTCGCCGCTCATTCTCCGCGAAATACTTGCGAACAACACTTGTCTACCTCGTAAACGAAATCATTATATTTATTTTGTCGTTCTTTAGTATTTTCACCTTCGTCGTGCAATTCATTACCTTCATTGAAATGTAATCCAACTTCCGAATCTGATGAAGACGTGTCTTATGACACTGACAGGCAAATCAGGCAGATCAGGCAGGTCAGGCAGGTCAGGCAGGTCAGGCAGGTCAGGTTCGTGAAACATCGTAGTATGTCATATTTATTTTTTATTCTTTGTATTATTTTACCAGCAACCTTCTCTATTGATATTGGCTAACGCCATATCATTGGAAAACACAAATGAAATTGGACTTTTTTCACTTTGAGTTCGTTTTCGTAATCGTCCAACACACATGCGACAAACTATACATGCCCCCATACTTTGTCTTGATTTCCGTAGTTCCACAAGTAAGTTTTATACCGAAATAGGCATGATACGCATTTTCCACAAAATCTGTAACGTTGCGATGACTTTTTGTCTCATCAAAACTACTACACAGGTACAAAAATAATCTGAACTTAAAATGCAGACTCTTGACGACATAGTGATTTAAAAAGATGCAAAACAAACTCGAACTGACAAGCTACGCAACCGTAAGGTTTTTATTTATGTATACTTTGAGGAAGTATAGTATTTGTCTTCACTTTAGTTATTCACGTGTTCCGTCTCTAAGCCCGATACATCGCTGAATTCAGCCAGTGATGTTATAGAATATAGGCGAACATATCCAAAGGGATGACCTGACAAACGACGTTACACAGCATTCACTTATATACTAAAGGCATCTGTTTACCTTTTTTAAGCCTAGAATAGTCCGGAATATTTGGCTATTTAAAAAATGTAAGAAAAGGCCAGAAACTTCTTTTGTCAATGGTTCCAAACTCTCAAAAGACCAGATATTTTGAATATTATTAAATTTTTTCTCTACTAGTAAGTAAATTAAATTACTATAAAACAAATAACATTTTGCAAACCCCAAAGTTGACGTCTGCCTGTGTTATCATTAAATAAGCCCTTCGAGTAATGGATTCTGATCGACAGACAGCTGATTAAATCCATTAATATGAGATAGGTCGGATTCTTTGCTTACACCTTTAGTGCTACCAAATATAATTTCTTTCTACTCATCTTCAAAGGAAAGTTAGAGGGGTGACAGGATGAAGAATGCAGAAGGATATCGTGATGTGATAAGTTCTTCATTGGACTGAACTACGATTTGGAGATATTGCTCGAGTTTCAGTGGATCGAACCACATTCGGGAGAACAATCGTCAATCTCCCGACTCAGAGAGGGTATGTGATAATTCCTAATGAGTGTAATAACAAAAATAGCTGATGAAAAATAATAATTCCTAATGAGTGTAATAATAATAATAGCTGATGAAAAATAATAATTCCTAATGAGTGTAATAAAAATAATAGCTGATTAATAATAATAATTCCTAATGAGTGTAATAACAACAATAGCTGATGAAAAATAATAATTCCTAATGAGTGTAAGAAAAATAATAGTTGATTAATAATAATAATTCCTAATGAGTGTAATAAAAATAATAGCTGATTAATAATAATAATTCCTAGTGAGTGTAATAACTACAATAGCTGATGAAAAATAATAATTCCTAATGAGTGTAATAAAAATAATAGCTGATTAATAATAATAATTCCTAATGAGTGTAATAAAAAAAAACATTAAAATGTTTTGGGCATTGTAAACAATTTGCTCGTAAGATCACTACAATTACCACGACTGCTTTGTTAAGACCACAAGAATTAGAATGTTTAGGTCCTACGATGTAAGACTTTTGCGTAGAAATAGCTAAGTAAGAACGGTTGCGAATAAACGTCCCAGGCCCCCCCTTGGTGTGATCGAGACGCCTGTAATTCTCAAGTGCACAAGAATAATTCTCATTACTCCAGCATTCAGAAACAATATTCTGTACATACTAGTCGTTGAAATAATCAGTTGATCAGGTTGTGATTAAATATTGAAATTTTACCTAATACGAGTATTAGTTAATTCTGACTGCAACTCATCGTTTGGTTTTTATTCCATCTTGTATTTGGTTAGTTTGATCATCGTCAGTATGAAGGGAATCATTATTTTTTATCTGTGTGTACAAAACGTATATTCTGAAAATGTGAATAAAGAATTATTCCAAATGACTGATATAAACAATTCTAATTCTGTAAATTCAATTGAAATTTTGTCTCCTACTGAAAGTGTAACCGTTTTGAATGCAACATCTCATGGATACAAAAATGGAGAAGTTACTCAAGGTCTTGGATATGGGGTACTTATTGTTTATATATATTTTTTAATATCTAACTATAAGAAAACAATTTAAAAAGCAAAAACTTTTTTCATAGCACAAAAAAAATATAAAATTTTACGTATATAATTTCTTTAAAAAATGCTTATTTATTTCAAATAGTCGTGGTTTTTTTCTTACGGTGGCTTCATTTTGACAAAACTATTATAATGTAACAACAACCTGTTGAGCTTCAATAAAATTTCCATACTTAATAGCATCATTAATTTTACTAACCGAAATAAGATTAACTTGTAATAAAAAATATATAATATATTGGGTGTTAATATAAGTTGTGTCCGTTTTTTTTTTCAATTTAAAAATGTGCACTAAAAGTAAAACAAAATGGTAAATGTTATACGTAATTCGAAAGAAAATGTTCTGCTCTACAAGATATTGTGTTTGCTTTTACGTTACATATATTATTTTATTCGATTACAAGCCTTCAAAATGGAATGTCAAGTCGACGAAAGTGAGCATTTTCGTCACCTCCTTCTGTCCGCGTTCAATAGAGGGAATAAAGCGGCCAAAGCTGCTCGAGATATTTACGAAGTGTACGGTGAAGATGCTATGAATGAAAGGACAGCTCGTCGATGGTTTTTGCGTTTCAAAGACGGTAATTTCGACCTGAAAGACATGGAGCTTTCCGGACAACGAGTGGACTTCGATGAAGACCGCTTAAACCATATTATTAATGTAGATCCCCTTCTTTTGTTTTACTTTTGGTGCTCATTTTTAATTTGAAAAAAAAAAAACAGACACAACTTACGAGTATGTTAACACCTAATATACGAGTATGTTAAATATCGATAGTCGTAATTTAAACTGAAATCATTCGCCCGCTCACTATACATGTAATTCTAATCATTCGCCCGCTCACAATACATGTTATTCTAATCATTCGCCCGCTCACTATACATGTTAGTCTAAACATTCGCCCGCTCACTATACATGTAATTCTAATCATTCGCCCGCTCACAATACATGTTATTCTAATCATTCGCCCGCTCACTATACATGTTAGTCTAAACATTCGCCTGCTCACTATACATGTTATTCTAATCATTCGCCCGCTCACTATACATGTAATTCTAATCATTCGCCCGTTCACTATTCATGTAATTCTAATCATTTGCCCGCTCACTGTACATGTAATTCTAATCATTCGCCCGCTCACTTTACATGTTATTCGTTTCATTCGCCCGCTCACTATACATGTAATTCTAATCATTCGCCCGCTCACTATACATGTAATTCTAATCATTTGCCCGCTCACTATACATGTAATTTTAATCATTCGCTCGCTCACTATACATGTAATTCTAATCATTCGCCCGCTCACTATACATGTAATTCTAATCATTCGCCCATTCACTATACATGTAATTCTAATCATTCGCCCGCTCACTATACATGTAATTCTAATCATTCGCCCGCTCACTATACATGTAATTCTAATCATTCGCCCATTCACTATAAATGTAATTCTAATCATTCGCCCGCTTACTATACATGTAATTTTAATCATTCGCTCGCTCACTATACATGTAATTCTAATCATTCGCCCGCTCACTATACATGTAATTCTAATCATTCGCTCATTCACTATAAATGTAATTCTAATCATTCGCCCGCTCACTATACATGTAATTTTAATCATTCGCTCGCTCACTATACATGTAATTCTAATCTTTCGCCCGCTCACTATACATGTTATTCTTATCTTATTGTAAATATTCATTTAGTTGTGAACTTTGTAGTTTAGTTGTAAAACAGTTTCACTCTATAGTATCTCACTGGATAACAGTAGTCCTGGGCCGATTTAATTTATACTTGGGAAAATGTAGGATGGTTCCTGTGACGTTTGAAACGTCATGTCTAAAAAGGATGGGGTAAAATCGTTTTTTTTTACAAATCGAACAGTTTTTTTATAAATCGAAAAATTGTTTATCTCTAAACTGACGTTTTAATTCCTAATTATCATTATACTGACTTTCTAATGTATTGTATGATTTGTATCTATCTTTAAATAGGCCAAGATCCACTATGAATTAATACTAATTACGAACATTTAATTTTAGGTACAAAAAAATCGAAAATCCAATTATCGTATACCCCACCCCATCCCTAGCCAATGCAGACTAATGTAGTGACTTACCTAGACAATTCGGACTTACGTAGTGACTTTTGATAAACGTCACCAAATATTATTTGATTTTAACAAGTGCCACATTTTTGCGAATTTGTAACAAGATGTATTAATTTGTCATTATTGTTAGTTTTATGTAATGTATTTACCTAAATAACTTGCTATTTATTAGAATTGAGGCTTATATTAAAGTTGATAAAATAATTAAAATTACTGAACGTTGTTACAAGGTTGCATTGGGGCAAATTTGTGAACTGTCACAGGAACCGTGCTATAATTTATTGAGTATAGTATACTCAAAATATCAACTATGGACGCGGCAACCAAGTGCGCCGATGTCGCCCATGTGAATAGAACTATAGAGATCCTATGAAGTGAACATCACTTGATACTACTACAAGTGATCTTGATACTGGCGTATACTCCTTCATATATAGTAGTTCACGGTCATTAATCAAGAACTAAAATGTAACAACAAAAATCAGGTTTTAATTTAAGCTCAATTCAATTATAAAAACATGTCGATAGGTTAAGAACGGGACGTGTAAGTTAAAAAAATTAATAATGATAAAACATTGGGTGACAATGCATGATAGAAAACTGTATTGAGCGATTAGCGATGAATGTGAACTTAAGGCTGATATGTTGAGTAAGATGAAGAATAGCACACGTAGATGGTGTGGTCATGTAGAACGAATGAATGGAGAAATACTTACAAAACAAATGCAGAATATAGTGCAAATGTGTGTTTCAAAAATTTGGTTGGATCAAGTGAGAATATTTTGAAAGAAGGATATATAAAAAGTTAGAGAAATCCTTTGAAGTCGCATGAGAAGGTGTAAAGATGTAGACGAGACAAAATATTTTTTTGCGACAGGAAATTCTAAAGCTTTATCCTTTCTGTCTTACTCGACAGGGAAACGACGTGATGGTATGTACGAGTATGTATGTAAATATTGTATTTCTTAAAACACAGTATTTTTCCACATTTGATTTCTTTAATTGCCGGACTGCACTGGCTCCGCGATATATTTTTACTATCAAAGACATATATAATATTTTTGAATGTTCTTGATGATAAGAGCAATGTCGAAAACTATCGGTAATAATACGAGGGTTCCTTCTTAAGTTTTGAGACAGACAAGTAAAAACAAATATTTATCATCGAAAATGGCTTAAGTGTTTTTCAAAATACTCTCCATGAAGATCAATATACTTTTGCATGCGTTTGAACTAATTTTCAAAGCACTTTTTCCACTCCTAATGAGGTACTCGTGACTTCAAAACGTGCGTTTTGAACGCATCAACTGCTTCTGAATTCGGAAAACCAGCGAAACACAGTGACCCGGAATGGTCGTTCATCACCAAAAATCGAAGCGAGTTGATCGGCACACTGTTGTTGAGTTAGTCCACGACGAAAATCATAAAAAAATCATCGCACGAAAATGTTCACGACTTAATTCTATTTGGCCGATATGAATTTTTCAAGACACTGTAAACAACACAAATAGCATTCGTATGACAAAACTTTCTGAGCACGTATACCATTAAAAACGTCAAACTTTACGATGCTGATGTCAGATTTGATATATATACACTGGTGTTGCCATATTTCAAAACTTAAGTAGCAACCCTCGTATACATACGTATAAATCATAAGAAAAAACACTAAAATTGTCATATCAACTGATAAATATTGTATATTTACATACATATATACGAGGGATGTCAATAAATTCACGGAATGGAGGGGAAAAAGGTGGAAAAAACTATTTTTTATTTTTCCTTTTCAATATTTTCACCAATAACTTTCATAGATTTTTCAAATCTCTCAATAAACTTATTTTTACACCCATGAAAAAAAAAATTGCCTTTTCCCTCAAAACAAAACGAAATTCCACTTTTAACTTCTTCATCGTCCGTAAATTTCTATATATTTTTTTTCAGCACTACTTACATCCATTTTACTACCAGGGATCTGATCAAAAGTATTATAAATGTGCAGTTGAAGGTCAGTCAATATATGATATTTTAATAATATAGTTCATTACATTCAGTTTTAATCGTGAAGGTCAGTCAATATATGATATTATAATAATGTAGTTCATTACTTACAGTTTTAATCATGAAGGTCAGTCAATATATGATATTTTAATAATATAGTTCATTACATTCAGTTTTAATCATGAAGGTCAGTCAATATATGATATTTTAATAATATAGTTCATTACATTCAGTTTTAATCGTGAAGGTCAGTCAATATATGATATTTTAATAATATTGTTCATTACATTCAGTTTTAATCGTGAAGGTCAGTCAATATATGATATTTTAATAATATTGTTCATTACATTCAGTTTTAATCATGAAGGTCAGTCAATATATGATATTTTAATAATATAGTTCATTACATTCAGTTTTAATCATGAAGGTCAGTCAATATATGATATTTTAATAATATAGTTCATTACATTCAGTTTTAATCATGAAGGTCAGTCAATATATGATATTTTAATAATATAGTTCATTACATTCAGTTTTAATCGTGAAGGTCAGTCAATATATGTTTTAATAATATAGTTCATTACAAACAGTTTTAATCATGAATAAGTATGCGAAAAATCATAAAAAGTGTGAATATTTATTGAATTCTCTGAACCATTATAAAATAAAATATTTTCTAAAAAATCTCTTAATATAGGCCCACCTTCCCTGCCAGTTGCCTCGATGGCCTGATACATTACTATATTGTCCTCATACAATATCGTTTAAACGTAGCTACCACTGTTCGGTCCACGGGCTGTACGAGGCAAGTAGTATTGGGAGGAAGAAACACAACATTAATTTCCGGGTATAAATTCTACAGAGATTTTGGCTGTCCTGAAGCATTGTCTAAGATTAATAATGCTTCAAATTGTACATTTTTATCTTTACAATATTGCTTAACTGCCGAAATGAAAATAATGCAATGAAAAAAGAATGAAAAGAAATGCACGAAATGAAAAGTGAACCAATCTTTAAATATTAACGCAGTAACCCAGGCTTTTTTATTTGATTTCCAAATGACTGGAAGCAATTCTTTATCTTTCAATTTCAATGCTCTGGGATTTTCTGCTTGATAAACTAAAATTGGCTTCAATTTTAATCACCAGCTAAGTTTCCACCAAGAAGCAATGTCAATCGGTTTTAGAAGGTATTATCAACAAAAATCTTTAAAAAATAGAATTTTTAAAAATGTGCGAAATAGCGAATTGTGCGAAAGCAGAATGTGCGAAAGTCGAAGACCGCCTGTATATAGGTTTCTGAGCTTTCAATTATCGACGACCCATTATTGTGTAGCGTATTTTATAAATATTTTCTTGAATGTTGAACTCAGTTGATAAAGTAATACTATAGTGTATATAAAAAATATGTAATATTTTATATTTAATTGATGAACAAAATACATATTTTAATATTCTAGACATTTTTTGACTATAGCTAATGAAATTAAATTAAATTCATGCGTTATGTAGAATCCCCAATTTTTTTAACATATTTAACCTCGTATTTTTACAGGGGATTGGAAACCATCCGATAGTGAAAACCAGAAGGACGGTGAAGAAAACAAAGCGCCTAATGTAAAAATGCAAAAAAATTTAAATTATCCTAAAAAGTATACACCGATCAAGAAAATGAGGAATAAATTTGCTTCAATCGGTAAAATACTAAGTTTTAGGAATCCAATATTGCAAAATAGACGAGACACTATTTTTTTAATAGAAAAGAGAAAAGGAAATATTGAACATACAAAGCTCATTCAAGATATCAACAACATGTACGAGCATATTCCAGCCTTCAAGTTTACAGACTATAAGTCGCCTTTACCATCGACCAATAAGGATATCTCAGAATTGAAAAAATCCCCTTTGGATATCCAATACATGTATATAAAAGTTCCTGTCCTTAGTGCAAAGAAACTTCTGCAAACAAACAGAACTGTGGCTATTAAAAGGGTACCAAATGTCTATGTGACAACTCCATCTCCTTTCCAAGGATTAGTTGGTGGGAAAGATTACAAGAAAGTTAATCCACATAGTATAAAAACAAAAAAATATATTTATAAGAAACCGTTGAATACATTTGCAATGGAAATAAATCAAGCAGGATCTTCCGTTTATAAGCCAAGACATTATTATTATAAAAATAATGTAAAAAAAACATTTTTAAACTCGAAGGGTCTGAAAAGGTTTTCAACTCCAAAGCCTCGAGAATCAAGAATGTCCAAACTAAACAAATTTTTATCGTTTTTGGAAATATAAATTTCTATAAGACTTTTTATGTGTCTTATAAAACACTCGATTTAGATTGAATTCACTAGCCGTTTAAAATACCTCTGGATTCTTTGTCAGGTGATGAGGAACTTACTCGTAAAGACATGTTAAAAATATACTTAAATTTAAGTAATACTTCTCTCCTAACCTTTCCCGTACAATTGCAATTCCCGTACGAATTGTTGCAAGTTTACATTTATATTGTTAGTTATATGTCATTTTTATCTTTAATAATTAATTTCTAAACATAAATTATGTTTTACATATTTTTAAATCAATTTACAATCTTTTTAGAAAAGCTCTATTATCATTTTCCTTTTTTGGTAGCTAACAGTAACAATAAAGCTAGATTTCCACATGCCTGCTTGACAGGGTTCGTATACAAAAAGGTATGTGTTTTGTCAATTAAAATTGTTAGATTGCCTAATTAGATTGATTATTGTGAAGTTTGCTTAATTAATGGATAGTAAAACATAATTGAAACACGGAAACTTGTCAAAGACGAAATATTTAAATTTAAATCCGATCCGAGAAAACAAACAATCTTTTTGTTTTAACAATATATTGAATGTAGATATTGCTGGTATTATATAAAGGAGGTTATTACTAGAAAGTATGGTCAGGGCTGGCTAGGGAAATCGTGGGGCTGGGTACAAATGGTGGGCTCGAGATCGTTTTATTTATTTAAACCTATATTTGCATAATAATGAAAAAGAGGCCAAGTAACACCGAAATATTTTTACCTACAAAGTTATATTTAAAATGGATATTAGTTTATTTATTTGGTCCCGCATATATGAAAAAGGTTGGGAGCTAATTATTGTTGCAAAACTCCATTTTTTATTTATCTGTAATGAGCCAGGGGATTTGGTAAGCGCAGGACTAGGTGCGGCTGCACCCTTTGCACCTGCCTTGAGCCGGCACTGAGTATGGTTTTCTAAAGAAATCTGGGCATTATTACAAATGAGAAGAGTTTAGAAAGTGCATGAACTTTGTGTCAAGTATATAGTTAGTGAAATTATTCAAAGAATGTGTCGAAATTACCAAAATAATTATATAAAAAATATATGCGAAGAGGTCGAAGAGTATACAGCAAGAAATATAACAAAATATTGTTTCAACAACTCAAATTCATGTCTGTGGAATCAAAACAACAAATAGGGGCCATTGAAGATTGCGAGGTTTCGGTGCTAACTGACATCGACAGTGTACTCTATAGATGTAAGGATTATTGTGCGACGCATTTAACCCAGTGTGCTAATAAGTTAAGTATGTACCATACATGATTTGTTCTACTTCAAGTTTGTCTGACAAAAGAAAAATAAAAAAGTAAAAGATGGCTCGTGAGAGCTCGCACCACCGTGGTATGCCTTATTTCTCCTCTCTACACCTTCTCCTTCACCTTCCTCTCGGTGAGCTGCGGGGGTGGGGTGAGATGAGGGGGGGTGGACGCTGAACCTGACGACGCCGACTCCACCAGGGCATGATATATAGAATCCCGTTGGAGATATTCACCATGCTCAACTATGGCCTAATCGTGATACAAAACGGGGAGCCATTAACAAAGAAAAGAAAAAATAATTTAGACAAAATACTTCATACGAGTACCTATACTATAAGTATACTCGTACAATGATAACACAATCACAGACATGACACAACAGTGGAATAGGTACTCCTCATTTCATTGACACATAAGGATAAGTTGCGTAGTAAACACGCAAAATAAAAATTTGAATAGTAATACTAGAAATCGGGTCTCTCTCTCTCTTCAAGTTTGTTATGCCTTTTACAGATGAGTAGTGATCATTGGACTTGATTTTGCTAGCAAATTGACCAAACTGTAGAAAAAATGATACCGTCCACATTTGTTGGTTGCATTTCTTATTAGGTCCAAAACCGCTACCCAACTCCGGCTGAAAGACAAATATCTTACCATAGAGGTCGTCTACCTAACCTAAAATATTTTAAGTATAAGAGATGACCTCTGCGTCCTAGTGTACAATGCTCGGTTTCCACTCGGAGGGTTTCAGACTCGATTCCCGATTGGGACATAAAAAATTTGTCATAATTTTGTCTTTTCCCTATACAGGCCTTTTATATCTTTGTAGGGTGATTGTACTTAACTTTTATATTTCTACAAACCAGTCAGATTAACACTTTTATTTCGCAAAGTATTAGAATATAAAAACATAATTCATTACAGCATTTCGAGAGGCCCAAAATAGGGAGAGGTGGAGAATCGTCGACGACTGAAGATATTATGACTTTCAGTTATGGAGAATAGATCGAGAAGAATGAAATAAAGATATAAAATTAAAAAAAATGTGGTATTATTTCATATTTGCATAGCGAGAACTCACTGTGGAAATGCTTTTATTATAGTTCATAATTTGTACTCTCAATGAACAAAATCAACCCAAGATTGCTCAGTGGTTGGGAACTCTCAAATTTGGGGGGAGCCATTAATAAAGGAAAAGTTGGTAAAGATCCAGTAAGTTTTGTCATATTGGCTACCTCCGTTTTCTGACTGCCATAACAGCTTTGGAGGACACCTAGTGATTTTGTCTCAATATAGAATGTTTCGAATTTAACCGTATAGGTACACTTGGTGTATTATTAAAATGCTGGAAAGAAAGAATCATTAGTATGTTACATATGAAAACTGCCTCAGTAGTTGAGAGTATGCATAGTATCTTAATTATGAATGAAATAGCACAAAGATTTTAAGGATTCACGAACATGTCGGGTTAAGGTTTTGGTTTACATGTTAATAGTTTTTTTTGGTTGTGATCTTTTTTTCTTTCTTTGATATCTGTCTTAATTTACTCACTGCTGGGTAAAGGCGATTTTAAAAAAAATCACTTTTTGCGGTTTCTCGCCTCTTTTTGGTAATTTTTTTTTATGCGAAGTGTCTCTCCCATCTGTTTTGTGGTTTTCTCCTCGGTCTAATTATTTCTCGTGGTATCCAATCTATGCTCCTTTTTGTACATCTATTATCTTCCGTTCTCGCCACGTATGCTCCCATTCCCATTGGCTTTTGAGTATTCTTTCCATTATGTCTGTGCCCTTCGTTTGACTTCTTATCCAGGTTATTGTATTTCTTTCTATTTTTAATATATCCAGCATTCTTCTTTTCATGCTTCTTTGTGCAGCGCCGAGCAGCTGTATCATTTTTGAGTTAAGGGTCCACGTTTCACATCCGGGTGAGAGTACCGAGAGGATGCATCGATATAAGGCTTTTCTTATTAGACATAATGGAAGGTTTTCTCTGAAGACTCCGTTATTGCTTCCGAATGCGCGCCAGTCCATTTTTATTATTCTGTTAATTTCTTTGATCATATTGCCGTCTGCTGATAATTGCCCCAAATATACATATTGGAGGACTTCTAAGACTATGTCATCAATCTTAATATGTATCGTTGATGCACGAGTATATTGAGTGAACATTACTTTGGTTTTAGCGAGATTTATTTTTAAGCCGACTCAATTACTGGCTAAGTTAAGCTTTTGAATCATCCTCTCTTGTTTCGCTTAGGAGTGTGATACGAGTATCATCTACGAATCTCAAGCTAGAGAGATGATCACCATCGATCGTTATGCCCATACCTTCCCAGTTTAAGGTTGTAAATATTTCTTCTAGTCTAGCTGTGAAGAGTTTGGGTGATATTGCGTCTCCTCGTCTCACTCCCTTTGTGATTGTTATTTCCTCTGTTTTTTGTGCTTCAATTATATGTAACATACGTGTATATATTAGTGTTTCACTGAGTCAAAGGCTTTTTCGAAGTCTATGAAGTACATGCTTAGGGGTCTGTGATATTCATTCGATGTTGCTATTACTTGCCTTATTGTGTGTATATGATCCATCGTACTATACCCACTCCAAAATCCTGCGTGTTCTCTCGGTTACATATCGTTTAGCTGTTTTTGTATTATCGTTGTTACTATTTTTGTAAATATTTTGTATATGATCGACAAAAGAGTAATTGGTCTATAGTTTATCAAATCGTTTTTATTTCCTTTCTTACTGCTGCCATAAGGATTTTTATTGTTATGCCGTCATCTCCTGTCGATTTGCTGTTTTTTTTATACCATTTGTGTTTTTTTCTACTTCCCTTATCAGAATTTCGGGAACCTGTTTATTTGTTCGATCTATTTCTCGTGTTTTCTATGTCTGGAAAGAGTTCTGACTAAAATTCGTGGACTCGTTTTATGATTTCTTCCCGATTCTCAGTATCGCTGTTATCCTTTTTAAACAGGACCGTTGTTTGTGTGTTTCCATCGTTTAGCATTTGGGAGGCTTCTTTGTAGCTTTGGTTCTGTTCTATGGTCTTTTGTATTAGGTTTAAGTTGTATTTTCTTATATCTTCTTTTACCTTTTTTCTTGTGGTTTTGCAAAGTTTGTTATATTCAATTGATACGACAATCAACAAATCAATGCTATCGTCTTTTTGAAATCACCTATCTTTTTCATGAGTTGTTTTGTGTTGTCTGAAAATTTTGAGTCTGGTTTTTTTGGGATTTCCCCCCACGTATATTACAATTTCTCTTATTTCGTCCATTATTGTTCTACTCCACGATGCTATATTTTCTTTGTTTTCTTCTCTCATAAGAGCTTGAAGTTTGCATTTTGTTTGGTGACGGAACTCTTCTCTTTTATTTGAGAGAAGTGCTTCGGTGTTTCATCTTGTCATTTGTCAAAAGTGCTTCATTGTCACTTTCCTTGTTGAATCTGTTAATTACATTATAGCCTTCTATAATTATTTTATTATTTCCCAGGATATAGTATATTTCATTTAATGTACCATTTGCCCCTCTCCACGTCCATCTCCTTTGAGATTTCTTTTTAAAGAGCGTGTTTGATAAGAACATTTTTTCTACTTGAAAAAAATCTATCATTCGTTTCCCCTTTCACTCCTATCCTCGTAGTCGAAATTTCCCGTGCACTCTTCGTCATTCTTGGTTTGTCCGATTTTTGCATTAAAGTCTTCCATGATATTTTAAAATACTCGTACATTGCATATTAAAAATATTTATTGCATATAGTACAAGCCTATAAAAGCGGTTTATTTTCTCTTAATACAAGTTCCTCAAACATATTAAGTATAAGTTTTTTATCATAATTATTTATGTAGCAGTCGTATTTAGCGTTTATTTCTAGTTATTTTACAAATATTTAAAATAAAAAGTAAGTTTTGGCGTAATTTGAACCAAATAAATCAATCTCAAATGAATGCTGGTTTTACTTAGCCTATACTAAGTAGTATTATCTCGATCAAATTGGCTTTTCGCATTACTAACTTGATGATTTTGAAAGGTCATAGTTAAGGGCAATTTTTTGGCCATTGTTTATCCAAATTGTTGGCCGAGTTTTTTGGCGTCATTTTGAAGAAGGAACAAAATAAGACGTTTTTTGGTGCCTGAGGTTTTTTACTACCACAAAGGAAAGGATTATACAGTGTGTTGAAAAAAAAGTGTTATGCATACTTTCTGCATCGTCCCCATAGGGACGATGCAGAAAGCGGCCGTGTATGTGAAATGTGGTTTGAAAACATCGGTCATGTTGATAAAAACACTCGGTTGAAGGTGTCCGCTGTCGAATGCCGATTATTATCCTCACCTGCACGCGCATTGATTATAATATTTCAAGTCAACATCTTATATTTGGGCATCAAACGGCAAAATGAGGAAGTCATGAAATCGGTTTCCTTCCTATCATCAAAATATGATGAAATTAGTGATGGGGTTGCCTTGTGTGAGAAAAAGACTTCAGATATGGAATCGCTTCAAATGAAGAATGAAAAATTGGAAATGAGTGTTGAGTTTCTGGAGGCAAAGATTGACCTGCTTGAGTCGAAGAGTCTTACAAGGAATATCGAAATAAGGGGATGCCCTGAATCTCCCGAAGAGAACATTGACGAAATATGGAGCAAGGTGACCAGTATAATAAATTTTAGCTGCCTCCCAGAATACGTAACGGAGATATCGAGAGCTTCCGTCAAATCCTCACAGAAGAATCCCCGGCCTATAATTGCGACTTTCAAGGACGAAGCATACAGGACCACCATGCTGAATGTAGTCAAGACTTATAGGACTGCCAATAAGAATGGATCTGATAAACTTAATACAAAGGATCTGGGTTTGTCGCTGGTCAAGAGTCGGATATACATTTCGGAGCTCTCAACAAGACGATGTAAGCGTATGCTGAGTCTGACCAAGAAAGTGTGTGAAAGTAAGGGATATAAGTATGCCTGGATAAAATCGGGTCGTGTGTGTGCTAGAAGGGAGGATGGATCTACAATAATCTACATAAGCAAAGAGTCAAACCTGTCTAAACTCTGACAAATGGATCCGATCTCTTTCATGGCGCACGACAAAATGATTGAATCCGGATTTGTTTTTGTTGAGGTATGGCTCTGTTTTTTCATGGATGTTTTTTCCTTCTCCAAGGCTGTAAGCTTCTCTCTCCACGTACAATTTTATACAATTAGTATCCCTCGGACTTCTGATCAATTGTCTTTCTTGATAGTGATATTTCCTGTAAGTTGTTTTAAAATTTCTGTCTCTGTATATCTGCATCAGTTTCTTTATTGTAATTACAGTCATTCATTTGCATACGCACTTAAAATTTGTAAACACAAAAACTCAATATTTACTAAGAATAATGAATGGGAAAATAGATTTTGTCTACATTGACAAATATTAAAGTTACAATAAATGATATTGGGATTGTATACTTTTATTTGGTTTCCGTGTCAAGCTTTTATTTTTGGAATATTTGTAAGAAATAAATGAAACACTAATGGAAGTAGAAACAGTCCCCGAGTAGTATTCATTACTATGACTCGTTGATAGAGAAACCTTTCATTCACCAGTCTTTCTTGATGGTGATATTTCCTGTAAGTTGTTTTAAAATTTCTACCTCTGTATATCTGCATCAGTTTCTTTATTGTAGTTACAGTCATTCATTTGCATACACACTTAAAATTTGTAAACACAAAAACTCAATCTTTTATCTTTCAATAATTTTCGTAATCACCAAACTAAGCCGCTTGCCTGAGGTTAATGATGCCGGAAGGGAATGAAAATGCTGATGAGATTATCAGCGTAATTGGCTATCATGCGAGTAATGTCTCATCCTTTAGATCACTTATGAGTGATTATCGGCAACTGAAAATTATTCATCTGAACATACGCAGCTACGATAGAAACTTCGATGATTTTATTGTTTTTCTATCAGATCTAAATGCTGATTTTGACTTGATTATTCTAACGGAGTGTTGGATCAAGGACAAGTTTCTGCCAATACACTTACACGGTTATAACATACATAAATCTACACATAATATATAACTCAGAATGAGGGAGTTGTGGTATATGCGAAAAAAGATCTTGAGATTACTGTCACTGAAATAAGCGTCACTGCTGCTAATGTGTTGAAGATCCAACTGAATATGCAGACTATAATTGATGTTTATCGTCCTCCACATATGCATGATATTGAGTTTTTTTTGGTGGCTCTCGATCAATTGAGAAGGCAGAGTTCTCGGGAGGTCGTGCTTGTGGGGGATGTGAACATTGATATATTGATGGAAGATCAAAGGAATACCTTGAATTACCTAGAGCTAATGACTTTTCATGGATTGATTCCTTTTATCACGACTCCCACACACGTGACTTT
Source organism: Odontocerum albicorne (assembly GCA_949825065.1). Lineage (NCBI taxonomy): Eukaryota > Metazoa > Arthropoda > Insecta > Trichoptera > Odontoceridae > Odontocerum > Odontocerum albicorne. Next base: position 13,461,762 of record OX463843.1, read on the forward strand.
AGGCTCGAGTTTCTGCATTGATCACGCAATGGTGAGAACTCGGCAGAAGGCTAGAGCATTAGTGTATGAGACAGCAATTACTGACCATTACGCAATTATATTGGAGTTTTCAGAGGAAACAAGTAGACAAATAAGGATGGACATGAAAAGTAAAAGAATTAAGAACATACCAGAGCTCATGCACTCCCTTGATTCGGAGAATTGGCAAGATACTCTCAAGTTTCATAATGTAAATGAAGCTCTGGAGAGCTTTATTAATGCTTTTAACTCCCATATCAACTCAGCTACACAGACAATACACATTAGAAGCAGAAGGTACACAAAACTCAAACCTTGGATCAGTGATGGGTTGATTTATTGTACACGCAAAAGAGATCGTCTGCACCGGGAACTCAAGACATGCAGTGATCCACACTCAATAACATTTTACAAGCAATACATAAATACAATACATAAATACGTACAGAAACTCATCCAAAAAGCAAAGAAAAATACTATAGAGCCAAAATTGAAGCCTCAAACAATGATCAAAAGATAATTTGGAGTTTTATCAGGGACATCACCGGTACAGTGAGAGAGAAAAATGCCCCTTCTACATTGAACATTGACGCCACAAAAATATCATTGACACTGGAACCACAAAAGTTTTGTAGTGGCATTAACGAATATTTCGCCAAAGTAGGCAATAATCTTTCATGTAACATAATTGATCACGACTGAACAGTCATTGAATGACGCTATTCTTCATTCTCTAAAAGTACCCGAATATACTTTTTATCTGACGCCAACGTCGGAAAAATAAGTTCCAGCTACTATTAATACACTTAAGGCAAGTAGCGCCCCGGGGCCTGACCAGATTACATCTGCAATGGTAAACCACACACAAAGATTTAAAGCACTACCACTGAAACATGTAATAAATTTGAGTTTTAGAAGTGTAAATTTCCCAACTGCATTAAAACATTCGCATATTGTGCCAATACACAAGGGAGGCTCAATGGATGATTTAAAAAATTATAGACCCATATCTTTACTAAGCATTCTCTCAAAAATTATTGAGAAAATAGTGAAGGATCGACTGATGAAATTTTTCAATATGCACAACATTATCTCTCCTAATCAGTTTGGGTTCCAGAAGAATGTGGGAACTGAAATTGCTTTGCTTAGTTTAGTAAACAGCGTTACCACCACTTTGGATAGTAAGAAAGCATGTTTGGTAGTTTTTTGAACCTTGCAAAGGCTTTTGATACAGTGTCTCACCAAATATTACTTACCAGATTGATGGAGGTGGGCGTATGTGGGCGCTCTTCTAGTTGGTTCTTTTCATACTTATCTGATAGAACTCAGAGAGCCAAATTGGGTGATGGTGTATTTGGTGAGCCTCTTTTTGTGAGATTCGGAGTACCTCAAGGTAGTGTTCTGGGATCTATATTGTTCTTGATATATGTCAATCAGTTGTGTAATTTTTCTATCAGGGGTAAGATTATTACTTTTGCGGATGACACGGTTCTTCTATTTGAGGGCCGAACATGGGATGATGTATTTCTCAAAGGCTAACGAAGAATTACGTGTAGTTAAAGAATGGATGGACTCAAATTTATTAACTCTAAATTCCCAAAAAACTAAATACATCACATTTAGCATATCTACAAGAACTCAAGCACCTACAAATAAATACATAACACTGCACACTTGGTTCACCCATGGCTGACTGTAGTTGCGTTTTTTGGAAAGGGTTGATAGTATAAAGTACCTTGGGGTTTATGTTGATCAGTTCCTTCGTTGGGAGGTACATATTAACATTTTGAGCGCAAAAATCAGAAAACTAGGATGCATATTCCGTATGATTCAAAATGTGCTCAGTGAAAATATTCTTAAAAGTATATACTTCGGCTTATGTCCATTAGCACTTTCCTACGGTATATCAGTTTGGGGGGGATGCACCTTAACCGAAAAACACATTTTGCAGGTTTCCCAAAAATTGATTGTGAAAATAATTAATAAATTTCCTGCCCGGTATCCCATGGCGGAGCTTTTCAGAGAGTATCGGGTCCTGAACATAGCCAATTTGCATCTCAAATCCATTCTCTGGCACTACCATCGAGAGGAAGGGAAGATGCAGACTCAGCAGAGACACACGACACGCATGGCAACTAATAAAATGTTTACCATCCCTAGGGTTAAAACCTCTTTTGCCCAAAGGCAATATGCTTATTTGGCTCCCATGACATACAACGGCGTGCCGAATTCAATAAAGGTAAAGGAAGGAAAACTATTTAGACAGTCGATCGGAGCGTGGTTGTTATTGCGACAGGATTTTGAGTACTTGGGCTTTCAGGATAAATGACGTGTGGAAAATATTTGTGTGGGCTCTTGAGTGTAGGTTTCTTCTTGTTATTTTAATTTTTGTTGTTTTGTATTTGTGTTTCTGTATACTCGTATTTTTGTTTTTATTTTTATTCTTATGATTGTGTGCGGTATATTATGGGATGAAGATTTTTGGTCTTTCTGGAGTGATGATGTGTGAAGGGTTTGATTTCGCATGATGTTTCCAGTTGTAATTGAGTGTCACTGATTGTCAGGTTGATGAGAACGTGCAACGGGGTTTTGTTTTTGTGTAATAAAAAATCGGAAAGAAGTATCGATTTATTTTTTCATGCTAAATATCCTCAGTGAGATACAGGCAAAAGCCTAGTATACTGGGGATACGGCAAAAGAAAGGCAACAAACCCAGATCCATTAAAATGGTATGTCCAAATTAAATTACCTGTTGTTTTTTTGCAAATTATGTATATTTCTTGTCATGTGTAATAATAAATAAATAAAAATATAATCATCTGGTTACTCTGCTAGATAACTAATGAAGTTTGGCTACTGAATATTGACGGTATAGCGTTAATATATGTGCAGCACTAAATTACTGTTCTACAGCAGGTAGAAAATAAAAACTCAAAACAGTTACAAAAACCCCATATATAGTACATAGTCCTGCTACAAATTTTGTCACTACTTTCATGACGAACAATTTACTCGCAACACCAATTCTAGGAACACCTATCCCCTGTACTGATAGCCTGGCATATATCTGAGTCAATTATGGTCAGTTTACAATCAATCGAAACCCAGGTTGACAATGATGATGATAAATCCTTAAAAAAAATCAAATTTCGATTTTAAAAAGTCAATAATCAATTATTAGTAATTTTTCATAGAGTAATTACTTTAATTCACATAAATCTGACCTATAATAAAAGGCAGTGTTGAATTTTGGTAATGACATATACCTAGATATGGGCACATGTTAATAATGTTGGTTTTATTTAAGTTATCTGTACTTAAAAAAAGTTTTACAAATCTTACAATTTATCATACAATCAATCGTAAAAAATAATCAACTTAAATAATTTTAATGTAATGTGCCACGAAACAGATATGCCAAGATGTAATAACTAGAAATGACAGATATTGAGATGGTCTGAATATTAAACAAAAAACTGTTTTTGAGATTTATTTTTTATATTTTGCAATCACAAATGATATATAAATAAAATATAACAAATATTCTTAATTTAATGTAAAATAACTTTTTAACTATCCTAAATCAATGTAAACAATAAATATATACCCTATAATAATGAAATGATCATTCCACTTATTCATTAAATGAAACATCGCTTTTTTTGTCAAATCTGGAAAAATTAAATAATATCGATATTTTTTTCTGAAATTAGTATTTGAACAGTTTGTTGGAGTTTTCAAGAAGAAAGATGTATGTATAATTGTTTCAATACATAATACATACACGTATATGTATATTCATTCCACCACACCTCCGTTTTGGGGTAAGCAGATACCAAAGGTTTTTATTGTGATACAAATATTTCCCCTCTTAAAAATTCCCCATCTCATAAACCTCTTTCGATCTCTCGAACTAATAAAAATTCTTTAATTTATACATATCTGACAAACGTAGTTTTTACGATATCTTTTATGAAACCTTTTTGTGATAGTGGCATAATTATTTATTTGTGCAATTAAGTAAAATAATAAAGTGACGATCAATGAGACTTGAAGAGAAAAGAAGACATGTAACTCTTTAAAACAATCAACAATTTAAAAAATCTTATAATTTGACGTGAATAGTGTCATTAAACGAAATATTTTATTAAATTTTTTTGTACTAATGTGAATTAAGTATTTTACCCAGTAAGTATGTGATTATTACTGAGGATAATTTAAGTAATATTTCAAAAATTTTCTACCAATGTGAATTAAGTACTTTATCCAATAATCGTGTGATTATTACTGAGGATAATTTAAGTATTATTCTAAAAAAATTAAACCAATGTGAATTAAGTATTTTACTAAGGATAATTTAAGTATTATTCCGTGATTATTACTGAGGATAATTTAAGTATTATTCCTAAATTTTAACTTAATTATTTTCGTATTTAAAATAATATTCTTATTTACAAAAATGTGTGTTATTCGTGTGTCTTATCTCGAGTAACACAATCTGAGCAAATTGTGTGTTATTCGTGTGTCTTATCTCGAGTAACACAATCTGAGCAAAATGTGTGTTATTCATGTGTCTTATCTCGAGTAACACAATCTGAGCAAATTATAGATTTTTTTATTGTAAGATAGTGGCAAAAATATTGTAATAAAATGTACAATACTATTATTCACAAAAAACAATACAATCTGGTAAAGTGAAATAACACGCTAAAACATACGAGTATCTGACGATATTCTATAAAAATATTTGTGGATCTACTTTACCTCAAAAAAGTATATTAATTATTTACGTGTATAATTCTTTAATTCATTAACTTTTCTACGAATGAATGCACACATTGTAAATCACAAGATAAAAATAAATTTGGGAAGCAAGGTGCGCGAATATGACAAGAAAACAAAGGTAAAAAAATCAAATCTTCTAAGAAAATGTAATATCATGCACGAAAAAAGCCACTATGCTCGAAATAGGAGTAAATTTAAAAGTCAGGGATATATCCAACGTTCAAATGTTCATTTAAGCGAAAAGCGACGAGGTTCAGATTAGGAGTAAACCGAAAAGACAATGTGATATTTCATAGTTTAAGAGAAAAGATAAACTTGTTAAAAAGGTATGAATAAGGATAAAATATGTTAGAAAACGAGGACAAAACAAATTATCTAATCTTCCGTTCTACTGATCCTTGGACATGGTAAAACTGTACATATTCTGTAAATTACAATAGATAAAATGTACAATAGATCTTGAGAAAGCTACAAAACATACCTGAAATTCAATGTATAACATAGCGTCAATTATGATCGTAACGAATATTTTGATAAATTGTATTGTAGTATATGTCGAATTGTTTAGGTTAATTAAGTAACGAAAGACCAGCCCTCGTAAGGACAATTTTTATGTCTTCAGAATTCCAGAGACTTGTGGGTTAGCTATTACTGAGTTTTTTTGTGAAGATCAATACTAAACTGGTGTATTAAACAATATTTCAGCAATCATGATTTATTGTATTTTCTTATATCTTAAGATTTCTGACGGGAATAAAATCTTATTCAATCATATTAGGAAATGTATGGTTTTATATTCCTCACAATGAAGTGATACATATAAATATTAATTTATGTTCAATGTCCCTTTTAAACCAAGCTTCGGATATTGACATCTTCAACATCTCAAAAAATGTTTTTAAAGAAAAATTAAAAGATATACTCGTATATAAACTTGAAAATGTACACGATTAACTTAGAATGAGTGAAAGGGAATAAATCTGTTTTATAATTAATGACTACGATAGTTTATCGAGAGCATCTCAAAGTATGGTTCGTTGTTGAATGAATCGAGCAACTTCGATGCATTGTTTATCGCATGGAATATTGCGGCTTGAGGCCCGGCCTTTTAGCCCGTGGCAGCGGCGGGCTATAGTCTGGACTGGGTGTGTACGGCTGTTGCTGGGTTGACTGTTCCCAAGGCATCAACTTCGGCTCAGGGACCCGGGGGCTCATCGGAGGTCTGAAAATCGTAATATTGAGTTAGTTGAGCTTATCGGTCCCACGATCGAAATATAGTTTGATTCTTGATGTGTACAATAATTCGGACCTTTATGCATTTAAGGTTGTACTAGCACCTGCAGCTGCGTAAGAAATATTTTGGAGTGACTTTTTAAATTATGGCGTTTGTTGAATTTGCTTATATTGGCGTTATAAAATGAACTATTTATATTAACAGGATGTATACTTGTCACAGTGGCCATATATATGGAAAGTAAAAGAAGAACATCAGTGAAAGTTACGCAACGAACATACGTACATTTCAATATTCCGTTTCTGCACTTGCACCAAATATTTTAGGTTTTTCATCTTATGGCGTGGGAAAAGAGTGATGTTAAACCAGTGATTTTAAACCTTTGTCTAATAGTAACACCCTAAGCAAAATCATTTATCTTTGCGGCGTCTCTCCTGCTTTTTCTTATTCAGTACATATGTATGTTAACAATAAAATGAGTACAACGATAAAAAGTAACTTTAAAATCATAACTTTTTTGTTTATTAACAATGTAATAAAATCACCACATAAAAATTAATGAAATATTTGGGCATGACTCGCAGATTTTGCAGTATTCGGATAAATATTTGAAAGACACTCTCCATTCATCCTCAATCGATTATAATCTTTCTCTTTTGTTTTTTTTTATAGTTAAGAGGACAGAAAACCCTTATTCGCATAAATAACATGGAAAAAACTGTATCAATATGATTAAAAGTGTTCTGGTTTTAGTCTAGTGGTTTATTTCAAAGTCAAGACATTTATTTATTCGTGACACCTTTGAGTATCGTTGCGACATCTTAGGGTACCAATGCAACGGTTGCGACATCTTAGGGTACCAATGCAACGGTTGCGATATCTTAGGGTACCAATGCAACGCGGTTGAAAATCACTGTTTTAAGTAGTAGTCGAAAATCAACTAAGAATTTACAGACTTATGACACTGTGGAAATAAGATCAGATCCAGGGGTTTTAAAAAAGTAATAAAGCAATAGAAATATACGATATTTCGGCAAACCTTAAAATACTCGTAACTAGAGATACGGATTCACGATACTGATATAGAGAACAGATCAAAGTAAACACATTATTTTTAGGTTTATTTGTAATATTGAAAAAGCACAGGTCAGTATTAAATATGCCATTTTCCTGTGGAGTAACCAGAGAGGAAAGAGCGGCAATCTTTTCGTCATACTTCTTTCACGTACTCCACATTCATACATCTTAATATATAGTTCCTTCTGTTTTTCTTACTTCTTATCTTTTATTCGTTTAAAATTGCCTTCACTTGGTTCTATCAAACTTTTCTCTGTTGTCCTCTTTTCTCACATGACGCTCACTCGTGCTTGCATTGTAAATTTGCGTATTCAGTCTTTCGTCACCCATCAGTTCAATACGTCCAAAACGCGCTCTTTTCCAACCAACTGAACATATTAGGTTTTAGCTCACATTCATTATTTTTTATTTAAATAGGTAATCCACCCAAACTAGGGTGATTTGTGACGCCAAATTAAAGACATTATGCGATTATATGAGTCAATATGATAAATTAAATTAAAAAAAAATACGTATCTAGATAATTCAACAATCAATCTATAAATGGAAAAATTCGTCGAAGAAAGAAGAAACACAACATTCATTGGACACGGTAAAGATATGGTTTTTAGTAAATCGAATCTGTCTCTCAAAGGACAACCGAAAATACATGGTCTATAGTTTCATAATCCAGACCACACTCGCAGCCGGGGTTATCCACAATACCCATTCTGTAAAGGTGACTAATCACCACGCAGTGACTCGTCCGACAAACAACATATGACAGACACTTCCATCTTATTCATTCTTAACCCTTTTAATCCCACGGGGCCGATTATCGGCCCCAACTGGTGTATGCGCAAAATCCCTCGGGACTGATTATCGGCCTCAAAGTTTTTATACAAGATTTTATGTTGAATAATTTTTTTTTTTATGAAATATGAAAATTACTTATTATTTTATACTTCACAGGGGGAGGTCTCCACAAAAAAATAGGTTTTAAAACTAAATATTAACTGAGATAAAAAATAAAATATAAACTACTGTTTTTTTTTTGTCAAAAAATGCTTGGGATTCTTCGCACATTTTATGCAAAATATGCTGGGATTAAAAGGGTTAATATTATATTAAACCATGGTTTGAAAGGGATAGATCGTTGGATTGATTTATACCTTTATTAACACCAGTTATAACCCAATCCAACGCTCGTATTCATCCTTAATAATAATTACATTTATTTTTTCTATCATACATCCATATACCACGATTTCTTAACAATGCACGCGTTAACTCGGCTCTTTTCATTTGTTCTTGAAAAATATTTATGAAAATAAACGTTAAAAAGGCTTGGAAAAAATGCGCAAACTGTAACTCTCATTCTCACTAGATATTACATTAGGTTCCATACAATTAATATTTTTGCAGTTTGACTACCTCAGGTCGATTTTATAAAAAAGGATATATAGTATATTATTAAATGATTTGCAGTGACCGTCAATGAAATAAATAAATATTAGGGCGTGAACCACTAAAATATATATATATATATATATATATATATATATATATATATATATATATATATATATATATATATATATATATATATATATATATATATATATATATATATATATATATATATATATATATATATATATATATATATATATATATATATATATATATATATATATATATATATATATATATATATATATATATATATATATATATATATATATATATATATATATATATATATATATATATATATATATATATATATATATATATATATATATATATATATATATATATATATATATATATATATATATATATAACATATTATTCGGAACATTTCATGCAATTTTTGGATTATGTCTAGCAGCCACAATAAACCTTAAACCACTTGTATTCATGTGGGTTGATAATACCATATACGCAACGCTAAATCATTTAATTTTTGGATTATGTCTAGCAGCCACAATAAACATTAAACCACTTGTATTCATGTGGGTTGATAATACCATATACGCAACGCTAAATCATTCAATTTTTAGATTATGTCTAGCAGCCACAATAAACATTAAACCACTTGTATTCATGTGGGTTGATAATACCATATACGCAACGCTAAATCATTTAATTTTTGGATTTTGTCTAGCAGCCACAATAAACATTAAACCACTTGTATTCATGTGGGTTAATAATACCATATACGCAACGCTAAATCATTCAATTTTTAGATTATGTCTAGCAGCCACAATAAACATTAAACCACTTGTATTCATGTGGGTTGATAATACCATATACGCAACGCTAAATCGTTTAATTTTTGGATTATGTCCAGCAGCCACAATAAACATTAAACCACTTGTATTCATGTGGGTTGATAATACCATATACGCAAAGCTAAATCATTTAATAGAAATTATGTAGCATTGAACGACTTAAAATGGTTCCGGGAATGACAATGTCTATGTTAATGGTGACAACGCAAAACTATCTATTCGACTGGATATGATTATCAAGTTTTTTGTATTTTAATAAAAATGTGAATTTTGAACATTGTATTTCGATTTTCTCAAATTTTCTGTTTTTAGTATCTAATTTAATTTTGAATTGTGTTGATTTATTTATAGTTTGTATTCTAACTTAAAAGTTCCGTTAGGGAGCGTTTTTGTTTGGTCGTACCATAAATCTGAGGCCACGGCATGAGTCGTTTGATTTTTCTTCTTTATTTTCGTTGGCTTTTTTTATCTGTCAAACTTTCTAAGATTTCTGAAAATATTTTGAAGTTTCGATGTACCTTTTTATGTGGATGCATTCTACGTGTATATATTTGTTTTTATTTTTTCCAAATATATTGTTAAGATTTTTTTTGTATGTTAGGATCTTGGATCACCTATCTGTTATTTTTTATCATGATATCTATGTATATCTAAATAACAATTACAAGAAATAATACAAATTAAATACACATGCACAACTCTTTTACCATGAACTGCTGAGTGGGTGGGAGTAGAAATTACCAGGAACGTTCGCTCGCTAATTCAATATCCAACCGAAATTTGAAAGCAATTCAAACGATAATATGCCTGGCATATGTTATAATATTTTCCCTAAAATAATCAACTGTAAATCAGGAAGGAAATCACTTATTCGACCAGTGAAATAAACTTTCAGTAACAAGAACAATTATTTAAAAAACTTATTTGCAAAATAAGCACCAAGCTTATAAAAACAATAACTGCATACATTTGTTTCGATATTAATACTACGTGTATTTCATTACAAAATATATTTATATACGCTGCAATCTTTCGCAAAATTCACACATTGCAGGAAACGAAATCTTATCGAAAATAGTTTAATGCAAAGTTGATAAATATATAAATTACGGCATTTTATTTTCTAAAGTAAAATACCATTACTTAGCAGTTAAATTATTAAAGTCAAAAATCAAGTAAAAAACTTGACACATTCGCTTGCTATTAAAATTACTCATATTTTATTTGATAGTAAATTATCGGTTTCTTAAAACAACGCTTAAATCACATGTTCAAAAGTTTTTTTGCTAATCATTTGTCAGTAAATCATTTGTGTCGTCAATTGTTTGAACAATATGAAATTTTACTAAACAAATCACAATGTTAAATTTTGGCAGAGTATATTCTATTCGCCTTGTGGTTTAGATTATATTCAAACACATTACAAATTGATTTACCTGTGTGCCATATTTTATATGATTAATTATTTAGTCAGAAGAATTAATCGATACTTAAAAAGATAAGATTCATTAAATAAGTAATATGAAAACAAATAATAGGCAATTTCTACTATCTTGTAAAGGTATGTCGCCTGTGCGTGTATTGATTTATTGTTTACAAGCTGTTGCACTTAAGCAAGCACACAGTCTTGACAGATCAAGCCTTAAGTTGTGATCGCAAGCAGACGAGTGTTTAATTTTCTACAGCTTTTCGTTAGACAGAGTTTTATACAGCGCTATTTTTTTGTTGCTTTATAGCGCTACAATAACATATAATATAATAATCTAAAAATCGAAATACATTAAAATGATGTGGAAAATAATTTGAATCGTACTATTTTAGTGGGCCGGATCAAAGTTATTGTATTAAAGTGAGTTTTCACTAAGTGAGTGAACATTCAAACGTTATAATGTACCATATATGTTACATGAATTTTAAATGCTATATGGTCGCAAGTACTTTATTCATTGGACGATCAAACGATCATTCACTCGCTCGCTAACCAAATAAAAAAATATTTGTAAGAAAGTAAACTTACTTGTTGATGGTATTGGAGGATTGTAAGAAAGAGGGATTGATTTCTCCCTGGTAAGAGTTGGTGGAGCCATACATGTTCATGTTCCTCGTGCTAAGTTGTTTTTGAACCTTGGGCCGGTCCATTGTTTCTACGCCTTGTAACCATTTCGTGGACCTTTCTTCGATGGTACTAAAATACAAATTAAACAATGTCATTCTATACAATTATCACTAAAGCATACACTACACTAATAATATTATACTTTCTAATAATTCTATAATACCACGAGTTTTCTGAAGTTACAATGAATTTTTTTTTTTCAAACATATTCATTTTTGTAAACAATGTAATATTCTAGCGATTTACAGTATAAATTGAATAAATTTTTTGAAAAGCTCATTTTTTTTTCTTATTTTTATATTGTCTTACAACCCTTGCCCCAAGATCGATCTTTTGCCTTACTTTAAACTTATACATATACATATTTATCTATTATGTCCTTCCCCCTCCTCCTCAACTACCCCAACAAATATGTACATCAAAAGTTACTATTTCCTTAATTATTGGTTTACGGTTAAATATTATACTTTACTTAATAAATATTATTGTATTGTTAAATTGCAATGTAACAATAAATAAATCTAAATAAAATTAAAATATTATCAATTTTGTTTGATGTTCAGATGTTGCTTCCACTATTTTTGAGGTTAGACGTAACATACGAGTACTATATACTCGTATATATAAATAGGATAGAATCCGATGTTGACCGGTCAAAGATATGTTAATTGAAAAAAAGCTTGTAAGGAATGATCCTATTTAAAAAAAAATGCATAGTATAAAAGATTATGATATTTTTACTATATAAAATTCTTATCTTATTTACGCGGGAAATTCGTTCCAGGAAAACAGCGTGTGAATGAAACATATTACTCGATTCCTACTTCGTTTAAAAAACTTTAGTTTTTTTTTTAAATAAGTCTATACAATTTGTTACTAATAACTAATAAATTAATAATTTTGTATCTATAGTATATGATATATTATACATAATGTGTACAAACAGTATATATTATACATAATGCACAAACATAACATAACAAATGAGGTAAGAGTATAAATAAAATCGGAAAATCCTTATATTCATGTGATTTTAACACTCACAACCACTGTCAACCAAAATAATTTCATGTTGCCTATAGCTAAAAAATAATTTTTTTTTTAATTAATAAACCCAATTATTATTTATTAGATGTAAGTAGCATTTAAATTTCAAATGGAATACACCGTGTTAAAGGGAATTCTTGTAAATGGAGACTACGTAAATTATGGGATACTGTGTTTCATATTATGTAATCGAAAAGTGTATTTTTTTAGTTGGATCACTCTTTTTTTAACCGTTCAGTTATAAACTTTCATAACTTTCTGTTTTTTTGTAATTTTATTTTATTTTTCAAATAATTTAAAAGACATGTTAGACTTAACTAACTTCTAGCCTACAATAAAGTACTTGTTGAATGAAAGTAAATTTTGCTATTTGCTGTGAAAGTATTACACTATTTGATACTATTCTAGATACAAACATATTTTACAATAATAACATTTGTACAATGAACATATGTTAGTATCATGTTAAGCATCAACGTTATTGAATGAAATCCATAATAATTAAAAGAAATTTTCAACGTGCCTAGGATATTTTCAAAGTTTGAAACGTACTGTCGGTCTTTTTTTCTAAAAGAGAAACTAAACACAATGGATTAAAATTATATTTAAATCAATTTTTATTTAATTTAAATCATTTAAAATTATTCATCCACTCTTTAGGGGTTTTATCTACGAGTATATAAGTCCGAAGCCACCAGGTCGAGGAAGTTTCTAAAGGGTTTTCAATTATACCAATAAGGATACCAATCTTTTGGAACATTTAAATTGTGATTGCTCAACACTTACCTGTCATAAGCTGAAATCGGTGGTCTAGTCATCGAATTGTGATCATAATTGTTTCCCTGCAAGCATTTAATACACGTCAGTGTATGAGATTTGGATAATATAAATATTAGCCAACATATTAATTAATATTATGAAATACAGAAAATCTGACTACAAAGTTTGGGTGTATTTTCATTGGGCGAGCAAGCATTTAAAATACACAGAACTTTCGATCGCTAGTTCATCATTATTTAAACTTATTTGTACATATTATAATTATGAACAATTAGTATTTGTTCACTTACTCAACCGATGAAAACGTTCACCTTACTGTAGTTGAATGGTTGGATATACAATTTATTGGATTTCTATGTTCTAATATAATATATAATAAGGTTAATATAGTAAATTCTGTGCAAATATTATAACGATTGCGAGCGAAATATGATTTTTTATATTCGTTATAAAATCAAAGATATACGCTGAAAATATAAGAAATCGATTAAACAATTTATTCGACAATAATGAAATAAGCAAGAAAACATTAATACAGGGACCAAGCATTTCAACAGCATTGTATTTTTAAATACACTGGATTTTTCATAACAGCGTTTTATTGAAACATTGATATGTGGGAGTGAAACGTGGACGGGGAACATTAATTAAAAGAACCGAGTAAATGCGATAAAAATGTATATCCTAAGAAGAATGTGTTGTGTCGACGTGTGGCAGAATAATAAATGTAATTACTAAGAATAAAGACCGATAGATGGAGCCAAAAACATATTAATTAAGAAAGTTCTTTATGTTGATTTGGATGTATTGAATGGTGTTGATGAAACACAAAAAAGTGCAATGTAAATATCAGTGAGGGGTTGTAGCAAAAACCTTTAAAATTATGATTGGGCCAAGTGAAAGAAATTTTGAAAGAAGGAAACGTAAAGAGTAAGACAAATAGAGGGCACTCAATAAAAATATGTATGGATGTGGAGCAAGCGAAGGGAATGAATCGATAGAAAAGTTTGGGGAACTGTCCACTTTGGCTACCTTAACAAGGAAATCGCGTGATGATATATTTGTGTCACTGTTGAATTCATATGGTGAATTCTTCAAATTAAAATGTTTTCCCACCAAAAATTACCATTGTTTGATTTACTAGAGATTTGATTACAATTAGAAAAAATAACTGACACTCACTTCTTCTGAAAGTCCCTTGTGAATTTGCGACAAACAAACAAGTAGATAAATAGCACAACTGAAGTTTAAAATCCAAAATACGTAACCCCTTAAGGCTACGGTCATCAGGGTACCCGAGGCTACCTTCATATAAGCCAAGTCTATACAACCTATTCCACATGGCTTGGAAGTCTGGAAACGAAAAAGTAAATTAATATAAGTCAAGCATGATCCGCAATGAAAGAACAAAATCTCCAAGATCGTTCGTCATACTGACGAAGATGATATTGCTTTGAAAGAACGCCTTCTCTCGAGGAGATAGTATATGGTATATAACAGAAATTGAGTAGAAAATTTTCAATATACATATTTTTTTTCAAATCTGTTGTGGAGTTTTAAGGTTTTATTTGACCTAGCAAATAAACAAGTTTTATTTACTCGTATATAAAAATAGGAAGTTTAAAAATAAATGTTATTATAAATATATCCTTACCGCCAATTCAGATATAATTTGCATATCATAACCAAATAGTGCGCCCAACGCAATGTCTGCCCCGCTTAACGCAATCGTGAAAAAGACCCAAACAAAAACGTAGCCGTATGTTGAACTCACTCTCTTCCATTTTACCTCTGAAAGAGAAACAAGAGAGTTAGATTCATGTATGGCAGACCAAATTCTTTCCTAACTGAAAGCATTAACTAGAAAAGCCTTTTTAAATACCTTACATACTTTTCTTAGAATAAGACGTACTCTTCGCTTAAGGTTTTCATTCATATGTTAGGTCGATGTCATGATGGAGGCTCGGTTAAAGGACTATAAATACAGTTTTAGGACAACTAGCGGTCCACCTGAGCATAAATAGTCTTAAAGGGTTGTGTTCTATTGTGAATCCCCTAATTTTATCGCCTGCCATAGACTTGACTCATCATTCAAAGACTTGCTCATCGCCCACACACTCTTCTTAGAAAATAGTTGAAGGGCCTTCCAAAAACACGATAGGTACCAACTGGTAAGGCTGTGAAACGGAACGATAGGATTTTTAACTTTATTTACAGTAAGTTAAAAAATTACAAATTTGTTTTAGTTAAATCATGCCATACAATAGAGTCTACAGCAGACACAAAAAAAAACAAAAAAATTCTAAGTATTAATGAAATGAAAAGCCATTGCAAGCTCTATCTTTAAGAGATAAAGTTAGTAACCCCCGAGACACATGTAAAATATAGTAGAATATATTTTCGATAGGGTAGAAGCAAAAAGAACGAAAGAGCCCATATAGAAAGGATGACTAGTGCAACATTTCCCTATATTACAAAACATGGAATAGACCCGCTGTAGAAGAAGATTTAAAAAGTTTTCCATTCCAAAATAATACAGAAGTAAATGTTCAACATACAACTATTAATACAAGAGTAGCTAATTACAAATCACAAATATTATGATTTTCCCAAATATAGAATTTTTTATACGATTATTCAAAAAACGTTTAATTTTTTGACTATTTAAAAAAAAATTTTTTTTAACTCACGCTATTTTATGATTGCTAATAAATATAGTTATTCAACTTACTAAATATCATAAGAGACGATATTATGAGCCAAGTGGTTAAAAGACCAAGGTAAACACAATTCCAAATAAATATAGTTATTCAACTTACTAAATATGATATTAGAGACGATATTATGAGCCAAGTAGTTGAAAGACCAAGGTAAACACAATTCCAAATAAATATAGTTATTCAACTTACTAAATATCATAAGAGCCGATATTATGAGCCAAGTAGTTGAAAGACCAAGGTAAACACAATTCCAAATAAATAACGAAAAGGAACTCAGATATTGTGGCGGATCAAACTCGGTGCATACATCGTGATCTGCAAATGAAAATATATTTTAAATTGAATACTGTCAATTTTTGTTACTATTTCTGTTTTAGTGGATTTTGAGATGAGAATACATTCATAGAATGGCATACCAGTGTTTTCTTATTACGATTTATTGCTGAAAAATCTTATATATTGTATAATATAAAAACAAAAAATAAATGGCTTGTTTCATTCGTTCTATTTTTATTCATGGTAGTCAATTTTCTTCATACAGATTCTGTATCTTCCCATCCCGATCGAGATTCATCACACGAGCTTCAACATTGATGAGTATAGCTTTATCCTCCCATCCCGATCGAGATTCATCACACTAGCTTCCACATTGGTGAGTGTAGCGATAATCGAATCGGTAGTGGTTCTACGATTTTATGAAAGTATGTGTCACTTAGAGGAGTGTTGAAAAACGTGTTCATTGCGGTTCCGATAAAATTCTGTAGATCGGTAATGTTACCATTGTTTCTTGCATAGGAAAAAAATAGCTATGTGTTTACTCTTATATTAATGTAAGACAAAAACTACCGTGGTTTGGATAAATGTAGTTCAAGATGACTACAAAAATACAGGATATGTCTGATAAATGTAGTTCAAGATGACTACAAAAATACAGGATATGTCTGAAATAATGACTCACTGATTACGTCATTGTTATTTGCATACTGCGAAAAGTAAAAACCATACACCACGAAACAATTTTATATTACTCGTACATCATTATTTGAGCCAGCGTCGTTATGAATGATCTAAGAATTGCTAACTCTATCTCGGTAATTTTTATAAAGAGAGAATTTCTTGAGAGAAATAACAGCTCGCAATTTTTTTCATAAAGTTATGTGATTCTTGATTGATTAAATGGTCAAGTTAAACACCAATCAAGAAATAATGTTTTTTGTCAGTTTAGATTTTATTGACTGATCGAAAATTAAAAATATATTCATTAGATCGAGTGTCTGAGCAATTTCCTTCTATAAAAATACTAATAGCTTACCAGTGAAGTACATTTCTTTAATGTAGTAACCCAACATGTTATTGAATGTACCATTTTGTGGACAATTCTTTTTTGCATATTCAGCTATTCCCGTGCTGGTCAAACCCATCCAAATAAGAGACTGTATCTGGAAAAATAATAACAACGTCATCACCTTTGGGGGGGAAATAATAACAACAACGTCACCCTTGGGGGGGAAAGAATAACAACGTCATCACCCTTGGGGGGGGGGAATAATAACAACGTCATAACCCTTAGGGGGGGAGGGGGGGAGGGAGAATAACAACGTCATGTCCCTTGGGGGCAAAAGGAATCATAGGAAAATACTTTTATTAAAATTATTCATTTCACTGTGGATGGAAGACGTATATTGCGGATTGTGTGTAATTTGTCACGACCAGTAATTTGACCCATTTTTATAGATCAGACTTAAGGTTCTGGTCGTTTGTCTGACAGATTCTTAGAGCGCTATTTTAGTTAGGTTTGGGAGTTTGAAAAGGAATTCGATATTGTTTTATGTTCAATACGGGCAGGTCAAGGTCGTCTGAGTTTCAGAGTGTTAATCAAACGAGGTGGATTGGGCGAATATATTACGCTACTTTGATCGATTTTTGGAGTGGCTGGTTCTATAAATTGTAGATGGCTTGGATGTATACAAGAGGATTTTTGGAGTGGCTGGTTCTATAAATTGTAGATGGCTTGGATGTATACAAGAGGATTTTTAAGTTCATACTATTTGAAAAATGTAACATTGAAACAGGCGCCCATAAAGTCGCACTTGGTCACTAAATGATGCCCAATGAATAAATAAATGTAATGTAAGTTTGGAAAAAGTGACATTAACGAGCTCGTTTGGTCGAACTTCTATATTAATACTTTCAACAAATCCACATGTATGGTATCTCTTGTTAGTATCCTTATAACAAAAACTCTGACCATTGTTAAGTATGTTATCTTAGTTAAGAAAAGGTCACCATACATCAGCTCTTTCAGCAATTCCCGTTACATCTCTTAATTTAGCAAAGATCATTCATCAAATGTTTACGTAAAAGAATTCCAAAATGAGGACAGATATATCAATAGGCGCTATATAGACATATCAATACCTTACCAGCTCTTTGCACCATTTGGATAGAAAAGGTTGTTTGGGCCGAAATCGAAGCGTTTATTATGTTCTCTATGAGATCTGTGGACAGAGCTTTTAGGAAAACGAACAATAGCATATGTCTAAATGTGTTATTTAAAAAAAATTGTAAATATCTCAGCATTACGACACTCCAAAAAAGAGTATTTCGTGTGAAGTGATTGTCCACTTAAAAAGCCGCCCGTTTGCTCGAGTTGTCTCTACTATTTATGTTTGAGACTCTCCTCCCAGAAGGCACATCCGTAATATCAATTTCTGTCGAGTATAATAACATATATAGTATCTAAATATTTAAGGTAGTATTTATACCTTACATGACGTCCACTTAGAATGCCGCCCGTTTGCTCGAGTTGTCTCTACTATTTATGTTTGAGACTCTCCTCCCAGAAGGCACATCCATAATATCAATTTCTGTCGAGTATAATAACATATATAGTATCTGACTATTTAAGGTAGTAGTTATATCTTACATGACGTCCACTTAGAAAGCCGCCCGTTTGCTCGAGTTGTTTGTTTGTTATTTGAAATGCACTTTCTTATCCATTTCGTTGACTCAGTGAAAGTATTCCATAGTTGACCGCCAAAGACATTTACGCATCAAATAACAGTAGGCTGTCGAATTAAATAAGTATTCTAATATAAATGACAAATACAAAGTTCAAATTACTTACACATGCTAAGCCACCACCGACGAGAATGCATCGTCTCATATATTTAAGTATCCCTGTCTTTTCCAAAACCATTTTCAATTATTCAAGTAACGATATAAATAATAAAATAGGCCAGAAACACTTTATAACTAGAATCATACACAATACTCCGGTGTTAGCTAATTAAAAATACTGACGTGGGAATCTATTGATAACACTCGCTCTGTGTTTCTCATTGCGCTTTCATATCTTCGATTAGTTATCTCGCAATTGATAAATGATAATACGGCTGAAATAATGGAACAATGATAAGACAGCGAGCCTATGAGTAGTTCTAAATTTTTAAAAAATGTGCTACGTTTATCCAAAATTCTATATTAAATGATTTCATATCTGTTAAATTGAAATCGTAACATTTCTATCAAATAGATGAAATTCGTTATATTGCTAACTAATCTAATGTTTTCGTTAAGGTTGTCATTGTTTCCATCTTCACCAATGTCTGTTGCCATTGTTTCCACCTTAACGCCAACGTTTGTTGGCAATGTTTCCACCTTAATGCCAACCTCTTTCTATAAAAATGCACCTGTACTTCATATTCTAAAAGCATGATTCTCTACCCATTCACAAATATATGGCAAAATCGAAACAAGATATATCTACAATATTCAAATCATCTTCCGATAAAAACGTTATAACGCAGACATAGAACAAGAAACGACGCACTGAATCTTGTTCCGATTCCATGTGTTTACACATCTTTTGAAAGGAGGGACATGCAGTTGATAACACAATCCAAACATTTAAACATCATTTGAAAGGAGGGACATGCAGTTGATAACACAATCCAAACATCATTTGAAAGGAGGGACATACAGTTGATAACACAATCCAAACATTTACATATATTTTGAAAGGAGGGACATGCAGTTCATAACACAATCCAAACATTTACACATCATTTGAAAGGAGGGACATGCAGTTGATAACACAATCCAAAAATTTACAACCACCTCAAAGGGAATGTGAGGATTTTCGTAAAGCAGCCCCTTCAAATGTAAAACAATATGTAACAAGGTGACACTTTAATATGGGGAGAGCGATTAGTGGTAAGCTTTTTAAGTCTCCACATAGGTGTGTGAGCGAATGGCTGATGACAATCGAAAGTGCGCGATGAGCACTCATTAGAAAATATTTTGATGTGGATAGAATTCAGAAGTTGTGTAAATATCAAAGTAGAGGGAATAGACTGACTCGTAATTCTTAAGTACTCGTATAATCGTTTCAGTTTCTGCTTTTCGATCTATTATATTGAGAATCTTTGTCTTGATGCATACCCACTTGTTTATATTGGTTTGTATTCAACTTTCATTATAGATAGTGAATTTTATGAAACAAATATATTAATGAACATCGCTTTGACCAGATCATATACACTCATTATTTTAAGGTATATAACATTTTTTACTGAAAAATTGATTTTATTTTCATAAAGGCTTTGTTAGATTTTCCTAGGTAAATAATAAAAAAAAACAATCAAAAACTCTTCCAATAAAAAATAACTCAAAAAGTACCGTGTGGTAAAAAATTAAGTTTACAATTTATATCGACCGCCATTTTGTGTCAAGAATCGTAGAGCGAAATAGCCAATACATACTATGTTTTCAGACTAAACGTTGAGGAGCTCCATATGTTGTCCACATTGTTATGGCAACTCAATACCTAGATCCCCATCCCTATATTGATACTTATATTATCTCTGGTGACTCCATTCCTAGTAAAATCATAACGAATATTAAAAGAAATAAATTTCATCTTCGTTATTATAATCCTTTTGTTAGATAACATTATGATTTAAGAATCAATGAAACAGGAAATCTGTCGAATAAAAAAATATTTGTTTCCAATACATAAGTTTAAGATAAGTGTATTAGGTTAATCTTATCTCGTGTAGAAAAGTCGTCATTACCAATATCTAGAATATTTTTTTCACGTTATTTACAGTAAATACAAAACGTAATTCATGAAAACAAATACACACACAAAATTATGATCTTCATGTGCACGTACACGCACACGTACGAGTATATGGTATCTAAATAAGTTTAAATAAGCATCAGTTTTATTTGAACGTTCGATACATATTTCATTAAAAAATACACACACACACAAAACTATGATCTTCGTGTGCATGTACACGCACACGTACGAGTATATGGTCTCTAAATAAGTTATAAATTAGCATAAGTTTTATTTGAAAGTTCGATACATATTTTATGGCACTAAGTATGGAATATAACATCGTTCAAATGTCCGCCACGGCTTTGCTTGGTGACACGTATTCGGGAGGTCCAATTTTCGATGTATTTGTCGCATAAATCTGGCTGAATTTGCTGGATGGCGTTCGTTATGTTGAATTTGAGGGCATGAATTGTTTGCGGTTTATACGCATATACCTGCGATTTAAGATAGCCCCAAAGAAAGAAGTCTAAAGGCGTTAAATCGCACGATCTCGGTGGCCAGTTCACGTCGCCGCCGCGCGAGATAACCATGCCCTGAAATCGCTCGTGCAGAATGTCCATCGTGGCATGCACTGTCTGGCACGTAGCGCCGCTTGTTGGAACCACATGTCGTCGGTATCCATATAATTCAGTATAGGCCATAGGAAGTTGCTTATCATCGATCTGTAGCGCTCACCGTTGACGGTTATGGCAATGCCAGTTTCGTTTTGGAAGAAGTACGGACCGATGATTACGATAGACCAAAAATTCGCACCAAAAAGTGACTTTCTCGGGACGCATTTGATGCTGGTGTATCTCGTGTGGATTGGTATTGTTCCAAATCCATCAATTTTGCTTGTTCACACATCCATTCATCCAAAAATGGGCCTCGTCGCTAAAGATGATTTTTTTGGCAAAATTTGGGTCAACTTCCAACTGCCCCAGAGCCCAATCAGTAAACACACGGCGTTGCTATAGTCGTTTACCTTAAGTTCCTAGGTCAGTTGGATTTTATACGGGTGCAGACCCAAGTTCCGACGCAAAATTCGCCAAGTTGAAGTCGCAGAAAGGACAAGTTCTTGTGAACGACGAGAAATTGACTGCCTTGGGTTTTCCCGTACACTCTCACGCACAGCAGCGATGTTTTTAGCAGACCTTGCGTTTCGGTGACGTGCGGATTTGGTGGATTATTTGTCGAACCGGTTGACTCGAATTTGGCCACCAAACGTCTAATAGTCGACTCGACAGGACGGTTGTGGCGAGGATAAAAATCACGTAATGCACAGAACGTTTCTCGAACGGAGCACTGATTTTGAAAACATTTCTTCCAATAAACCAGCGTTTGTTTCATAATTATTATTTGTATCCATGGCCGTGTCTTTATTTGTATCCATGACCGTGTCTTTAAATTCGGGTATAAAATAATATTTGGGAAGAACTAATAAAAATTAAATATAAATCTCAAGGAAAATACAGATTAAAATGACACTTGCATGGAAGTTGAGGACGACGAACATTTTTAGGTAAATAATGCTTTTTTAGTATATTCTTCAATACCGATAAGTATACCGCATATTTTGTTGAGTCAGAAAGATCAAAGTCTAGCCAAGTGAACATCAAAATATGACGTGTGACGCGTTACCAGACCGGAGAAACAAACAATCCATGCACAGAAACAAAATGGAACCTTTTACGCGGGCATTTATTCAAGACAGCTTGAATTGTTCAACACTCCAAAGATGGTTGATAAACGTTAAGATTTTTGCGATCTTATTTTAATCCACTAATGTCTGGCACGATATTCGGACATACAATACATTTTGAAGTATATTCAACGACTCTTCTAAATTATGGAAAATGAGGTTTTGGTTTAACCATATTTTGCTTTGGATAGGGAGAAAGATGTGTAATATGTTGTGCGAATTTCGTTCGAATGTATGTTCAAGATAGCACCAACTCAAAAATTCTTCAGAATTCCAAGATATTTAAAAATATATCGTTAGAATATATTTTAATATTGTATGAAGTCGTTACTTTGTCACTATGGTAGGTGGACGTACATTTTGTTAAAATACATAGTCTGTCCAATGGGAAAGGTGACTGACGAGAAATGAAGTACAATACATTGTTTATTTTTAGTTTGCATTACTTTTTATTCAAAATACACCGCTTGTTAGTTAATACAAAGCTGGAAGCGGTTGTAAAATTTTCTGACGCACTCCTGAAACTCATTCTTCGGAATTGCCTCTAAAATCGTAGTCAAAGCCTTCTGGATGTCTAAAATCGTGTCGAAACGCTTTCCTTTCATCGTTAATTTCAGTTTCGGGAGTAGCCAGAAGTTGTATGGAGCCAAATAAGGCGAATACGTGGGGTGATCGAGCACAATGATACTTTTTTTGGACAATAAATCGCGTTCTACCTTGTTTTTATGCGCTGGTGCATTGTGGTGCCACAAAGACCATGCCCCTTGTTCCCTGTATTCGGGTCAAACTTGAGGAATCCTGACCCATAAACGATTCAAAACACCCAAGTACACATCGGCGTTCACCATTTGAGCTTCTGGCGTGAATTGTTTATGGATAAAACCTTTGGAATAAAAGAAAACGGTGAACAGAGTCTTGATTCGGCTCTTCTGCATGTGTACTTTTTTCGGTTTCGGAGATTGTGGACCCTTCCATTCCGAGCTCTGGCGCTTCGTAAGTGACTCATACTGAAAGCACTATGTTTCACTATGCAGCGCTCCACTCTGCAAACTTTTTGATCATCAGTCAGTGTGTGACCTTTCGTTTGCCGAAATTTTTCGTTAAAATGAGATGGACAGTGGATTTAGGAATTCCAATGACCTCCATGATGAGCCTAGTAGACGGACAACGATAATTTCGTCGAGTATCAGCCACCTTTTGAACATTTTCTTCAATTCGAAATGTCAATGATGGTCCAGGTCGTTGATCATCTTCAATGCTCTCTCTACCATAACGAAATCTTAAATACCACTTAAAAAATTTCTTACGACTAATTGCTTTACCATAAATAGTTTGATTTATTTCAAAAGTTTCTGTAGCACTTTTATCCAATTTAAAAAAATAATAATGTTGGCACAGAAGGTACTGTCAATTGTTACGTCATTACGAATGAACCAGCGATGCAGTGGCTTGAAACTTTTACGGAGTCAAAATGTGTCGCTAGTTAACTAATTTATTCTTTATCTAAAATATAATCAGTCCCCTTTCCCATTGGACAGACTGAGTAGAAAAGAAAAAAATAAGATAGATATTGTTAAAATATATGATAGATATAAAATATATAGTTGTTTTATCACTAGTACTCTTTTACATATATTCTGCAACTACTATATGTTGTTGAGGCCCTTTAATAGCGCGATGCTTAGGATATTTGTATAATTGCTTATGAATATTGAAATTAATCATCTTTCGTGAAAATAAACTATTCATTCTCGGATGCAATCAAAATTGAACGCGAAGTTCGACATACTCGTACGTGTATACTATAGTATATGTGTTTCATCACCGCTATTCTTTTACATATAGTATATTCTGTAAGTATTCTGACAGAGGTATTTAATGAATGTAGCGAAAGCGTATTCATAAATTGCCATGTATTTAATACCATATATAACACTATCATATTGACTGTAAATAATTTCTACATCATTCTGAGAAAAAGTTCAAACTTCAAGCACAAAGGTTTGAAAATGAATTATCAATAAAACGGATATTATGATTATCTCCAAAAACAACATTACGGTGCGCTGTTTATTCATTCGTATGGTAATCCTTTTATACATCGGAATTCGTAATTTGGACAACATTGTCGCGGCTCCATTAATCGAGGACTCGGGATAAGAATTATATATAAAGCAGTTGTCCCAATAAAAAAATGGATTTAAGTCAGGAAATAAAAATACGGGTAATGTATTTGATAAGATGAAAACAAAAATGTATATAAAATAACCCTCCGTTTTGATATAATACGCATGCTACATTGTTATATATGCTTTACTTTGATTTTTGTTTTATCTATTTGTATAACTTAAACCACTCACCTAGCAATTTAGTAACCTCTCACTTAGTGAATGCTGGAAGAGAGGTTATAATAGAAAAAAGCGACCTCTCATCCATAAATTAGCTTCGTAAAATGTTATAAAAAATATAATCTCTCACCCAGGAATTGACTGAATGAGAGATTACAAACAAACAATGAAACTTCTCATTCAGCAATTCGTCGGGTGAGAGGTAACAAGAAATGTAATCTCTCATACAGCAATTAGAGAAAAAATGTAATCTTTCATTCAGCAGTTGGCTGGGTTCTCACCCACCAAACTGTAATCTCTCACCCAGGAATAGACATAACAAACTTGGTTTCCACTGTCTGGTTTATTGGAATATATGAGATCATATTATTCTACCTTGTATTATACAATATAATGTGCAATCAATTCATATTCAAAATGCTAAAAAATCCAATTTATAGAAATTTTTGTCTCGCTGCATATAATTTGATTATTCAATATGAAGACACGCTTCTTTTTATTTGAAATTACTGATATTACAAACAAATGTATGTGTACATACTCGTTTAAGTCGTGGTAATCAAATCACATTCTTGATAAACTATATACGAGGCATATCCAGAAAGTAAGTGTACTGAATTTTTGTAGGTTACATTTTTTTTTATTTAAACAAAAAAATTACGTGGTTACCGTAGTACATATGTAAGCTATTTTTCGACATAGTCGCCATTCCTCTCAATGCAGGTGCTGAAGCGGGGTATCAACTTTTTGATGCCTTCCTCGAAGTAGTTTCCCGCGAACCCCTCCATCCACTTCTCCACCTCCTCCTTTACCTCCTCGTCGATTGAAAACCTTATTCCACCCATGTGCAGCTTCAGGGAGGTAAAGAGATAGTAATCTGAAGGTGCTAGGTCAGGGGAATGCGCGGGATGGTTCAGGACATCCCATTTAAACGAAGCGAGCAGTTCCTTCGTGGCGTTGGCCGTGTGTGGTCTGGCATTTTCGTGCAGCAGACAGACTCCCTTTGTCAGCATGCCTCTCCTCTTGTTCTGAATCGCCCTCCGCAATTTTTTTATGGTCTCACAGTATCTTGCAGAGTTGATGGTCTCCCTTTGAGGCATATATTCAATTAAAATTATGCCTTGACAGTCCTAAAACACGGATGCCATGATTTTCTTGGCTGAAATTGTGGTTTTGAACTTTTTGGCGGAGGGTGAAGAGGTGTGACGCCACTGTTGAGACTGCCTTTTGATTTCAGGCGTGTAGTGTGCAGCCCAAGTTTCATCTCCAGTTACGATGGAGCGGAGAAATTCATCTCCATGGAGTTTGCAGCGCCTCAAAAACTCTTGCCCGGCCTCCACTCGATTCAACTTGTGTTGGTCTGTCAACTGTTTTGGGACCCACCTCGCGGACAGTTTCCGATATCCGAGGGTTTCTGTGATGGTTTCGTGTAGTAGAGATCTGGAGATTTGCGGAAACATCGCAGAAAGTTCATCCACAGGCAATCTGCGATCGTCACGGAGCGCATTTTCGATTTTTACCACAATTTTGTTAGTCACAATTGAAGGTCTTCCGCTCCTCTGATCATCATGCACAGACGTACGACCGTTTTTAAACTCGCGACACCACTTGTACACACTCGTACGATTCATAGCTTTATCACCATATGCAGTTTTCACCTCATTATAAACCTCAACCGGAGGTTTTTCCTTCCAAAGGAGATAATGGATGAATTAGCGTATTTCGCACTTGGCGGAAGATTGGGTTGACATTTTTCACGAAACGTGTTGTCGCGTCGAAACTTCTCAACGTACTGACCTCGAACCGGTCTCGTTGCGAAAGGGAAGGGTCAGGCTACACGGAAGTGTAGCCAACATGTCGAAAATAAAATCCATCCGGTCGTGAGAGCCTCAGTACACTTACTTTCTGGATACGCCTCGTATATATATGACTAATGCTGAAAATTCTTTAAAAATTGATAAAAATCACAAATGACAAATTAATAACATTAATAAAAATTATATATCTCAAATGTGATTCATACCTCTATCGGAATGTCATTCCTTTCCTCGAGATAATGTTTGATTTATCACTTAAATTTTCTGATAAACGACATTAAATTCCAATGAGCTAGGTGATATTCGTGGTAAGTGTGTTCTACTGTAGTCAATTTATTCTTTATCATGAGATGTACGCTCTTTATCTTTGTCATCGGCAGTGAGTACCCCAAATACCTGAAGACTGTTGAGATGTACGCTCTTTAACTTTGTCATCGGCAGTGAGTACCCCAAATACCTGAAGACTGTTGAGATGTACGCTCTTTAACTTTGTCATCGGCAGTGAGTACCCCAAATACCTGAAGACTGTTGAGATGTACGCTCTTTAACTTTGTCATCGGCAGTGAGTACCCCAAATACCTGAAGACTGTTGAGATGTACGCTCTTTAACTTTGTCATCGGCAGTGAGTACCCCAAATACCTGAAGACTGTTGAGATGTACGCTCTTTAACTTTGTCATCGGCAGTGAGTACCCCAAATACCTGAAGACTGTTGAGATGTACGCTCTTTATCTTTGTCATCGGCAGTGAGTACCCCAAATACCTGAAGACTGTTGAGATGTACGCTCTTTAACTTTGTCATCGGCAGTGAGTACCCCAAATACCTGAAGACTGTTGAGATGTACGCTCTTTATCTTTGTCATCGGCAGTGAGTACCCCAAATACCTGAAGACTGTTGAGATGTACGCTCTTTAACTTTGTC